>CM033344.1:21819962-22419962 GCA_019395295.1 Osmanthus fragrans | reverse complement strand
CTCCCTGTAGAATCGACACCCCAAAGCTATGCTACAACTATCGCGTTATTCTTTGGGCATAATCAAAGCTCGATGCTCTAATTCAATTGGCAGATGACACGCTTTCCCAAAAATCAAACGATAGGAAGACATGCCTATAGGGTCTTGAACGTTATTCTATAGGCTCACAAAGCATCATCAAGTTTTATAGACCAATCTTTTTTCGAGTAACTCACTGTCATACCGAAGTGTTTACCCCCATCACTAATAATTGCATGTGGCGTCCCATACCGCGTGAAAAATATACTTTTTCAAGAAACTTATCACCAACCAAGCATCGTTAGAAGGTAATGCAATTGCTTCCACCCATATAGAGACATAGTCAACTGCAACAAGAATATAATGATTTGAGGATGAGGGGAAAAGTGGTCCCATGAAGTCAATATCCCATACATCATAAAGCTCTACCTCCAGGATATTGTTTAAAGGCAATTCGTTCCTTCTAGAGATGTTTTCCATAAGCTGGCTATCACACATCTTCACAAAAATATAAGCATCTCCGAATATTGAAGGCCAATAGAACCCAGACTGTAGGATTTTTGCTACTATCGTTGAAGCACCAAAGTGTCCAGCATAGGCAGATTAATGACATTGCTCGAGTATCTGAGGGACCTCTTCTCTAATAATACACTGTGATTTGGACCCCTCCTATAAAGAATTGGATCCTCTCAAAAATAGTATTTCGAGTCAGAAAAGAATTCTTCTTTTGATGACTTGAATAATCTAGTAGAATGATGGATTTGACCAAATAATTCACTATATTTGCAAACCATGGTACATCCTCCACATTAAAAATATGTTCATCTGAAAAGATCTCATTTATGTCTACTAATTTTTTCTATTTTTATTTTTAAGTCAAGATAAATGGTCAGCTACTACATTTTTACTTCACTTTTTGTCTCTTATCTCCAAATCAAATTCTTGCAGGAATAGCACCCATCTAATCAATCTTGGTTTTGCATCTTTCATTATCATCAGATACTTTAAAGTTGCATGGTCTGTATAGACTATTACCTTTGATCCAACTAGATATGATCAAAAAATTTCAAGGCATAGACTACAAATAGAAGTTCATTCTCAGTGGTGGCATAGTTTAGTTATGCATCATTCAATGTCATGCTTGCATAGTATCACATGAAATTTTTTATCTCCGCGCTGTCCTAATACGACTCCCACTGCATAGTCACTTGCATCACACATATTAAAGGGTAAACTCCAATTTGGTGTAACTATTACTGGTGCTAAAGTTAATTTCTTTTTTAGAGTGTTGAAAGACAATAGAAACTCTTTAGAGAAGTCAAAATGAACATCTTTGACTATTAGATTGCACAACGGTTTAGTGATCTTAGAAAAGTCCTTGATGAAGAAGCAAAAAACCCGGTATGACCAAGAAAACTGCAAACACCTTTGATTGAGGTTGGTGGTGGTAATTTCTCAATAACCTAAATCTTTTGCCTTTTCCACTTCAATCCCTTTAGCTGAAATCCGATGTCCCAACAAGTTGCCCTTTTGTACCATGAAGTGACACTTTTCCAGTTTAGTTCCAAATTTGTTTCCTTACACCGTTGCAAGACAAATTTTAAGTACTCAAAACACATATCAAACAAAGAGCCAAAAACTGAGAAGTCATCCATAAAAACTGAGAAAAATGATCATTCCGAATGGTATTGTTGAGTTTGCTATAATCAATACAAACTCTCCATCACATAACAATTCTGGTGGAAATTAGTTCATTCTTCACATTCTGTACATCTGTGATACCCATTTTTTTCTGCGGACTGATCCATGCACTATCTGAGGTAGGATAGATGATCCATGTATCTGAAAGCTTCAACACCTTTGTTCTGACAACCTCTTTTATAGTAGGATTGAATCTCCTCTGACTATATGGTCGAAAATTATCGTCTATGAGAATTTTATGCATACAAAGTGTATGGTTGATCCCTTTGATGTAAACAATTGACCACCTAACGACTATCTTATTTTCTCTGAGTGCCCTTAGCACTATCTCTTGCTGAAGCTCACTAATAGAGTTTACAATAATGACTAGCAATGTGAACGATTCTCCCAAATAGGCATAACGAAGATGAAGTGGCAACTGCTTGAGCTCTAACTTAGGGGCTACTAAATTGATGGCAAAGGCTTTGTAGGACCCATTCCTAACTCCTCAAAGTATACAATGCAGCCTCATATGGATCTGATGGATTATGCAACTGGAAGGTGTCATGAACTACTTTGTCGATCACCTCGATATGAAAGCAACTGTCAGACTCAATTGGATATTTTATGTCCTTGAACATATTAAATACGACCTGCTCCTCACCAAGCTTCAAAATCAATTGACCTTTTTGCACATCAATAAGAGCTCTATCGATAGCTAAAAATGGTCAACCTAAAATTAGTGGAATGTCCATTTCTTCCTCCATGTCAAGAATAAGAGAGTCAGCTGGGAAGATGAATTTGTCCACTTTCACCAAAATATCTTCAATGATTCCTCTTGGATACATAATAAATCGATCAGTTAGGTTAAAGTTACTAGTTGCTTTAGCCTCCCCCAAGCCTAGTTTTTTGAAAACAGACAATGGCATCAAGTTAATACTTGCATAAAGTTTTATCAAAATAATAATTGCCTATAGTGCATAGTACAGTGAAACTCTATGGATCTTTTAATTTGGGAGGTCACTTATTTTGTATTCTAGCACTACATTCCTCGATCAACATCACTGTCTCATATTTGTCCAATTTACATTTGTTAGATAAAATATCTTTCAAAAATTTAGCCTAAATAGGCATCTGAATGAGAGTATCGGGGAACAGTATGTTGATGTGAAGTTTCTTGAAAACCTCAACAAAATTTATATACTGCTTGTCTAACTTGTGCTTTGGTAGTCTCTGAGTAAATGGAATTGGAGGCTCGTATGGTTTGATAGGAGCGATTACCTTAACCCGTGGTGTATTCGACATCCGTTGGCCGATGTGCCTATTGTCCATTCAATCTGTTCCACCTCATAGGATAATGTACTTTTTCTTTATTTGCAACTAGTCTCTTAACATAAATCTCAGGTAATTGAACTTCACTCTTGGTAGTAATTACTTTGACATGTTCATTGGGATTAGCTTATGTATTGCTTGGTAATGTACTCGGTGTTCTACCAGATATAGAACGTGCCATCTGTACCATCTAAGCCTCCAAATTTTTAATTGATGCACTTTGATTCTGAAGAGTCGTCTCGGTCTTTCTCATGAATTGATTATTCGCCTCCATGCACTGGTCTGTTTTTCCATGAATTTGCCAGACATCTCTTCCAAGGAAGTTCTCTTCTCTACTTGCTGAAACTGAGAGTGTGGCCTATCAGAATTGTGAGTATTCCAAGAAAAAGTTGGATGGTTCCTCCAACCAAGGTTGTAGGTGTCAGAATATTGATTATTTTCTTGGCGTTGACTCCATTGTATATAGTCAACTTGTTATGTGTCTTATGCAAAAATTGGGCAGTTTGCTATGACGTGATCTGCCCTAAATTCTTCACAACTTGCCCACTTAATGTGTACTGCTTCGGCTGACTGTGACATGCTTTCAACCATATGAACCAAAGAGTCAATTTTTGCAGATAGTATTATATAAGTGTTCACCTCCTATACCTATCTATGGTACCTTTTTTGTGAACAACCCGTTCAGAGGCCCACATAGCTATGGTAGAAGTTTTTTGACCCACCCTCTTTTATTTTTATTGATTTTGTATCTTTTTTATTTATTTTATTTTCGTTGTAGCAAAATAAGATTCTGCTTGATTGGATTCACTCGACAGAATCCTATCAAAATAGGCTTAGAAACATAACTTCTTTTGATTATTGGAACGCACCAACTAGTTAGGAAATCACATTGGCAACCACTATTCATGTCCTAGCTCGTCTGAGAGCTAGATTTGCCTCAATTATTTGTTTCTTTCCTTTAGTTTTTCTCAAATTAGCTTCGGCTATTTCAAGAGTTTGCTGAGCTTCTTGTGGATCAATGTCACTACCCTTTTCCAAATCATTTACTAAAATAATGATCTCATTATTTCCTGTTCTAGCAAAACCATCAGAGCCATCGTTAACCATTGGTCCTTAAAGCGTATTCTCAAAATCCCTATATCTATAGTTGTAGCCACTCTCTTAAAAATTCTAAGGCTTCATCAATTGTTATCGTGGATAAAGAGCCATTGGATGAAGAGTCCACCATACTCTTATAGGATAGAAGAAGACCTATATAAAAATATTGGACCTGGAGCCCTTTACTGATGTCGTGACGAGGACACTTCCGAAGTATGTTCCTGAATCTATTCCAAAATCAAAGGATTCGATTTTACCCTACTAAAATATAAATATGTCATGCTTTAACTTCGCCATCTTCGCTGGTAGGAAGAATTTGGTGCATAATTTTTGAGCAAAGTCATTCTATGTAGTGATATTGGCAATAGACTGTGAATCTAACCATTCAAGGTCTCTGTGACATAAAGTATGAGAAATAATCTAAATTTGATAGTATCATCTGAAACCCCGTGATATTTAAAGTGTTAGCATATCTTCAAAAATCGAGATACCTAATTTAACTATATAATTAAATGCCAATTCGACAAAAATATGATGATGAAAATCGTACTAGGATCATGAATCCCCTTATATCAATATTCTTTAACCTCGGAACTTATAAATTTAACAACACGATTCAATTATGAAGATCAATATTCCTAAATTGTTTAACAAACTCTCTCGAGTAGATTTAAACATATTCTCACATGTGACATGTTTGTGCGAAAATCGCAAGCGTACAAGATTATTAACAAGAATAGATTTAGTGAGTTAAGTGTTATTATGCCACAAGGAATAAATTTCAATTCACGTTTACTAGTTATATATGAAATTAGAATGATGTAAAACAAAAGAGATATGTTAATTTGATTTTTTACTAAACTAATTTAAGAAAGCAATAAAAGTTTAGTTTTTATCAAATTATGGATGATTGTATTGGATTTCGACTCCCCCTATTACTATTTCTTTCAATTCTTGATTTGTAATCTAATTTTATACATGCGTTCTTGACAATCGATAAAGTTATGATATATAATTTTTTCAAGACAAATTAATTATAATGATACACGACCCGAATATATTCCTAACCCGAATTCGAATGGTTAGAATGCATTAAAGTTTAGATTATCTGTGCAAACATGTGATAAATGTTATTCGTAGCATATATTGCAAATATATTTGTCGTGTTCTAAACTTATTCTGAGTCTCCCAACACTACAACAAACAATTAATTATCTAATTGGTGGTCAATCAATTAAATAATACAATGGATATGCAAAATTAGTCAAGAAATATAAGAATTAAATTAAATTACTAGTTTTGAATTAAAATAAATAAACAATGTGGTTCATCTCATCTAATACAAAAAAGGGATCTAGCCTAGCATTATTTTAAATAAATTACAAGAATAAAAAACATATCACTCGGATAATGAAATAATACAAAAGATATTGATATTCAAGTCCAAAGTTGAAATCCTTAATTGCTTGATGTATTAGGCCTCAATTCTTGCTAGAACTTGATTTTTTCTACAAAAGTAATGAATTGATATTTTGTTCTTGATGAATTTGATGAAATTATTGTGTATGAAGGGGCAAGAGAGACCATATTTTGTATTTATAAGAGCCAGAAAATAAATCAAAATCACGTCCAATTTGGGTTCCAAAAAAAAATTTGAATCATGAAAGGAAACTGTTAATCCATCTGGTAAAATAGCCCCCGCCCCCGCTCGCACTAGCAAAACTACTATGCACGTGCCGTTGAGTCAAGTGGCTCTCGAGTTGGAAAAAAAAATGTCTCGCGCGGATGCCTAAATTGGCCTGTGTGCGCTGATTTGCGAGGAATTGTTCCTGAGCAGTTTTTGATATTTTAGTCATAACTTTCTTTCTCGATATCCGATTAAAGTGATTTAAAGTGCATAGGAAAGATAACTCAAGGGGATACAATTCTAATAGAAATATAATTTATCCAATCTGAATGTAGTCTATTCGAAAAATAGGTCTCAAGTTGAGGCTAAAAATTCATAGTATAACTTTTCGACTAGAAATTGATTTGTGAGAATACTTCAACTATATTTCACTTCTTTGACTTCATATTACATCCAATTGATCATATATTATCTCCAATCATCATTTTATAGACCAAATCAACTATTGGATAATTAAACTTTGGTCTTCGAACTTTGGATTACTTTCGTTTTTGCCATTTTTCATTCATTTTTTCAAATTCCACCAATTTGCCTTGAGTATAACCTAATAAGCAAAATTAACATATAATTAAGTCATAAGTCATCAAAATTTATTGCAATTAATCTCATTTAACGGCTCAGATAAGTGTGTAAAATACACTTATCATGACTGAACTATATTTTTATGACAATTGAAGAGAACTTACAAGAATACTTTAATGGATTTGTGAATACTTAAAGATCACAAAATTATAGCGATATATTTTTATCCCCCATCGAACTCTACGACAATAGATACTATGTCTAACTTATTTTCAATCTTTCGAATGTAAAATAAGCCACAAAACGCATACAACTATTGCCATATAATTGTGGAAAAAAATAAATTCATGTCAATTATTCAATAATTGAAAACGTGCTTTAAATGTCAAAAATAAATAAAATAAAAAAATTAGATGTTCATGAAATAAGTTGCATCGTAAATCGTAATCTTAGCACTAAAATAATCAAACTACTTATAATGTCGGAATTAAATAAATAAAAGTGAAACAACATCACCAATAAATTGACAGAATGTAATTAATTTTCCAAATTGAAGTTGACGTCTTTTTCTCATGTCTGCCTTTTTTGTTCCATCTTGTGTCCGTCCTTTCCTGCCGTCCACCCTCTGTTTGTGTAATTCTTCCTTTCTAATGAATAACCAACTTTTTTTTTCTTTTCTGTGTCTCAGTGTCTCTAGCCGCCCCCTTCTCTGTGCGTGTTTTTTATATATAATAATTCTCCTTCCAATAGCCACCAATGTTGTTGTCTCCAATTAGAAGTCAAATTCCTTTTTAAATTTTTAGAGCTGCCACTTGTTTCTTCACCCAAGACCTTTCCTGCTTCTGCCGCCACATGGGACTCCAATATATTTTGAAGTTCACTTCAATTGCAAGTCCAAGTAATACAAAAGCCTAAAGAGATTAATGTTTGCTTCCAAGTCCTCAATTCTTCCATGTAATGAAAGTTAGTCATTTTCTTCATTTTTTCCCCTTGATTTTGATCTCCCAACTTTTATTCAAATGAGATTTAATCCACAAACTTCTATTTAATAGTTAGTTAATCCGTGATACTCCGAAATTTTATACTCATTCACTTTGCTCGTTTTAATTTTTTTTTGTAAGATAGCAAACCTTTCAAATTTTAGTATGACCAAGATTATTAATGGTTGCCAATTTTACATTGGTCGATTTACTAAAACTTTACCAAGATTAGTTAATTAGTGGTTATAAAATTTTACACCTATTTTCCTATTTATGTTTCTCTTGGCTGAAATTGGGGGGGGGGGGAGGGGGGAGTACCACCTTTGTAGGAGATTAATGCATGAGATGTTTATCATTTTTTAATCAAGCATGAGGTGGTTATTGCTGGACATGCAAGGCTAGTGACTAATCTAAACCAAGTTGGAGGTGCATGGCATGCATGAAAGGAGATTTTTGCAAGCCACGTGGTGAAACCATTTGTTTAGTCATCATTTGCTTAATCCTTAAGTTCTCTTGCCTATAAATAAGTTATATTCCCAGCAATCTCCCTTGCAAATCAGATTTGTATGGAGAGATAGAGAGAAAAAAAAAACGTGCAGGAAGAAAGAAAAAAAAAAAAGGAAATGAAGAAAAAGGGAAGCAAAGCCTAGCACCCTCAATTCATCTATCAACCGAAATTTCTTCAAGTTTTATTGTAAGATACTTTCCTTGCTTAAGTGGTAGGATTTCATGGTAATATTTATGCTTAAGCTATGCATGAAAACCATAATATGAAAGATGTGGACAAGTCCACAAAGTTAGATATCTATACCTTAGGACAAGTCCGAAGGGCACCGGCAAGCCGGAATGTGCAAGTATGTGTTTGAATGCTTTCTTTTGCGTAGTATTAACATGTTAAATCCAAGCATGGTATCTTACTGAGTATCTTTATACTCATAATATTCTATACTAAATTTTCAGATCCATAAGATGTGAAGTTGGTGGAAGTCGGTCGGCATAATCGATGATGGGTTAAGGACAAAGTTAATTTGCATCGAAGTTTTGTTTTTGCATGTTTTGTTCGACTGCTTCATATATGTTTTTCCTATGGTATTGTATAAAAACTTGTCTAAGACATGATGTAATATGGTACCGAAAGTAAATTAAGTAGTTATGTCTTCCATGTTATGTTAAGAGACATATTTATAGACCATTTTTCCCGAATGACCAAAAGAGGCAGAATCCGGGCAGTTTCTAGGTCAACTTCAAAATATTATTTTCAATTCTATAGACGTCCATTTGAGACTCTAAAAATAGGTCTGCGTTCCTCTTCAAGTTGTCTAAATATGGGCGAAAGAATCACTCAATTTGGATGTCTGTGGCCTTAGATATGAATTTTTAAACGTTGAAGGGTCAATCTGGATTTTCTGTGCAACACTACACTATTTTTAGTAAAACGTCCATACTATATGATCTTGGAAAATTCTCATATTTTAACCTAGAAAACTACTTGAAATTATCTTTCTAATGCCGCAAATTTCATAGAAAACGGAGTTGGGATGGATTTTATAAAAATAGTTGAACCTACTGCCCCAACTAACCGTGGCTGCACCGAGTCCTTTTTTTTGTAAAATAAAAATTACACGTCGGTGTGCGCTTCTGGTGGCCATTATATCTTATGAGAAATATTTTACCAAATTGAAAATAAGTTTCTAACATGTAATACTTATGTTTAAGAGTATTTACATGTACCAAAGGGAGAACCTATTATGATTAGTACGTGACCCTCGAAGTTTAAGTTCGGGGTGTCACAGTGTGGTATCAGAGCAGTTTTACTTTTCTGTAGACTTTTTTTTAAAGAAAGTTATTGTCCTTCATCATCGAGCAAGCTAGTAACTGACTTTCAACCAACTATCAAGATAAAAATCTTTTTCAAAGTTTATGAGTTTTCTTATGTAATGGACTACTATATATATTGTTGGATATAGGAATATTTTGAATCAAGTCATGTTTGAGATTATGAAGTCATTAACTATATGTAATTATTAGAGCCTTGTAGAGTAACCTAATCAAATTTTTCTCCTAGTTATGGCACGAATAGTAAAAACCCCCACAAGGACAGAAGCTTGTGGTTTTGCGAAGAAGCGGGACATACTATTGGTATTTTACTATAATCATCGTATGCATCCGCTCCATAGCCTCGTACAACATCTTGATCTGCTAGACTGCATTATTGAGATGTTATGGGAGATACACTATAGCTTAAGTGATAAGGTGAGATACGAAGGTTATATGAAACTGTTCCAAAACCTTGGGCTTCAATCATAAATGAGATTGTGTTGTGGTCTGATGATGATCTTTCATATGAGGACCTTACATACTTACTTCGAGGAAGTTATGAAACTAATCGTGATTTACAGCGAAACTTTAAGAAGACTATAACCTTATCCATGAATACTAGTTTACGAGCTACAAATTCTAGGCTAGTTAAGGGACCGTTGGCTAAGTGCTTTTTGAGAGTTCTAGAGGAAACTTTTCCCGTACCATTACCAGATAGTTCAGAACAAAGCATGTTAGAGGAAGACCCAAAGGAAGAACTAGACGAAGAACTAGAGGAAGACCCAGATGAAGATCCCGAGGAGGACCCAGAAGAAATGGAAGATTAGACACCAACTTATCTAGCTATCTTTGTTTTTGGAATAGAATAGGATGTAATACGTACATCTACTTTTGAATGTATGTACCGTACCACAATATGACTTTTGTTGTAAAAAAAAATGGTAATGTATATATATGAAGGAAAGTTGTTTTGGCCTTGGATTTCTTTAAGTTAGTATTACGTTCTGAAGAAATTCTAACTGGATGAATATTTTTCATTCAAATGAAATGCCTCCGAAGCGCAACCATGGCAGTGCACTAAATTCCAATATGAACTTAGGCAGCGGCAATGCTAATGCCAGTTCTAGTGGTGGCGAAGTTAATGTAGCAAACTTTGCACGAGAACTGCTTGCCGCAATACGGGAGTTGGGACAGCAACAGCAGGCACTGCCTTTGACTAGGCAACAAACACTAAATCAACAAGTACCAACCGAGCATTAGGAGCCCAACCAACAAATTGTTCAACCTCAAATTGTACCCAACCCGAGGGATTGAACTGCAATGATAGAGCAATTTCGTAAGATGAACCCTCCATCATTCTAGGGGAGTGTAGATCCCTTAGCAGTTGAAGACTGGTTACGAGAACTAGAACGTATCTTTAAATTTATAAAATGCGACGATGCTGAAAAGGTAACATTTTCGGTGTTTATGTTAAAGAAGGGGGCTAGCCATTGGTGAGACATGACTACCAGGTCATTAACACCTGCCGAAGAACAGGCTATAACTTGGGTGAGATTTAAGGAGCTCGTAGAAGAAAAATTCTTCCCGACAGCTGTAAAGGATCAAAAGGAGATGGAGTTCCTCAGACTCCAACAGGGAACCATAACCCTCATGGAATATGAACGCAAATTTGAGGAGTTATCAAGGTTCGCTCCACATCTAGTGGATAAGGAGGAAAAGTGGGCTAGAAGGTTTGAACGTGGGCTTCAACCTTATATTCGTGACATAGTGTCAGTTCTCGAGCTGAACACTTATCGAGAAGTCCTGAAGCGAGCCCAGACTATTTCTTATCAAAGAACTCAAAATGTTGGAAATTCTTACCAAGTTCAAAATTTCTCCGGTAAGAGGAAGTGGAATTTTGATAAACAGAATAACGGTAAAGGAAAAGGAATTAATGCACCAAAGAAAGGAAAGACAGAGATAGTAGGAGTTGGTGGTGATAAGCGTTGTCCTAAGTGCGATAGACCTCATAAAGGCGAATGTCTATTGGGAAGAAATGTTTGTTTCAAGTGTGGGAAATCACGACATTTGGCAAAAGAATGTCCTTAGAATCAGACTCAGAAGGCTGGAGATGACCAGAAAGGAAAAGCAAGAGTTTTCTCCTTATCCAAGCAAGAAGCAGGGCGAAACCCTAATGTCCTCGCAGGTATCATCTCTGTTTCTAATATGCCTGCATTTGTACTTATAGATTCTGGAGCTACACATTCGTTCATTTCTTCTTCATTTGTCGCAAAGTCTAAAGTAGAATGTGAATTCCTTCCGTATACCACAGAAATCTCTCTTCCATCTGGAAAGATACTTGTGGCTGACCAAATTGCTAGAAATCTTAAGATGAAAATTGATGGTAGAGGTATAGCGGTAGATCTAATTCTATTAACGATAAAAGACTTTGATGTTATCCTTGGTATGGACTGGTTGTCTAAAAACTATGCAACTATTCATTGTACCGAGAGAGTGGTGATTTTTCGAAGACCGGGGGAGAAAGAGTTTCGTTTTGTGGGAACTGAGGCAAATGCCTTGTCTTGTATAGTGTCTACAACTCAGGTTGAAAGGACATCGAGAAAGGAATTAGGTCAAAGATTTCTAGTATCGTTGACCAATATTAAACAAGATAAGTTGTCAACTGAGGATGTTCGAATAGTTCGACACTATAAAGATGTTTTTCCAGAAGATCTTCTAGGTGTACCACCAGACAGGCAAGTAGAGTTTACCATTGACTTGGTACCAGGGGCAACACCTATTTCAAAGGCTCCATATCGTATGGCACCATTGAAACTGCAAGAGTTGAAGGTACAATTGAAGGGGCTTCTTTATAAGGGTTTCATTAGACCAAGTGTATCACCTTTGGGTGCACCGACGTTATTTGTGAAAAAGAAGGATGGAACAATAAGGCTGTGCATTGACTACCGAGAATTGAATCATGTCACTATCAAAAACAAATATCCACTTCCAAGAATAGAAGATTTGTTTGACCAGCTCAAGGGGGCTACAGTGTTTTCAAAGATCGATCTAAGATCAGGATATCATCAATTGAAAATTAAGCCTGATGATATCTCTAAGACGGCTTTTAGGACGCGTTATGGGCATTATGAATTTTTGGTGATGCCTTTTGGATTAACTAATGCCCCGACAGTATTTATGGAACTAATGAACAAAGTATTCCATGAATACTTAGACCAATATGTCATAGTTTTTATTGATGACATCTTAATCTATTCGAAGAGTAATGAGGAACACGAGAAGCATCTCACGATTGTCTTGGAAACTCTAAGAAAAGAGAAGCTTTATGCCAAATTCAATGTGAATTCTGGTTGGATAAAATAGGTTTTCTGGGGCACGTAATCACAGCACAAGGTATTGAAGTAGACCCAACCAAAGTAGAAGCAGTGAATAATTGGGTAACACCAACCAATGTTAGAGAAATACGCAGCTTCTTGGGATTAGCGGGTTACTATAGAAGATTTACCGAGGGATTTTCAAAGATAGCAGGACCATTGACCCTACCCATAAAGGGATAAAATTTCAATGGACAGAGAAATGTGAACAGAGCTTCCAAGAGCTGAAACGAAGATTAGTCACAGCTCCAGTGTAAACAATACCTGACGGACCAGAAGGATTCGTTATATACAGTGATGCTTTGAAACAGGGCATAGGGTTTGTTCTGATGCAGAAAGGAAAGGTGATAGCCTATGCTTCCAGACAATTGAAACAATATGAACAAAACTACCCAACCCATGATCTAGAATTGGCTGCGGTAGTTCATGCCCTTAAGATATGGCGTCATTACTTATATGGAAGTAAGTGTGACATTTATACTGATCATAAGAGTTTGAAGTACTTTTTCACCCAAAAGGAATTAAATATGAGGCAGAGGAGATGGCTAGAGCTAGTAAAGGATTATGATTGCACTATCCTTTACCATCCTGGTAAAGCTAATATAGTAGCAGATGCTCTTATCAGAAAGGCGGTTGGACAATTAGCAGTACTAATCACTATGCAGGACCAGTTGTTGAAGGATTTCGAAAACTTACATCTAGAAGTAATTGCTCCACCAACCCAAACTATCACCAGGATGACAGCTCTAATGATTCGACCAACACTTAGAGATCGGATAAGAGTAGCATAGGATGGTGACTCTTTCCTGCAAAAGATTAAGTCCGAAGTTGGTACTAGCAAGCGAAAGGATTTTAAATTAGGCAGTGATAAAGCCTTACTTTTTAAGGGAAGATTGTGTGCGCCGAAAAATGAGGGATTGAGAAAAGAAATTCTGGAAGAAGCACACTTAACTCCATATACTGCCCATCCAAGAGGTACAAAAATGTATCGTGATCTAAGGAATATGTTTTGGTGGAGAAATATGAAACGATGCATAGGTTTTTTTGTCGGAGGTGCTTGACTTGTCAACAAGTGAAAGCTGAACATCAAAAGCCATCTGGATTGTTGGAACCATTAACAATTTCACAATGAAAATGGGAGCATATAACTATGGATTTTGTTGTGGGTTTTCCAAAATCAGCTAGGGGAAATGATGCTATGTGGGTGATAGTGGATCGGCTAACAAAATCAGCTCATTTTCTACCTGTAAGAATGAATTTCAGTATGGATCAATACGCGCGATTGTACATCAAAGAGGTCATCCGTTTGCATGGTATCCCAGCCTCAATTGTATCGGATAGAGATCCAAGATTCACCTCAAAATTCTGGAAAAGTTTGCAAGGAGCTATGGGAACCAAGTTAAACTTCAGTACAGCTTTTCATCCTCAAACTGATGGACAATCGGAGAGGACTATACAGACTTTGGAAGATATGCTGCATGCCTGCGTCCTTGATTTAGGAGGCAGTTGGGAGAGTTATGTACCATTGGTGGAGTTTGCCTATAATAATGGCTATCAAGCTACGATAAAGATGGCACCTTATGAAGCTCTCTATGGCAGAAGATGTAGAGCCCCGCTTTATTGGGATGAAGTAGGTGAACGAAGAGTTTTAGGACCCGAAATAACTGAGGAAACTAGTCGAGTGGTTGATAAAATAAGAGCTAGAATCAAGGCAGCCCAGAACCAACAAAAAAGTTATGTTGATAAAAGGGAGAAAAGATTTGGCATTTAACATTGGTGATAAAGTTTTCTTAAAAGTGGCACCGATGAAGGGAGTTCTTTGCTTTGGAAAGAAGGGAAAACTTCGACCAAAATTCGTAGGTCCTTTTGAAATTTTATAGAAAGTTGGAAATGCAGCCTATCGAATCGCTCTACCACCAGATTTGTCAGCAATTCATGATGTATTCCACGTGTCAATGCTTCGACAATATGTGCCTGATCAAAGTCATGTGGTTAGTCATCAACCATTGGATATCAAACAAAACATGACTTATGAGGAAAAACCGGTAGCAATATTGGATCGTAGAATCCAACAATTAAGAACAAAAGAAAATCCATTAGTGAGAGTTCAATGGAGAAACCATAATGTCGAAGAGTCAACTTGGGAAAGAGAAGAGGAAATCAAGACCAAGTATCCAGAACTTTGCAACTAACTTCGAGGTAATTTCGAGGACGAATTTTTTTTAAGGGAGGAGGGATGTGATACTCCGAAATTTTATGCTCATTCACTTTGCTCGTTTTAATTTTTTTTGTAAGATAGCAATTTAACCTTTCAAATTTTAGTATGGCCAAGATTATTAATGGTTGTCAATTTTGCATTGGTCGATTTACTAAAAGTTTACCAAGATTAATTAATTAGAGGTTATAAAATTTTACGCCTATTTTCCTACTTGTGTTTCTCTTGGCCGAAAATGAGGGGGGGGGGTACCACCTTTGTAGGAGATTAATGCATGAGATGTTTATCATTTTTTAATCAAGCATGAGGTGGTTATTGCTGGACATGCAAGGCTAGTGACTAATCTAAACCAAGTTGGAGGTACATGGAATGCATGAAAGGAGATTTTTGCAAGCCACATGGTGGAACCATTTGTTTAGTCATCCTTTGCTTAATCCTTAAGTTCTCTTGCCTATAAATAAGTTATATTCCCAGCAATCTCCCTTGCAAATCAGATTTATATGGAGAGATAGAGAGAAAAAAAAACGTGCAGGAAGAAAGAAAAAAAAATAAAGGAAAGGAAGAAAAAGGGAAGCAAAGCCTAGCACCCTGAATTCATCTATCAACCGAAATTTCTTCAAGTTTTATTGTAAGATACTTTCCTTGCTTAAGTTGTAGGATTTCATGGTAATATTTATGCTTAAGCTATGCATGAAAACCATAATATGAAAGATGTGGACAAGTCCACAAAGTTAGATATATATGCCTTAGGACAAGTCCGAAGGGCACCGGCAAGCCGGAATGTGCAAGTATCTGTTTGAATGCTTTCTTTTGAATAGTATTAACATGTTAAATCCAAGCATGGTATCTTACGGAGTATTCTTTATACTCATAATATTCTATAATAAATTTTCAGATCCATAAGATGTGAAGTTGGTGGAAGTCGGTCGGCACAATCGATGATGGGTTAAGGACAAAGTTAATTTGTATCGAAGTTTTGTTTTTGCATGTTTTGTTTGACTGCTTCATATATGTTTTTCCTATGGTATTTTATAAAAACTTGTATAAGACATGATGTAATATGGTACCGAAAGTAAATTAAGTAGTTATGTCTTCCATGTTATGTTAAGAGACATATTTATAGACCCTTTTTCCCAAATGACCAAAAGAGGCAGAATTCGGGCAGTTTCTAGGTCATTTCATGGTAATATTTATGCTTAAGCAATGCATGAAAACCATAACATGAAAGATGTGGACAAGTTCACAAAGTTAGATATGTATGCCTTAGGACAAGTCCGAAAGGCACCGGCAAGCCGGAATGTGCAAGTATGTGTTTGAATGCTTTCTTTTGCGTAGTATGTTAATATTAAATCCAAACATGGTATCTTACTGAGTATTCTTTATACTCATAATATTCTATACTAAATTTTCAGATCCATAAGATGTGAACTTGGTCGAAGTCGGTCAGTATAATCGATGAAGGGTTAAGGACAAAGTTAATTTACATCGAAGTTTATTTTTGCATGTTTTGTTCGACTGCTTCATAAATATTTTTCCATAGTATTGTATAAAAACTTGCATAAGACATGATGTAATATGGTACCGAAAGTAAATTAAGTAGTTATGTCTTCCATGTTATGTTAAGAGACATATTTATAGACCCTTTTTCCCGAATGACCAAAAGAGGCAGAGTCCGGGCAGTTTCTTGGTCAACTTCAAAATATTATTTCCAACTCGATAGACGTCCATTTAAGACTTTAAAAATACTCCTGCGTTACTCTTCGAGTTTTCTAAATATGGGCACAAGAATCACACAATTTGGATGTCCGTGGCCTGAGATATGAATTTTTAAACGTTGAAGGGTCAATCTGGATTTTCTGTGCAACACTACACTGTTTTCAGTAAAACGTCCATACTATATGAACTCGGAAAATTCTCATATTTTAACCTAAAAAACTAATTGAAATTATCTTTCTAATGCCACAAATTTCATAGAAAACGGAGTTGGGATGAATGTTATAAAAATATTTGAACCTACTGCCCCAACTAACCATGGCTGCACCGTGTCCCTTTTTTGTAAAATAAAAATTATACGTCGGTGTGCGCTTCTGCTGGCTATAATATTTTATGAGAAATATTTTACCAAATTTAAAATAAGTTTCTAACATGTAATACTTCTGTTTAAGAGTATTTACATGTACCAAATGTAGAACCTATTATTGATTAGTACGTGACCCTCGAAATTTAAGTTCGGGGTGTCACATGCTTGGTCTTCCTAGTATTATAGATGTACTATTATTTCTTCTTAATGTTCCATCCTTAAATTCTATTAAAGAATTATTTTCAATTTTTTCTGTTACATCAGGTTTTGTTTTAGATATTTCTAATTCATATATTTTTGGTAGTAGGTTTAGTTGTTTGTTTGGTTCTACAATATCTAATATATCTTTACATTTTTTGTGAATTTCTATATAGTGATGTGAACCCGATTGGCACGAACGCTATCGAACCCACAGGAGAATGAACTGGATCCCAAGAACTCCCAAATACGACCAAGGTTTATGATTTAACCTCTAGACGTTGAACCAAGCA
This sequence comes from Osmanthus fragrans, assembly GCA_019395295.1. Classification (NCBI taxonomy): domain Eukaryota; kingdom Viridiplantae; phylum Streptophyta; class Magnoliopsida; order Lamiales; family Oleaceae; genus Osmanthus; species Osmanthus fragrans. The sequence goes on along the minus strand of CM033344.1, from coordinate 22,402,667 downwards.
ACCGAAGGTATATTAAACCAGCGACCTCTTGATCACAAAGTCTCGAAATCTCACTCGGATAGTTTTGGATTTTGAACCCAACAAGATGAAACAAGTAACCCAAAGATAACGATGATGCAATGAACCACTTGCTCACAAATTGAAGAGCCCACGACCCGATATTTTGAACGCCACAAAGATTATTCATCTTTGAAAAGTTCGGTAAAATTGTTCATGGAAGAACAAGGAGAAAGAAACCTTTCAATTTTTTATATAATAATCAAGTCTAAAGTTTACAATGAATTGAAATAATTATTTATACTAAACCCTAAAAATAAGGAAAATACGAAATATTAAGAGTCCTAAAATATAGAAATTACCAAAAAAATAAGAATTATAGTCAAACTAAACCATCTTGCCAAAATTAGAAAATTCAGCTTCAGTTTTGTTCTAAGCGGCTGCTTGGTATGTTTCTAAGCAGTCGCTTAGAAGGTCAGTTTTGCTCCTTCAATTTTTAGTAAACGACTGAGCAACTGCTCAACTGGATAACTAAGCGGTCGCTTGGTTATCCCGATTGCTTCTTTTTTCTTCTGCTTCTAACACATTGATCCAATTGGTTTCCGATCTCGACCCAAATATAAAACTTGTTCTTAGGCTTGTCATCTTCAACATTATGAACTCCGTTGCTCGAACATGTAAATGACCGACTTTATTAGCTCTTTGAAGTCTCGGACTTGGCTCAAATCTCTCTCCAACATACTTCGGATTCTTGATGGTTTCTAGCGTAGCTTGGATCATATCATCTCCTCTCTCTTCGAAAGGATTCGTCCTCGAATCCAAACCTTTTGATTGCGTAGGGGATAACCAACATGCTACAAGTCTATAATACTACGCCACCTGGATCCATGGAAAATTGTTCCTCGCATGGCATAGGATCAATACATAGTGCCTATCCATTTTGCAAGTAATGTATTGTAGCACTACCTCAATTAACCATAGATGTTGCGGCATGAACTCCCAGTAACCTTCACATAGATCAAAATGTGTTCTCCTTGACTGCTTGATCTTGCAAGTGTGGAGTGCTCCAATAGCAACTTCATCTGATGAATAACTGTGTCTTCTCCTTGCTGTACTTGGCCCTAGCACTTGTGACAATGACAGTTCCAATGTGTCAACGTTGTCCCTCAATTCATGTTTTTCAGGCAACCCTCTGCAAATGTAGTTCCTCCAGTGCATTTGAAACTTCTTCGTCTCCTCGAGAATCACAAAGTCAATTTTCTCCAATTAAGAAAAATCTAACTGAAGCTTAATTCTTGGATCGGGTGGTATTCCCGTAGGAGTGTGTTCTAGAATCAAATCTTCAGTCACCTGCAAAACAGAAATATTCAAAATAGGGGAGAATTGTTAGTTTTCACCACAACCTCCTCAACTTTAGGATCTTTTTCATTTAGGCTCACTTCCAACTCCTTCTTCCCCTCCGAAGATTCTTCTTCAATTTCTTTTTGCAACTCCACCTTCCCTTCTGGATGTTCACTCTCAACTTCCCTTTTATAGCTCTCTTCCTTTTTCTTCACAACTAACCACCTCACAATTTTCTCTCTTACTCCTTTGCTTCTTCTTATGATTATTTTGTGAGTTGATCAAGTCACGAATTTTTGCGAACTCAAGCTTATAATCCAACCTAGTCTTTCTGCTTGATGTATTGCCAACATGTTCTACACTTGGTGTTTTCTCCTCTCTTGAATATCCAACTCCACTATATCTTCTAGACTCCTCTCTAAATCCCCAATCACGTCGATCCCTTCTACAAAAATGATTAGGCGTATAATGCTTTCTCATAATATTCCTCAACTCACCCAAGTTTCAATACGCCTCTCACCATTCCTTCGCCTAGATGTTGTCAACTGATCCCACCAAGTAATTGCATAATCCTCAAAAGTGTTAACAACTAACTTTAATTTTCTCTCCTCCAAATCGTCATGACAATCAAACCTTAATTCTACTTTTTCTTCCCATGCCAAATATGTATCGGAATCATTCCTACCCTTAAATTGTAGAATTGTCATTTTTATACTCCTATCAACACCATATCCATAATAACTCCTACATTGCCCTTCAAACATGTTGAATTGATTCCAGTTGGGATGTGATTCAAAGGAAATTGAACTAGACAATCTATGATTGAATGATACATTCAAGAAAGTGGTTCTTAAATTGGATTTGACCCGACAAAATTGAATTTGGACTCAAGGGAATAGTTGGATAATTTGGATGAGTGAGTAATTTAATTCAAAAAAGTGGTTCTTGAATTTGGATTGGATTGAACACAATGGATTTTGGAATTAAGATAGATTATCGATATCGGACAATTTTCAAGAAATCAAAAAAATAATTTTTTTTTTAAATTCTCGGACGTGAACGGTACCCCGTGAACAGTAAAATAATTTCGAATTTTTTTTATAAACTCAAAATTTGACTATCAAAGAAAACGGAAGTTATTTGGACTCAAATTTAGCACAAAAACAACTTTTGAATTTCTTTTTGGGATTTTTTTGGATCGAAGATTCTAAAACTGTTACTGGACACAAGAACACGAAGAACAATGAAGGAAAAAAAAAACACAAAACTCAAAAGTAATAAAAGATATAACCTTGAATGATCAGAAAAAAAAAAGTGTCCTTTGGTGTCTTAGTAAATCACTTATGAGTGATCAGAAAAAAAATGAATACCCAACTTCAAGTTTTTTCCAGTGGATCTAAGAAAATTGATGACATGATGTATCTAAACAAAACGACTGGTAAAGGCTTTAACGAAACAAATTCTCAAATTGATTTCTCTTATAACAATAAGTTTGTACCTGCTTCTAAGTCAAAAGTTCAAAACTTGAAACCTAGACTTGCTCATAGGTTCATCCCCACCTATCACCATTGTGGTGAGTTAGAAAACATAAGATCAAAGTGTCACGAGCTCTTATGTAGGAACAAGATCAAGAATGTAGACCAAGGATCGAAATAAACATAGGTAGCCTTTAATGTTCACAAATTTAAACCTAGATTTACTCCATGTATTTAAACCTAATGTTCACAAATTTAAACCTAGAATGTAGACCAAGGATCGAAATAAACATTGTTGTTCCATGTATTTTAGGAAATGGGTTAACAAGATGTTGAAGTAAAATTTGTGCATTAAGTTGTTTGATTGATTTTTGTTTTGACTTCGACTTCGACTTCGAAATAGATGATTTTGTCATGAAATGTCAAAGGGGGAGATTATTAGGTCCTAATTATGTAACTGGCAATTTCCTTAGTCAAAATCATGTTTTAGTCGAATAGTATTAGGAGTTAATTGAGTTGTAATAAAAGAGTCCTTGGGGAGGAGTCAAAGTTGTCCAAGAAAATCACATATGATCAATGGAAGTTAGAAGTCAAAAGAATGTCAAAGTGTTGCACAAGTTTTGCTCCAAATTCTTAGTCACAAAGTGCAACACAATTTTCACATAGAAAACATCGATTTTGAAAAATATTATCTAGAAGAACTATATCCTTTTGAGATAGTTCTCTGACACACTTTGAATCACCTCAAACGAGCATCGTGAGAGAAAGTTATAATGAAAATACTAAAGACTTAAGTGGGATAGATTGCAACTGAACACGAAACTTTACCAAGTAATATTGAGTCTAAACCGAAAGAACATGTGAAAGCTAATACTACCCAAAGTGTGGTTCAACTGCCAGATATCTATGTCAAGAGTTATGCTATTGCAAGTGAAAATGTACCTACCATGAACGAGGAACAAGTAGCGCGATCAGAACAATCAACAGAAGTAATTTCAGATCAAAATTCAAACACTCCACCTGTTAATTCAATTGTCAAAACATATATGCCTCTGGTCCCATTCCCTTAAGGCTACGAAAACAAAAACTTGATAAGTAGTTTGCAAGGTATTTTAAAAGCTCCATATCAAATATCATTCAGCGATACCTTAACACAAACACTCAGCTATGTAAATGATGTGGGAGAGTCCGAGTAAGATGTCGAGTTGTCAGATAGCACGTTAATGGCGTTAAAATATTACGAATTAACTGATCGGCACAAATATGGCAAGTAATTGGTATTTTGTTCATAACTTTGTCTACGGTTGTCAGAATTGAGCTCATAACCTCAATTCAGAAAGCTCGTTTCGGGGCGCACGTCGTGGACACCGATATCTACTCAGTATGCATCATTTTCGACCCCAAATTCAGTTGTTTTCCCTTTCGAATCTCTATTTAAAGATTTTTTTTTTTAAATATTTTTGGTAAAATTGCATTCGTAAGTTAGGAAATGATTTTTAACCCGATTTGGGCCAGATTTTTCGCAAGTTTCTAATTTCATTACATATTTTATTTTGGCATGATTTTTTGGGATTTTGCTATTTTTGGAAAAATTTGATTTTTAGCTGTAAAGTCCAGCTTGTGGACGAGATTTTAATTGCTAGATTAATAATAATATTCAATTGAATTTTAGAGACGTTTTCTCTGTATTTTGGTGTTATTCTAGCATTCTTCTTGTGAATCATCTGTTAGGCTAGCATACAGGATAATCACTATCTTGCCCGGCATCAGTAAAGTTCATGAACTCTTATCAAACAAAAAAAAAAAGTGGAAGATAATGGAACTATAAACATTGACAGAAGAGTGCAGTGCTGTATTGCAGAATAAGCTTCCTCCAAATATTTCGATCCACAGAGTTCCACTATCCCATGTGCTATTGGCAATAACAATTTTGATAAAGCATTGTGTGATATGGAAGCTAGTATTAATTTAATGTTTTTCAATATATAGAAATCTAGATTTGGAAGAAGTGAACCGCATAAAATTTTTATTGCAGTTTGCTTATTGATAATCAAATACCCTCAAGAAATAATCAAAGATATCTTTTTGAAGGTTGATTTGTTCGGTCTAATTTATCATCATAGACAGGGAGGAATATAAGGATGTACCACTCATTATGGGCATCCATTTCTGGCTACTGATTGATATATGATAATGTGGAGAAGGGCCAGCTCATTCTAAGGCAAAATAAGTAGCAGGTGAGGATTAATGTCTTCAAGTAAAAATTCAATAGTTGCGTTCAAATTGATATTATATAATAAGGTTAAAGCAGATACATTCATTCAAAACCATCCTCAAAAGTCACATGTGGCCTGAATGGTGCATTTTGAGTATATACCATCTGATTTCGACAAAATCGTGACATATGTTCATTCTTTGGGAGGACGTACACCATTAAAAAGGAATCTACACTTTGTAGAACTTGTCACAAAACCCCCCACCATCCACTCTAAAACCTCTAGCTCTTGAACTAAAGAGATTGCCGTATCATTTGTGATGTCTACTTGGGAAAGAAATCAACACTAGTAGTGATCATTGCTAACTCTCTCAATGATAAAGAAGAGGAAAGTTAAATTGTGTTCTTAGGGAGCACAAAACTTCTATTGGGTGTTCTGTATTGGACATTAAATGTGTCAGTCCATCTTTATGTATGCATAAGATTCTTATGGAAGACGAGTACAAAACTTCGGCTAAATATAAGAGCACATTGAATCTAAAGATGCAATAGGTAGCGAGATAATAGTATTGAAGTTATTGGATGTGTGTATCATCTATTCGATTTATGACCTTGCATGAGTAAGTCTAGTACAAGTTTTGCTGAAGAAATGGGAATCACTATGGTCCTAAATGAAAAACAAGCTTATTTCGATGCTGACAATATTGGATTAATGCAACGGGAAATGATCATTTTTCCCTCCTCTTATTAATTTGGAGTTGAATAGGCTTACTTGTCATTCTCACTACTGTTACTTTGATGATTATTTTGATTATAACAAAATTTCTATCGCCTTGGAAGATTAAGAGAAAAAGACATTCAATTGCCCTTATGGTACATTTGCATAGCAGAGGCGTCATATTTAGATTATGCAATATCCTTGTTAGATTTCAGCTTTTCATGATTTCTATCTTCTCAGACATGATGGAGAACTATATAGTGGTTTTCATGGATGATATTTTGGTTTCGGATCGTCATTAGATAAATGATTTAATCACATAGGATTGGTCTTAAAGCGATGCAAAGAAACCTAGCTTGTACTTAATCAAATTATGTCATTTCTAATTAGATCGAAGGTGATTGCGATAAGGTTCCAGCTACAATTTGTGAATATAAATCAGGTTGCTGTTATTGATCGAAGAAAACTAAGAAAATTACTGAAGTGGAAGAGAAACAATAGCCATTCTATCACTCAATAATTGGTCCCTTACTCCTTCCTCTCTCATCTCTATTTATAACAGTCATGTAAATCATCTTTCCAGCTAAGCTAACATAATGTTGTTACTCTCTTGCTTCTAAATTCTTCCTGGACCTTCTATAATAGGTGAACTTGATAGGTGCCTATCAATACCCCAGGTTTCCAAAGGCACCTTGTCCTCAAGGTGGAAGTCTGGGGGAATTACCAATTGCAGATTACAATATGGCCGAACAATTTCCTACTCAATATTCCCAGATACAGTCAAAGTGGAAAGAGGAAATTTCAGCCCAAAGGAGTGTGCAGACTAATTGAATCGATCGTGCTCGAAAAGTATTTTGTTCTTTAGTTTTGCTTGATATGAGCCATCCTTGTTGAATTCACCTCATTCTTCCAACTCAAGAGCCCATTCTGTATGAGTAGGAGCGTGTGTAGTCCGGATATATTTCTCAATCACGCGATAGTCTTCACTATCATGAGGGAGAGGTGAAACATGCCAAATTTGCTTCTTGTACTTCTCATCAATTTATTCATCATTATCAATATTTACTCTTGTAGCTATTTCAATGTCCGAGAGTGCTTCCAGCATTTGTACATTCAACTTAAAGTCATCCTCATCCTTAATCCCATACAAATGGATAGAAGGTATAACTATGAAAAATCTGTTGTTAGCATCAACAAGAAGACTCTCTTTGACAGATGGAGCATGAGTTGTGCTATTTAACGAATTATGTATCTGTGTTAAAGCCTAGAAACATAATCGACCACCTACAATTAGAATGGTATACATGACAATCCCATAACCGATTGCGCCCATGCACAAAATTTGGAAGTTGTGAGTCCATCCATTCGAATTAAATCTGTGTTTAGCCCCATACTTGATTATTACCACAACCTCCTGCTACATTACTCCCCCTTCTACTTTCGTGGTCATCGATTTGATCAGGCTTGCTACCGTATTTGGGAAAAGATCCACAAATTCTCCCATCCCATCGCTTCCTAGCTTGCCTCCCGACCTTCTTTGACATCCATAACCCAGCCATCAGTTTCTTTATTGATGATTAAATCCTAAAACTCTTTGTCCATGCTTTGATGCCGAATAGAGTTGTTTTCTTTACCCCCTAAAAACAGGCCCAACTCGCACTTCAATTGAAGATCTACATCAGTTAGCCGTTTGTGAAATTTTGGGGGCATAGAGGGTACAATTCTAGTGGAGCGGACTTGGTTATTTGAGGAATTGATTTGTTAATTGAAGGAGGAAGGTGGATGGCGTAATCAGAGATTACTTTGGACTTTTACTCCAAATTGGGCAAAATCCTACCGGGGCTTGATTCAACAACTCAAAGTCTTCTAGCCTTTGGGCTTGCCCCTAATAATGCCCAATTCCTGTTGTTGATTATGGCCTAGTCCCTAGACAGTAACCTGGTTAATGCTTGTGGTTGAATATGGCCCAGACCCTGTGGCTCCCATTGCACGCAATTGCTGTCCATGTTCCTCTTCAGGAATCATCAGTAGTGGCACCACCACGATCTCCAGAGTAGTCCCCTCTAAAAAAGTAGTTGGTTGGATCATCACCCTGAAGCCCTGGCAGGCGTCGATTTCGATTTTCCAATCTCCTGACTTCCTCACAATGCACACGCCTTTCTAACCCATGTTGATAAGTACTAGACTGCTACTATCTAAGCTTCCGGACATTTATTCAACTACTATAAGGAACTTTTTTTTTTGGTTAAGGAAAATGGATTATAACCAAAAATAAATCATGTACAAAAGCACAGGGGCATAACCCAGACCATAGAAACTATGCGGAGGATAGGCCCCCCTACATAGACAAAACAACGACAAAAAAACTAGAAGACTATCCCTCTTGGTAGTACAAGAAAAAATTCCAACGTCCAAACCCAAAGAGCGTTGAATCCACTTATTTTCTATAGTAGGATCCACATTACAAAGTGTATTAAACTTAGAAAAAACTGCAAACATAATATCATTGAAAACCAAGCTAGCATGACTAGACGAGTGATCAAAGAAACGGGAATTTCTCTCTCGCCAAATGTAGAAGACCATGGCTGCAAACATGGTTTTAATGACTGAATTTTGAAATGAATCAGCCCCAAATTGTTGTGCCATCCAACCTACAAGCTCCTCCCAAGGACGGTGAATGATAGGTATGTTACATTTACTACAAAAGTGCCTCCAGATCCACTCCGAATATGGGCAAGTAAAAAAGAGGTGAGCTGTATCTTCTTGATCACTCCCACAAAGAAGACATTTAATTTTCTCAATCAAACCAAGCCTCCAAAGCTTGCTTTGAGTATTAACTCCATTACAAAGAAAGAGCCACACAATGAAAGCATGATGAGGAATACGCTTACCAAACCAAACAAGTTTATGCCACGGAACCGCCTCCTTCCTATGCCGAAGTGACTCCCAAGCTAAGCCAATAGTGAAATGCCCGTTCGGCGCACCAACCCACTGCATAATATCCGAAACAGTTGGATTAGGGATGAAAGTAGGGGGAGTGGCGTGAATCACCTCCAACCAGTTAATAGATAAACCTAGTGGCCATCTCCAACTCATCCCATCAACAATGGCAGCCACCTTGGCATCCTTTCCCAACCTCGAATCATAAATAAGGCGATCTCCAAATAAACCATGTAAAGGGCCTAAAGGATGCCAATGGTCATGCCATAAGGAGATAGCACGACCATCACCAACCTTGAACTTGAGCTTATTTCTCACCAAAATACGAAGGCTCAACAGCTTCCTCCACGTCCAAGAACACTCATTCGGGCATTTAACCTAGGCCCTTCAGCAAATAAGTGTGTATCCAAGAAGACCAAATCGAGAGAAAAGAATCTGTGAGAAGTTACCAAATATGCTTCTTCATAGCTGCCTTATTCCACAAAACCAGATTCTTTACCCCTAAACCCCCTTCCTCTCGTGGCATACATATGCGCTTCCAAGCCACCTTTGCACCACTATGAGTAAGAGCAACTTTCCACAAAAATGACCTAAGAGTGGTCTCCACCTTCCTTCTTGGTGACTGCCTTAGGGAGAATAAAGAGACAAGACAAAGTACGAGAAGTCCAACCTTTAGCCCTTGGATAGAGAAAAGAATGGACTTAATATGCTAGAGTCTCTCGGCATAAGACAAAGTACGAGAAGTCCAACCTTTAGCCCTTGCCACAATACGCTCCACCAAGACATTACAATCCAAAGCTCTCAATTTAGTAGCAATGAGTGGGCGCCAAGATAACGAACCGGAAGTGAGCCCTCCTTATAATCTAGAGAACCGAGGAGCGTGTCCTTAAGATGCACATCCACTCCACAATCAAAAAGATTGCTCCTATTCGGATTAGGTGTCAACCCAAAAAGCTCCTCAAATTTATTGAGCACACCACCAATCAAGAGTACCGAATCAACTTCTGCCCTACTAAAAATCAATAAGTCATCCGCAAAGCAAAGGTGGGATATCTTCTCTTTGTCACATCTCCAATGGAACTTAAACCCGTCACCTTAAGTCATACGCCCCATGAGACAAGAGAATACCTCCATAGCAAGAACAAATAAATACAGGGACATCGGGTCACCTTGACGAAGACCTCTCCCACTCATGAAAAAACCATGAAGCTCCCCATTGATGGCCACAGAAAATTTCGGAGTTGAGATACATTCCGACACCCAAGAAATCATTTTCTCCGAGAATCCAACAATCCGCAAAACCTCCAATATGAAATCTCATCGCACCGTATCCTAAGCTTTCATAAGATCAACTTTGAGAGCACATCTTGGAACTATAAGGAACTCTAACACTCCAATAATGGAATTTCTGTGGATGCTGCTTCGGATCCGAGTGTTTACATGCTAGAAATTCCTCCAACATGGAGTCTTCCTCGATATTTTTACCTCTCCATTTTCCATCATTTCATGTCTCTACTCATTCCATTTCTTCCCCAATTCCCCACGCTTCCATTCTGAAAATTCTTCACCAATGGAGATCATTTTCATACGAAATTGATCCAACATTAAACTCTTCAATTCTTCCCAAGTTTTTACCGGCCTTTGTCGATCGACCTATTGAAACGAAAGCCATGCTTCGACGCCAAAACATGCTATACAGCCTCTATTTTCTCTGCTTCCGATAACTGATTTCTGGAGAAATTCTTTTCCGCCTCCGACACCCACCATTATAGGTTTTCACCATAGAATATAGCTATTTTTAGTCTACCTTGCGCATCCAGCCCCGAATCTTCATCTTGGTCCCCTTTCCTTTACATTATCAGCTTCTCCAACCGATTGAAGAATGAGCTCCATCTCTCCTCCTATTGTTTGCTGAAATTTGCTTCCAACCCTAGGATCAATGCTATGATACCAATTTCGTAAGGTTCCAACTGTAATTTGTGAACATAAAACAGGCTGCTGTTAGTGATTGAAGAAAACTAAGAAAATTACCGAAGTGGAACAGAAACAATAGCCATTCGAGATGGCTATATAACTCTCCTAAAGGCCTCCATTCTACTCACTCAATAATCGTCCCTTATTCTTTCCTATCTCATCTCTGTTTATAACAGTCCTGTAACCACCTTGCCAAAAAAGCTAATAGAATGATGTTACTCTCTTGCTTCTAATTTCTTCCTGGACCTTCCAGAATAGGTGAACTTGATAGGTAGCCTATCAGATTGTTTATATAGGTCTCCCAACCTTAAAATATCTTCTTTGGAAGGAAGATACAAAGCCAAATCTGTTTGATCTGGAAATCCAGGATAAGAAAAGTTGCAAAAAAAGTGGTAGCCATTTTCTCATCTTGAATTGCTAGAACAGGATTAGTCGGATGAAATAAATAGAGGTTTTTGCGATGAAATACTTCTACGACTTGGAACTTCCCCAATTGAATGCAAATTTTGTGAATTATTTGGCAAGTTCCATCATCCCACTGGATTATACAAGTCATTAGAAGAAGAAATATTTATGTGACATCAAGTATTTTTTTGGGAGACCTTATTCTCTATAGGAGAGATTCAAATCAGTTTATTTAACGTTATGTGCAAGAGGAAGAAGTTGAGTAGATTATGGGTCGTCACTCATCCAATTTGCTTAGCATTTTGGAGCATCCAATACCGCTGTGAAATCTTATGTTTGGGATTTTATTGGCTTTCATTATTTCGAGATGCACACGATTGTATTAAAAAATGTGATCTATGTCAAAGGAAAAGAAATATCTCAAGGAGGAACAAAATGCCTCTAACCATCATTCTTGAGGCGGATGAATTCGATTTTTTGGATTTTCTTCAGGGCCTTCTACACATTTGTTTGAAAATCAATACATTTTAGTAGTAGTGGATTACGTATCTTAGAAGGTGGAGACAAGCTCTGACAATAAATGATGCTTGGGCTGTAACAATTCGAAAAAGAACATGTACATATGATAAGGCACTCCTACAGCCAATATATGAATCCTTGTTGGCTAAGTATGATGTTTGTAGTTGTATCATGACTCCCTACCATCCTCAGATTGGCAGACAAGTGGAAATATCTGATCGAGAGTTAAAACGCAATTTGACAACTTCTTGCGAGAGAACTCGGTGTGGGGATTGGTAATTTGATGGTATGGGCATACCGCAAACCTTTAATTTGCCGATTGTCATATCTCTTTTATCGTTTAGTTTTTGGAAGAGTGTTATCTTCGAATTTAGATATCAAAGCAACTAGTGAGAAGAGACTCCTCTAGCTCAATAAAATGGATGAGTTTTTGTTGGGGACCTATTAGAATGCCAAACTCTACAAGGAGAAAATGAGAAAAATAGCATGGCCAACACATTCCAAGAACACAGTTTGAGATCAATTAAAATGTGTAGCTATACAATTTTCGCCTCAAGCGCCTTTCGGTAGACTTGTAGTCGAGGAGGTTGAGTCCATTCATAATTGTAGTAGTGTATCCCTATGAGCTATTGAATTGAACAACGCGGGGAGAAATCTGGCTTTCAAAATTTGAACAATGCGGTCGCATGGGTTTTCACTATTTGGTCGCATAGTTATAAGGACCATGCTACATGTACTCACACATTTTTACAAAATAGTTTACTCACTACATACAATAGGGGTGGGGACTACACAACCTACATTTTTTAATTCAAGTGGGGTCCGCATTTTATGTGAGAGGGAATGTACCATTAAGTAAAATTGTGTGCACATATATATTAATCCTAGTTATAAAATTCAAATACAACTAGGCAATATTTTGGATGAAATATTTGACCTAAATTTGAGCCATGTAAATACCAGACAAGCCTGAAGATTAAAGGGAGCCTCTTTCATGCATCAAAGGATTAAAATCTACACATTGGGAGGAAAACACGTATTGAAAGGCAAAATTCAAAGGAGAAAAACATCAAACTATTCAAGTTTTGAAGCATCAATTGGAAGAGGAAGAAGATCTTGGTGAAAATTGTCTTTTTCTCCATTCTTATTCAAAACCCTTTTTTTTGGTTAAGGTAAGTGGATTATAACCAAAAGTAAATCATGTACAAAAGCACAGGGACATACCCCAGACCTTTCCTATGCGGAGGACAGGCCCCCTACATAGACAAAACAACGACAAAAAACTAGAAGACTAGAAAAAACCCACATTACAACGTCCAAACCCAAAGAGCGTTGAATCCACTTATTTTCCATAGTGGGATCCACATTACGAAGTGTATTAAACTTAGAAAAAACTGCAAACTTATCATTGAAAACCAAGCTAGCATGCCTAGACGAGTGATCTAAGAAACGGGAATTTCACTCTCGCCAAATGTTACTCATGGCTGCAAACATGGTTTTAATGACTAAATTTCGAAATGAATCAGCCCCAAATTGTTGTGCCATCCAACCTACAAGCTCCTCCCAAGGACGGTGAATGATAGATATGTTACAGTCACTACAAAAGTGCCTCCAAATCCACTCCGAATATGGGCAAGTAAAATGGAGGTGAGCTGCATCTTCTTGATCACTCCCACAAAGAAGATATTTAATTTGCTCAATCAAACCAAGCCTCCAAAGCTTGCTTTGAGTGTTAACTTCATTACAAAGAAAGAGCCACACAATGAAAGCATGACGAGGAATATGCTTACCAAACCAAACAAGCTTATGCCACGGAACCGCCTCCCTCCTACGCCGAAGAGACTCCCAAGCTAATCCAATAGTGAAATGTCGGTTCGGCGGTACCCATTGCATAATATCTGAAACAGTTGGATTAGGGATGAAAGTAGAGGGAGTGGCGCGAATCACCTCCAACCAGTTAATAGATAAACCTAGTGGCCATCTCCAACTCATCCCATCAACAATGGCAGCCACCTTGGCATCCTTTCCCAAACCCCGAATCATAAATAAGGCGATCTCCAAATAAACCATGTAAAGGGCCTAAAGGATGCCAATGGTCATGCCATAAGGAGGTAGCACGACCATCACCAACCTTGAACTTGAGCTTATTTCTCACCAAAATACGAAGGCTAAGCAACTTCCTCCACGTCCAAGAACAGTCATTCGGGCATTTAACCTCCCAAAAACTCCTACCCTTCAACAAATATGTGTGTATCCAAGAAGACCAAATCGAAAGAGAAGAATCTGTGAGAAGGTACCAAATATGCTTCATCATAGCAGCCTTATTCCACAAAACCATATTCTTTACCCCTAAACCCCCTTCCTCTTGTGGCATACGTATGCGCTTCCATACAACCTTAGCACCACTACGAGTAAGAGCACATCCTTTCCACAGAAATGACCTAAGAGTGGTCTCCACCTTCTTCGTGACTGCTTAGGGAGAATAAAGAGAGAAGACCAATACACTTGGATAGAGAAAAGAACGGACTTAATAAGCTGGAGTCTCCCGGCATAAGACAAAGTACGAGAGGTTCAACCTTTAGTCCTTGCCACAATACGCTCCACCAAGAGATTACAATCCAAAGCTCTCAATTTAGTAGCAATGAGTGGAACGCCAAGATAATGAACCGGAAGTGAACCCTCCCTATAACCAAGAGAACCAAGGATCAGGTCCTTAAGATGCACATCCACTCCACAAGCAAAAAGATTGCTCTTATCCGGATTAGGTGTCAACCCAGAAAGCTCCTCAAACTTATTGAGCACACCACCAATCAAGAGTACCGAATCAACTTCCGCCCTACTAAATATCAATAAGTCATCCGCAAAGCAAAGGTGGGATATTTTCTCTTTGTCACATCTCCAATGAACTTAAACCCATCACCTTGAGTCATACGCCCCATGAGACCAGAGAATACCTCCATAGCAAGAACAAATAAATAAGGGGACATTGGGTCACCTTGACAAAGACCTCTCCCACTTTTGAAAAAACCATGAAGCTCCCCATTGATGGCCACAGAAAATTTTGGAGTTGAGATGCATTCCGACACCCAAGAAATCATTTTCTCTGGGAATCCAACAATCTGTAAAACCTCCAATATGAAATCCCATCGCACCGTATCATAAGCTTTCATAAGATCAACTTTGAGAGCACATCTTGGAGCTCCCTTATTCCAATGATAATTCCTTAAAAGTTCTTGAGAGAGAGGATATTATCACTAATACGCCTTCCTTCCACAAATGCGGTTTGTTGAGGACCAATAATACCAGGCAGCACTTTTTTTATTCGGTTAGCAAGTATCTTAGCAATGCATTTATAGATCGTATTACAACAAGAAATGGGACGGTAATCCTTAGCCTAAGTGGGTTAGGAACCTTAGGCACAAGAGCAATCGAGGTAGCATTTACCTCCTTAAGAAGCTGACCAGAGTGGAAAAAAGATCGAATGGCCGCAAGAACATCATCACCAATGATACTCCAATCCTTATTTTCTTTCAATGCAAAAAAGAACCGCTTTAATCTCCCATCCGATACCTCCTTGGCAAGTTCACACCCTTGTGCTTCGAAAATGCACGAAGGTCATGCTCCATTGCCTCCAAGTCGAGAGGAGACTCACGAGCTGGTCTAGATAGAAGTGTGGAGAAAATTCCACAAAAGTGTCCTTTACTGCGCCTGGTTCCTCCACCCTACTCACATTTTCCTTACAAATAGATACAATCTTACTTTTGCTATGATGATGCTTCATGGACTTAAAGAAAAATATGGAGTTTTATCTCCTAGTTTGAGCCATTGGATACGAGATTTTTGCTTGAAAAAACTCTCCTCATCTCTACTCGAAGATATGTCTTTACCGCCTCCACTTCCGCCTCAGTAAGCCTCACGTTTAATGGATTTTGGTGAACCAAGGGCTGAATCTCCTCCATCTTTGCCTTAGCAGCCCCCACACGAGAAGGTAGATTAGAGAACACCTCTTTATTAAACCTTTTAAGTTCAATCTTCAAGTTCTTCATCTTTGAACACAACCTATACATAGGTGTACCAGCAATAAAACCTGACCAAATCCTATCAACCAAAGGCATGAAATCAGGATGCTCTCCCCAATAATCAAAGTATTTAAAAGGAGTTCGCTTAATGAGAAGCGCCCCATGTTTGATAACAATAGGGGAATGATCCGAAACTCCAGAGGGAAGAAAAATAGATTCAGATCCTGAAAAAATACCATCCCAATGTAGGTTAATAAGAGCTCTATCCAACTTTCGAAAGATAGGCTTGTCCCGCCGTCGGTTACTCCAAGTAAAAAACAACCTCCGTATTGGAGGTTCTCCAACCCTGATTCAATCTCGCAATCTTGAAGGTTTTGTTTCCAAGAAGGCCAGTCATTCTTACCACCAAGACGAGTATCTTGATGACGCACTGCATTAAAATCCCCAAGAATCAAACAAGGAGAGTCGTCAAAATTATTTGCCTGCATCCGAATATCCAAAGCGCCATTCTCCTACTAGGAGTGTGTTCCCCATACACAACGGTAGCATAGCAGCTTGGCAAAGTCGATGAAAATTCCAAGTGACAATACGTAGCTTGATCCGAAGAACCAACAACCGTCACCTTCACCATGCTGGGGTCCCAACACACCCCAAATACGACCCCTAGAACAATGAGCATAATTACCCTTAAACAACCAAGAGGCCTTAATAGACCGCCCAATCGCTGCATTATTCACCTCTAAAACCTTAGTACTCCACACGGCCACAAAAACAAAGCTTCTGATTCTGTAACAAATTTCGAACCTCCCTATGTTTCTTGCCCTTCCTTTTGCCCACCGAGCCCTTCTTCTTCTTCTTCTCTAGGGAATCAGTCAGCCAAGGAATTAGGAGAAGATTGAAAAGAGGAGTCTGAATCATCCTTCGCACAACGCATATCCTCGGGTTCAATACCATCCACATCCACATCCACTTCAGTACCACCCACATCCACATCCACAAGCAAAGAGTCCGCCCTAGGAACCACCAGCTCACCCAGTTCCAAACTTATGTCATTCTCAGTTGGTGCATGAAAAGGTAAAGGCTTGGAACTACTATCAAACACAATACATTGCAAGTCACTCTTAGTTAGAGAGCTCTCCACCCCGGCAATTGAAACCTTCTTCCCTTTCATTTTTCGTTTGAAATCAACCCAAGCTTTCTCAACATCCTCCTTTGTAACTATCTCTCGATTCACCTTAGAGACTTGCACCCATTTTTTGGACTGCTTAACGCCCACCTGTTGCTGACTTTGTTGCATTCAATGACCTAAAGCATGACCAAAAACACCACACGAACTACATCTGATCGGGGTCCACTCAAACTCGGCATGCACAGTGATCCAATCACCGTTTGGACAGTACACGTCAAAGTTTTTAATCAACTCCTTTGAAGCATCAATTTCCACACACACTCTAGCAAAGCTAAGCCTCTTCTTTGAGAGTGTAATCTTATCTGCATAGAGAGGTTTACCCACAGCACTTGTTACAAAACTCAGCCCCTTAGGAGTCCAATATTCAAATGGGACATTCATAAGCCTAACCCAAACCGGCACCCTCTTAAACTCCTCTTTATCTATTTGAATATTGGACTGCCATTTCTTTAAGACAAGAGGGTGATTAACCATATGCCAAGGAGCACGATCAAGAATATTAGCCGCTTGATCAATAGTGTCAAATTTAAACAAAAACACTCCACGATCAGTTGATAGCACCTCCTTAAGCCCAATCCTTCCCCATAGCTTCAAGGCAATGGAGTTAACCACTGGATATGGAAGCCTCTTCCCAATAAAATAGCCAATTAAGGTCGACCTCCACTCGTCACATCCTCCTTACTTGGTTGAAAGAAATGCAGATTAGAGGTCGAACCTTCAGCCTCCATCGAAGTCCCACGCACAATAGAAGCAAAAGAGGATGAAATGTGGGCCTTGTGAAGGATTTACATGCAAGAGTTCAGGCCAACATTAAAAGAAAGAATCAGCAATATGCTAAAAAACCAATAAGGGGCGTTTGAAGGTTGTCTTCCAACCCAGTGATTGGGTTTGGGTGCACATGCGTAAGGAGAGATTTCCCACACAACGGAAATCAAAATTGCAGCGTCGAGGAGATGGACCCTTCCAAGTCTTGGAGCGGATCAATGATAATGCCTACAAGCTAGATTTTCCAAGCGATTATGGTAATGTTAGTGCAACTTTTAATGTTGTTGATTTATCTTTGTTTGATGTAGGTGATTCGAGGACGAATCCTTCTAAAGAGGAGGGGAATAATAGAGATCGAGGTGGTCGAGGTGCTGACCAAGTTGATGTTCCCAAATATTTTCAAAACCCTTTGTAAGGAATTGGCGATCCAATGCCCAGGGCAAGGACAAAGAGGATGGAAGAGGCACTGCTAGGCTTGATCAAGGAAATGCAATATAAAGAGACTGTGCTAAAGGATTCTAAAACTAAATTTGAAGATTCCAAAGCTTCACCAGGGATGATCACCTATCTTTTTGTGCAAGGGATAAATCTGGAAGGACAAGAAGATTGCAAGGATTAATTAGGAATTTTAACTTTAGTCTTGTAATTGTTTAAGGCCCATTTTCGTGTGTTTTGATCAATTGGGCCCAACCCACATTTTCCTTAGGCCTATTTCGTTATCGCTTCACTTAGTTAGGGCATTTTAGTTATATAAACCAGTAGCCATGTATTTTGAAGGGGAATTAACGAATTTGAAGTTAGAAAGAAAAGCTTTTGCTTTACCTTCTTGTGTTCTTGATTGAATGCTAGAATTTCGACTTATCAAAGGAGTTATCAACCTTTGTGGCATCTCAAGGTTGGGGTTTTAAGGACTTAGTTTCCTTAGGGTTCTAATCTGATATTCTTCTTCACAATACAGCAAGAAATCCGAATTTTCTTCTTCTTTTCTAAGATTGATTTCATGGGTAACTAAGTGGGTCTACATTAGTTTCTATTCCACTTCGGTAATTTTCTCAGTTTTCTTCAATCAATAACATCAACCTATTTGATGTTCACAAATTGCAGTTGGAACCTTATGAAATTGGTATCAGAGAATTGATCCTAGGGCCAATGGAAGCAAATTTCAGCAAACAATCGGAGGAGAGATGGAGCTCATTCTGAACAGTTGGAGAAGCTGATAATGCAAAGGGAAGGAGACCAAGATGAAGATTCGGGGCTGAATGCGCAAGGTAGACTAAAAATACCTATATTCTATGGCGAAAACCTAGAATGGTGGGTGTCGGAGGCGGAAAAGATTTTCTCTATAAATCAGTTATCGGAAGCAGAGAAAATAGAGGCTACATAGCATGTTTTGTCGTCAAAGCATGGCTTTCGTTTCAGTAAGTCGATCGACAAAGGCCGGTAAAAACTTCGGAAGAATTGAAGAGTTTGATGTTGGATCAATTTCGTATGAAAAGGATCTCCATTGGTGAAGAATTTTCAGAGTGGAAGCGTGGGCAATTGGGGAAGAAATGGAATGAGTAGAGACAGGAAAGGATGGAAAATGGAGAGGCAAAAATTATCGAGGGAGACTCCATGGTGGAGGAATTTCCAACATGTAAACACTCGGATCCTAAGCATCATCCACAGAAATTCCATTATTGGAGTGTTAGAGTTCCTTATAGTAGTTGAATCAACATCTGGAAGCTTAGATAGCAGCAGTCTGGTACCTGTCAACAAGGATTAGAAAGGCGTGTGCATTGTAAAAAGGCCAGGAGATTGGAAAATCAAAATCGACGCCTGCCAGGGCTTGAGGGTGATGATCTGACCCACTACTTTTTTAGAGAGGATGGGACTACTCTGGAGATCGTGGTGGCGCCACTACTGACGATTCCTGAAGAGGTGTTGGACAGCAATTGCCTGCAATGGAAAGCATAGGGTCTAGGCCATATTGAACCACGAGCATTAACCAAGTTACTTCCAAAGGGACTAGGCCATAATCAACCACAGGAATTGAGCATTATTAGAGGCAAGCCCAAAGTCTAGAAGACAAAAATGAGTTGTTGAATCAAGCTCCGGTAAGGTTTGGCCCAATTTGGAGTAAAGGTCCAAGGTATTCTGATTACGCCGTCCACCTTCCTCCTTCAAATAACAAATCAATTCCTCAAATCGCCAAGTCCGCTCCACTAGAAATTGTACCCTCCATACCTTCAAATTTTCACAAACGGTTAACTGATGTAGATCTTCAATTGAAGTGCGAGCTGGGCTTTTTTTAGGGGGCAAAGAAAACTACTCTATTCGGCATCAAAGAAAGCACGAGGAGTTGAAAGATTTAATCATCAATAAAGAAACTAATGGATATGGATGTCGACGAAGGTCAGGGAGGCAAGCTAGGAAGCGATGGGATGGGAGAATTTGTGGATCTTTTCTCGAATACGATAGCAAGCCTAATCGAATCGATGACCATGAAAGTAGAAGGGGGTAACGCAGCAGGAGGTTGTGGTGATAATCAAGTATGAGGCTAAACACAAATTTAATTCGAATGGATGGACTCACAACTTCCAAATTTTGTGCACGGGTGCAATCAATGATGGGATTTTCATGTATACCATTCAAATTTTGTTGATGCTAACAACAGATTTTTCACAGTTGTATACCATCTGCATGGGATTAAGGATGAGGATGACTTTAACTTGAAGGTTCAAATGCTAGAAGCACTCTAGGACATTGAAATAGCTACAAGAGTAAATATTTATAATGATGAATCAATTGATGAGAAGTACAAGAAGCTAATTTGCCATGTTGCACCTCTCCCTCATGATAGTGAAGACTATCGCGCGATTGAGAAATATATCCGGACTACACATGCTCCTACTCATACGGAATAGGCTCTTGAGTTGGAGAAGGAGGTGAATTCAACAAGGATGGCTCATATCAAGCAAAACTAAAGAACAAAATGCTTTTCGAGCACGATCGATTCAATTAGTTTGCACACTCATTTGGGCTGAAATTTCCTGTTTCCACTTTAACTGTACCTGGGTATTTTGTATAGGAAATTGTTCTGCTATATTGTAATCTGCAATTGGTAATTCTCCCAGACTTCCACCTTGAGGACAATGTGTCTTTGGAAACTTGGGGTATTGATAGGCCACCTATTAAGTTCACCTATTTTAGAAGGTCCAGGAAGAATTTAGAAGAAAGAGAGTAACATTATGTTAGCTTAGCTGGCAAGATGGTTACAGGACTATTATAAATAGAGATGAGAAAGGAAGGAGTAAGGGGCCAATTATTGAGTGATAGAATGGCTATTGTTTCTCTTCCACTTCGGTAATTTTCTCAGTTTTCTTCGATCAATAACATCAACATGTTTTATATTCACAAA
This sequence comes from Osmanthus fragrans, assembly GCA_019395295.1. Taxonomy (NCBI): domain Eukaryota; kingdom Viridiplantae; phylum Streptophyta; class Magnoliopsida; order Lamiales; family Oleaceae; genus Osmanthus; species Osmanthus fragrans. The sequence continues at coordinate 22,381,710 of CM033344.1, read as the reverse complement.
TTGCAGCTGAAACCTTATCACAATCACCTTCGATCTAATTAGAAATAACATAATTTGATTCAATACAAGCTAGGTTTCTTTGCATCGCTTTAAGACCAATCCTATGTGATTAAATCATTTATCTAATGACGATCCGAAACTAAAATATCATCCATGAAAACCTCTATATAACTCCATCATGTCTAAGAAGATAGACATCATGAAAAGCTGAAATCTAACCAGGATATTGCGTAATCTAAATGGCATGCCTCTGTTATGCAAATGTGCCAAAAGGACAAGTGAATGTCTTTTTATCTTGATCTTCCAAGGAGATAGAAATTTTGTTATAATCAAAATAATCATCAAAGTAACAATAGTGAGAATGACAAGTAAGCCTATTCAACTCCTAATTAATAACAGGAGGGAAAAATGATCATTTCCCATTGCATTATTCCAACATTGTCAACATCGAAATAAGCTTGTTATTTTCATTTAGGACCATAGTGATTCCCATTTCTTCAGCACAACTTATACTGGACTTACTCATGCACGGTCATAAATCGAATAGATGATACACACATCCAATAACTTCTCTCACCACCTATTGCATCTTTAGATTCAATGTGAAGAATATTTAGCCAAAGTTTTGTATTCTTTCTCCATAAGAATCTTATGCATACATAAAGATGGACTGATACCTTTAATGTCCAATACGGAACACCCAATAGAAGTTTTATGATCCCTAAGAACACAATTTAACTTTCCTCTTCTTTATCATTGAGAGAGTTAGCAATGATCACTACTAGTGTTGATTTCTTTCCCAAGTAGACATCACAAATGATACGGCAATCTCTTTAGTTCAAGAGCTAGAGGTTTTAGAATGGATGGTGAGGGGTTTTGTATGACCCTTGACAAGTTCTACAAAGTGTAGATTCCTTTTTAATGTTGTACGTCCTCCCAAAGAACGAACATATGTCGCGATTTCCTCGAAATCATATGGTATATACTCAAAATGCACCATTCAGGCCACATGTGACCTTTGAGGATGGTTTTGAGTGAATGTATCTGCTTTAACCTTGTATATCGTATCAATTTGAACGCAACTATTGAATTTTTCTGGATATATGATAGCCGTGAAGATATTAATCATCACCTGCTACTTACTTAGCCTTAGAATGAGTTGTCCCTTCTCCACATTATCATATATCGACCAGTAGCTAGAAATGGATGCCCATAATGAGTGGTACATCCTTATATTCCTCCCTGTCCTCCCTGTCTAAGATGATAAATTAGACCGAACAGATCAACCTTCAAAAAGATATCTTTGATTAAAACAAGGGTATTTGATTATCAATAAGCACTGCAATAAAAAAATTGTGGTTCACTTCTTCCAAATCTAGTTTTCTATATATTGAAAAAAAATTAAATTAATACTGGCGTCCAGATACACAATGCTTTATCAAAATTGTTATTGCCAATAGCACATGGGATAGTGGAACTCTGTAGATCATTCATATTTGGAGGAAGCTTATTCTGCAATACAAACTGCACTCTTCTGTCAACATCATAGTCTCATTATCTTCCACTTTTTTTGTTTGATATCTAACCTTCATGAACTTTACATAGCTGAGTGTTTGTATAAAGATATCGTTGAATGATATGTTGATATGGAGCTTTTAAAATACCTTGCAAATTACTTATCAAGTTTTTGTTTTGGTAGCCTTAAGGGAATTGGACCAGAGGCATATATGTTTTGGCATGATTGATTGAATTAACACGTGGAGTGTTTTGAATTTTGATCTAAAATTGCGTCTGTTGATTGTTCTGATCGCGCTACTTGTTCCTCGTTCGTGGTAGGTACATTTTTCACTTGCAATAGTATAACTCATATCTGGCAGTTGAACCAGACTTTGGAAAGATAGTAATATAAAAATGAATACCATCTAAAGAAATGAGTGAGATATCATATGCACACATGTATAATGCAACATTATGCAAAATATGATGTGATCGGAGAAATAAAATTTAAAAAAAAAAAAAAAAAAAAATCTTTCTTTTAAGACAACTATTTTTCATGGATTTTTTTTTTTTAAATATAACATCATGAACAGTTATTTACTTACTAATACATATATAATTCATAAATAGTTAACATTTCCCAAATCACTTATTCTAAATATAAATAGAGTAAATTGAATAAGCTTTTCATGTATTAAAACCGCCAGTAAACTCATGTAAGCAAGTTTCAAAATCTTAAATTTATGAGGGATGTGCATAGACGTCACTGGACCTAGTGAATGAATATATTCTTCAAATTATGAAAGTCAAACTCAGTGTTACTACTATCTTTTAAATTAAAAGCTCATATTTGATTTTGTATATATGTTTCTTTCCCTCCCTATTTGTGAGCACATATTTATTTATTTTTTTCTTCTTTTCTTCTTTTAAATCTTATGTACAGACTCTTCTTTGTTAAACTTTCTACATGAACCATGTATCAAGCTTTAAACCAATGACTTCAAAGTCTGTCAACATATAAGATACCCCACACGCTTAAGTTATAGGCTTCAAAGAAAATTATAAGATTGTTTCCCGACAATTTTTTTAATATATTTCTTTTGAAACTCAATAACTATTTTAATTTTAAGGAAAATATACAAGAGCTTAGGTTAACTAGCTTAAAGGTCATTTCGTATTTAAGTTCAAACCACCACACAAGTGACCGCCATCCCAAATCTCATACACGCGATCAAAACCTACCTAGAAGAGTTTAATGTGTGCAGTGCAAATGATAAATGCAATAAACTATACCAAGTACTCCAAATAAGTCTAAATAAAGTTAATGGAAACTTTATTTCCTATTCATTAATTATATTAGCACTTGATCACAAATTAACATGTTCAAAAAATATTAATTGAAAAATCATTTTTTCTTTTGCATTTTTTTAATAATAATAATGCAAAAAAAAAAAATTAAGGATAGAGTATAAAGTGCATGCTCAGCTTCATGAATAAAGCATATGCATGTACCTAAAATATACTCAATGAGGCAAACAAATGCTCTTAATATAAAGAGCAACGCAAGCAATATTGCGATTAATATCATCACTTTGACTTATGAGTTCACTCTTTCTGACCAAATATTCTTAGACGAAAATATAGTCTTAATCAATTGAGTCATCAAATTATTCAATTGACTCACTTGGTTAGTTAAGAATCTTACATGAGTAGTTAGGTTTTGATTGTTTTTCCTAACAATTTGCAACACTTGTGACCCAAAACACCACAATTGTGATACGTGGGAGCAAATTTAGGAGCAAATCTAGGTTTAAAATTTTGAACATCAGGTGGAGGAAACCTATGTTGTACAAATGATTTCGATCCTTGGACACCTACATTCTTGATCTTGTTCCTACATAAGAGCTCGCGTCTAACTTACCACAATCATACCTAGGAGCAAGTCTAGGTTTCAAGTTTTGAACTTTTGACTTAGAAGCAAGTACAAACTTACTGTTATAAGAGAAATCGATTTGAGAATTTGTTTCATTAAAGCCTAAACCTCATCTATTCCCAGTTGTTTTGTTCAGATACTGATATGTCATCAATTTTCTTAGATCCACTGGAAAATACTTGATGTTGGGTATTCATTTTTTTCAGATCACTCATAAGTGATTTACCTTAACACCAAAGGACTCTTTCTCAACCCTTAACTCATTCAAACTTCTAGTGGATTCCTTAAGTTTGGCTACAAGGCTCTTATTTTCTAATTCAAGATTATTCAATTTTTAAAGGTAAGAGCGATTCGCTTTTTTCAACTTTTAGCACTCCTCAAACAACTGGTCTTAAACCTCCCAAATAATCCACACTCAAATCTAGAATTAGAAAGTGATTGACTCATTTAGACAAAATTTTGGGTCAAGAATTGCTACTAGGCTCTAATATCAATTGAAATTTACTAAGTATGTACTAAGCTAATACCACTTGTTGGAAATTTTAGTTGTTTGGACCCAAATGCGGAATTAAAACAATTAAAAGTAACGAGCAACTTATTAATTGGTAGAAATGTTTAAGGTAATTAATCAATTTTAATTAACCCTGTCAATCAAATGAAATAAATGAAGATCGAAAGCAATGAAGAACACCAAATATGATCAGGGAGGAGAATTCCTATCTAGATGAAAAAAACCTCCGAGCAAAGTAGCCAGTAAAATCCAATAGAAAAGTCAACTTACAATTACTCCAAATGTTGCTAAACCTTAGCTGATTTTGGCCATCTAACTTGTAAAACACTAATCCTTTGGTTGTGGAAACCTACACATCTCAAAACTATAAACTATTTTTCTCTTCTAGTGGAACAACAAGAACGAAGCTCATTCTCGAGCACCAAAACTTCTAACGCATCTTCCCAAAACTCCAGGTAGGGTTTTGTTTTGGTGTTTGATCAAAGGATCTATTATGTTTTGATTTTGTAGGCTGATGCAAAAGATATTGGAATATATATATATATGAATTTCGAAGAACAAACTCTTGGCTTACAACAAGGCTCTACTAATGAAGGATCCATACATAGGATCAAATATATGAACAAAGATTTTGGGGTTGATTCAATGGAATGTTTTTATGTTCTTCAACAACAAGATCTCTAAGGCAAAGGGATTTTCATGGAATTGTATATTTATAATGGAGGTGTTTTGGATGAAAAAGGAACTCAAAATCAGCTTTAAAAACGATTTTTATCGTTCCTCGGATTGAGCTGCGCTTGAGTGCCTATCAGGCGGCCAGCGAGCGGTATTTGAATAGTCGTCAGTATTTTTTGTCATAATTTTTCCTTTCGATGTCTGATTAAGATGATTCAAAGTTCATTGGAAAAATAACTCAAAGAAGTACCATTCTTCTAAAAATAGCACTTATATGACCAAGTTCACATATTGCTTCTTTTATAATTTATTTATAAATGGTCAAATTATTTTTTCACATATTTTGTAATATTCATATATATTACTCACTTAGTCATCATTCATTTATCTATTGTGAGTAAAATTTTTAGCATCTAGTATTCTATTGTGAATGTTAAATATTCAAATTTGAATATTTTCTATGTGCAAAAATGTGTTGCAACTTGTGACTCATTTGGAGAAAAACTTGTCCAACACTTTAACACTCCTTTAATGTCTAGTTACTATTCATCGATCATATGTGATCTTTCTTGGACCTCTTCGACTTTAGTTACAATTTCATTACCCCTATTTTGACTTTGATTACAACTCAATTAACTTCTAATTCAATTCAACTAAAAATGATTTTGATTAAGGAAATTGCCAATTTTATAATGTTAAAGTGTCAATTTTTCTTTAACTATTAGGATTCATGAGTTCATCGTAGCTACTCCCTTTAATCTCAATCATCAAATTTTATAATAATTTATTACTTGTACTAGATCAAATTCTACTAAATTAGTTGATTTACATCTCTCAAGTTCAAATCGATCCTACCCAATTAAATGAAGCCACCATATCTCTTTGTGAATCCGAATAGGTCTTAATTAAGAGCATTCAATCACCAAAGAATTCATGTAATGACCGTGACAACCATAAAATTGTATCTCTAACCTTTTATTTAAATTGCATGTTTTTATTATGTGATCTAAACAAATAACTAATCTCTTGAAGTAATTATTGCTCTCCAATCAATGAAATAGTGCCTATTAATTTAAAGAATTAAGATTGGAAGTAAAAAAAAATTACAACATGAATTGAAGATTTTTAAACTTTTTAATTAAAATGAAGTTTTAAAACTAGGTTATAATAGCTCATCCTAAGTAATCACTTAATTAAAGAAGAAAAATACATTAAGGAATTAAGTATATCATCGGATTTTAAAGAATAACAGAAAAAGAGATAGAAGTATTTTTAATTTTTATTCTAAATAGTTAATGCAATATTCTAAAAATGGAATTCTTTTATTTCTTTTTCAATCACCAAATAATGCATGTAACGACCACGACAACCATAAAATTTTATCTCTACCCTTTTAATTAAATTGCATGTTTTTAATATGTTATATGAACAAATAACTCATCTCTCGACATAATTATTGCTCACAAATCAATGAAATAGTGGCCTTATTAATTATTGCTCACAAAACAATTTACAACATGAATTGAAGATTTAAAACTTTTAATTAAAATTAAGGTTCAAAGCTAGGTTATAAATTGTTCATCCTAACTAATCACTTAATTGCAAATCATGGAAGAAGATAAATACAATACGGAATTAACTACATCATTGGATTTTAAAGAATAACGGGAAAAAAATTAAATAAGATCTTACACCAAAAATTTACATTCTTCTTCTAAAAACCTTGAAACCTTAGCTTCTTGATTAATTTCTTGACTTTTCCCTCCTTTTGAGGCTCTCTCTTCTTGTAATTGATATGACTCTTGTGCTCCAAGAGGCCTATTTAACTTGTATAATGTGCACACAGTGAATTTACATAGGCCTCGCCTTCAATATATCTGTATAATGAAACCCTCCAAGCTTCCTTCAAATGTTTATCGAGCAAGATTTAGATCAAACCCCTTGTTCTAATTGGTTTCCACAAAATGTCTCCAAAGAAAAGGGAATTTTTTTCAATTGAACTTGTTTTCTCATACAACTTTAGTCCTTCATCTTCTCATATGTATAATTAAGTCCTATGCATCCCAAAATTATTAATAATTGACCTATGCAAATTTTGGAGGTTTATAATTTAGTCCCCAAACTTTTCTAAGTGTCGAATTTAACTCTCAAAACTTATGAATTTTTACTGAATGCTCCATTAATACTTCCAATTGTAATCCATTATTGAATCTTCAGTAGCTTCGAATCAACTGCAATTAAGTTCCAAATAGTTAATTTTCACACCAATTGTATACAAGTTTGGATTTTCGTACAATCAATTTGCACAAATTAAGTAGATGATCGCTTAATCTATATAATTGAAAAATAATAAAAGTTTGAATAAGTGTATAAAATAAACATATGAAATATCCCAAATTTAAACTCATGTTCTTCCCAATCACCTACTAAACATTCAAGTAAACAAATAAAAATACAACATTAAATAACCTTGCCAAACTCATGTCAAGTATTAAAATTGTTTGAATTATCATATCAAGTTCATAAGTAGTGTAACTAAAATTAATTCTTTATTTATTCTATGCTTGATTGATATGCGTGTGTGATCAATCTAATCATCATGAACTTTCAAGTTGATTACGGTCAACCATTTGTAGTCAAGTATTTCATTTCTTACGTGGCATGCACACCCCAAACTTGTGTTTTTTCAATCACATGCCCTGGGTGTATATTCAAATGTTGATATAAAAACACTTTTCCTTTTTCGCTCAAGTTTGCCTCCATCATGATATTAATTCCTCGATTTCTATAAGCCCTTCTTCTTAAGTTATTGATTCCACAGGTCGAATGATGAAGAGATCTTCTATAAATACACTATATGGCTCATCCAAATTTATTTGAGCTTCATTCTTTCTATAATTTAGCATGGAGAAGACATCTCCCACAAATATGTCACCATCATCATCTTCTTATTCATGTGGATTATATTGAAAAGATGGATCACAATCAAAGCTTTCTTCACTTCCTCTAGAGTGGCCAATAATTACTAATTGTTAGTATAACGCAAAGCCCCACAATATTTACAAGTCGGACTCTTCTTCTCATCAACTGATTGGAGATTTAATCACACACCCAAGTCACCCTCATCAAGGTAGATTGTATCCCAACATGGCTAAGATATCTCCAACAAAGCATATCACCGTCATCAATGTCATAATCACACATTGCATATTATTATTGGTCTCTTACTTTTTTCGGTTCCTTATCAATGAGACAAAGAAAAACAAGTAGATCAGCTAAAAAAAGATAGAAATAATTTATATTAATATTAAATAAAAATAGTCACCGATAAAGCCGCCAAAAACTTGTTGTAGATTTTATATCCCTCAAATGTACAAATCGTAACAAGTAATAGAGAGAGTCTAGATTATTGTTCCCATAAGGACTACCATCTCACCATTGGTTTAATTATGCCTAACTTCAATTTGATTAAAAAAAAATTAGAAGTATTTTTTTTTTGTTTTTGAACCTAAATATTATAAATTTACAAAAGCAATTAAAAGTATGGATTTTCTAACAATGGTTTAAGCATAATTCACGAGTTCATCATAGTTATTCCCTTAATCTCAATCACGGAATTTTATAACAATTGATTACATGTATCCAGTTGAATTCTTCTAAATTAATTGATTACTCTCTCTCAAGCTCAAACCAATTCTACCCAATTAAATCAATCTACCATATCTCCATCTAAATTCGAAGAAGGCTTAATCAAGAGCATTCAATCACCAAAGAGTTTATATAACAACCGTGACAACCATAAAAGTGTATTATACCCTTTTAACTAAATTTTAGGTTTTTACTATATTGTTTGAACAAATAACTCGCCTCTTAGCGATTATATCACTCGCATATCAAAGAATTACTGGCCAATTAACTCAAAATATTAAGATTAAAAGTAAAAACAATTCACAACGAAAATTGAAAGTTTAAAACTTTTTAATTAAAATCTTCAAGACTAGGTCACAATTGTTCATTATAACAAATTACTTAATTACACATTATGGAAGAAGAAAAATACAAGAAGGAATTAAAGTACATCATTGGGTTTTAAGAAAAAAATGTGAAAAAGATAAAGATCTTGCTCCAAAAATTCATCTTCTTCTTGTAAAACCTTGAAATCGTAGCTTGGTTGATTTCATTTTTTTCCCCCTCCTTTTAGGCTCTTACTTATTTTAATTAATGACTTTTGTATTCCAAAAAGCTAATTTGACTTGTATAAAAATATGTGCACAATGAATCATAACAAACTCCACTGTCCAAGCCACTTTCAATTGTTGAACTAATAGATGAATTTAGGGATAATTGCAACAACAATCCCATACCTTTCGATTTTTTGCAAATTTGATCTTAACCTTCAATTTGTACCACCATAGGTCCCAAACCTTTGGGAGAATTGCACCTGGAGTCCAAACTAACGAAAAACGTGAATTCCCCAATTAGTTGACCTGTAGAATGGAAAAATGGATATTTTTGACCAATGTACAAACATTCTCCTCAGTCGCATATTTATCCTTTTGAAAATCAGAATTGTGTGTTATACAATCTTTCCACTTCCATCTCTTTCTCGTTACGAGAGTAAACCATCATCTTCTACGAAGTTATACTATCTTTCCACTGCCATCTCTTTCTCATTACAAGATGATCTTCTGGGATGTCTTTTGAAGAAAACAAAAAATCTGATGAAAATCCATTAGATATTGCTTGACACCTATGAAGCGCTCTTTCCGAACCTGTGTAAGGTGAGTAATTTCATTTTTCAAAATGTCTAGTTTTAGTGTTGTTTGTTAACCAATGGTCTGTGAAGTGTCCTCGTTTAGTGCACAAGTATGTTTTTAGCATTTTACTGAGTTGGAATTGCATAAAATGTGCAATCGCTATGGGCGATGCATTTGCATTCATATGAATAAACTATGGTTTGGGCTTGATGGTCATTTTTTTGAATTTTTTTTTTAGGGAAAAATTCAACTTATTAAATAAGGTTACACGATGGTGGTATATTATTGACAAATATGCAAAAAAAATTATACGAGCATAGCTAAATAGTTTATCTAGACTACGTGCACCATGTTTGGTTTAATAGATTTTTGTGGACCATTCCATAACAATGGTAGGGTATTTTGAGAAAATGAGGTATCTTTATAAGGTTGAAAAGAAAAGATTGATAGAGGCATCAATCTGGTGGGTAATTGATAGTTTATCTAGACTACGTACACCATGTTTGGTTTAATTCATTTTTCAGGACAAGGCCATAAAGATGTTGGGCTATTTTGAGGAAATGAGGTATCTTTATAAGGTTGAAAAGAAAAGATTGATAGAGGCATCAATCTGGTTGGTAATTGATGCAGACTATGAATTTAGTGAAGTTGGTTGGTGAGAAAAAGGATTGATGCGTTGTGGTGTTTTGCTTGTAGTTGAAGTGCTGAAATTGCATGGGATGATAAAGTAAGGCAAGATATTTTAGTCGTTGATGTTGACACTGGTGAAGTTTTGGAGGAGTGGAAGAAAAGGAGAAAGCAGATTTTGACAAACAAGTTGAGCAGAATACATGCTATGTTGTGGCGGTTTATGATGAGTGCCTAGAGGGTAATGATTTGTATGTTGTGGACGAAGTTGAGAATGCAAGTGCAAATGATGAAATGGAAGTTGATGTAGAGTGTGGTGAATATGGGAGAACAAAGGCTGCATCACCCAATTGATGCAGTCTTAAGTAGGAGTAACCTTTGGAGTGCCTACAGAGAGTGTTGCTGATGAAGATCAGCCTTAAAAATCTGAGGTTCAAACTACATTTGATGAAGCAGCCACAGATGCCAAGTGTACTGAAACTCATGTTGATGATCTCGTTGGTTGACTTGTAGGATGTAAAGTCAATGATGATCAAATTGGTGAACCTGTGGGATATGAAGTCAATGATGATCACAATGATGATGAAACAACATGTGAAGTCCAGTGTGAGGCTAATACAAATGAAAATGCTGAGGTTAGGATAGAACAAAATGAAGGACCTGTGGAGAGTGAAGTAAATGAGGAGCCAATTGATGATGTACCTGCATATCTTTTCTGGTAAAGACTGAAACACATGAAGTAGTTGAGGTTGGGACATGACAAAATGATCAACCTGTAGGTTAACCTTCTGTGAATGAAAAAGATGTACCAAATGAGGAAACTGCAGGTGAAGAAAATGAAAAGCCTGAAGATGAACAAAATGAGGAACCTACAACTGAAAATGTACCAACTACTGATCAAAATGTGGAGCCTGCAACTGATAAACCAGATCAGCATGTGCATGATGCACTTCCTACTCATGAAAGCTCCAAAACAAACCGCTGAATATGAATATAAAGAAAGCCTACTGGAGGAGCTCAATGAACTAGAATATAAGTAGGATAAAGATGTGCATGTAGATGATCATGATGAAGTTCAGGTAAAGTAAAGGTTTTGATATTGGTAATGATCTTAATGTTTATTTTTCCTTCGAATAAATTAAACTAACTAATAAATTGAAAGAAGGAAAAATTTAATATTTACTTTTCTTTCGATCCACTTGGCAACCCGCATCCCGCATCACCATTCTGCTACAAATTCAATCGATCTGAACTAACCTATAAAATTATTGTAAAAGTGAGTATTTAAAAATACCCAATAATCTACGTGCAGTTTCTATACACAATTATATAACAAATAAATAAACAATTCACATCACTCTTCTCTTATGGAGTATATCGATGACCAAGCGACACACTCATCTTAAGTCACATTAAATTCCCGAAGGATTTCTTATCTCTTTCTAAAGAACATGAATATCCATTGACAATTTATGCATATTTAATCGAATACCATGTTTATTGAACGTTGCAAAATAATGCACGTGAAAATCCTTTTCCTATGTTTCTTTCTCTCTCTACCTTGACTCTCTCTGACCGTGTCTGTAAATAAATATTCTGTGGCGAAAATTTCTCTTGACTTCATGCGATATTTATAATGAAAATAAATATTTAAAAATTGGATTTTAGTGCAATAGTAATACACAAGCCACACAAATTGGATAAGAATGGGTTCAAATAGTAGAATTAGTAGTATACTCCATAATTGATTTCATGGTACAATCATCCCATTGAAAATACAATGCCGCTACGTGTATAGAAGCCAGCTGACAGAAGTATTCCAGATGAGCTGTCAATGTTTTAAAAAAAATCCATCATTTTTTACTCTAACCAAAAAGAGAAGAGAAACTTGTCCCACTGAAAGACACCCACTTTCCCGTTTTCGAACCCAAAACGTAAAAGCATTAATTTCGGCGACCTTCACCATCTTCGGTTGCCGTCTATCCGATGAACAACAAAGAAGCCAAAGTCTTTAACTTCGTAATATTACCGACTGCATAAACCCTTTATTCTTACGAATTTCGCCCTTGCTTTAATCATAATCTCGGGCTGTTGTCAACGTCTTCCAACTTGGAACTATCACTGATTTCACAGCATTTTGACAAGTTAAGATTTGTGGGTGTTTTAACAAATTATTTGAGTATTTTCACTCATTGTACACATTTTGATGTGCTAATATATTTGGGTTTTTGAACAAATTATTAATGTTTTCCTGAAGATATGGGATATGTTTGTTGACTGGGAAATGCCAAATTTTTTCTCAATGACGAATGAACTTCATTGTATAGTTTCAGTTGGTTTTGTGTGGGCTTATTCCATGCTTATTTAGTAACTCCCTCAAGTTTTTGTACCTGTATTTATTTTTGTTCATTCAACCTTTCGAGTTTCAATCCAGTATAATATTTGCAATATGCCTCTTCTGCATTTGTCAAGCCTAGTTACTGATTTGATTATTTGGCCTTGCTTGGTTCTTGGTGGAAGTAACATTACATGAAGATTGTGTTAACTAATCAAGATCTATTCGTTTGTTGATTAGTTGGCCATTCACCTCCAAAAGTTGTGTTTTTAAGCCGGCTCTTAGGGATGAGAGGCAAGAATTATGGTGAGTGTGCCTCGAGTGTGTTTTCTGGAGTTATTGATGACTGGATTTGGCCGTCGTCGGAGTTGGGCATCACCATCTTCGCAGTCGAGGAGCGATGTGGTCGCAGGTGAGACGGGCCCGGGTGAAATGGGGATTCGGTGGAGGCGGGTGAAATGGGGGGAAATGAACTACAGTGGCTGCAAATGGGGGGAAATGAAAGTGGGGAAATGGGTGTTCTTTTTTTTTTTTTTTTTTTATGTTTTTTGACCAAATTGGTCAATCAACAAACACTTTCTACATGAGCTGTCAACTTTTTTCAAATTTCTGTATGAGTTCTGTGACGCAGCTTCTCTACAAGAGGCATTTCTCTTGAAAATACGACATTTGAACAACTTGGATTTGGTTTTTGAATTGTACTATATTATTGGTTTCATATCAAATGAAAATCAGGTGTGATAGGAATTAAAAGAGAAAAATAATTTTACTTCATTAATGTTACAAGCTGCCACCAACTTTATTAACCTATTATTCTTTTAATTGGATTTAAATTGATGTAGTCCGATGAAAAATAACTTTTTCTCGTGTTGAAAACTTTTAATTACGAGCTACAAAAAGAGTCCAATATCGATACACTTGTTTTTCCTCCATCAAAATCTAATTATTTGACCAAAATAAAAATTAAATTAAATTTTTTTACTTCAGTCCTTCAACTTTCAAAATGTAAATATATTGCATATAGAACAAAAAAATATTCTATAAAATTTTCGGGACGTTATAATCTCCCCTCCTTAGAAAATTTCGTTCTCGAAATTATCTCAGTTGAAAAGTTTTGAATACTTGACTTTGACATACTTATAATAATAGTACATAACATGAAGCAAGAAAACTCATAGTCATGCTAAAATAATGATATTTCATATCATTTCTTGGATCCATCAGAGAGTAGTCGAATAGTGCACGTCATGTGCCAAGAATTCTTTTCATATCATTACGTGTTAGAAACTTTACAAAATTGTCCTTTAACTCACTTAATAAAAATATTTTATTTATTATACATATCTTCTTCTTCTTTTGTACATCACTAAAACATTAGAGCTAAACACGTATTTATGTTTAGTCTAAAACATGGGCAATAACAGAATAACAATTTAAAAGTGTTGTCATCAATTCAAAATCATCGCAAAATATTATTATTTAAAATCAATTTGATATCTAACACAAACATTTAATATCAAACTTTTGAAAAAAAAATCTGCCAAAAACAAATTGGTGGTCACTGTTCGTGTGAACAATAATTTTTTTTTTTAAATCTGATATTTTTAGTGGATAAATTCCTATTAAAACTCATTTATTTGAAACCAGTAACTCCTTTTTTTAAAAAAGACTATAGAAAGGTATCAAACTATAACACTAATATCAAACTGTAACACCCCAAATTTTCATAAACCTAGAGTTGTTACCAAAAACTCACTTTTCTTTATGTTAAATATAGAACGATAATTATAAATTCCTTTAAAATAAAATAACTAAAATATCCATAAATTTAAACAAAATATGAGAATTGTATCCTTAAAAATAGAATAACATAACTAATTAAGCCCTTGTTTGTTACCCATTATTTTACATTCCATCACATTATTTTTTCTGAAGTAATCATTTTCAAGCACACATTCTTCATTAAAATAATATTACACGCAAATCAAAAAAAAAATCTTCTTTTTTAATTACAGAAAGATATGAATAGAGAACCATTCAAATGATTCGATGAGAAACGAACCTCACAGTGGAGCATATCATTTCAGGAGCATTCAAGGTGTGACATCCTAATGAATAAGTTGTGTAAAGCATTCAACTCTCCATAGTTGTTGCAAGAGAAAAGCCTATTTTCTCAAAGTTTGAGAAGATTAGACATCAACAAATGATGACGATGAATACCAAAAGAGAATCAGCTCAAAGATGAGTTTGTGCATTTTGTCCTAGAATTTTGAGTATCATTGAGAAAGCTAAGACAGATACAAGATTTTTAAGGCTGATTATTCAGGTAGTAAAAGTTTCAAGTCAGCAATAGTAATGGATTGAGACGGATTTGGACTTGATGGAACGTGAATGTGCATAGAGAAAATGACAACTTACTGGAACACCGTATGCTCATTCGATCTCTAGTATGCTATCAAGGAACATTGGCATATATGAGTATGTTGATGCATCCTGCAACAATTAAGCTTACCTGAGGACCTACAGCCCAATTATCCAACCAATGTCAGGTCCTAAGTTGTAGCTAGAGTTGGAAAAACATTCTCTGAATCCACCCATAAAGAAGACATAGGCAGGCAGACCCAAAAAAATTAAGAAAAAGGTCCCAAGTTGAGCCACCAGCAGGAACCAAAATGGCAAGGACCAATATGAAGATGACATGTAAAAGATGTTGGAAGTCCTTCCAACAATACTCCCAACATGTGACACCTTGACCCTAATTCCAACTCGATTGAATGATAATTTGGATACAAAACTTACAAACACTTTAGACCTAACAGTATGTATCGCCTTGCCAATAAATAAGAAAACAAGAAAACCAGGCTAAAATCTGCATCGTGACAGAATACTAAATTGATCAAATGTCAACAAACATTTGTGCCGTTGGTCGCTTTATTCATAATTGACAAAAGTGTTTAAAATAAAGAAGCTCTCACGAGTACAAATTCACAATTGAAACTTTTAATTGCTTACAATAATGTGTAAAATACAACTGTTGAGGAAAAGAACCGGCCGTTGTTCACTTCAACAATGGTGCCGGCATTAAGGAACTACAGCTGACTTTGAGCTATTTTTCTTTGTTCCATTCTCATACGTGCAAGAGAAGGTTATTTCAGGGGAAAATGCGCTCGTCAAGATTACCTTTGGCTAAGTAAGAATGACGTTAAAATCACTTAGAGTCCATTCAGCCACTTCATCTTTGTCACTCACAAAAATTTCCGTCCCCACATCAAGAGATGTCCATACTCTTCTAGCAGGAGTGGTACCTGGATTCTGCAACAAAAGAAAGTTAGTACATCCCTAAACTATGACTTGTTGCTATCTCCAATTCGTACAAAAATTTTCAAATTACATACCTGATAGAAGTAAAGTCTGCTGGAAAGCCCACCCACATCGAGCTCCCAAGTTCTTTTATCGCCAATCCAACCATCTCCCTTTTTAGTCGGATAGCCATACTCTGCCCATATTGGATGAGGTAATAACTGAACCAATTCTTGTGCCTGCGGATTACTGTAAGCATCACACGTGCTGTTTGGTTGCTCCAAGTGCTGGGCATTTCCCGGAGAGCAGTAATAGTGATATGCTCCATAAGGGAAGTTGGCAGTATCATTTCTGTGAATTTTGGTGTTATTTGGGGTAATGTGATATGGTGGGCAGTTTCCAATATTTGTTGGGCTGCACCAAGCGGGGGTTTCTGGGTTGATAATCATCTCACAATATCTGGTTACATCAGTGAGCACGTCCCCATCACAGGCCGCACCATTGTTCTTCCAGCAGCTGCCAATGTCAATCAAGTAAAACTGGCTCTGAGGGCCTCCCCCTTGTTTGATGTCTAAAGTCAATCTGACCTTGAAATTAGGAGACTCTGGAAGCTGGAATGCAACTAGATTTGTTGTAATAATGGCAGCATTTTACACGACATATACAAGTAGCTAATTACTTCTTTTTAAGTAAATAAGAAGAAAGCAGACAAATTTTCCTTGACTTGGGTTTGCAAATTACTATTAAATGAAATACACGAACACAGTATAGGTTTGATGAATGTGGGGACGGTTTAATTAGTCACGAAAAATAATCTTATCACGGATGATTTGAATGAGTCTAGTGAAGGAAGTCCAACACATTCATTCGGTGTAGGCTAATCTAATTTTCTACAAAACAATAACAATATGTTTGGTGTCTCCATCCCATCAAGTCCTGTCCTAGTTGAAACCCAACAAAATTAAGGTTCTCCTAGTGATTTGACCCCAACCAAATGACAACTAGAAATTTTAAGAAAAATGCTACTTTACCATTGGGGGTGACTGCATGTGAATGTGCGGGTCTCATGTGAATAAAATAATTTTTTCTCCATACTCATATGCCCACCCATGCGGTCATCGTCAATGTTCGTGTAGCATTGCTCAAATTTTAATTCTAGCTTTGAACACAGAAATAATATGAATTGCCACCTCGAAATGGATTATGAGAAGTACACAAATTTCACAACATAAAAACTGGAAATTTAGCATTAAATTGGACATAATCGAACTGGGATTTCTAATACTTACAGTTTTGAGCATTCCTCTGGTGTCGTAATGGTAGCCACCGGAGTATCCCTTGGTTGCATCGGCTCTTAGATACAACATAAGCCATGGATATTTTTTCGAGGTCCTTAATTTATGAGCAAAAACCCAACTCCCGGAACCAATTTTTTTCTCCCAGACCACCTCAAAGTAAGAATTTCCATCTAATTCATAAGTACCATTAAAACCTCCTTTCATTGTGTCCTTTCCATCTAAACTTGTGGGATGATGGTACAAGATGGGCTGATTCATACATCCACTTCCAAAACATGGAAATCTTCCTGGATTAAATGGTGGTACCTTTTTCCCATTTTCAGGACAAAGACCAGATTTAGTGTCATAATTTCCATTTTTCAACATGACCATCCAAAATTGCCATGGTTTTTTTGTGTCTGAAACTTGACACAATGAACCCAAATATATTTCCTTCTCCGCTGCATACAGGTCCGGATTGTTCAGTGCTTTCGGATTCAATCCCGGGAATTCCTTCCCAATACCGAGTTTGTTATCCTCCTCACTCACTTTGTGAATCAGAGAATGGTCTGAAAAGGACAAAATGAAAACAGATATGACAACAACCAAATGAATTCTAAAAATGGCTAAATAAAAATATGCTTTTTAAGTTGAATATTTTTCACCATTCTTCCTTGAAATATCAAAGCAATCAGCAGCTCTTGGACTACCCATACCAGGGGCTTCTTTGCCTACTTCATTGCAGAAATTCCAAGCTTCAAAGGCAACTCTCAGCCCATCCCTTTGCATGCCCGGGTCCCCGACCGCCGAAACACTTGTGTCTTTAGCATTCGCCCAAGACCCGCAAAATACTAGCGAACTTGCCGCCACAACCCAAAAACGCAGCAAATTTCCCATGGTAAGATTCAAAAGAAACCGAGCATTAGAATTACTGGCGCTAACAATGCAATAAATAGAGAGCGAGGCCAAGGAGGAGGGAGAAATGGTTTGCCGAGTGCAGTTTGATGTGGGTGTTCCCTTGTCTGAATATATTACCTGTCATCCTTTAACTTTTTGCGGACTTGTTTTGATGTTTTAAAGATTCTTTGCACTTTTTCACAAGTTAACGTAGTTAAAACGTATTTTGTTTTTCTCATATAAAAAATATAAAAAAAAAAAACAGATTGGTGTTCAACTAAAAATTTGACATGTCATTATTTTGTAATTGTTAACAAATACAAAATATGCCGACATCTCTTTTAAAATGGATATAAATTTGCAAGAGTGGGGATTGGGGGTACAGGATCAACCCCTCCCACCGAATACTCACAGGTCACAACCAAGGAGGTGATTGGATTTTGGGGGTATTTTTTATAAAGGTATGGGACCCACTTGGCCCCTAGTAAAACAACAAAATCCTATTTATAAAGAAAATTGAGTTGTATTGGTTTGAAAAACCTACTTATTTGACATGTTTTTCTCTGGTTTTATTTTATTTTTTGTAAAAGAGCTTTTTAAAGAAAGTACCTACATATACCGAAAACTCTTTTAAAGAAAATTGCATTAGACAATTTTTTTAAAAAAAAATTCTTCTAATTAGAAGCGCTTTTATAAAATTTATTCAAATGCAATTTTTGAGCCTCAAAAACTCTTTTGACTTTTTAAAAAATATGTCAAGCAGGTCTTTAATATAATTTTAAGTTCACAATCTACATAAATTTGCAAATCAATTGGATAATCACTTGACAAGATTCATTAATATAAACAATAATATCATACTTGACTTTCATGTAACTGAAAGTTAGATGCTAAACTGTCAAATTACTTTAAAAGTTCAGCTTTAAAGCATGAAAATTGTGCTACATAACAATATTCAATTTGAGAATTCAAGTTTTCGTGATCCACTTTAAACTAGATAATCTTTAGAAAGTATGATTAAAATCTAAATCAAAGTTAATTAATTTTAACTTCATATTCATAGAATTCACAACTTTTCAACTATGTATTATATCAATTTTTATCAAAAATAAACATTTGATTTTAATACGTACCAAACAATGATTATTACCCCGTTTGGCCCCCTTTTTTGGAAATGAAAATGGGTGGAATAGTATTTTTTTTTTTTTTTTTTTAAATGAGTGGTTGAAAAAGAAAGAAAAGTTTTCAATTTATATATAATATTATTTTATGGAAAATTGTATGGTTGAAAATAGGAGAAAGAAAAATGGAATGTAATGTAACGTAATTTAGCCTTTGTTTGAGCCTCATTTTGGAGAAAATAATGAATTTTTAAATAGTGTATTGATGAGAAATATGTCGTTAGAAAATAAGAAAAAAATTTAGATTTATGTGTAATATTATTTTATTGAAAAATGTGTGAGTGAAATGATGTCAAAATACTGTTAAAAAATGAATTTTTTTAGAAGAATAAGACTCAAACAAGGGTTTAATGAGAACTCATTTGATAAATATTATTTTGAAAAAAAAAATATTTTTTCGATGTGATGGATGATGAATAGTGATTAAAAAAGAAAGAAAAATTATTAATGTAATATAAAATATTATTTTATTTAAAATATATAATTAAAAATAAATTAAAAAATGAGAATGAGAATTAAACTGGGCTTGAGTTTCAAATAGAGGTTATGTTGCATTATTTTATTTAAGAGTTCGCTATATCCACTTTTTATTGATTGAATAATAAATAAAAAGATGACTTGTTTATTACTTTGAAATGACATGTTGATGTGAGTGGATATTTGCAAAGAAAAACGAGTTGTACAGTATAGTTTTTGCTGTTAAACATTTTTGGTGGGAGAAAGCAGATTTGTTGGATTGTTTGACTTTTATCCTAAAAGATTCAGGTTTGTTGGTTCTCGGGCCCACTCCCTCACCGATTCCGTTAATTAGCCCCCGTTTGATTTTTATTTTTTCATCATAAAAATAAAAAATATGATCATTATTCATCACATTCAGCCACTATATTTAACTTTATATCTCTTGTATGAAGCCCATAACGACTATATTTTTCATTCTCATTTTACAAAAAAATGTGTATCAAACGGGGTCTTAATAAATAAAAATAAGGTCATGTTTGATTACATTATTTTTCCTTAGAATTAGGAATTCATTTTTCAAGTTCCAATTTTTTACTTGTTTGATAGGACAGATTTTCTATAGAATTTACTTTCCCACTTTCTTTCACACATGTGCATTTTCTTGATTTTTGATGAAAATATTTTTCCGCCATTTTGGTGGGAAAATAAATTCCAGTTTTTTTGGGCAATAAAAACAAATTCTAGACGTAATGATAAAAAAATTATCACTTTAATGGACAATTTTCATGGAAAACAAAGTCAAACGAATGATATTTGGTATGCATTTTTTTTTTGCAATCAAAACAAATTCTAGGGCCAATTGTAAAAAAAAAAAAAAAAATGATCCCTTTAATGGACAATTTTCATGAAAAACAAAGTCAAATGGACACTAAACTTTAAACATTTTTCAGGTGAAAAATTATACCAATCAAATACAATTAATTACAATTCCTAGTCAAACAAATTCTAGATAATTCAATTATCTGCAATTCGTTTTTTTTCCACCCAAATTTCACATTTACAATCAAACGGACACTAATTGTGTTTGAAAAATGAGCGATTGAAAAAGAAAAAAAAAATCAATTTACGTGTAATTTTTATGGAAGATTGTGTGATTGAAAATAGAAAAAAAAAAATAGAATGTAATTTAATATAAAGTTCATCAAAAAAAGTGTCATGCTTCCGCAAAAGTAATTAATTTTGAGCAGAGACCAACTTGTAAAGATTAAAAAAAATGTTTTTATTTTATTTTCAAATACGTGTCTATGAGAAAATATTCGTAGATTCAGAGAAGTGCTGTTTATTTTGCAACTAATTAAAAAATTTCTTTAATTCAATAAACAAAATCGTATAGATATTCACGTGTATGTTATATCAAGAATAAAATATTCAAATTTTTACCTAAATTCGATGATCAATTCTTGAATTAATTTCGAATCACGAACTTCCCGTCTTTTGGATCACGAACTTCCAACTTTTAATTCCAAGAATTTGATACTTCAAATCTCCATGGCATCTATGGTATTCTTCAAAATCAAGACTACACCAGTGGATGAACACTTTCTTTTAATTAAACTAGTTAGATACACGTGATATGTTGTAGTTGACTATATAATAGTGTGAATGTGTAGAAGAAATTATGCGTATTAGCAATGAAAGATGATGCATGGAGCACTAAGATAAAGCTTATAATTATAATTAGAAATTAAGAAAACGAAGATTGATATAGACGTTAATAAAGCAAGTCCTCTTGCCAACCAATAATCAAAGTTACCACACTGTGGGACGAAATCTTTTTCCTTCTATGCCCATTTTAAAGTACTCAGCAGCAGAGGCAAGTTTTGGAACCTATAAGAGATTGAAAGAGGTTATACTTTACATTATTACAACCAATTGTCAACCAAACCAAATACATTTGATTGCAAGTGATTAAGGAAAAGTTGAATTATTGAAGACATTCCTTTATTTCTCTATTTCTCTTAGTTGTAAACATTCTGTTGTATGGTAAATCTTACACGAGTCCATAACATCTGCCCTTCTTTTAGATTTTTTTTCCTCTCTTTTATGGCTTGACAATGGCAATTAATCCTTACGAGTTTTCGAATAGTAACTTCTTTCAATCAATAGTCCATCTTCATTATCCATGACATTGATGTTAATAATAACATTGGAATTGAATGGTTCTAAAATGGTGTTATTAAAAGTTTCGTAGATAGAGACTTGCAGCTTGCAAAAACCACATGCAATGCAATGATAGGATACTTACTCAATTGAGTATAACTTAGAATTTACCTTAGTTTATAAATGTTACCACTGTCTCATTTTCTTGTAATAATGCTATTCAATTTGCCCAGAACTTCTCTTCTTCTCCGTGCTACGGCTATGTATAATAGAACTCCAATAGTATGCCTGCATGCTGGGAGCTCAACACAGTCGAAGCTGGCAAAAAGTGTAGTAGCAAAAGAAGCTGGAGGAGTTGGGATTGTTCTTATAGATGAAATAGATAGAGATGTCGCCATTCCTTTTGTAATCCTAGCAGCAATTGTTGGCAGAAAAATAGGACATAGGATCCTAACTTACATAAATAAGACAACGTATGAATGTCAAATATCTATGCAACTACCATGGACCTTAACCTATTCGCAAGTATTGATAATTTATCGGTAAAAAGAGAAAATGGATCTAGTTGCTCCTGAGAGAGAGAAAAATAAAATAAAATTGTTAAGTGAATTAATTTATATCTTTTCCAAGCCCGTACTTGTGTTTCGCAGGGCCTGAGGCGAATTTCAGAATTTGGGCCCCTAAATCGTAGTAAGCCATAAATCGTAAAACTCCATTGACAAGATGCCAAATGGAATAGCCCTTTGCTCATTCACAAGCTGCAATTTCAGAAGTTTGAGAGTTTGGGATAGGAAGAGATCAATGCAAGTTAAATCATATTAATCAAGCTCTGTTCCACGGACTTTTATGGATAGAGACTACAAAAGTTACAGGTTTAAAAGACCAAGGTTGCTTAAAATAAATAGAAAAAGAAGTTAAATAAACAATATGAAAACACTTACCTCCAAACAAAGAATGCATTTTAACATTGCTATAAGGTCTTCTTGAAAATTTCAGGTGATGCCTTTCCTTACAACTCTAGGACAAGAATCCTAAAATACATATATCGGAGATAACTAAGCTGGGCAAATCGGCATTTTAAGCCTAGCCTTACCTTGCCTTTCTCAATCACTATGCAAATTAGTTTATGTTACTTTTTATGCTTGCAAACCTAAGGCCTACATGATAGTTCAGAAATTGATGGCAATGAACTTTCTAGCTACAACTCAAGACTACTTGCCGTTTTAATTAACATGATAGAAAACATTTTAAGATTCCAAATTTAATAAAGAATGTACCTTAAATTGGGGCACCATTTACCAATAGCTGAAAGAATGTCATAAGAGAGTGCGTTACACTTGAGCAAATTCAATTCTTGGAGATGCGGACCAAGAATGTTGGTCACCGGGGACTCGTCCAACAATAGACAATCAACAGTTACACTCAGCAACCCTCTAATTTTCGGGATAATCCGATCCAGAATCTCGCTATTCAGTGAAATTGCCTATTATTCCACACACATTTAACTAAGCAAGCATCCCCTTCAATGATATTCAAACATAAAAAAAATCCACACAAGAAAATGTATTTGTTTTTTTCAAAAAGAATAGCATAAGAAGATACTATGTCAGTATTTGAGCTCTCGGTGTCACCTTCTTTACGAACCTTCATTTCCACTTCTAAGTCTATAGTGATATTATTTTCTGCTTTAGCCACAATAACTCCGTAAGAGTAATTATTTTCCACTTCTCAGTGTGAAGGCTTAAACTTCAATTCAAAAGAGTAATTAGGCTTAAACATCATTTAATTAAGATCAACAACACATTTAATTTAGCATATCCTGAAGCATTCAAACTGCTTAATTTTCCTTCATGTAATTTAGCATTTAGCTCTATGCATCTATCAATGCGCAGAACTACCATATAAATTTAAAAAGCACCCTAAATTTTCAAATCACAAGCGGGAAGCAGCCCTTTGAACATCTTAATTTTTTCAAAAGCTATCATACAAATTTTCACATTCAACCAGCTGTTTAAATTCAACAACCCTTTTTTCAAAATAATTAAATGCAAACAGGGATTACCTTCAGAGGAAGTGCTATGTGCGGTGGTAGTTTTCAATTTCAGCTAGCGCAAAATCGAATCAAAATGGATGTTTGAAATGGATTTGGGGTTTAGGGTTCTGGGCATATTTTGGGCTTGACTTATTTCTTCTCACGATTTGATTTTGCCCCCAAATTGAAGGGTTTTACCAATTTGAAGCTGAGATCACGAGGTGAAAACGAAATGGAAGAAACTGCAAAAATGGGCTGAAATTTCTTGGTTTTTGCATTGACGAGAGAGTGAGATTGAGAATCAAGAGATTTCTTGTCTGAGTTTAGAAAAATGAAAAAAAAAAATTGGGGCCATTAAAAATCTAGGCCTGAGGCGGAGGCCTCTTGGGCCTCTCCTCAGGTCCGGCTCTGATATTTTCCATGTCTTTTGCAATCAACAAACCCCAACCATACAATCCAGCAACAAAATGTGAAAGGGTAACAGAGTAAACACTAAGAAATGCAGTGCTATATTGTCCTATTGTATCCTGAATCACATATTAACAAAGGACAATAAGCAAATTAAAAAACTTGGCTATCACAAAGTAAGAAAGAAGATTAAGAATTGAGCTAATCTCTACAGAACTGCTCTGATGATGAACTTGTTTCCCAATATCATTAAGGGCAGTTGAAACCCAGGAATAAATAACTCTGCAACCTAAAACCAGTAAATCACCAACAACAATAACAGATATAGTACAAAGTACGAATAGAAGTTATAGACATTGATTTAACTTGAACTTATACAAAATTTCAACAAAGTTACAAGCTACAAAGCCACATAACTGTTATTATCTCCCAAGAGCAAAATTTGTGCAACATTTTTACTACAAAATACAGGGAAATTTGAACCTGAAACCATTAACTTCTAAGCTTAGCCTTTCATGGGAGCAATCATAGATATGTGCTACAAAATAGAACATAGTTGTTCATTCAAAAGTTATAATGGCAAAATGAGCAAAACTAACTTCCAGATTGTAGCACTTATAGTCTACAAAAATATACGATGAGAGTCAGTCGAGTTTTCTCTTTGTTGTAACTTGATGAGTTGTAGAGCTGGGGGTATCAATGTTTTTTTCAGCCACTATATCGAGAAGCACTGGGTTAGGTGATGCTTTGAAGAGCACTCGTTTTGCAAATAGTGTAGACGCCTCTTCAGTCTCAGAATTTTTGTTTTCTTCAGCAAAGTTCAAGGAGCTTTTATCTTTCTCAGTTTGTTGTTCCGTTAAAGAAGAGAATTCAGAACAAATATGATTTCATATTTGTACTGAGTAGTGTTCTGCTCCAGCTGAGTAACTTTGACATAAAATGTATTATTCTTCAATGTCCAGTAGAGATATTGCAGCACTGGATGGATCAATTTATATAGGTGCAAAATTGTTATTTATATATATGTATATATGTATGATTAGAAGTTTAAATGGTGTGACATGGTTCTTATAAGCTTCTCTTATTGATTTTGTAAAATTCATCAAATCCTCAGCACTATGCTTCAATATTGTCTCTGCAAGGTCTCCAATTGCACTTGCATCTAAAGTTCCACTTGCATCTTCCAATTGTACAATAACATTTGCTCTATGGGAATGGAGAATAAGTATATTTTAGTTTAGTAGTGAATGATTAAAATGTATGAAATTATGATAGGTGCTAAAAGTAATTCGAACAAGGTTACTAATTGGAATAAATTGTAGTAAGTGTTACCTTGGTACAACTTTCGCGGTAGGATGTTTGCAGTAAATACACAGGAAAATTTCATGAAAATCAGCATGAGTGACTTTATTGCAATTGTTAGAAGACATGTACCAAAAAGTTTGTTTTGTTGTTTTGATGGATGGTCTAGCTTTGATCCAATAATATTTATGCTGTTGAGAAATGTAATATTATAGATAATAAAATAAGCAAAATGTATCTGTAAAGGGTAGGAAGAATAGACCATAAATTTAGAATGAAGTAAAGTGAGTTACCCCAAGTAGTCTTCCTTTTAGATTTTGTATCTGCGTAAATGTTTTGTGTGGGGTAGGAGATAACTTTGTAGGAGTGATTATCTGATTTGGTTTCTCCAGTGCAATGTCGTTCAGTTCCTCTTTATGTGCTTCAACCCTGACATTAAATGTTTATTTGATAGTAAGAAGTGAATATGTAGTTAATAGAGATTGTTGTGAATGATTTTTTATACTGTACAAATTTCTTATACTTACCGCATTTGATATTACATACGTTTTGCTCAGTTGGAGCTGATCTTCAAAGGCTATAATATTGGCATCATATAGTGTTGTGTACACTATGTTTCCCTGTGGTGGTTTTGAATGGAAATGAAAACAAAAGTTTGTTTTTTTATAGAAATCGTTATAGAAGCGAAAAATGAAGAGTTATAAATTAGATTTATTTAGTGAGAGATGTTTACCTGAAGATATGACACCATGTTTTGATATCTAGTGCTACCATGTTTTGCCTGTTTTGGTGATAATTTTTCAACAACAATTACTTTTGCTTGCCAGTTCTTCTTGTTTGGATTGATCTGTAGTATGAACTTAAAGTTCCCTGCCATTTGTTAAGGCTCAAACAAAGAAGAGATAAACATGATGAAAATAAGGAAGTAGTAAAACCTAGTCTGTGTAAAAAAGTCTATTTCCGTCCTGTATTTCTTGTGATGTGTTCATATATTATTTACCTTAAGGGTGAAGCAAATGACAGTTTCTTCTTGTCCTCAAGTGTTGAAACTGGAGTGTGTAAATGTTCTTCTTCTTCAACGTTTGAGATGTTGCATGTACTTGTGGGATAAAGGTTGAAAGATATGTTAAATATTGTGAGCAATCATTCATCGAAATTTGACATTTGAAGATGAGTAGGGTGAAAGTCCATACCTACTAACTTTTGTCAATAGAAAAGCTAAAAAAGCTGCTCAATTTTTTCAGTAAAAAAGCTGATGGATGCTACTATATGAAATAGACAGTACAATGATACAGGAAAGCACTTTATTGAGTATGGGCAATTAATTTTTTTTTCCAGAATGCTAAGGCATTCATATTAAATTATAAGCAGAAATTTGACTTATAATTAACCACAAAAATTAAAATTTGTTCAATATGACTGGGAAATGCTAATTAGGGTGTAGATTATAGTACTTATGTATGACTTAGAACATCATTAAAAAAAGTGTGAGGAAAAAATATAACCTTCTTTTCATAGAAGTTGATATTTAATAGTGTTGGTTTTTAGGGTTAGGATTAGAAAAAGGTTTCATGAAATAAGGTTTGATCTTGATCCTTCCTTTTTTTCATGAAGAGAAATTTGACTTATAATTAACCACAAAAATTAGAATTTGTTCAATATGATTGGGAAATGCTAATTAAGGTGTAGTTATCACCGTATTTATAGTACTTATGTATGATCAGATAAGTTTTTATTTTCTTGCTTATAATTAAAGTCACTCAAGTCAGATGAATACTCCAACTAAGATGTAATATTTGTCTCTGAAAATCGAAGACTTTACCCAAAAGTAGTTGCTAGTCCCTGTCTTTTTCCTAAAAAGATTGTGGGCTTTTATTATCTGAAATAAGGAGCATACATCACAGCTTTCCTGCATGAAGACAAATCTTGGAAATTATTGCTCAAGTTCTTCATAGTATGTCATTTGAATTTTCATCTAGGTTGTGCCATGATAGAGACAAATTAAGTTACCACAAGATAGACTCAAATATAAATCAAACAATAAAACAGTTGTCATGGCACCTGCTTGTATCACTTAGACAAGAAGATGAAATGAAGAACATATGAGACCAAAAACAGTAAATCTCGTACCTGACTATTGGTTAGTACATTTGTTGCCTCAATTGCGCCGGGTTAATCCTTTGCTAAGCATAGGCAAGCGTCCCGCTTGCTATAAGTCAAGAACTTAAATTGAGGGGCCCCATCAAAGAAGCCAACTTAATTTATGTCATCTCAATTTACTTTCTTGGATGTTATGGATACTATATAGAACCAGTAAATGTAAGTTATGAATCAAAATTGTTTTCTAGAAGCACCAAAAATCCATAACATTAGCTTATTATCCACAAATAAGATGAATCTTTTACGTAAAAATCTGTTCAAAATAATTCTTTTAGTTTCTCAAGTTCAAAGTCCAAAAGATTCAGGGTTAGGATCATTACTGTTTCTAACTTAACAGACATAACAATCATGTGTTCTTGGACTTTATTTTTCATCAAAACATAGTAATTGGAGGGAGTTAACTCGTGATGTCACAGCAATAGATTTAGATTTTATTTATTTATTTATTTTTGAATGGATATAACTTAGTTATAATGCCTTTAAATCCTTTGCAGACATCCCAATGAAAAGTAGGTCAAATTTATCCATTTTCCTTGGATGTTCATTGTTTTTTCTTTAAGTATGCATAAATGTGAACCTTTCCAATCATCACAGATGCCTTCAGTGTTGAAGAAAAGATAAGATCAATACGTTCAACATATTGCTAAGATAAGATCAATACCTTCAACAACGGGCCCGTCTAGAGTCCTTGGAAGATCTAACATTTTAGCATATTAAGCATGCAACCTAATAAAATACAAAAGCAGCAGTCAGATACACAATTTCTGTACTTATAAATAATAAATGTAGCCCCGAAGAACTTGTCAATTGAGGAAAAAAAATGAAATAGCAAAGTTTATTAAAATAGAGAAATCATAAACATTGCGAGAGAAAAATAAAATCATAAAGAAGTAAACCTTCATGAGGAGGAAGTTAGGGTAAAGATAATTGGTGGTGATGACGTGAGTGAACATATTATGAATACTTTCAGAACTAAACACTGCCAACTTAAAAATATGAACCTAAAGCTTGTTCAACTTTGACTAACACCCAAATCAAACAATATGTTGATTCCAGGTATGAATCTGATTGCAGTCCACAGACATATTATGAATGCTTCAATACATGAAATCCTATAAGTTTCAAAATACAAATAAGTTGTAATTCACCCCAAGTGTTGATCAGGTAAATATTTTTTCCCCACACAATCTATTCCATAAAATTAGAATTATCAATAACGCATCATATAAAACCTAATACAACGCATACATTCGACATGAGTTAGCACTCAAATCTATTATTTCATAAACGAAAAAACATATTTAAGCTTATAGTTAAATCAACAAAAATAGGTTCAAGAAAATTATCCTAAAGTAATGCGTGTTTAAATAGCAACCAAAGAAAAATCACATAAATATGCGGGTTAAAGAAACCAACCAAATAACCTATAATTATAGATTAATTGTACCAATCATAAATCATAACAAACTCAGTGATAAACAGAAATAGATAAATCGACTAACCAAGTAATTTTTCCTATGCTTTCATGGATCTTGCCTAGCCTCAACATCTATATAAATAAAGGGTGGGTATTGAGAAAACCAAAATATACACAACTCAGATACAGTGATTAAGACAACTTTAGTGAGAAGTTCTTTTTCACTTTAATCTATATGAAATAAAACGACATTCATTGCCAAGATGGTCCAAAAAAATCTATAAAGATTGTAGTAAAGTAAGATTTTCTGTGTGAACTACATTTTTCGTGCATGTATTATGCGCCATAGCATTTTGGAACGGTTTAATTAAAACTTTAATAGCTGCACTTGTTTTTGCTCTTGATAGAGCAACATACAGTTGTCCATAGGAAAATACAGGTTCTGGAAGGTAAAGACCAACAAAGTCTAAAGTTTGACCTTGTGCTTTATATTATTGTCATTGCAAAACATGGACGTATAGGAAACTGAGTTCTTTCGAAAGGAATTGAAGTTTTATCATTTTCGAGTGGTATGAATGGAATTCTTGGTAAAAATACTCGTTTTCCACGGTATTCTCCAACGGAAATTTATGCATCTATAACATTTCTTTCAAATTTTCGACAAATAAGTCTTGTTCCGTTGCATAGTCCTTCAGATGGATTAATATTTTGAAGTAATATAATAGGACAATTTTCCTTTAATACAAGTTCATGTGGTGGAATACCATTTGGAGTTAATGTATTTAGGAAATCTTCTTGGATACTCTGTCCAGATTTATCAATGGCTTCATCGAAACTATAATATGTAAATATTTTTCCGGGTATTTCCTTTAATAATATATTATTTATTAGGTCAACACACTCATTTTTTGGTGTTAAAATGACTCTATTAATTATAGTATTTAAATTGTTATGTAATTTTCTAGATTTGGAAAAACAATGCTAATCAAATGTTTTAAAGATTTGAACTCATCCTCAAAATTTATTGTTATATTCGATGGGAATTTTATCATATGACAAGAGTGCTCTTTTTCTGTACCATTTCCAATACCAAGTAAATATGCACAAAACATTGGATCTAATTGAGCTCTCATATTTTCAACCAATGGTAGATGAGTAAAAGAAGGCCACAAATATGAAAAAAATAAACTTGCTTTTAGTATATCTTCTTTTTTTTTTCCTCTTTGTACTATTGGTAAAACTTGACGAAAGTCCCCTCCGAATGCGATTATTTTTCCACCAAATGGTATATTTTTTCCATTAATATCTCTTAACATTTTATCTAAAGCTTCGATAGTGTAACAATTAACCATTGGTGCTTCATCCCATATAATCAGTTTAGTCATCCTGAAAAGATCTGCTAATGCAGATTGTTTACTAATTGAACAAACAATATTTTTAGTTGTTTCTAAAGGAATTTTAAATCTTGAATGTGCAGTTCTACCACCTGGTAATAATGAAGCAGAGACTCCAGAAGAAGCTGTAGCTAGAACAATTATATTTCTTGATCTTACAGTTGTTAACAAGGCCTTGTACAAATATGTTTTGTCTGTTTCACCAGGTCCATCAACAAAAAACATGACACTTATATTATTCATTACATGGTTTAAAATTGTATCATAAGCATACCGTTGTTCTTTGTTTAAAGGGCACGAGTAAAAATTGCTATTTTCATTATTATCAATTCTCATTTCTTCAATAATCATAGTAGCATTTGTCATTTTCTTCTACAATAATTTTAAATAAAACTAATTCGTAATCATTTATATCTTTGTTTAATGATTCTAATATGGAAAGAATACACTGTAATGCTTTTATTTCAGCAGTAATTAATGACATACTCTGTTCTATAAAATCTTCAAAGATATGATATTTAAATTTGTTCCACAACATACGTGATTATTAGGACCACACAACGTTAATATGGTAGCAAACAATCTACGTAATGAAAGAGGCAATTGATAAACAATTGCTTATATTAAACATGCCTCACAACTATTATTTTCTCTTAATAAACCATGTAAAAGATATGCTTCCTGAAATGTAGATGACAATGTGATTTACTGTTCTTAAATTTTCAAAAGAAGTTGGTCCTTTGATGTGATTTAATAAAAGATGTAAGTAATATCTTTCACCTTCAGATGGTAGTGCTGTAACTACTCTTCCAAGTACATTTTTTTTTTGTTTTCTAACGGTCCATATTTGTTTGTTTGCATCCCATACAAAATAAGAAGGAAAATCTCTATACAAAAGAGTCCTAGCTTTTTCATTTGTAATATTTGTGCGAAAGAATTCAGTTAACATTGTTCTTTGTGTATAATCTCTTGCAATAATTGATTGTAAATTATCAAAATCTCTATACGTAATTGTTTGATGGTTTTCAAGATGCAAATGTAGCAAAACAATTGACGGATGTATCTCAGACAATAGAAATCCATAAATTCTCCACATCGCTTCAGGTGAAGAGATCCATCTCGCATTTTTGATATCTTGAAATTTCATCAATAGTCACAATTGTATCATTGCCATTTATAGAAAAGCTAATTCGATCATGTCCCTTATAAACATATTTGTATAAATATTTTACGGCCTTAATAGTTGAGCATATTTCTACATTAATATGGCAATCATATTTTGCTGTTAAGTAAGGGTTACAAGATACAACCCACCTATTATTTAGTAAATGTCCCCTTACCAACTTCTTGATCGTCATTACGACGCTTATATAAATGGATACGAATTATTGCCTTGCGAAGTTGTTGCTGCATATTCTCTAGGGTATTTATTTCTACATTTTTTGTTACTATCCATACAAACATTTTTTGGATTTAACACTCCACATGGACCGTGCATCATATGTCTAACGACAGTACAATATAAATGGGGGTAATGATTTTTGTCTAGAATTTCACAACAAACAATTTTATCTATCAAAGGAACAGACATAACTTTAGATCCAGATTTAAAAATTAACAAAAAATGAGAATGTGGAAGACCTCTCTTTTGGAATTCAACAACATATATATACGCAGCAACAGGTCCTAGAACGTGCCTTTTGAACAAATCATTCTTTAGTTATTCTAATTTAGCTCTAAATATTCTTGTAAACAAGTCAGGTCTATTTTGTTTTTCATCATTATACACTAGTTCTTGTTTTGTTTCAGGCCAATTAGGAATACAAGTCATTGTCAAGAATACATCTGATTTACCATATCTTTGAACAAGTGTCATTGCATCCATATATCTCTTTTTATTATCCCTAGGTCCTTCTGTAAATGACGACGGTAAAATAATCCTTCGACCAATTTTATGACCTTTAGTTTCACCTATTTCAACACTATCAACAATTCCTTGGTATAATTCGGCTCGTATTTTCTTTTGATTATTAAGAAAATAATCTAACCTAGCAGTTTCAATTTTTACATACATATCAACAACATATTGCTGTAAAAGCCTACCAGCATGAAGTAAGATACAATTATCTGAGTCACGTACCTGTAATTTATAGCAATAATACTCTCGACAAGATATACATGTTCTTTTGTGTCTCTTCAAAACTACATGACAGAAAAATATAAATAACAATCAAACTCAATTTTGAGACAAAAATAAACTAAAAAAATTATTGATATTATTAACCTTGACTTTCTCTTTCGATTAATTCACTTGCAGAATTCATATTGTTGATATTTAAAAGATTATCTTCTGCAGAAGAATTACCAAACATCTCTTTATTCAATCTAGGAATACCTTCATGCCACCCAGATTCACCATAAGGAAAAAGCAACGAGTATTGAAGAGGGTCATAACAACCAAAATAATAGTGGACTTTGTGTGAAGTGCCAGAATGACCATAAATACTTATGTCACGATCTCTATTGTTTGTAGATGTATCTTCATCAACCCAAACAACAGCTACTTGCGAAGCAATTAATGTAATCTAGACCAGGATTGCATTTTATTTTTATTTGACAATCATGCAAATTTTTCAAAACGCTTAAAGAGCGGAAAAACCTAGAATAAGGATTAATTTTTAAGATATCGATCAACTTTCATAAAGTTAGTTCACAAAATTTTTCTGAAATGTTCAATCGATTATGCAATTCATTATCAGTATCATAAAAGTATAATTGTAAATAAGTTGGATTATTAGTAGATGGTAACAATAGGTTTATGTAGTGGTAAACTTGTCCCTGAACTCTAAATGTATAAATTCATTTATTCATCTTACATAAATCCTTGTCATAATTGACACTAAATGATGTAAACGCAAAATGATTGTTATAAGTTCTTCCAATTTTTTTTGAAATGCAACGCTTCGGGTAAATTTGTTGTAAATAATTCATGCTATTCATTGGGTACATGGTGCATACACAATTTAACCTTTCCATCAAAACAACAAAATCCCTTACTTTCTCTTTGAAATTTTTTTGCACTACAATATTTACAAATAGTAGGTTCAGTGAGAACACAAGATTTAGTGGGAATATTATACGAGTTAAACGTTGAAGTAAATTCATCATTTTCCATATCTTCATAGTTAGAAATTGCTCTTGTATGATGTGAGATGTACCATCAACCCCTTCTTTCAATGTAAATATTTTGTTACCTGTTTGATCCTCTTCATTTTCGAAATCAAGAAAAAGACTGCTCGAAGCTAAATTTGTCGCACCAATAGCCGCAAAAATTGAAAAAAAGACTCGACCATAAAAATAAAGAAATAAAAAGGAAGAACTTATTCATTCAAAATATCTCTTTCTCATTACAATAAACTATAGAGCAAAAATAATACATATTATAGTAATACATTCAATGGGCAAAAAAAATAAAAATAGTATACATAAAGGAAAAAATTGACAGGGTCACAAGAAAAAGGGAAAAAAATCTCCAATAATGTGATTACTAATAAGTTTTCTCTTGTCCTACATTACCTTCTAATTGAATAAGACGTTGAGATTTTCTCTTTCACATTTGTAGATTGATATCCAATGCACCACTCTCCATGCGTACTTCTCTGCGCCTTTTATTATTTGTAAACATTGAAGCCTGGAAATCACAGGCAAATAATTAATAAACATATACAAAACAGGAAGAAAATGAAGAAAAAAACAGAAAAACACGAAAACAACAGACTTCAGGTATCTAACAAGTGATTTTGTAGTCAGTGAGTTCACCATAGGGATTCTTTTTCCCTTGTGAACTTTCCAATAGCATCACTAAATGAAACTATTTTTGGTCTTCTTAAGGATCTAGTGACTTGTAAATTTTACAATCTTACAAAATTCATGTAGCTAACATCAAATTTATTAAGAATATGCAGTAGAGTAATGCTTATATTACTCGGGGCTTGGGAGATTAGTCTGCAAGTCAATTGCCCAAATACTGTATATGTAGTGATTTGGCAAATAATAATAATAATAATAATAATAATAAATAAATAAATAAATAAAAGCACATTTTCCTGTCAAGTGTATGTAACCTCCTAATTGACTTGCTTAGTGCTAACAAATTTATGGGTTTTCTCCAATTTCTATTATGAAATGTTACCTTTTGCCAATTGCAATAATATTAGTGCTTTATGTCCAGAATATATCAGAATTGCCATATCTGCAACCACATGAAATTGATAATTTTGAATCCAGTTATCATACTAATAACGAGTGTCTCTCTAAATTTATGTGGATGTTAAGCAGATCTAGGATTATTAAATAAGGAACACAAATTACTAATATAAACTTGAGAAAATTGTGGCATTAGTCCTGGACATTTTTCATTTGTAGCAACTTTGATCCCCAACCTTTAAATCTAAACATACAAGTCCTCAACCTTTCAGTTCAGTTGCCATCATTGTGTGCCATTTCCATCCAGTTTAACCTTAAAATTGCACGAGGCATTAACACTGTAAAATTTTAAAGAGTCGGAATATACTTCTAAGTGATTAAGCAAAAACGAACGTTTCTTTGATTCTAATGTCATGTTGCTTCTATAGGAAACCAGATATCAATCCAGAACCGATAGCATCTCATACATCTGGACAATATATTTGAAGATGAGGCTAAGAAGTAAACAATAAAGGAACACCAAGAACAAATTAAACAAAAAAAACCATGTCAACTGAAACAATTAGTTGATTTTTCATTGTTGCAATTAACTAAAGTTTTTCGCACAAGAAAGTCACTTTGGTGACCTTAATAATTGGTGATATGGACAAACATAGTATAAAAATCTATTCAATCGACAAAAATACAAAATGTGTATGGATCAAACCTTCGATTATTCTTAAGGATATTACTTAGTTGACCTACAAGAGATTGACCAAGACAAAGGGTTGGTATGTTTGAATTTTGATAAAGAAAGAACATGTTCCCAAGAAAAAAAAATGAAAGAATAGAAAACTTAGGGGGAAAAAGAAGAAAAAATTGGAACCAGCAACATGTTTTTTCAACTTGTGAAAGTCAACAATGACAGGAGTGGGAGGCCACTAATTTGGGAGGCCACAAATTTAGCCACTCATATGATTATTAATTATACCAATCCTGCATCCTGCACATTGGCTTCTCAATGTGTCTATGACTATCAAAACAAAATTAACAGCGTGTTGGCTAAGCTTAAAAAGTTTGCGTATAAGTAATTAAATTCTAAAATAAATAACTTCTTTTATTTATTAAACGACAGAAATAAGTTGTTTATTCTACTAGTAAGGCAATACTTACTTTCAGAATAACATTTTTTTGCTTAGAGTACAAAAATTGATTTATGTCATTCTTCATCAGATTTCATATGCTAGGACAACTATGGAATACAATCTCTCCCATCAATACAAGACATAAAACTGCACGAGGCATTGACACTGTAAAATTTCAAGGAGTCGGAATATACTTCAAGTGATTCAGCAAAAACGAATGTTTCTGGCAAAAGTTACAAAAATTGATTTATGTAATTCTTCATCAGATTACATATGCCAAGACAACTTTGGAATACAATCTCTCTCCCATCAACACGAGACATTAAAAGTTCTCAAACGAACACTTCAAATGTTCTAAGGAATTCAATAACTTACCTAGCAGACTTTACGAACTTTTTCTTCTTGACCTAATCCATCGCTCGGTGGAGAGGCTATGCATGAAGACGTCGGTTTCTGTAAAGACCAAGGAAGACGCCGAGTTTCAAATCTAGAAGATCTAAATCTAGAAACAAGAGAGAGAAAGACCAAGGAAAACGCCAAGTGTGAAGACGCCGGTTTCTGTAAAGACCAAGGAAGACACTGAGTTTCAGATCTAGATCTAAATCTAGAAACAAGAGGGAAAAAGACCAAGGAAGACCCCGAGTTTCAAACCAGTTTCTATAAAGACCAAGGAAAACGTTGAAAGGAGAAAGACCAAGGAAGACACCGAGATTCAGACCAGACCGATTTCTGTAAAGACCAAGGAAAACGCTGAAAGGAGAAAGACCAAGGAAGACACCGAGTTAATGACCGGTTTTCTGTAAAGACCAAAGAAGACACCGAGTTTCAGATCTAGATCTACAAGGCAGAAAATGGCAACAAATTAATATTCTAGAAAGCAAAAGGAAGGTGTATAAAAAATGAAAGTGGCTCCTGGCTTAAAAAAATAATTACTGAGCCAACCAAGGCTCGCTCGGCTTCAACGGCTCAGAGAAACTTTAAAAAATATAGTTGCTGAGCCAACCAACGCTCGCTCGACTCGGCTATACACGGCTCAGAGAATTTGGTTGGGCTTGTGAACAGGGATGACAAAGTGACTCTTTTATTTATGTAGGGATAAAGAAACTAATTCTTGAACTGGACAATTGAAAAATAAAAAAATAAATTTTTTTCTCTTTTTCTCTGTACAAATTTGAACTTTATGGAATTATGTATTATGATTGTTGTACAATTCCATTAGATTTCTAGGTCCCAACTAATCTATATAAATAGAGATAGAAGAGTTTCAATCCTTATACAATAATAATTTCACATTCAAAAAAAGAGTTCTAATTAAAATTCAAGTAGGAGATTTAATTAATGTCCAAATCTAATTAATATACATTTAATTACATGTGCAGTTCTAGAACTTCAATTACAATTATAATTAAGTTTACACTTTCGTAATAATTACAACTAAGTACAAAACTTTATTGTGATTATAATTAAACCCAAAACTATTATAATTATGGTAATCAAGTTTCAATACGTTATGGAGCTATCATAGAGACCTGATCGGACATATATTATCCAAGCTCCAGTAATTAGATCGTGTCTAGTCGACCCTAGACCATCCAATCTAATTATTAGTGTTTATTTTTTCCACTTAAAAGTAAAAAACTGAACCCTTGGAATATATAAATTCACAAAAGTCAATAAATCTGTAATATTTTTCTGACTTGCCGTATATGTATTTTATCACAGTCCGAGATCGGATAATTAGGTATGATCATAAATGACCTTTTGCCTTCTAATCATTTTCACTAACTTAAATATCATTTTCTTTAACGATCTTGTGAACTAATTACAGATACCGAAGTTTAGCTGTCGCTAAACACTGAGCTCAGATTTTAACCGTTCAACAGACAATACTTAAGTAGTCACTCTACCCATCTTTCAGGGTGATAGTTCCCAACACAAAATTCATGTTTTCTACTTCGCTCATTCTTAAGTCCATCGAGATATTTGATCAATCAAATTGATCTCACCCATTGATAAATCAAAGAACCATTAAAATTACGAAAAAAAATATACATAACCCTGTCATGAGATTTAGATGAAATACACGACGGTCAATTACTGACAACCAAATTTTCTCTACCAACTATCTCTCTTAAAAGATGATATTTTCGTTCAATGTTTTTACCCCTCTGATGACTCTTGGTTTTTTAACATTTGCTATAGTCCCATTGTATCCCAATACAGCATAAAAGGGTTGTGCAGATGTAAGCATCGCCTCGATGTCCATAAGGATTTTCTAAGTCATACATTCAATTTAGTAGTTTCACAAGCTGTCAAATACTTAGCATCAATGGTGGAATCAACAATGCTTGATTGCTTGATATTTCTCCTAGTAATGGCCCCACCATAAAATGTAAACAATACTGATGTAGACACGTGATAGTCTTCATCACTCTAGAAGTTTGAATCCTTTTACCCCATCAAAACAAGATCTGATAATGAGCATATTATTCCTTGTTCTCCGAAGATACAAAAGGATATGCTTTATCACCGTTCAAAGTTTCGATCCTAAGGTTAAATGGACACCACACCAACAGTATGACAAATGTCAGGTCTATTGCACAACATATCATACATGAGACTACCTACTACAAATGCATAATGTATCCTACTCATGTATTCAATCTCTTTAAGAGTCTTAGAGGACTAATCCTTAGAGAGATTCTATGCCTAATGTCAGAATCTTGCATAGCAAAGCTGGCAAGTATCTTGTAACGCCCCGAGTTCCGCGGACCCGGAACGCTACGTCATCTTCTCTTTGCCCTAATTTAACTGAAAAGTTTGGCGGAATAACTAATTTTTAAAAGCATCACATTTAAAATTTGTGAACGTTAACGGCAATAAACCTCATTAGAATTAATTTAAAGAAAATTTATTAAACTTTAAAACTCAAGTTTGAAATAGCGGAAACGACAAGGTAAGTTCATAACGTTCCAATGAGTGAAATTTAAAAGTAAATTAAAACAATTAACTACTATTATTCGTTCATTACACCACTGCCCATCAAACTCGGCCGTCTCCAAAATCTGCAAATATTGTTAAAATAGTAGCATGAGCATTTCGAAGAAATACTCAGTAGACTCATCGCCAGTAATTAATCTACAGAATAATTGAACACATAATTATGCAACTTATACAGTGATATTCTCATAGGCTTATTTTCTTTGAAAAATCATAGGCTCTTTAAAATTCATAGGGTGTAGGTAATCTGTCTCATGCATTTAAGCAAGTAAGTTATGCATAACATCATCTTATCTCATACGAGATTCTCTTTCTTCTATGCAATTAAGCATATAAGTTACGACAAGCATAACAACATAATTTATCCCATAAGGGATTCTCATCTTATGCATCAAAGCATATAAATCACATAAAATCACATAATACATGCAATTATAATTTAAACTAATTAATGGGAGCGAGTCTACCTCAATCTATCTCGATTTGCGTGAAAAGTGGAGCGGGAAGAAAAATCTCAGTTCCTCAATCGTTCGTACGTTTCGTCTAGCCAAAAATAGAAAATAAATTTTGAATTAGTGTTTCGAAATCTTTTAAAGATAAAAAAATGATAAAAATAAAGTTTAGGGACTTAATTGGAATTTATTAAAACTGGAAATAAACGTTTAAGGGCTAAAATTGAATTTTTTCTAAGATAAGGACTAAATTGATAATTTGTTAAAACTGAAAATGAGAATTCAGGGACTGAAATGGACTTTTTCAGAATCTGTGGACTGATTTGATTTAAAACATAAGTTTTGGGGCTGTCCTTCTTTAAAAACCAAACTTTGGGACTGAAATAAAATATTTTTAAAACTTGGGGACCAAAATGGACTAACGCCTAAACTAGGGGCTAAAAAAAATAATTTTCCAAAAATCAATTTTTTTATAAAACGTATCTCTTTCTCTCTCTTCTCTCACCGAACGCGAGAGTGGAGAGAGAGAAGGCGACGGGGAGGCAGGGCTTCGCCCCTGCCGTTGCTTCCGGCCGGCGACGCTAGCGCCGGCGTCGCGTGGAGACGCCGGTGATGTGGAGGTGGCTGGGGCGTGATTTTGGCGTGCGGCTAAGGGAAACCGAAG
The DNA here is from genome assembly GCA_019395295.1 of Osmanthus fragrans. Taxonomy (NCBI): domain Eukaryota; kingdom Viridiplantae; phylum Streptophyta; class Magnoliopsida; order Lamiales; family Oleaceae; genus Osmanthus; species Osmanthus fragrans. The sequence goes on along the minus strand of CM033344.1, from coordinate 22,341,942 downwards.
CTGGCAGTCCGGGTTTCTTGGGTTTTCTGGCGGTAAACGGCTGGAGAATGGGTCGAGAATGAGGTAAGTTCATGGGTCTGTTTATTTCTCGATTTTGGTTTTGATTTGGGATTCGATTTTGGGTTGAATGGGGTTGTTCCTGTGGTGGTGTATGTGTGTTGCTCGAAATCGAGACTGCAGGTGCTTTGGGTTGCAGTGAGGTGGTGGTGGTGTTGATGTGGTGGCTTGCAGTGGCGTTGGAGGTGGTGGTTCTGGGTTGTGGAATGGACAGTGGCCGTGTGCAACGGTCGGTAGGTTGAAGGTGATGGTGTGGATGCTAGAAATTGATTTTCTAGCATCCCACGTGAATCTGTTGATGCTAGAAATTGATTTTCTAGCATCAACGGAGAATGAATTGAGAATTTACTGTGTTGAAGGAGAGAAATCGGGAGTTATTTTCTTACCTAGGCTGCTACTGTTGTGGGCTGCGTGAGGTTGAGGGGGGGGGGGAAAGATGGGGTATATATACAGTGGGAAAAGTCTAGGACACAAATCCCTAGGCTATAAACGGACCAGAAATTTGGGCTGGGAGATTTGCCTAATTGGGCTTAAGGAATTGGGCTTAGAATAACCCTAATTGGACTAATGGATTATTGGACCCGAAATAATAATCTATCGTATTAATTTCGATTTTTTTTTAAACGATAGGGAATTTAAAATATTCGAAATTGGATTCGATTTAAATTAATTTAATAACGGCTAGACGAACGCGTTTCTATTTTTTTAAAACTCGGGTTTAAGAGTTAGCGACACGTTTTTCAAGAAACATAGATTAAAATTCTCGATCGCTACAACCTTATCCCCTTAAATTAATTTCATCCTCGAAATTTAAACTTACTTGATCTATAATATCTGGATACTTAGCCAGAATCTCATCTTCCTTTTCCCAGGTAGCTTCATCGCTATCCTGTCTACCCCATTGGACTTTGACTAAATGAACTTCTTTATTTCTTAAGACATGGACTTTTCTCTCCACAATGCACATAGGCGTCTCCTCACAAGACAGATTCCTCTGAATCGAAATAGTCTGAAAATTTACCACATGGCTAGGGTCGTGAATATATTTTCTCAATAAAGAAACGTGAAAAACATTGTGTACTGCCGAGAGCTCGGGTGGTAACGCTAAACGATAAGCCACGTTACCTACTTTTTCTAAGATTTCAAATGGTCCGGTAAAACGAGGTCTTAGCTTTCCTCTTTTGCCAAAACGGATAGTACCTTTCATAGGAGCTACTTTCAGGAATACTTTCTCTCCAATCTCAAACTCCAAGTCTTTTCTCCTTCGATCGGCATAACTTTTCTGTCTATCTTGGGCAGCTTTGATCCGTAGTCTGATTTTCTCAATAGCCTCAACTGTCCTCTCAATTAATTCTGGACCTAAAATTCTTCTCTCGCCTACTTCATCCCAATAAACTGGTGATCGACAACGTCGCCCATATAGTGCTTCATATGGTGCCATACCAATAGTAGCCTGAAAACTGTTATTATAGGCAAACTCCACTAATGGAAGATAAGTCTCCCAATTACCACTCAAGTCTAGCACACAAGCTCTAAGCATATCTTCCAGTGTCTGAATAGTGCGTTCAGATTGTTCATCTGTTTGGGGATGGTAAGCTGTACTAAAATTTAATTTAGTACCCATTGCGATATGTAAACTCTTCCAAAATCTTGAAGTGAATCTCGGGTCTCTATCTGAGACAATGGAAGCTGGTACTCCATGAAGTCGAACGATCTCTTTAACATACAATTGGGCTAATTGATCCACATTGAGAGTCATTCTGATTGGTAGAAAATGAGCTGACTTCGTAAGTCGGTCTACAATAACCCAAATAGCGTCATGACCTCTTACTGATTTTGGTAACCCTGTCACAAAATCCATGGAAACTTTCTCCCATTTCCATTCTGGTATATCCAAGGGATTTAACAACCCTGATGGTCTATGATGCTCAGCCTTGACTTGCTGACACGTCATGCATCGAGAGACAAATCTTGCAATGCAACCTTTCATGTTTCTCCACCAAAAGATATTACGCAAATCACGATACATCTTTGTCCCTCCTGGGTGACATGCATATGGTGCTGAATGAGCTTCTGTCAAAATCTCATTCCGGATATGTTCATCTTTCGGCACACAAAGACGTCCTTTGAACATAAGCGCTTTATCAGCGGCAATCTCGAAACCTATTCTCTTGCCAGTCCCAACTTCGGATCTGATCTTTTCCAAGAATTTATCTCCGGCTTGAGCTGCTACAATTCGACCTCTCAAGTCTGGTTTGACGATCAGATTTGCCAATCTGTTAGATCCTTGGACTGTTGGGATTTGTACTTCGATTCTTAAATTCTGAAAATCTCGAATCAATTGATCTTGCGTTGTTCCCAAAGCTGATAACTGTCCAGCATTCTTTCTGTTCAAAGCGTCTGCAACCTTGTTTGCTTTACCCGGGTGGTAAAGAATAGTGCAGTCGTAATCTTTTACTAGCTCTAGCCACCGTCGTTGTCTCATGTTCAGTTCCTTCTGAGTGAAGAAATACTTGAGACTCTTGTGATCGGTGTAGATTTCACATTTACTCCCATACAGATAGTGTCGCCAGATCTTAAGAGCATGCACGACAGCTGCGAGCTCTAAATCATGGGTCGGGTAATTCTTTTCATGTGGCTTCAACTGCCTTGAAGCATATGCGATCACCTTGCCATTCTGCATCAATACACAACCTAGACCATGTTTGGATGCATCGCTGTAAATAACGAAACCATCGGACCCATCTGGTATAGTCAATACTGGTGCTGAGACAAGTCTGTTCTTAAGTTTTTGAAAGCTTTGTTCACATGGTTCTGTCCATTGAAACTTAACTCCCTTCTTGGTCAACTGGGTCATAGGACCTGCTATTTTAGAGAAACCCTCTATGAATCGCCGATAATATCCAGCTAATCCAAGAAAGCTTCTCACATCTCCAACATTTGCAGGTGTTGGCCAATTCGTTACAGTCTCAACTTTCGAAGGATCGACCTCGATGCCTTTAGCTGTAACAATGTGACCTAAGAAACCTATTCGCTCCAGCCAAAATTCACATTTCTTGAATTTGGCATACAACTTTTCTGCTCTCAGTGTTTCCAACACAGTCCTCAAATGTTCTTCATGTTGTGCGGAATTTCTGGAGTAGATCAGTATGTCATCGATAAAAACAATAACGAATTTATCGAGATACTGATGAAAAACTCTATTCATCAAGTCCATAAATATTGCGGGTGCGTTCGTGAGGCCGCAAGGCATTACTGTGAACTCATAATGCCCATAGCGTGTCCTGAACGCCGTCTTTGGTATGTCACTTGGCGAAACCTTTAGCTGACGGTAACCAGATCTCAAATCAATCTTGGAGAAGATAGCTGTACCTTTCAGCTGATCGAATAAGTCTTCGATCCTGGGAAGGGGATACTTATTCTTTATCGTCAACTTGTTAAGTTCTCGGTAGTCGATGCACATCCTCATGCTTTCGTCCTTCTTCTTTACAAATAGAACAGGTGCTCCCCATGGAAATACACTTGGCCTGATGAAACCCTTCTCTAGCAATTCCTCCAACTACACCTTCAGTTCTTGCAACTCTTTCGGCGCCATGCGGTACGGAGCTTTAGAAATAGGGGCAGCTCCTAGCACCAAATCAATGGAAAATTCCACTTGCCTATCTGGTGGAGTACCCGATAGATCGTCTGGAAAGACATCGCTGTACTCGCATACCACTGGCACTGAGTCCAAAGTAATCTCCTCTACGGGTTTGTCTTGAAGACTAACCACATAGCCATGACAGTCATCCTTGGCTAATAATTTCTCCGCTTGTAAAGCCGAGATAAGGCGAGGAAGTGCTTTGATCTTCGTCCCGTGAAATCTGAATACTTCTTCTCCATCTTTGCGAAAAATAACCTCTTTCTCGTGGCACATGATTGCGGCACGGTTGGTGCTAAGCCAATCCATACCCAGAATAATGTCGAAATCGTTCATTCGGATAATATTCAAGTCTGCCTTCGAAACTTGGCCATCAAAATCTATTTGTACTGCTTTGACTATCTTATTGGTATCGATAGTTCCTCCTGATGGTAAACTAACCTTGAGAGTACTACCAGTTTCTTCTCCTATTAAGTTCAGTCTCCCTAAACATGCTTCGGCTATAAATGAATGCGTAGCTCCTGAGTCTATTAGAACATATACAGGGATACTAGAGATAGATAGTATACCTGCAATCACGTCAGAATCCTCAGCGGCATCCATAGCAAACACTCTTGCTTTTCCTTTTCTGTTCTGGTCTGGGTTCGCCTTCTGATTGGAACCCTGGGCGGATGGGGCACGACAATCCGATGCAAAGTGACCCGGCTGGCCACACTTATAGCAAACACCCTTTCCAAAAAGGCACTCTCCCTTATGCGGCCTCTGGCACTTAGGGCAGGATGGAGTAAAATTGGTCATCTGTCTCCCTGCTGGTCCCAGATTTGGCCTCTTGGTAAATGTTGGATTCCGGTTCTGATTTTGATTCTGATTGCGATTTGGACCTTGCCACTTTCTCTTTCCCTGATACCTCTGCTCGTTCTGATTGCCTTGGTTCCCAACTCTCACACCGGCATAGGCTACTGCTTGAGTCTTCTTCACAACATCTCCGTAAGTTGGCAATTCATGTGAACTGACAATCTGTCGGATATCAAGGCGTAGACCTCTCTCAAAACGCCTTGCCTTCTTGAACTCAGTCTTCACCAGATGTGGAGCATAACGTGACAATTCCTCGAACTTCCTCTCGTATTCGGTTATTTCCATTTCACCTTGTACCAGACGTAGAAATTCGGACTCCTTGTGATCTCTGAGGGCTTGTGGGAAAAATTTATCCCTGATCTCAGCCTTAAATTTGTCCCAAGTTAGAGCTGCTAGCTGCTCTGAGCTCCTTGTCCGTGATGCAGATTCCCACCAGAAACCAGCTCTTCCGATTAACATGAGCTCGGCACAAATTACCTTCTTATCTTCAGGGCAAGATATGTGCCTGAATATCTTCTCAATGCCCTGGAGCCACTCTTCCACTGCTAGTGGACTATCTCCTCCATCGAACGTAGGTGGGTGGTATCTTCGGAACTGTTCTATCGCTGGTATTGTGGGGTTAACCAGCTGTGGAGCTTGTCTCATCTCTTGCACCACGTTAAGTAATTCCCGAATGACATCGCTTTGGGTTGGTGGTGCCATAACCTTCATAAAATTTTTAAAAGTAGTTCGTAAATGTCGAATTACGTGTACCAATAATGTAGACGATAGCAGATAACTCAAAAATGAAAATTGGAACCCAAATATCATTTTATTCAAAACTCGATTTCTTGTAATGAAAATACATGGGTAGGAGGGCACGTATGCCGAACATAATTTTTTTTTTTTTTTTTTTTTTTTTTTTACAATAACATGTCGAGCCTACTCTAATTTCTATCTCTCTATTATCCTTCGGTCACGCCTGATTCAGCGTCCGAGAACTCTCCTAGCGCTGGATCAACGTCTTCCTCAGCTTCTTCTTCTTCTGAGTCTTCTTCGGGAGCAAACCCATAGCGGTACTCAAAGTACATGGGCCAATATGCCACAAATCTCGTGCAGAAAGCATCATACTCCATCTCCACATTCAAAGACGCTAGAGCATCTACATATATGCTATTAGCTACCTCCGCATAGTCATTTCGAAATGTCGAGAGCAAGTGACGGATCGACCGGTGATTATTAGTCACGTAGCCATGCTGTATGGCTCGCTCGCGTATAACGTTCAACTGCTCTACATGTTGGGCAATTGTCCACTCAAGTTCGGGCCTGAAGCGGTCATAATCCCTAAAGGCTTGTTCTGCGTCACTGAGTGCATTTATACGAATGGGTGCCATGTCCTAAATCAATTATGCAAAGTCCAATTAAGCGGGGTTATTTTTTTCTCTTCTAGTTAAAATTACGAGGACGTAAAAATTAAAGAAAATTCTTTCAAATTATGCTCATACTCGTCTTTCTTTCTTTCTTTCTTTCTTTCTTTCTAATTCGGATACACTTTCTTTCTCTTTCTTTCTTTCTTTCTTTCTTCTAAGTCTCATAAAACATCAAAACAAGTATCCGAACTAAAATAACATTTAAACTTCATAAACTTCTTTACCTTTGGAGTCGGCTGATCGAGTGATGGCAGTGGCAACTTTCATTAATATGAATTAAATAATGTAAAATATCTCTTTAAAAATTTATTTATTTATTTATTTTTTATTTGAAAAAATTTGCCAGTCTACAGAAACGCAGACTGGCTCTGATACCAAGCTGTAACGCCCCGAGTTCCGCGGACCCGGAACGCTACGTCATCTTCTCTTTGCCCTAATTTAACTGAAAAGTTTGACGGAATAACTAATTTTTAAAAGCATCACATTTAAAATTTGTGAACGTTAACGGCAATAAACCTCATTAGAATTAATTTAAAGAAAATTTATTAAACTTTAAAACTCAAGTTTGAAATAGCGGAAACGACAAGGTAAGTTCATAACGTTCCAATGAGTGAAATTTAAAAGTAAATTAAAACAATTAACTACTATTATTCGTTCATGCCACCACTGCCCATCAAACTTGGCCGTCTCCAAAATTTGCAAATATTGTTAAAATAGTAGCATGAGCATTTCGAAGAAATACTCAGTAGACTCATCGCCAGTAATTAATCTACAGAATAATTGAACACATAATTATGCAACTTATACAGTGATATTCTCATAGGCTTATTTTCTTTGAAAAATCATAGGCTCTTTAAAATTCATAGGGTGTAGGTAGTCTGTCTCATGCATTTAAGCAAGTAAGTTATGCATAACATCATCTTATCTCATACGAGATTCTCTTTCTTCTCATGCAATTAAGCATATAAGTTACGACAAGCATAACAACATAATCTATCCCATAAGGGATTCTCATCTTATGCATCAAAGCATATAAATCACATAAAATCACATAATACATGCAATTATAATTTAAACTAATTAATGGGGGCGAGTCTACCTCAATCTATCTCGATTTGCGTGAAAAGTGGAGCGGGAAGAAAAATCTCAGTTCCTCAATCGTTCGTACGTTTCGTCTAGCCAAAAATAGAAAATAAATTTTGAATTAGTGTTTCGAAATCTTTTAAAGATAAAAAATGATAAAAATAAAGTTTAGGGACTTAATTGGAATTTATTAAAACTGGAAATAAACGTTTAAGGGCTAAAATTGAATTTTTTCTAAGATAAGGACTAAATTGATAATTTGTTAAAACTGAAAATGAGAATTCAGGGACTGAAATGGACTTTTTCAGAATCTGTGGACTGATTTGATTTAAAACATAAGTTTTGGGGCTGTCCTTCTTTAAAAACCAAACTTTGGGACTGAAATAAAATATTTTTAAAACTTGGGGACCAAAATGGACTAACGCCTAAACTAGGGGCTAAAAAAAATAATTTTCCAAAAATCAATTTTTTTATAAAACGTATCTCTTTCTCTCTCTTCTCACCGAACGCGAGAGTGGAGAGAGAGAAGGCGACGGGGAGGCAGGGCTTCGCCCCTGCCGTTGCTTCCGGCCGGCGACGCTAGCGCCGGCGTCGCGTGGAGACGCCGGTGATGTGGAGGTGGCTGGGGCGTGATTTTGGCGTGCGGCTAAGGGAAACCGAAGCTGGCAGTCCGGGTTTCTTGGGTTTTCTGGCGGTAAACGGCTGGAGAATGGGTCGAGAATGAGGTAAGTTCATGGGTCTGTTTATTTCTCGATTTTGGTTTTGATTTGGGATTCGATTTTGGGTTGAATGGGGTTGTTCCTGTGGTGGTGTATGTGTGTTGCTCGAAATCGAGACTGCAGGTGCTTTGGGTTGCAGTGAGGTGGTGGTGGTGGTGGTGTTGATGTGGTGGCTTGCAGTGGCGTTGGAGGTGGTGGTTCTGGGTTGTGGAATGGACAGTGGTCGTGTGCAACGATCAGTAGGTTGAAGGTGATGGTGTGGATGCTAGAAATTGATTTTCTAGCATCCCACGTGAATCTGTTGATGCTAGAAATTGAGAATTTACTGTGTTGAAGGAGAGAAATCGGGAGTTATTTTCTTACCTAGGCTGCTACTGTTGTGGGCTGCGTGAGGTTGAGGGGGGGAAAGATGGGGTATATATACAGTGGGAAAAGTCTAGGACACAAATCCCTAGGCTATAAACGGACCAGAAATTTGGGTTGGGAGATTTGCCTAATTGGGCTTAAGGAATTGGGCTTAGAATAACCCTAATTGGACTAATGGATTATTGGACCCGAAATAATAATCTATCGTATTAATTTCGATTTTTTTTTTTAAACGATAGGGAATTTAAAATATTCGAAATTGGATTCGATTTAAATTAATTTAATAACGGCTAGACGAACGCGTTTCTATTTTTTTAAAACTCGGGTTTAAGAGTTAGCGACACATTTTTCAAGAAACATAGATTAAAATTCTCGGTCGCTACATATCTTGTCAACAAATGAGACTTGAGACAAAGCTATTTCTTTGTTCTTTCGATCTCTTAAGATTTGAAACCTAGAGCATAACTAGCTTCACTAAGTCCTTTGTATGAAACTGTTGGGCCAACCACGCTTTCATAGACGATGACGCTCCCACATCGTTTCCAATGAGTAGAATATCACCAACATAAAGTACCAGAAAAATTACAATTTTGTCTTGTATCTTCTTATAGACACGCAATTACCTTCTCATTGTGATACCGTCCAAAAGACGTGTCAATTAATTTTCCTTACTTAACTTAAATGTGTCGCTTAAATTGTAATATGGCAGTAAAGGTCTTCTCGCAGAGGATTAGTTTAATTTTATCAATTGCAAAGTAAAAAGTAAAATACAGAATTGATTAAATAAGGGAGAAATTTTGGTTGGTTAAACTAAAATAAGCAAAAAATGCAAAGTAGAAAAGACTTGAATTATAAAGTAAACAAAGTAGTTTGAAATCAAATATGCGAAAGTGTGATCGATGGGTATTTCGTTACCACGAGAATGATTTTCCTTTCAATTACCATAAAAGATTTTCGTTCTCAAGATTAACAATAGTTCGAGAATAATTACAAGCTCAATTATCTCAATCTCTTCTTACATATTAGTTGAATAAAACAAGTTCTTTACACAACCACCATTTTCATTAAACAACCTAGAACAAACTCTCTAGATTTAATTTAACAAAAACACTATGACAAAAGAGATGAATTGAATTAAGGGCAAACTCTCAATCTCGGTTTACTTACTTAAGTGTTAATCCACATACATTCAATTGAAAACTCCATATAATTTATTGAAATATAATTGCTACAAAGTTTTAGAATAAATAGTGATTACGTACTATAAATTTCAAAATAGTATTAATTGAATCAATTCAATCATTTAGTTGTACACCCAAACAATCAAGAAAAACAAAATAAACATTTAAAGCAATGGATTGAACACATCAATTAAGAGAACTATAAATCACAAATTAATTGAAAATCATTACTCGGTTTGAAATTACCCCCAATCACAAAAATGTTTAGTTACCCATGAAATATTCACAAATAACAAACAAAAACTTACAACAAATTAATAGAAAAATAGATTAAAGAAAGAAAATCTTATTGATCTTTAGTTGAGAATTTTCAATATCAATGGATCTTCATCTCTATGCTATTCCACCATAACCATTACCAAGCTCCAAACTTTCCCAAAATACCCAAGAAAATTAAAGGAAATCAAAGGAAAAATAAGTAAAGAAAATGAAACTGAAAAGAAAGATAAAGTGGAAAAGAAAAAGAAGAAAAGAAGCTGCTTCAGTCCCAACAAGAAAATGCAGCGACTTGAAAATTGTCTTCTGCCCAAGGAAATTTCACTTTTAAAACCTAATTAAAAATTGCAGGCCAAGTCCCTAAGTTGTGGGAAAAAAGGCAAATTGGTCCCAAGTCTCCAAAGGGTCAGTTGTAGGTGCAGCGCCTGCAGCCATGGCGTTGTAACGCTAGCCCTTTTTTTGCAGCATAGATCCTTATGGTATTTGAGCGTCCAGTCCTCCAACTTTCATCTTAAACATTTTAGTCGTCATAATTTGACTTTTATATCAATTCCGCCCTCTGAAAATTGCACCCCTAAGTCCTTCAAATTTTGGCACTTGTACATTTTGGTCCCTAAATTTATCTTTTGGTCCTTTTTTCTTTCCTTCTTCCGTTTTCTCCTTCAATTTGGGATTTTGGCAATGGAATACCTACACAAAATAGAATATAACTATATTAAGTAGCAAATTGTTAATGAAAATTTATAAATATCTAAATTTAATAGTCCGAATAAGTGCAAAAATTCATAATTATCACATTGCATTCAACGTCTATTGATTTATTGGAACATATGTGTCATTCATCTCTTCCACTCAAATCACGTTGTCCAGATATATTTGACACCATGAGACATTTGTCCCAAGTTGTGTTCCAGAAAAAGAATTGCTCCCACTCATTTCTTCCAACGCTACCTTATAAGAGACTGACGATCATTAATATAATTTCCCCCAAGAAGGTTGCATATGTGCTAACAAAAACCTTTCTATCAAGAAGGTTGCATATGTGCTAACAAAAACCTTTCTATCTAGAGGACTATAAAAATTATCCATTGGTATCTTTAGGATATCCCACAAATAGGCACGTCTCTGACCTAGACTCCAACTTATCTGACTTCCTTTCAGCACATCTCTGTCCTAGACTCAACTGTTTTCAATGTCTATCACAAAATGAGATAGGTAGAGTTGTGAAACTCTTCATTAATCTAACTCTATCTAACTATGTCATGTTTTTTTTTTTTTTTTTTTTTTTTTTTTTTTTTTCTGAAACGTCATTCTGTTTGGATATACCAGGCATATTCAATTAAGAAATATTACAATTTTCTGTTAAGTTGTCCCTAAACTCTCACAAGAGGTATTCACCACCGCGATCAGATCAAAGTGTGTAATACTCTTACTTTAGGCCATGTTTGATAGGGTGGAAAGTTGGGTGGAAATGGAACCATTTTATGGTGTTTGATTGATATTTTTTGCCATGAAAAATGTTTGCCACCAACTTCTAGGTACAACCCCTTGAAGCACAAAAATAGAAATTTATTTTCTTATAATTTTGCTGGAAATTTGTTTTCCACCTTGTTATGTGTTTTTTTTTTACTATTTGGCAATGGAGACATATTCTAAATTTAATGGTAAAAATATTTATCCATTTAATTGACAATTTGCATGAAAAACGAAGCCAAACTTACACAAAAAAATTTTGAAATTATTATTTTTTATTTTTACTTTTTGGCAATCCAAACAAATTTTAATACAGATTGTAAAAAAATTTATCCCAAAAAGTAACAATTTGCATGAAAAATAAAGCCAAACGGATTAGGTGAAAAATCATATCAATCAAACACTATTAATTATAATTTCTTCTAAAACAAATTCTAGGCAATTCAATTTCCTGTAATTCATTTCCTTTCCACCCAAAGTCCACCATTGCAATCAAACGCACCCTAATAAATGTTTCTCGGCCTTAGTCTTATACTCTTTTGATATCTCTAAAGAATTTGACTTTCAAGCCATTAGGTAAATGTATTTGAATCTAAAGTAATCATTTATAAAGAAATACTCATAATTCCACTTCTCAAGTGTATTCATAGGTCCACACATATCAGAAATCACAAGTTCCAATACATTTTTGGTTGTATCCTTTTTTGTTTAAAAATGATGTCTTAGTAGCCTTCCAAATAAAACTCATAAAATTGTCAATGGTTCGATCTTAACTTAGTTAAGAGAACCATCTATTGTCAATTTTATATTCTGTTACGGTTAGATATGTATCACTAGTATGGTGTGACATTTTATGCTGTACAAGAGTAACCTTTTTATTTCATATGTGAAATAGTTTAAAATATAAAGACCATTAATCAAATGTCCAGTGAAAATAAGAACTTTGCTCATTAAAATGCGAAGCATATCAGATGTTGATTTTATAGAATGACCTTGTCCTATTAAATCGAAAACAGAAAACAAATTTATGTTTCGTTCGCGAGACGTAATAACAGTTTTTAAGAATCAAACACCTACCACTATGAAAATAAAAATAAAATACTCATATGCTCTTGCTAAAACTATTGATCTCGTGCCAACGATAATTTTAAACTGACATTCACTGAGTTTCCACTTTCCTGAAGCACACGCATCAACATACATATATGATTAGTTGTTCCAAAATCTACAACTCAGGAATTCATAGCATCAACCACCAAACAATACTCAGTAACGAAAAACATCAACCGCACTTTGCTTTCTAGCTGGTGCATCTGAGCAGTCTTTCTCCAGCGCCCTTTTCGATGGCAGTTGGAACTCTTGCCTTAAGGTTTTCCATTTACTTTTGATCTTTTGTTGATTTTATACTTATTGATAGCTTTATTCTTTTTCTTTCCAAATCTGCCTTTTTTATTTGGAACTAGATGAGCCACCAAATGATGCACAAGTATCGCCATTATACCATTAAGACTGCTTTCCACTTTACAACTCTATCGCTAACTCGGTCAATGGTATCTTCATCTTGTGTAAGTATAATCCTTAGTAAACTATGAAAATTTATCAGATAAAGAATTCAATACCATGTTAAAAATTGAGTATCCTTGATAGATGGTTGCATCCAGACTCTCAATCATGTTTGAAGTATGCAATCATAGTCAAACTATGAAACTTCACAAGCACTTTAGATTTCATGTGGATGTACTATGAGTTACAAAGAGCTTCAAAAGAGTCTTCCTGTTTCAATGACCAAACCTGCCCTAAAGGGTATGTTACTGTCATAGGAGGTACTCTGACTTACAAGCATTTGTTGTAACACGTTTGACATCGAAATCAAAATGAAACAACTACCCATCTTGTTTGTAGTCTCCTACTCAACATATCAAGCCTTTTGGACTAGTCACATGGTCTAAATAGGTTCATCAGGACATCCGTTAAGCACAAAATTAAGTTTTTTTCACATTAAGCACAAATATTGAATTACGTTTCCAATCCACATTATTTTTTCCGATTAGTTGATTTTGTTTTAGAATAACGAAAAAATTGACCAATTGATATTTTGCATAAAAAAATAATTATACATTGCATATTAAAATTGAGTAGCAAATAATAATTTAGCATATGATGCATGAATGCATAAATAGATTCATCTAACTACAATAATGCAATGATTACTTTATCCTTGTGATCCAACAGACATCCATATAGGAAAGGTCATTGTGTTCACTAATCAAGTTGGGACCCTCCCACTAGACAAATCATATATGATAATAAATATCTATATAAGTCCAATATCGTTTTATTTGGTCACCAAGATCTTAAACGACAGCCTCTACATGAGGTTTGTAGATGATCTCGATTTAAGTGTATAACATTTGTCTAGACCTCTAGATATTTGAAAATAATTTCATCATCTATAGGATGATCACAAATTATATTCTTATCTCAACGATCTTACCGTAAAGGAATCCAATCAAGCAACTTGAACTGTGCGGCCTCATATAAGGAGTCTGTTGCATTACTTGAATGAGACAAGCGCGTTACTTTGCTTATGGCAATCCAAAGGAGACCATGAGTCTTTATTTAAATGAACGTCCGCTCCCACTCAATATTTTTAAGGTAATGAATTTTAATTAAAATAATTATCAACTGTTCACATTAATCAAATTAATATACAGTCTAATTATTACAAATTTTCCTGCCAGAAAAAATTAATCTAAATTAAATTAATCAAGATAATTTTAAATAATTATTAACCATTCATATTAATCAATTTAATATACGGTTTAATTATAACGATTCTTTCATCCAGAAAAAAATTAATCTAAATCAAATTAATCAAGGAGAATTAAAATAATTATCAACTGTTTACATTAATAAAATTAATATACAGTTTAATTATTATGAATTTTCCTTCCAGAAAAAAATAATCTAAATTAAATTATTTAAAGAAAAACGGTGCTCAGTATGTCATGATATCTAGAACGATAATATTTCAAACAATAATTTAAAGCATTCATAAGCGATAAATTAACAATTAGTTGTTGTGCAAAAATGACTCAAGAATTAAATTTAAAACTAATTGGACCCAGCCCAATATTTAATTTTTCAGCCCAAAAAATTTCAAGAATTAAACAGTAGCATTCCAAAAATATCAAAGGATTTTGCCACCATACCTGTAAAAAAAATTAAATAATTTTGAATTCGACTTATCCAGATCCGACCTGATTTGTAAGAACGAACCCGAACCAAAAGTCAACTCGAATTCACGTATTACACTGTCCCTACAGCAAATAAATATCCTGCCAGCATGGCAGTATGCCTGTACAGGCTGCCTACTAGGCAATTATTTTGCCATGTGGCAGAAATTGTCTGCCACGCAACACTGTCCCTACAGCAAATAAATATCCTGCCAGCATGGCAGTATGCCTGTACAGGCTGCCTACTAGGCAATTATTTTGCCATGTGGCAGAAATTGTCTGCCACGCAGATAGAGACAACATGAATTTTTTTTTTTTTTGGGTAAAATCTTGAATTTTTCATCCTCCGTATTCAAGTCTTTGTCTTCAATCTTCAATCAATTTACAAGTTCAACAATTACAAGAATTACATAATTCCTAAGTCAAGTATGCTTACAATTTTTAATCTAATTGAAACGAAAATTAAATCAAGATGATGGAATCGTAATCCACATATATTCTTACAGACTCGAAATAACAAATTACAATCAAGAACTGACCACAAGAAATTGGTTCACAGTTTAAAATAATCCAATTATTCAATCAACATATAATAAATTATTTCTAAACATCGCTTGATTTGTAACATGCAAGCAAGATTTAGAAATAACAAGCACGTGAATGATCTAGATTGCTCTAATACTGGTTGTTGGAACGTGGAAGTGAAATTATCTAGCAATTAAAATTTTTCTTTAATTCAATAAATAAGATTGTCTAGATGTTCACGTGTATGTTATATCAAGAATAAAAGATTCAAGGTTTTACCTAAATTCAATGATCAATCCTTGAATTAATTCTGAATCACGAACTTTTTACTTTTTGGATCACGAACTTCCATTTTTTAATTCCAAGAACTTGATGTTTCAAACCTCTAAGTATTCTCTGGTATTCTCCAAAATCAAGATTACACCGGTGGGTGGACACATTTTTTTAATTAAATCAAGAAACTAATTCTTGAACTGGACAATTGAAAAATAAGAAATATAATTTCCCCCTACAAATTTGAGCTCTATAAAATTATATATTATGATTGTTGTACAATTCCATTGGATTTCTAGGTCCCAACTAATCTATATTTATAGGGATAGGAGAGTTTCAATCATTATACAATAATAATTCTAATTAAAATTCAAGTAGGAGTTTAAATTAAAGTTCAAATTCAATTAGTTTCCATTTAATTATATGTGTAGTCCTGGAACTTCAATTATAATTATAATTAAGTTTAAACTTTTGTAGTAATTACAGATAAGTTTGTAAACTTTATTGTAATTACAATTAAACTCAAAACTATTATAATTACCAGAATCAAGTTCCAATACTTTATGGAGCTATCATAGAGACTTGATCGGACATATATGATCCAATTTCCAATAATTAGATCATGTCTCTAGACCACCATACTAATTTTAATGTCTTGGTTTTTTTCACTAAAGGCAAAAGACCGAGCTCTTGGAATATGTAAGATCACAGAAGCCAATAAATCTGTAATACTTTCCTTTGACCTGCCGTGTATATATATAGAAAAATGTCTTTTGTGTACAGCCCCCTCAGATGAGGGGGGTCCCACCATGAATAAAAAATTCACGGGACCCTCTCTTGTGAGAGGGGGCTGTACACCATGCTGTAAAGCATGATGTACATGTAGCATCCTTCATATATATAATGATCATTTTGTCTTTCTAATTATTCTCACTAACTTAATTATCATTTTCTTGAACGGTAATGTGAACTAATCACAGATGTCGAAGTTTAGTCGTCGTTAAATACTGAACTCAGATTTTAACCGTTCAATAGAAAATATTTAAGTAGTCACTCTACTCATCTTTCAAGGTGACGGTTCCCGACAAGAATTCATGTTCTCTACTTCGCTCATTCTCAAATTCCCAACTCATCGAGATATTTGACCAATCAAATTGATCTCACACATTGTAAATCAAAGAACCATTAAAACACGAAAAGATATACATAACATTGTCAAGTGATTTATATGAAATATATAATGGTCAAGTGAAATTTAATTCTCTGCACAGTCATGCTATAGAATTAAACTCGACACGTAGTCCGTTCAACACACTTCAAGTGTACTAGTGTCACCTTTAACTATTTCTGTGATAAGGATAAATTACAAACCTGAATAGTGAATCGATTAACACTACAACCTTCTAGTACAAGGTGTCAATCCTTATACATTGATTGTGAATAAATTATTTACAATTGAAATATAAGTTGTGTTACAATGTACTTCTCAACGCAAGTACCTAACTTACATTATCTTAAGTGATCATAGAAACTTTAATTTGTATGCTCAATTATAAATAATGCAATAAATAAATATAATCACAATTTATTTATTATAATCATAGCAAAATATATTATATGAGCACACAATCCAACAGTTACAACATTGGAGTGGTGTGAACTTCAAAATTGAGGTATTGATTCCATTCTTACTTAACCAATTTGAAAATATTCCAAACACGAGCATGCGAGCAACTTGAAATAATTTATCTTTTTAGTTACTTTTCCACATTCACTGAATCCACTCTCACATAATTTATTTCTTTTGAGCTAAATTAATTTACTCAAAAAAATGTATTTGGAAAAATACCTGTGTTGTTTTCCTTTAAACATTAGATGAACCAAAAAATTTAAAATTATGTTATTGTTTACCTACTACAATTCAATCACAACTACAGGAATTTTCTTTGGAACAAAAATACGTTGAGTTTGACATGAATTTTAAGTTGGGATAAACCAATTTAAGTAAATTTACCGCATAAATTTACTAACCAAAATAATTATAAATTATATGTGCATTTTATGCACTTATTCAAACTTTTATTCTTATTTATTTATATGTAAATTAGGCGAATATCACTAAATTTTTTGTAAATTATGTTAATTGCAGGAAAATTCCAATTTGGATACAATTTATATGAAAAAGGCTATTTGATGCTTAATTAGAGTTGATTTGAAGTAATTGAAGATTAACCGGATTGCAAGTTATCAATTGGAAGTATTAATGGAGCATTCAGTAAAAATTCATAAGTTTCGCGAGTTAAATTCGACATTAAAAGTTTAGGACTAAATTTTGAACTTTCGAAACTTGCCTCGGATTTAGAACAAAGATGACTCAATTGCAAATGTCACAAGATGAAGGACAAAATCACATGAGAAAAGGAGTTTAATTAGAAAATGAATTTATTTCATTCTTTTCTTAAACTCTTTGATGGAATTCGATTTGAACAATGATTTTCCCTAAATCTTGTTCTATAAATACGTATCTTAGACCAAAAATTATGCTTGTAGAGTTTTATAAATACATTCAAATCAAGATTTAGGGGATTCATTGCACATATATTATTCAAGCCAAAAATGAGGGAAAAATCAAGAAATCAATCAAGAAGTTCCTTCAAGATTTTACAATAAGAATTCGAAATCTTGGTACAAGATTTTTATCCCTTTTTTTTTCGATTTTTCTAAAAACCTAGCGATGTACTTTAATTCCTTCTTTTACTATTTTTCTTTCATTACGTGTAATTAATTATTTAGTTATGATGAATGATTGTAATATAATTTTGAACCTTAATTTTAATTCAAAAAAAAATTAAATCTCCAATTGATTTTGTGAATTATCTTTACTTACAATCTTAATACTTGGATTAATTGGCCACTAATTCATTGATTTTGTGAGCAATAATTATGTAAAAATACAGATTTGGAAAGTTAAGTATATAGATATATTTTCTAGCTACTGCGGTTGTTACATGGATTCTTGATGATTTAATGCATTAATTAAGATGTATCGGGATTCACATAGAGATATATAATATATTTAATTAAATAGAATCAATTTCAACTCGAGAGAAGTAAATTGAATATGTTAAAAAATTTGACTGGGTAAACATAATCCACTACACCAAAAACAGCTTTTTGCAACGTGCAAAAAACGCTGCCAAAGAGTTTTTGCAATGTTCAGGTGCGTGTTGCTGATTGCGATGTTGCCGTAGAGTGGAAACGTTCGCTGAACGTTGCGAAAAATAACAATGGCAACATTCGTTGAACGTTGCCGTATACCTTTTTAGCAACGTTCACTGAACGTTGCCGTATACCTTTTTAGCAACGTTCACTAAACGTTGTCGTTGCCCTTTTTAGCAATGTTCAACGAACGTTACTGTTGCTGTTTTTCGCGGCTTTTTTCGCAACGTTCAACATTGCTGTTTGATTTTTATTTTTTTTTTTTACATTTTTTCTCTTTGTACAACAATTTCAAATTAATCAATAAAATTAAATAGATTTTTTGGGATTGCATGATATCGATAATAACTTCATTAATCCATACAAAATAAACATAAAACACATTTCAATAAATCGAAAAAAAATTTCAATTTGCCTTAAATAAACAAATAAATATAGAATACAAAATAATGATAGTTTATTGAAGAGAGTTTTCAGGATATTACAATTCCTTGAGAGTTTTCAGGATATTATAATTCCTTGATAAGAGCTTTTGGAGTGCTTGGTCTACCGATTTCCTAGAATATGAATAATTGCAGGTTACAGTTCAGGGAGTTTTACTTAATCTCCTCTCCTTCAAACATGCTAAATTCTTATCTGAATCTAAGTCACTTAGATAAACTCCTGTGCACCTCAAGCCACAATTTGGGAAATCTGTCCAAAATCATGCCAAATACAGATTTTAGTCACAGCATTAGTGAGCTAGAGCAGAAGTCATGCAATACTAACATACATTTACCTTGTGAAACAATTAGCTAGTAACTAGTACTGATAAGCAATCTAATTTTGCTCTAAACAATTACAAAATTTCTGAATTTACGAAATGAAGAAAAGGGTGGAAAAGGGCAGAACAATTGTAACGACCCGGGTCCCACTTAACGGGCCTTCTCGGCTGTTAGATCGACAACGTACTGTTCCCACTGTACCAGTATAGGTCTTTTCAGCATGCTTTGTCCTCACTAGCACGCTCCCCGAGAAAATTTCCCAAGGGGTCACCCATCATAGAATTGTTCCAAGCCAAGCATGCTTAACTGTGGAGTTTCTAACGATGGACTTCCGAAAAAGAAGGTGCACCTTGTTGGTATGAGTAGTACCTATCAAATCTTTTAAACTTTCCTGGTCTGGGTATTACAATCACCCCCCGTTAGACTCGCGACGTCCTCGTCGCGCTTGATCCATCTGAGGATCTGTTGCCAGGCGTTGGGATTCTAGAGGTGGCTCCTACGGGTTCAAGCGGTGGCTCCCGCCCTATGGCGTAGCACTTTGTCCCGCATAGCACTTAGTTCCCGATTTTCGGCTGGCAATCGGCTCTGATACCATTTGTAACGACCCGGGTCCCACATAACGGGCTGTCCCGACCGTTAGATCGACGACGTACTGTCCCTACTGTACCAGCATAGGTCTTTTCAGCATGCTTTGTCCTCACTCGCACGCTCCCCGAGAAAACTTCCCAGGGGGTCACCCATCATAGAATTGCTCCAAGCCAAGCACGCTTAACTGTGGAGTTTCTAACGATGGACTTCCGAAAAAGAAAGTGCACCTTATTGGTATGAGTAGTATCTATCAAATCTTTTAAGCTTTCCTGGTCTGGGTATTACAACAATACTAAAAATTTAAAACACTCCCAAGCCTGATATGCTTATGTAGGTGAAATTTTACTTACAGGCTAAGCACACAGCGAGTAACTTGTTGGCCTTTGTCAAGGCATTTCTCGGGGTTTCCATCAGCCTTCTTGCATTTGAGGAAGGCTAAATTCTCATTACGACAATTAGTTGATATGTGTTTCCACGATGCCATTAGGATGGATGAATTGGGAACTGGATCTCCTACTGCATCCACAGTGCTTTCCATTCTTCAGTAGGCTCTTCCTGGGAAATCAAATTCATAAAAGTGTCATCAATGCACAACCTACCCAGGTAGAGGAAATTTCAGTAAAGAGTAAAGATGATTGTTGAAAAACAACCGCTGGAAGAACAAATATTCAATTTACAACAAGAACTTCAACTGGATTAAGGATAATGTATAGTATATCCCTATGAAATAACAATTTCGTGACTTAGCACCGTTAGAATAGATATTCACCAAAAAATAATTCCACCCATTTAGCATTGGTTTCTGACAGTAGTATCCATAATCTAATCTACCTGAAAAATTACATAGTAAGTTCATTAACAATCATCCTGCTACTTTTTTTTCCAGTCCACTGAATATTCCAACTTTTTAAAAATAGCCTAAAATGAAATAAGTTAATTAAATCAAAAGGCTGAATTCTCACGGGAATCCTATCAGGGTACTTCTCCCTAATCCTAGCAGCTTTAGCACGCCTCTTCTCTGAAATAAATACAATGTAACAGCTTATATTTTCCCCCATAAGATATGAATGAAGAAAAACTATTACAAAAAAAATCCAATTCATGCAAAAAAAAGTACAAACTAAGATCATGTTCTTGCTTGAATGAACTCTTTGCCATTCCAAGTTTCCAACTGTATCCCTGCTCAAAGCAGAAAGTTACATTCTTGAATTATTTATTTAAAAAAAAAAACCACTATCATATCATTAACATTAACAAGAAAAAAAAAATCCCTCTAGGCTCTAAACATTCCACCAATGGAATTATAAATTAATTAACAAATAAAACTATCCGAGATTTCCATAAAATTTCTCGGAAAATCCCATCTACACAATAATAGAACACACACACACACACACACACAAACCATATATATATTTGAAAAAAAAAATCTGGGCTCTATAAATTTCATAAATGGAATTATAAAATAATTTACTGTCTAATGAAAAATCCATCAAGATATTAGTAAAATCGAAACTCAAAAACTATATATATATATATATATTGATTAAAGCAGAATCTTGAATTAGCTCTAAAAGTAAACATGAAATCATAAACATATTACACTAAACACACAAATCACATTTCCCAAACACGAACCCCCTACAGCAGAAGCTTAATGGTTACATATGTTATATTAGCCTGATAAATTCGTTAAATTACTTAGTGTTGAGTTTCGGTAAATAGCAACAGATTAATGGTTACAGAGGTTATATTAGCCTTAGTGTACACAAAACTCTATCATCTTATACACAAAACTCTATCCTCTTATGACTTATCTTTTCCTTTTGTAGATTCAGATACGAACTAATCTACCAACATACATCTAACCCATTGCGATTGAAGTCAATACTGATCTGGGTGAAAAGTAGAAATGTATTTCACTGGTCAGTCACCATGAAAAACTGCACTAATAGAAAAATAAAACTCCAATAAATTGATTTACCTGGAATTAATGGATAAATAGCAATAATTCCAAAAATTAAATCTTGAAAGGAAGTAAAAAACTTGGCAAAACCTGGTCCTAAATTTGGGAGAATGAAACGTAGACAAAATCCAGGGAGCCCATAATTACAGAACACTTCAAATAGCAGTCTTTAACACATAAACCCTCTTAGTCCTCGACATTTAGGACAAAAATGTGAAAGAGCACAAAAAATTAATGCTAGGTGCATATGGAAAAAGGCCTTCAAAAATTGTTAGAGGTAAACTGCAATACAATTCAAGAAACTGAATAAAGGTACACACTAACATGCCAGCATAGAAACTACAGAGATAGACATATCAAATTTATGGATCTACTAATGAAAAAACAACCAACTCGACACTCAATTACACAAGAAAGTGGCTAATGGCTAATAAAGATGTAAATAACTTGACTTTGTACTGAAAGTTACCCAAAAAATTTTGGTGTTCAACTTTCAAACAAGGAGATGAAACTCTTTGAAGAGTTGCGCCAGAACGTTCGGGTTTCGAAAATTGCAGGTGACCCATGGTGGTACTGGATGCACCTGGTTGAGAGGAGTGGAGTGGTGGTGGTCCGCGATCGAAACGGTGGCCGACGACGGTGGAAATATGGCGAAAATCGTGATTGGTAGCGCGGTTTTGGGTGGTTATTGGGGTTGTTTTCGGCAACTCCATGGCCAGGTGATGACAAGAGGTTGAAGAGGGAGGTGAGGGGATTCGAATGGTAGTGGGTTCTGGTGGTCTAAGCGGCGGGTGGTGGTCGATTGTTGAGGAAGAAGGCGGCGGTTCTTCTGGTTCTCTTACGCACAATTACAGAGAAAGAGGGGCAGGGTTTTGGAAAGAAACAGAGTGCAACCGGATCTGTTTTCGTGTTTTCCCTTATTTGAATGGAGGGAAATGAAAATTTTAGAGACAACTCAAATTTTAGGTTGAAATTGAAATTTCACGAGTTCTTCGCCGTAATTTTTTCGTTGGTAACTATGTAATATTTTAAAAATTTTATCGTCAATTTTTATCAATAGATTTTTCTGTTGGTAATTTATTTTACCATTTTTAATATTTTTTCCAACGAAATCATCCGTTGAGAAATTTTGTCACTAAATTATTTAATTTATTATTTTTATTTTTTACCAATGAATTAGTAACAAAATTATGCCAACGAAAGTCTTCCGTTGGTAATTCTGTCATTAATTTAGTATTGAATTTTCAATAATAATAAAAATAATAATCTGTTGTTAATTCGTTGGAAATTCGTTACTAACAGCAACAAATTGATTCCGTTGGTAAAAATTCGTCGCTGAATCCTCCTTTTCTAGTAGTGGAGGGATAGAACACCACATCCACGTCACCGTCGTTATAGTCGCCGAGTAGCGCGCTAATCGTCGTCGCAACGTGAGAGGGAGAGATGAGATTCGACGAGAGGGAGGGGGAAGTGGGAGAGAGAATGAATTAGATTTAGGGTTTGAAATATGATCGGTGGGTGTTTTGTTGAGGTGGGTGGTGTAATTTTGTGAAAAAGACTTTTCGCAACGTTCATTGCGTGTTGCGAAAAGTTTCCCTTCTCGCAATGTGCAGCGAACGTTGCGAAAAAGTTCTCTTTTTGCAACGTTCGATTGAACGTTGCCTTTTGGAATCTTTTCGCAACGTTCGCTGCGCGTTGCGAAAAGGGAAACTTTTCGCAACACGCAATGAACGTTGCGAAAAGTAGTATTGACAACATTCTTTTGAAGAATGTTGCTAATACTCAATAAAGTTGGTCAACTGCAACATTCACTTATTTGAATGTTGCCGTAGACTCTTTTAGCAATATTCATTGATTGAATGTTGCAAAAGAGGTTTTTTGTTGTAGTGATCAATTGTTATAGAATTTGGTAATTGGGATTGAGGGGATAGTTATAGCGAACTCATAAATTCTAACACCTAAACGATCATATAAAAAGTCACTTTTATTATTTTAGTACATTTAATAAAAAAATCACAAAAAGAGAACTAAACTATTTCAATTTGTTTTCGATCAGATTAAAGTTAAAGAATAATTTAACTAACGATTAAATAGTAGTTCTCTTGAGAATGATATTTAGACTCTTAGGTCTACTTTATTACTTGTTACAATCCATACACTAGTGGAAAATAAAATCGACAACAAAAATAAATTAAATTTCCTAGATAGTTTAGAAAGGTACCATTTACAAAGTATAGTACAAACTATTTTGAAGTCATATTGAAAACTTAAAATGACCCAAACATGCCATTTTCTAGTTGCCCAAAAATACGATCATACGTAGGATATTTGAACTGGACTCTAATTTCAAGTGTTACTTATTATCAAAATTACTTATATAATATAAGATGATAAATTAGATTTAAAAATGATAAATCCTTGGACAACGCACAACTCTTAAATAGTACAACATTATTATTAAGAGTTATGCAACTTGTACAGAATATTCTTACACATTTTTTGACATAATACCATATAAGATTCTGTCATTGGCCTATTTTAAAAAGGAGATAGTTTTTGCATTAATCACATTGCCAACAATGATCTGTCAACATGGTAGGCTAGGGATGTCAACGAGCCAAACCGAGCCGACTTGTGAGCCAAAACTCTAGGCTCGAGCAAAATTGCACAGGCTTTTTTCGGGCTCTAGCCGAGCCGAGCTTTTGCTCATCCAAAAAATTTAGGCTCGACCTGAGCTTTCGGATCGTGCCTTATCGAGCTGAGCTGGCCCGGCCCATAATTTTTTTTAATATAAAAATGCCAGCTAGGCAAGGCAGCACAACATTTACCAATCAACAAGAATCACAAAGACGTGTGAAAAAAATAAAAAAACTCCCCATCAATCAAACTTAAATGCAAAGACAAAAGTCAGTTAAAATTCAAGAAACTGAACTCACATGTCATTGTTGTAGTTCATTTTCTCTGAGTTTTTACCTAAATCTGAACTAAACAAGATCAAGAAAATGACAGTAGTGTATAATAAAAAATCATAAATATCTATTACAGAGGATTTGTATATGCAAGTATATGTATGTATATAGTAGAGTATATAAAAAGTGCAAACATACAAATGAAATATAATAAAAAGACCAGTGGACAGAACTGCCCAATAAATGTGTAAATCGTGTGCTAGTGGGGTTCCTGCCTGGATTTTAACGAGTTGACTGAATTGAGTATACATTCCAAGTTATTTGATGTCGGACCTTCAAACTCGGAAATTTCCTTTGCAGGCAGCTACAACAACAGCCTGCAACTTAATTTTTTTTTTTTAAAATATAAGTCACAGGCCAAGCTCGACGCCCCAAAATGGGTCTCGGCCCAAGCCTCGAGTCAGGCCGGCTCAGACTTTTTTCAAGCTGAGTCGAGCCACGAGCGACCCGAGCTGGCAAGCCAAATTGTGATCCCTAGGATAGACAGCTTTTTTCCTGTACATATAGCATTATTCTATTACTAGAGGGAAAAATGTAGTTGGAGTCCATGCCATTTTCAAAAAAATACAAATAATTTCCAAACTTTTCATTTTTGGCTTACAATCCCTAACTTCTAAATAAATAAGTAGCTATAGACCTTTGGATGATTTTCTGTCCAAAGTTCTAATATTGACTAAATTCTAACTATTTTTACTAGAGCAAAACTAGAAATTTGCATTTTCCTGCTTAATAAATTAATATTAGAGGACAAAACAAAATTAAAAAAAATCAGAAAATAGAGAAAAAAAAAATTAAGAACATTTTTTTTTTAAATAAAAGAAATTTTCATCTTCCCTAACATACCCACATCCAGTGGGGGATCCAGCATCTAGCGAGCACCCGCGACTGCGTGTGTTGGATCCGTCGGGAATTTTTTAAATTTTTTTTTCCACATCGGATAATAATTTTAGGTTATAAATTTGGTAATTTCATTTTATTTTCAAACATTTCTTGTGACTCAGTTGGTTAGAGCTTTTATATATACAAATTGGAGGTCCAGGGTTCGAATTTCTTCTAAACCAAATTACTGTGCAATTTTCAAGTTCTACATTTTTTGTCGAAACTAATGCAATAAGAAGGAGATTCGAACATGTGACCTCTCTTTAAGATTATTGAAAGTTTGACCATCATGGTGCTGCTACAATTTTGACACTAATGTACAGAATAATATTCCGTTTTAGTGGGTTTAATGCAACTTCAAGGATTCGAACCCATGTTTTTCCTTTGAATTGTACAAAACCTTAATTACTATGCCATTTGGTGAATATTGTCAATATGTATAACAAAATTATATATGTTCAGTTTAGCAAAATAATTATTATATTTAATTTTTAATATTTTATTATGGCCGACGATCAACGGTCAACGACCATCCGTGCTTACCAAAATTCTGGATCCGCTACTGTCCACCCCTCCCCAAAGACCAACAACACCACCACACACCATAACCAATCGCGTACCATTGCTACCACCTCCTGACCCTTCTAACTCCTAGATTAATTATTATCCAAAACACAATAATAAAGACTTAAGCCAATAGGTTTGGTGAGAAGGGAGAAAATTAGAAGGCAAGTAAAGTTTGGTATAACAAAGTTTAAGCTTTGTTAGGAAACACATGCAGACAACATATATAGGCGGAATGGATGGAGTTGTAGACATAATCATGACATCTCCATTTTTCGGTGTTCATTTGCAAGAAGCAGGAACTCTTATATTATAACGTGGACAATGGATTTACCTGTATCTACAGTGATTTTTCACTTTTTTTTAAACATCCCTACATTCAGGGACGGAGGCAGGGGAGTCCTAGACCCCCCATTTTTTTGAGATTTTTTTTTTTTTTTAATTGGAAGGATCGATAAATGGTAACTTCTATTTTATTACAAATAAATTTGCGAAAAAAGTTAATCTTATTTCTTTCACTTATTTTAGGTTAATTCTCAACTTATTAGTAATATTTACACTGATGTACTATCCACAGAGAAGATAATTGACTCAATTAGTGAACTTTTGTTTCCTCTCATTTTTGTAGTTTCCTTCAAAAAAAAAAAAAAAAAAAAAAAAAGGGGGCAGCGTCGGCCCCCACCCCTTCATCTATATATTTTTGAATTTGAACCCCCCATTTCCAATAAGCTGGCTCCGCCACTACCTACATTACAAGGATTTTTTTAGGTCAAAAGGAATATTATCTATTAATATGTATTCTGTTAATTGAATGGAATTTGTAGTAACCAAAATCTTAATGATGATTTTTGGGTCATTCTCCATTCAATTACTATAGATTTGGTAATAAAATGGTATTGCATCGGAAGGTTATTAAATAAGAGCTTTGTTAGATGAACATTGTGAATGACCACATGGATGACCTCATGTGAGTGTGGGGGAAAAATTATTTTATTTACCTGGGACCCGCACACTCACATGGAGTCATCCATGTGGTCACCCCCAATGTACAAGTAGCATTTTTCAATAAATAATGCAACGTAGATTAGTCACCTCTTACAAGAATCTCAAAACAAGAAAGATACAGTGATGTCATGGTATTGTTAGGTTGTGTGCTCAGAGTATAGTCTTGTTGATGTAAAAATAACATTATTGTTATATTAAATAAAATTGTGTTTATTTTGTTTATTGTATTTATTTATTATTGAGCATGTGATTTAAAGTGTTTATGGTCACTTGTGATATTATAAATTGGGTATTTGCATTGAGAAGTAGAGAACATGAATTCGTGTCGGAAAACGTCGCTCCGAAAAATGGGTAGAGTACTACTTAAATATTTTCTGTTGAACAATTAAAATTTGAGCTAAGCGTTTAGTGAGGCGAAACTTCGACACCTATGATTAGATCGCAGGATCATTGAAGAAAATAGTTCTTAAGTTACTGAGAATAATTAAAGCAGCAAAACAGTCATTTATGCTTGTACTTAATAACCGAATCTCAGACAGGGATAAAATACATAGACGGTAGGTCAAATGAAAGTATTACAGATTTATTGACTTCTGTAATCTTATATATTTCGAGAATTCGGTCTTTTGTCTTTAAAAAAAAAAGGTAAAGATTAAATTAGATTAGGTGGTTTAAGGTCGACTATACATGATCTAATTATTGGAGCTTGAATAATATGTCTTATCAAGTCCCTGTGGCAGCTCTATTAGGTATTGAAACTTAATTACAATTATTACACAAGTTTTGGACTTAATTCTAATTACAATAAAGTTTTGTACTTAATTGTAATTGCTATTAAGTTATAAATTTAATTATAATTGTAATTGAAGTTCTAGGACTACACATATAATTAAATGTAAACTAATTGGATTTAGATCTTAATTAAAACTTCTACTTGAATTTTAATTAAGACTTCTATTTGAATTCGGAGTTATTATTGTACAATGATTGAAACTATTTTATTTCTATAAATAGAGATTAGATGAAACTTAGAAATCCCACAACAATACATAGAGCATGTGTGGTGTGAGATTAAAATTAGATTTTTAGTAGATAATGATAGAAGTTTTTGAAATGTGTGGTTGAAAAGCGGGACCTATGAAAGATGTGGTTAATATTGATTGTTTGATTTTGACTTGGATTAAAATCAGAATTTAATCGAAAACAAACAAGCTCATAATACATAATTTTATAGTGTTTAAATTGAAGAGAAAAAAATTATTTTTTTATTGTCCAATCCAAGAACTAGTTTCCTAATTTAATTAAAGGAAAATGCTTACCCACCGGTGTAATATTGATTTTGGAGAATATCATAGAAGACTTGAATGTTTGGAGCATCAATTTTTTATAATTAAAAGCTGGAAGCTTATGATCCAAAAATCTGGAAGTTTGTGATTCAAAATTAATTCAAGAATTAATTAATGAATTTAGGTAAATATTCGAATAATTTATTCTTGATATAACATAAAAGTGAACATCTAGACGATCTTATTTCTTGAGTTAATATTTTTTTTTTTCATTTTTGGATAATTCTATTTTCGCATTCCAATAGGTACATAGTTGGTAAGCCTCTATCAATTCATGATCTTTGTTCACTCGATCATTTTCACTTCACTGGTATTCTTTTGAACTAGAAAAATTGGAATTCATTTTGGTTTATGTGTCCACTTTTTGTTCTACAGAGGTAGACATAAAGGAATGTGTTTGAGTCATTAGTCAAACAGGGTCAATACCTTGCCTCATCAATTGCATCTAAGTGCAATTGTGTTACGGTTGCTGCATCTTCAATCATGGGTTATCTATTCATATGCTAGAAGAACACATTGCACATGACCCTTGTACATAGAGAACGAGAAAAGTGTTGGACAATAGATCTTTTAAAGAGAAGTAAGTTACCTTTGATAATTTTTCAATTTGAAGTTAAAATAAATGAGTTTTGACACAACTAACTCCTAGAGGGACCAAATAGGTGTAATATACGGAATTAAAAATTTACTAACAATAATCGCAGCAAATCACAAATTATTGAATATAGATGAACCGGAAACAATCCATGCCCTAGCAAACAATCAATCATGAATATCAAAGCTGGAAAATAAAGAATGCCAAGAATTGTTTATTAAGGAAAAATCCTTGAATAGTTGAGCACACATGCTTGTAAATAATTCATTAGAAAAGATTAAACTTACAGAATTTGTCCAAATACAACTAAATCTTAGTAGTCTCTGACTCTCAACATGTAATCATCACAGAACTCCTCAAAAGAATTATGAAATTAGTATTTGATCTTTAATAGTATGTTCTCCTGGATGAATAATGACTTAGCACACAATAGGGATGGATTTTTCATTGGGTATTTATATTATAGAGTTATGGGTTGATTGGGATTGTATAAAGGATGAAAAACACGTTCATAGTCACCTCGGACGACACGATCGCTGAAGCTCCCCTTGGGCGACCATTAGACGCTCCAGTTCTACTAAAATCGCTCAAGTGCCCTTCAGGCGGACATCAACTTTTTGTGAGCAGCCGTTAGTATTTTTGTCATATCTTTCTCTCCTGATATCCAATTGAGGCAATTCAAAGTGCTTCAGAAAACTAATTCAAATGGCTATAATTATTTTAGAAATATCATTTTTTCAATTCGAATGTTTTTTATGCAACAAATGGGTCTCAACCTGTGGCTAAGAATTTGGAGAATAACCTATGCAACACTATGACACTTCTTTGACTTTTAATTGCATCCTATAGATCCTATGTAATCTTCAATCCTTCTTATTCGCTCAAGTAGCATTGTTCAAGCCTTTTGAACATTTCATGATCTTCTTGAGCAAACTTTGACTCCTTCCAAAGATACGTCTAACACTCAACAACTCAACCTCAAGTTCGATTACGTGATGTTTGGACACGAAACTTGCCTACATCTTTAGACCTAGTAGCACTACTTTGACATTCCATGACAAAATCATTTATTGCATACTTTACATTCAAAGTCATTATCTTAACAAGTAAAAATTAGACAAACTAATCAATACGACACCACCACTCCATCTCAATTGCTACGTGATACCTATTTTCTTGAAACACAACAACTTGAACAATATCTAGTGAAACGCGAGAGACATTGATAATAACAACATAATCAATGCAAGTATAAACATGTAAACTTAGCTAGCAACATAAACTAACCAGATGAAACTACTTCCCCTTATTCAACCAACTATCTTTTACCCTCTCCTTTTACTAATACTTTTACTTCTTTTTTTGTCACGAATGATCGAAGGGACAATATTAAGAATCCTCTTTTTTTTTTTTTTTGTTCAAACATGTACTGATAACCTATCAAGTGAGGATCACAAGAACAAGGAACTGATCATGCATTATGAACAATGAATCATTATCATCCCATACAACTCACTCTAGAGTACAAGTTATAAGGTACCAATGAGCGTATTGTGCCAGTATTACTTTGTAAGTAAGACGCAAAACCTTAATTTTATGAGAAGGTAGACGCAAAACCTTAATTTTAAATAATGAAAGTCAAACCCAACGCTACTAAGATCTATAAACAAAGATAGCTAATATAACTTTTCTTTCCCTACCTACGAGTATATCTTGTATCAAGAAACTTTGACACTGAGAGATAAAATGCTCTGTGATTTGCCACTTGATCTATACAGAGGAGTCACCTCCATTTCTATCTATTGCAGATAATATATGGCTTCCTATAACAACTAATCTAGCAATATTTCATTTTCCTAATTAAATATTAATAAACTTATAAAAACTTTATGTTGAACAATCAAGGAGAGTAGAGCAATTTAATAAAAATAAACGTTGAAACAACATTACCTTTTCGGAGAACTTTATCGTTTGACAAATTAATTTATTCAGAAGTTTTTTTTTCAATATTTCTAGACCTCTCTTAGTCTTTTTCTAGACCTCTAAAAAGGCTTAAGACTGGAGCCAAAAAAGAATTTTCATCATGTTTAAAAAGATTTTAACAAACTCCCTTACTTGGGAAACAAACATAGCCTACTTAATTCTGAGGATTGTTTTTTTTTTTTTCATCTTTTGACTGTGGAATCCAGAATAAAGAGGCTAAGAGCCTTAAAAATATTAAGCATGAAAGATTTTAAGCAACATATTTTCAAACAAAAATTATTGTATTTTTTTTGGGGAAATTAATTGCTTACCAGGTGTTTCCTCTTTTAGACCTTACCTGAAAATAAAATACAGTAAAAGAAAATTATAAAGCAAAAGGACGTAATGAATAACTTTTATTTGAAAAATTCTTGTTGTGGAAATTTATAGGAGTTGAGTGTTTATTCAGTACAAGTGCTATATCGTGTATTGTGTTTTTCGTCATGTCTTTTGTTGTATACATATATTGGTATTTATAAGAAAATAGATGATGGTCCATCAATGATCAATAGTCGTCCTAACTCACTCAAGATCCTAGATCCACCACAGATGTTGAGGATTTAATTAAATAGTCGATTCACTTGGTAAGGCCTTAGCTACAACGAGGAAAGGATAAGAGTCTCGTGTAGGTTATGGAGGCAAGTCCCACTTGGGAAAAATAGTTATACCCTCTCCTTCTTAGGTTTTAATTAAATAGTCGACTCCTTTTGGTGAGGCCTTGGTCATCTCGAGGAATGGAGAAGATGAGCATGTTAAAGAGGCAAGTCCCACTTGAGAAAAATAGCTATAACTCCCATGTTGTTTTAATTAAATAATTGACTCATTTGACGAGGTCGTTGCCTCAACGAGGAATGTGGCTGTGTAGGTTAGGCAGACAAGTCACATTTTGAAAATAGATATACCTTTCCTGTCTAAGCTTTAATTAAATAGTTGACTCGCACTTTAATTAAATAGTTGACTCGCTTGGTGAGGTTTTTGCTACATCAAAAAATGGAGAAGAGGCTCGTGCAAGTTAGAGAGGTGAGTCACACTTGGAAAAAATAGCTATATCTCTCCCGTCGAAACTTTAACTAAATAGTCAATTCGATTCTTGAGATTTTGGTCACAACGAAGAATGGAAAAGAGGTTCGCACAGGTAAGGAAGATAATTCCTACCCGGAAAAAATTGCTTTATCTCTTCTGCCAATGCTTTAAATAAATATTCGACTCCTTGGGAAGGCCTTGACCATAACAAGGAATGGAGAAGAGGCTCGTGCAAGTTAGGAAGGCAAGTACCACTTGAGAAAAATAGCAATACCTCCCCTATCGAAACTTTAATTAAATAAATAAGCTCTTGATTATAGATCGCTCTTTATAATTTACTTAAAATTTTCTATTTCTACCACTCATTTCGTCAACATTCCTGATGAGTTGGACTTTTGAAATACTTGATTGAGAGGAAAGTTAGTACATAAATACCGTGATTCTGAAAATAAGGCCAAAACTTTCAAGATTCTACTACTAAGGTGATAGTTAATTTCTCTATATCAGGATATCTAGCCTCAGCATCTTGTAGAGCCTTACATAATACATTGGCAATTACTGTAGCCTTTTTTCTTTTACTAAAATGGAGCTTACAACTATTTTAGAGACAGTCAGAAAGAGGAATATTTTCTCCTTATATAGTGGCTTGGCTTTTATTAAGCAGGGCTTTTTACAGATGTTCTTTTAAAGCTTAGAAAGCTTGTTCACATTCTTCGATCCATTCAAACGTTTTCCTTACTTTTAATACTTGAAAAAAGCGGACCATTTATCGTTCATTCGTGAAATTTTTTTTTGCTCAAAGCTACGACCCTACAACCACATCTACTCGTTGATCAATTCTGAGAAGCAAACAAAAGTTTTTGGGACATGTTTTATTTAAGTCTGTGAAATCTTGACAAGTTCGCGCTTTTCATTACTTTTGGGATTAGTATTGGATTGCAGACCTACACTGGATATTGATTTTCATGAATAAATTTGTTTTCCAATAGTTTATGTCAACTTCTCTTTTTAAAGCTCCATATTATTTGAAGCTCATTTGTCGCCTCTTTCGCATTTTAGGGTTTTCTTTGGAATCAATTTTCAACACGAGAATCCACCTATAAGAGAGAGAAGAGACAAAGACAAGATGCTGGATGCTTATCTTGTGCAATATGCGGGGAAAAAACAATTCTTAGAAGCACTTTGGAATTGGTTTCAATTCCAACCATGTCGCATTCTTATTATCAATATACTCAATCAAAGGAGATTTAGGTTGTAAATGACCTTTACTCCAGCAAATGTTTAAGGCTGAATTATTACCACCTTGCTTACTATTCCTCTTTGATTTTGGGATACCTCTTTTTTGTACAAGATTGGATAGTGATTGTATTATTGTCTCCTTTGAGCTCTTCTCGACATTTTTTAGATTATAGTTATCTTCATTATCATCACTGGGGAGGGGGGGGGGGGGGTTCATCCTCAGATTCTAATGTTTCTATTTTAATGAGATCGGCTTCTTCCTGGCTGACCTTAGGCAATTTTCTAGTGTTTTTTTGCTCAAAACGATGAGATCATGGTTGCCTCCGTTCTTGTTCCTGTAAGGTTTTAATCGATTATGTGGGCTTATATGTAAAATATTGTGTATTGGATTAAAGACTATCAATTTTGGTTAAGCTCATCTGGAATTTAATGCATCTAATTAAAGTATGGTTTTTATGTGTAGAGACCAGGCCTTTTCCTAATTCATGATGGACCGAATTAGGTTAACTAGGCAATCTATATATATATGGTTATGGTCCCCGGATCACATGTTCTTTATTCATTCATTCTGGATCTCATCGCCAGAGAGAAACAAAGGAACAACGTGTTGATCTGGAAGACTAAAGCCGCAGGAATTATTCATTACAATAATCATGTCTGAATTAGGTACGCTTCCGCATTTGGTTAAATATTCTTAATGATTCAACATGGACGATTTAATTTAATAAATCTAAAAAGTGGTATAAGAGTCAATCCATTGTTGAATTTTTGAGAAATTGAAGTTCAAAATTCTGAAATTTGGGTTATTGATCTTCCTTCGTATGATTCAGTAAATCTGGTTTCTGCAAATTTATGATTATTGTAATGCATATGGTCAAAACTTACGGCTTCCTTGTGAGAGAATTGCATTGTTTATAGTTTATTCCGGTCAAAATTTACAGCTTCGGAGAGAAAT
Organism: Osmanthus fragrans; assembly: GCA_019395295.1. NCBI lineage: Eukaryota > Viridiplantae > Streptophyta > Magnoliopsida > Lamiales > Oleaceae > Osmanthus > Osmanthus fragrans. The sequence continues at coordinate 22,307,715 of CM033344.1, read as the reverse complement.
ACGTTCAATTTTTTTTATACAGACTGCCATATGAATATGAATTAAAATTGGATCATAGTCAAATATGACAGCTGCTCAATTGTGTTTACTGTAACATTTGTTTTGTTTCTGCTAATTAATGGATTTCCATGTGAAATACTATTATATGTTAAGTAAAAAAAAAAAAATAGCTGCTTCACTGGCAGCAGGGGCTGCTACAAACGTAGTAGCGCCGGCTGCGCGACGGTCTCTAGGCGTTGTTGTTTTCCGGCATGGGCTGGCGCTGTTGCTCCTCGCGGCGCCGATTGGTTATTTCAGTTTCTAGATTAGGCATTTTCAGGTATGGATGAATTTTTGGGGGCGGGGGCCTCTTCTGAAAATTAGATGATTTTAGGGACCTTCTTGCAATTTAAAATTAGGGTTAGGTTTTCTCATTTTATAAAATCAGTCCCTTAAGTTTTGAACTTTGGTTATTCAACCCCCCAAGGTATATATTCATCCCTGTTGGACCTTAAAAGTTATGAGTTTAATAATTTAGTCCCTAAAGTTTGAAATCCATCCAAGTTGGGCCTTTAAAGTTCCAGGTTAACCATTAATCCCTAAAGGTTGAAAATCATTTTATTAGGGCCATTGAAGTTTCTGAATTATTCAATTAAGCCCCTGAAAGTTCATAATTGATTTATATTGGCCTCTAAAGTTTCTAATAATTAATTTTTGGATCCCTAAAATTTATGATAATCATTTTTTGACTCATAAAATTTCCAATAATTCATTATTAGCCCCTAAAGTTTTGAATAATTAATTTTCAACCCCTAAAGTTCTGAATTATTAACCTTAAGGTCCCTATAGTATAAAACAAATCAAATATGCAAAATTGGCGATTTCTCTTCTCAAATTTTGGTACAAAAGACTCTTTTTTAAGAGATATAATATTCGAAAGTGAATTAATTAGCAACATGTTGCCTAAGGTTGATCTCTTGTGGAAATTAACTAACTTAGAATATTAAACGGTGTTTATGTATGTGTCATTCATGGGAATACTTGATCGGCCCAAAGGAAGATTAATATTCAGTCGAATTACACGTGCACCTGTGGTGATAAACATGTGACAATTATTTGGTTTAATGTGTGATCAATAAATCGGTCCAAAGAAAGGTTTATTGGTTGACATATTGTTTTATTGTCAATGTTTGATCACTACACCAAGAGTACCACTTACAAGTCAATATTTCTGTCCAAAGACTAAATATTGATGTTGTGCTAGGTATCTTGTGATGGGCCCTACCATTATTTGAGATTATTATTATTATTTGCATATTAAGGATATTCATGTGAGCTATTCAAATTGATTGTTCTCCAATTCAGTTTCAGGTTTTGCTGCTAATATCTCTGCTAGCATCAATTCAATTCCAATGCTTAATGGCACAAATTTCAAGGCTTGGCAAGAGAATGTGATGATTGTTCACGGAGTCATGGACTTGGATCTTGCTTTACGGGTTGATCAACCTGCTGCACTCACTGATAAGAGTACCTCTGATGACAAGAGGGAGATGAAAAAGTGAGAACGATCAAATTGCATAAGCTTAATGGTCATAAAGCGTGCTATTCCAGAAGCATTCCGGGGCACTATGTCCGATAAGGTGACTACGGCTAAGGGTTTCCTTGAAGACCTTGAGAAAAGGTTTGCCAACAATGAAAAGGCTGAAACTAGTACACTTTTGGCAAATCTTACCTCAATGAGGTACAAAGGAAAAGGAAACATAAGGGAGTACATTATGGAAATGTCTCATACTGCTTCAAAACTAAAGGCACTCAAGTTGGATTTATCTGAAGACTTGTTAGTGCACTTGGTTCTGATATCCCTTCCGGCACATTTCAGTCAATTTAAGGTGAGCTATAACTGTCAAAAGGAATCATGGTCCCTTAATGAGCTCATCTCACATTGTGTCCAAGAAGAGGAAAGATTGAAGCATGATAAGACAGAAAGTGCTCATCTGGCCAGCACCTCCAAAGATAAAAGGAACAAGAAAAGGAAAAATGATAAGGTAGCTACGGGTACAGCATCACACAAGAAACATCATAAGGACCCAACTAAAAGTGGTTGTTTCTTCTGTGGAGCTGTAGGTCATAACAAGAAGAACTGTACCAACTACCATGTGTGGCGTGTCAAGAAAGGTATTCTTCTTCATTTGGTTTGTTCTGAGATTATTTTAAGTTCTGTACCTAGACATACATGGTGGATTGATTCTGGTGCAACAACTCACATCAGTATGTCTATGCAGGGTTGCCTGAGTTGTCGAAAACCAAGTGATGGTGAAAGACACATCTATGTTGGCAATGGCAAGACGGTGGAAGTAGAGGCAATAGGAAAATTTAGATTATTGTTAAAAACTGGATGTTATTTAGATCTTAATGAGACATTTATTGTACCATCCTTTAGACGGAATTTGATTTCTATTTCTGCTTTGGACAAATCTGGTTATTCTTGTTCATTTGGGAATGGAAAATTTAGTTTTTTTTTTCATGATTCAAAATTGGTTGGTTCCGGTTCTTTATCAGGTTACGATAATCTTTATTTAATTGAAACAATTGCTTCTTTTAATGAATCCTTGCATGTAAGTACTAGAGGTGTAAAGCGTAAATTGACCGGCGAGCATTCTGCCTCGTTGTGGCACAAGAGATTAGGTCGCATTTTCAAAAGAAGAATTGAGAGACTTGTGTCCAATGGGATTCTCGATCCCCTTGACTTTACAGATTATGACATATGTGTTAACTGTATAAAGGGAAAACAAACCAATAAAAGGAGATTTCAAGCCAACAGGATTTTGGACGTCTTAGAACTTATACATACGGACATTTGTGGACCATTCCCTACGGCTTCTTGGAATGGTCAGCAATATTTTATAACGTTCACAGACGATTTTTCAAGATATGGCTATATATATCTCATTCATGAAAAAGCACAGTCACTGGATGTGTTCAAAAACTATAAAGTTGAAGTTGAGAACCAACTCGACAAAAGGATTAAAAGCGTCAGATCTGACTGTGGTGGTGTCATACTATGGCAGATATGATGGTTCAGGTAAACAACGTCCAGGACAATTTGCTAAATTCCTAGAGGAATGCGGTATTGTCCCACAGTACACTGTGTCGGGTTCGCCCACTATGAATGGTGTTGCTGAGAGACGAAACAGAACGTTTAAGGACATGGTGAGGAGCATTAAAGACCGCAGCATATATACTCAACAAAGTTCCAACTAAGGCCACTGATAAAACCCCTTATGAGCTTTGGATGGGCAAAATGCCTATTTTGAAACATCTACACATTTGGGGATGTCCAACTGAGGCAAGGCCTTATAGGCCAAATGAAAAGAAACTGGACGCAAGAACTATCAGTTGCTATTTATTGGATATTCTGAAAGGTCCAGGGGTTACAAGTTTTATGATCCCACAACTAAGGCAATTTTCGAGACATGAAATGCTCGGTTCTTTGAGGATGTTGAGTTTGCGGGGGGAGAAAGGGTTACAGACTTTGTCTTTGAAGAGGAATATGTTGAAATCCCTCCAATTTCCATTGACAATGATCAGTCTTTTATCCCTGACATTGTTCAAGAATCAACTCCGAATCAAGACAATGTCATTGTATCTCCCTCTGAAGGTCAACAAATTGTTCCAGATGAACAAACTCTATAGCCTCAAGAACCAATGCCATTAAGAAGATCCACTAGAGAGAGGAGAAGTGCGGTTTAAGATAATTACATCGTATTTCTCCAAGAACATGAAGTTGACATTGGTGTGGTGGAAGATGAAGTTAACCTTCCGTCAAGCCATGGAAAGTTCTAACTCTCAAAAGTGGCTCAATGCCATGAATGAAGAGATAAAGTTTATGAAGGACAATGACGTATGGGACCTCGTTCCATTGCCTAAAGGTACAAAACCCATTGGTTGCAAATGGATATTTAAAACCAAGAGAGATTCGAAAGGTGATGTAGAGAGGTATAAGGCTCGTCTTGTCGCAAAGGGCTTTACACAGAAAGAAGGCATTGATTATAAAGAGACTTTCTCTCTAGTTTCTTCAAAAGACTCTTTCAGGGCTATAATGGCATTGGTAGCGCATTTCGACCTCGAGTTACATCAGATGGATGTTAAGACAGCATTTCTCAATGGTGACATTGACGAAACAATTTATATGGTGCAACCAGAAAACTTTGTATCGGATGATGCAAAGCAAATGGTTTGCAAATTAAAGAAATCCATCTATGGCAAACTCTAAACTGAAAGTCATTTTTACTGGTAGAAAATGAGCAGCTTTTGTCAAACGATCAACTATGACCCATATAGCTTGATAACCTTTAACTGATCTAGGAAGTCCCACGACAAAATCCATTGTTATGTATTCCCACTTCCATTCTGGGATTTCAAGTGGGTTCAACATTCCAGACGGACGTTGATGTTCAGCTTTAACTTGTTGGCAAGTCCTTCTCAACAAATAAGACAATTGACCTCTTCATGTTTCTCCACCAATAAATTATTCGCAAATACTGGTACATCTTCGTACCTCCTGGGTGTGCAGTATAAGGTGAATAATGTGCTTCCTCTAAAATCTACTTCCACAAGGCTTCATCTTTCGGTACACACAGTCTTCCCTTGAACATAAGAGTGTCATCAGTTGATACTTCAAAACTTTTAACACTACCAGCGAGTACTCGGTCCTTAATCTTACACAAAAATTTATCCTTACCCTGAGCTTCTTTAATTCTGTCTCTGAGAGTCGGTCGAACAATCAAAGTAGCTATAATTGCAGTTGTGTGATGTGGAGGAGTTACAACCTCAAGTCTCATGTTGGCAAAATCATTGATCAATTGTTCTTGACTGGTTAGGGCAGTTAACTGTCCTTTACCTTTCCGGCTAAGTGCATTAGCAACAACATTGGCCTTGCCAGGGTGGTAGTGGATAGTACAGTCATAATCTTTAACTAACTCCAACCACCTTCTCTGTCTCATATTCAATTCTTTCTGAGTGAAGAAATACTTTAGACTCTTATGGTCTGTGTATATCTCGCACTTACTACCATACAGATAGTGTCGCCATATTTTTAAAGCATGAACTACAACAACCAATTCCAAGTCATGTGTAGGGTAGTTCTGCTCATGTGGCTTCAACTGTCTAGAGGCATATGCAATCACTTTTCCATGCTGCATCAGTACGCATCCCAAACCTTGTTTCGATGCATCACTATAGATTACAAAACCCTCTGACCCTTCTGAAATAGCCAAAACTAGTGCAGATATCAATTTCTGTTTCAATTCTTGAAAACTCTTCTCGCACTTTTCTGTCCATTGAAACTTTCACTCCCTTCCTGGTCAACTAGGTCATCGGTCCAGCAATTTTTGAAAATTCTTCGATAATAGCCAGCCAATCCCAAGAAACTACGAAGTTCATTTATATTGGTTGGTGCCCTCCAATTAGTGACAGCATCAACCTTAGCTGGATCAACTTCGATACCATCTGCGATAACCACATGTCCAAGAAAACCAATTCGGTCAAGCCAGAATTCGCACTTCTTAAATACAATGTTGAGATGCTCCTCATGTTGTTCCTTGTCCCTTGAATAAATCAGAATGTCATCAATAAAGACAATTACAAACCGATCCAAGTATTGATGAAATACTCGGTTCATTAAGTCCATGAAGACAACTGGTGCATTAGTTAACCCAAACGGCATCACAGTCAATTCGTAATGTCCGTATCGAGTCCTAAATGCAGTTTTTGGTATATCATCGTCCTTAACCTTCAACTGATGATAACCTGATCTCAAGTCAATTTTGGAGAATACAACGACACCCTTTAACTGATCGAACAAATATTCTATTCGTGGTAAATGATACTTATTCTTGACTGTGAGGCGATTCAACTCCCTGTAGTCAATTGTGACGCCCCGAACTTAAACTTCGAGTGTCACGTACTAATCATAATAGGTTCTGCCTTTGGTACATGTAAAGACTCTTAAAAAAAATGTATTACATGTTAGAAACTTATTTTCAATTTTTTAAAATATCTCTCATAAAAAAAAAATAATGGCCAGCAGAAGCGCATGTCTACAAAAATTATACTTTATAAAAATGGACTTGGTGCAGCCACGGTAAGTTAGGGCAGTAAGTTCAACTATTTTTATAAAATTCATCCCAACTCCGTTTTCTATGAAATCTGTGGCATTAGAAAGATAATTTCAAGTAGTTTTCTAGGTTAAAACATGAAAATTTTCCGAGTTCATAAAGTATGGACGTTTTATTGAAAACAGTGTAGTGTTGCACAGAAAATTTCAGATTGACCATTCAATGTTTAAAAATTCATATCTTAGGCCATAGACATCCAAATTGAGTGATTCTTGGCCCATATCTAGACAACTCAAAGAGGATATTTTTAGAATCTCAAACGGATGCCTATAGAGTTGGAAATATCGTTTTGAAAATGACCTAGAATCTGCCTGGATTCTGCCTCTTTTGTCATTCAAGAAAATAAGTCTATAAATATGTTTCTTAACCTAACATGGAAGATATAATTACATAATTTACTTCCGGTACCATATTACATCATGTCTTATACATGTTTTTTATACAATACCATAAGAAAAAAAAAACATATATGAAGCAGTCAAACAAAACATGCAAAAACAAAACTTCGATGCGAAGTAACCTTGTCCTTAACTCATCATCGACTATGCCGACTGACTTCCACCAACTTCACATCTATGGATCTAAAAATTTAGTATAGGATACTATGAGTATAAAGAATACTCAGTAAGATACCATGCTTGGATTTAACATGTTAATACTACGCAAAAGAAAGCATTCAAACATATACTTGCACATTCCGGCTTGCCGGTGCCCTTCGAACTTGTCCTAAGGCATAGATATCTAACTTTGTGGACTTGTCCACATCTTTCATGTGATGGTTTTCATGCATAACTTAAGCATAAATATTACCATGAAATCCTACCACTTAAGCAAAGAAAGTATCTTACAAAAACCCTTGAAGAAACTTCGGTTGATAGATGAATTTAGGGTGTTAGGCCTTGCTTCCCTTTTTTCTTCCTTTCCTTTCTTTTTTTTTTTCTCCCTGCACGTTACTCTCTATAGAAATCTGATTGCAAAGATATATATATATACTGCTCAAGCTCATCCCTTGGTTATATATATATATAGAGGCAAAAGCAAAGGATAATTAACAAAACTTGGTAGGCCACGTGTGATTGTATCCACTTACCTTGCATGCAAATTACACCTCAAGCCAAAACTAAAACACTTCATTTATGCATTAGCCACCTCAAGCTTTAACATTAACCACCCTCCTATTTGCTCAACACCTCCTACTTGCTTAACCTTTGCTAATTACTTCTTGCATGCATTAGATAAATCTTACCTGAATTTTTTTTTCCTTAACCTGCCGTCCAGCTACCTATATATATATATATATATATATATATATATATATATATATATATATATATATATATATATATTGCATATATGTGTGTGTATATAAAAATGTGTGTGTATAAAAAATGAGAGAAATGGTTGAATTTGTATCCCCACTTGTCCATGCATTAGCTAATTACATTAATCCTCTACAAGGTGGCGGCAAAGTGAAAGAAACAAAGGGAAAATATTAATGAACTAGAAATAGAATTTGACAATTATTCTAAATCCCTAATTAACTAATCTTGGTAAACCTTTAATCAATTGAAAATGCAAACTTTCAATAAATCAACCAATGCAAAATTGGCATCCATTAATAACTTTGGCAATAGAATATTGAAAGTTTAATTGCTATCCTAAAAAGAAGTGAGCAAATTAATCTAACGAGCATAAAATTTTGGGGTATTACACTTTGTATTAGGATTTCTGATACACCGAAATCGTTCTCGGGGTATTCTTGGATTATCGCAAAAGGGCTATATCGAAAAGGTACTTAAAAAATATGGCATGCAAGATTGTAAACTAGGTGACACCCCTGTGGCTAAAGGAAATAAGTTCAGTTTAAGTCAATGTCCCAAGAATGACTTGGAAATTAAAGAAATGCAGAAGATTCCTTATTCCTCAACTGTAGGGAGTCTGATGTATGCTCAAGTTTGTACGCGTCCGGATATAGCGTACATTGTTGGGATGCTAGGGAGATATTTAAGTAACCCGAGAATGGATCATTGAAAATCAGTCATACGGGTCATGCGGTATTTACAGGGAACAAAAAGATGCTCACATACAGGAGATCAGATCAGTTGGAGATCATTGGTTATTCTGATTCCGATTTCGCGGGATGCCAAGATAGTAGGAGATCCACTTCGGGCTATATTTACCTACTTGCTGGAGGTGCTATTTTCTGGATGAGTGCTAAGCAGACACTCATAGCTACTTCCACCATGGCAGCGAAGTTTATAGCATGTTATGAGGCATCAAACCAAGGAATATGGCTGCGAAATTTTGTCACTGGGCTGCGCATTGTGGACAATATAGAAAGACCACTCAAGTTATTTTGTGACAATAAATCATCAGTACTGTATTCAAATAACAACAGGAGCTAGACGAAGTCAAAGCATATAGGATCAAATTCCTGGCTGTTAAAGAAAGAGTTCAGAGTGGACAGGTGTCTATAGAGCATATCGAGACAAACTCCATGATTGCGGATCAGGGATTAATACCCAAGGTCTTTCATGAGCACACTGCTCATATGGGTATAGTATCTGTTGAGGATATCTAGTTTCAGTGGGAGTTTGTATATTTTTGTTTTTCATATTAGACACATGTACTGTCATTTTGGATATGGTTTATGGTTAATGTTATTTTCAGTTATAAAGTTTTTTTTGGTTTATTATCTTTGAACTTGCTTGAAAATGATCTCACTAAGGTATTAAGGTGGACCAGTTGGAAATAGGCATGATAAGACCACATTACATGCAATTTCCATGCTACACATCTATGCTTGATCCATGTCATTCAGTTGTATTGATATATGTGACCATTGATGGGTTTAGCTATAATAGAAGGTAGTGAAAGCCGCTTTGATCCTATGTTGATATGATTGATGGACCGGATTGTTTGGGAATGCATTCGGTAATGATAGCAAAATTCTGAGTACTCATAAGGTTATATTTAATGCACAATTATAAGGTAACACATACAGCCCAAGTGGGAGATTGTAAGGTTTTAATCGATTATGTGAGCTTATATGTGAAATATTGTGTATTGGATTAAAGGCTATCAATTTTGGTTAAGCCCATCTGGACTTTAATGCATCTAATTAAAGTATGGGCTTTTATGTGTAGAGACCAGACCTGTTCCTAATTCATGATGGGCCGAATTAGGTTAACTAGGCAATATATATAGTTATGGTCCCCGGATCACATGTTCTGTATTCATTCATTCTGGATCCCATCGCCAGAGAGAAACAAAGGAACAACGTGTTGATCTGGAAGATTAAAGCCGCAGGAATTATTCATTACAATAACCATGTCTGATTCAGGTACGCTTCTGTATTCGATTAAATATTCTTAATGATTCAACATGGACGATTTAATTTAATAAATCTAACAGTTCCAACAAATAGAGCCAATTTGTTGATCTTAAAATAATGATCAACAAATTCCTCTCACCTAACCAGAATTTTCTCCTCCGAAATTCACTAATTCAATGCTAAAGTAGGAGCAAGAAGAGAAATATCTATTTGAAAGGAGGATACTTAGATTTGTATACCTCTCATAGTTCCCGACTGCGTTTATTTATAGATGTCTATCGAGGCTTTGGGGTAAATTGGTCTTTTTATGTTTGAGATACATGGTAGCTATTAATTAGTGAACTTATAATTGAATCTATTTTATTCACTTATCCACATGTTTCTTATTCATCGGTTATGAATTCATGCTTCAATTCATATTCACGTGTCCTTTGACAAGGGTTTCTACAATGTGAAAGAGCCGGTGAAATCAGTTTAAGTTCAATTGTTTGCAATAAACACTCGAGGTTGATTATAACATTTGAACATCACAAATACTTACCTATGCAAGGGCTCGTACATGGTTTAGTTAATTTTAAGAAAGGCTTACTACTAATCTGTTTGTGAGTTTTAATTGTCAACAATATATAGGTGACCAAGCCATTTTTATTTTAGGTCTATGCCGCCTTTTTCTTCCTATAAAACATTCACAACCTAAACTTTTCTATACCCCAAATTGTCCCTCTTAGAAATTCTCCAAACTCCTTTTGACGTATCTGCTCTTTCAACTTTCCTTCTTTCAAGAAGAAAAATAGTAAAGCCTACATTTTTCAAGGTAATAACTCTCTGTTTTCAAATTTCTCTCTCTTTCGCTATTTTCACTATATTTTTGTTTCTTTCATTCCCAGTATTTTAAAGCACATTTTGACTAAAGAATGCTGCCCGGTGACAGTAGCTCGTCAAATCTCGTTGATTTGTAAGGAATACTGAAAAATGGAAAAATTGAGAAATTCTCCAATTCATTTATAGACAATCAAATTACCATAAATCCCAATTTCAGCTTTTAAAGGAAAATAATAGTAATAACTTACTATTCTAAATAAAGACAAACTCTAAAAAACTAATATAAACAAATCTCCTAATAAGTAAAACAAGGCAACAAATATATAAACATCAATTTCCATCTAAATAATAAAAGTTCCAATTTCACAATTTAAATGTTGGAATTTGGTCACTAAACCAATGGATTCAAGGACAATGTTCCATAAGTTAGCAAAATGGCTTGTTTCTGCCCAAAAAAAAATGATATTATTAATCCAAATATTGATATGATTGACTGGGTCAACTTATACATCTTTCGTGTAGAAAAATATCCATTCTTGGATCTTAGAATGAAAGTTCTCGCCTCACATTAATCACTCTTTCCTCTAAATCATTAATTTTTTAACAATAGTTATCACTTGCTCATTTTCAATCTGACTACTGCACTATATGATTAAACTATCCACAGTCATAATATTGGAAACACGTATTGTTGACATAAGCGTATCCATATTCAATGTCTCCTCCTCAATCCCTTTTTGACCCCACTCTCTAGAATCTCATTTTTTTTTTTTAAATTTTATTTCAATCAGACATTCTTCTAATAAGAAAATTTTATACATAAACCTTAAACTTTTTCCCTACTTTTTACTGACACATTCTCCAAAAATTTATTATTACAAAACTCTTTTTTTTTTTTTTTTTTTTTTTTACCAAAAATGGATTCAAGCACATCCTCAATGCAATTTTCTTGACTTTCATGGTAAACAATAGGTGGACCATCTTTATTCTCGCATAAATTAATGTCTAACAAATCGTGATTGAATGTAGCAGAAATGCTATTGTCATTGTCGGATTCCTCCTTCCTTGACTTAGCAGCCACTGTCTCCATGTCCATCCAATCGTCATGAGATATAAAATTGTTTATTAACTAGTTCAACACCTCCATTTGCTTTTTGCAATTATCTTATCTTTATTAGTTGTTCGACACCATCATTTTTATGCAGATGTGCTAACTCATTGCATCGTATGATTTTTACCCTCTAAATTTCATTGATAACATTTGTTTCAATTAGGAATGTGATTGTACTCCACCACAAACTGATGCAACGAAATAGCGAAATATGCGGAAGGTGATTACACTACAATAAAAATGCCCTTTGGCAACACTTAAAATGCAACATTTATTAATTAAATGTTGCTAATGAGGTCTATTACAACGTTCGGGTGAGTAAATGTTGCTAAAAGGGTTTATTGGCAACGTTTTTTAAAAAATGTTGCCAAAAGTGAGACTTTTTGCAGCGTTTAAAAAACGTTGCCAAAAGTCTCACTTTTGGCAACCTTTTTTAAAAATGTTGCCAAAAACTCTTCGCAACGTTTGAAATACGTTGTGAAAAGCTCACTTTTCACAATGTTTTTCAAGCGTTGCCAAAAGTCTTACTTTTCGCAACATCATAGTTTGAAAAAGTTGCGAAATGTCCAATTTTTTTTTTTTTTCTCTTTTTATCCTGGGTACAAATTTTTAAAATTTGGAAGGAGGCGGGTTTCAGTCTCTCTCACTCGCACAAACCCTTGCACTCTTATCTTCTCAAAAAAATTCTCGTTCAAAATTCTCTCTTTACAAATTCGAATTCAGTTCGAATGGCAACTTCTATGGGTGTTTTCTCGAGCTTATTTGTGAGTGATACGACGTCGTTGGTGAAGTTTTCTCCTGCTATTGTTAGGCTCGTTCAGCCCAACCTGCGCACTGTGTGCACAGTGACTTTTAGTTGTCGCGTCGAAATCGGCTACAGAAACCAAAAGCGAGCCGAGAGGCATAACGAAGCCGCGCCGTGTCTTACCGAAAATGCAGGCCTTCCTTAAATCAAGCAACACAATCTTCAGGTGTATATACAACTTACCTAAGTTTATAGAAATTTTTCTGTGTACATGTTTTTTCCACTGTTCTTAAGGTTTTTAGGTGAAATTTAATAAAATTGGAGATGTAGTTAGAAATGTTTATTTGGTCGTATAAACTATAATACTTTTTCATAATTGAACTTAATTTTTCTTCACGTATATTGGTTTAAAGTGAAATTTGGGTTTGTTTCAGTAACCAATATCTTGTTAGTGCACTATCTCTTTGAGGTTTTTATCGAAGTACACCTACTGTCTTTTCTTTATGTTTTTCCTTGTTAGATGTAGGTAAGGTTTGTTGTTTGTGAATTGAATTGAATTGAATTGAGGATTTTATGATCCCTTTGGTTCCACTCCAATTTTTGTGATTTGATTGAACTAAAAATAGGTCACAAAAGAAGGAAATGGAGACTGTGCTCGATCTTATAGAAATGAAAATGAGGTGTGTTTTTCATTCCTTTGCTGTTACGGAGGCACAAGATCCCTTTTATTGAATGTAAAGATGCATTAGTAAGCCGTGTGTGTGTTTTTATTGATTTCTCTTCTCTTGAAATGAAAAAAAAAATGTAATTTAATTTGAGGGTAGTGATTTGGTTACTTCACTGGCAGACTGATATGGAAAAGTTTATGGGGAAACCCTTTTCACTCTGCTCATCGCTATCCATATCATGTGTCCTACTTAACTAATATCTCATGCCTATCTCCTATCTCCTAGTTCTGGAATTTTGTTGTTTTATAGCTAGACTAGACCTTGGGTTAATGACTCGGGAAATGAGAGAATGAAGTAACCTTATACCCTTCTTGTTAAAAATACTATCCAATTTACAATGCATGCATATGTTATTTGTAACTATTTGGTAGCAAAATTTACTTTCGGGTTGGGTGTTGTAAAAACTTAATTTCTTTGCTCAATTTACTTGCCTTACCTTTTAGAACTTCTTAGTTAGTTTAATTCAGCAAAAGCTTATGTATCTAAGTGATATGTGTTCAAATACTGTAATTTTTTTTAAAATCATTAGTTTGTCAGCAACATTGATTTCTAAGCATCTACATAGTTTTACCTTCAAAGTTATGTCCATTGCATTTGCAGGCAACATCTGATGGAGAAGCTAAAAACTATTAAAGGTCATTTATTCTCCAGTTCTTAGGCTTGTCCTGCTCTAAAACTAGTGGGGAGGTCTGTCCACTTTTTCTTGCTATTATATATGTTGGTTTTGCTGGAAATATATTTCACTTAGTGGTGAATACCTCCCGTTTTGTTTTTGCATGTATGTAACATTACTAATGGTTTACGGTCCTTACATGTGATGTGTTTGTTCAGTTAATTTTGTCTAGCAAAGCTTGGAAATGCTTAAAATATTCTAAATAGTTTTGTTGATGTATGCTTGGCCTGGGGATGTTAATTTGTTTACTAGTTTGCCTCTGGCAAATTTATGAAGTAATTATTTCTATTAAAATAAAAATAAACAAAAAATGAACAATATATCTAATTATTAATGTTATAACTTGGATTTGGTTTAAAGAAATGACTGGAACAAAATATTCATATTGCTATTGTATTTTTACCCATAATCATAACAGATAGATATTCCCTGTTTACAAATGGTTGCTCCTACTATATTTCCATTTTAGGTTGTCCATATATAACTGTTTCTTTCCTAAAATCGTTTTTATTTGAAATTATTAGATTTACACGATGCAAATGTTGGCATTATTTCAAGGGTAAAATTAGAAAGTTAACTATAATTATTATATTTTTGGTGATAGCTACTTTTCAATTCCCAGATTTTTTGTGATAGCTAACTATGATTATTATATTTTTCATAGACCTCACGATCGTGTCCCTTTGAAAGAAATAAAGGCTGATTCCATTCATGCCTTGATAACAAAGTTGGATTCAAGGTGATGCTTTGTGCATTGAATTCTGTTGTTTGAATCTGAAAGTAGTCAGGCATCCAAAAGTGGGTTCCATTAGTAAGGGATGAAGAACATCATTTAACTAAACAGGGTGGGTTCCATAAGGCATAATGTGAGTCATTTCTTTAACAACAGTTTGTCAATTGAATTGTAGATGTAGTCTTGTACTCTGTTTCCAGTACATATTACACTACATCATTGATATTCTCTTGATAATTCGATTTTAGAATTTGTTGGTAGAATTCTGAAGCACCTCTTACTAAATCTTTTAGAATTTCTTGAATTTGTACGATCCAGATGAACTATCATATGAGGTAAAATTTTCAGTGGCATCATAGTCACTTTTGTTCGGGCATATCTTACACTGAGTTCATTGGTTGACTTGGCACTTCAGGAAATACTTGCCCTAGGTGAACTTGTCAGAACAGAGAATAGGGGTCTTCCTACTGATACAATTGCCTCTCCGCCTTCAGTTAATTAAATCACGAAGCATTCATGACAGAAGATGGCCCCAGTGATTCATTACTATATTGTGATTTGGAGTGGTTTGCTATCCTTTCCACAAGCTCATAACGAGACATTTCTTTACTGGGGCCATCTACTGGAGCTATCTCTGGGATTGTAGTTTCTTCGTGTGTGGTCGGACTTTTCATTGTAGCCGCACTTTGGATGAAAAGATAACTTGGAGGAAAATTTGTAATGAAATTTTTTTCAAGTGTATGGATTCAAAACTTTGTAATGAAGTTATCAATTTTTATGCAATTCCTAAATTTGTTTAGAATGAGTCATTTTCAATTTTGCGAGTCAATTTACATAAATTGCTGTAAAAAAAAGTTGCCGAGAGGTCACTTTTGGCAATGTTTAAAAAGTGGTGCCAAGAGTCTTTCACGACATTTAAAAAACGTTGTCGTATCTTTCACTTTTAATGTTGCAAAAAAGGCCTTTTTCTTTGTACTATTAGCACTTCTAAAACTCCTTTATTCAATTGAATACTGAAGATTTGACAATCAAATATTCGTTATTCACAAGGAATACTGATTGAAGATTGAGAAACTCAACCTTAATTCTAGTTTTTAAAGGAAGTAGAAGCAATTGAATTCTAATTATAGCATTCATTATATGAATTTTTAGAACCAATATTTCTTTAACCTTGTTGATTCACATAGAGATATGAGATTGAATTAGTTAAATAGGCTCAATGAGAATCCGAGAGAGGTAAATTGAATACAATAAAAGAATTTGATCGAATACTTTATTAGATTTTTGAATCTTGATTTAAGACTCAAAAGTGATCAATAGGTGAAGGTGTTCTGTCATAATATCCGTTCGTTATTTAAATTCTCAATCAATCTTTGTGTGCACTTTAATTAATTTCAAGTGTTTAAACCAAAAAGATCACAACATATAAGTCTTTGTTTGCTTTTAGCAAATAGGAGTTAGAAAAATCAGATTAAGTAGTTAGAAAAATCAGATTAAGTCATAAAGTATAGTCCTTGTGGGAATGATAATTCGAACTCAAAGGTCCACTATATTACTTGTTATGATATTATAGACTTGCGATGGAAAAAAGGGAATACATATGATATAACAATTTCAGATGGGGTAAGAGGATATGCCCTTTCAAAGCAGACAATACATATGATATAACAATTTCAGCACGGGGCTCGAGTTATTGAAACTCAATTGATACTAGGATTCATAAGATTCTCAATAGGCAGAGATTTTGGATTCAAATTTTAAGGAACGCAATAGAAGGTTGTGAGAGGTAAGAGGGTAGTTGCCCTCCCAGAGTGGACAGTGTGTTCATATGACTGTTTGGGCAGGAGGCTGGAATCATTACAAAAAATACCCATTTTTTTTGGTAATATCCCGACCTCTATGCCCAAATTGTTAGCTTACGTACTATCTGCTCTGGGAGGGCATTTGTTTTTTTAACCCTCAAGAATTTGTATCACGTTCTCAGGATTCGAACTCACGATTTCTATCTTATGAGAGATTTAAGTTGAATCCTGGTATAAATTGAATCTCTTATAAGATAGATGTATTGAGTTTGAATCCTGAGATGTAATAAAAAATTCATGAGAGTACATAAGATATAGATGGGCTCTGACTCTTTCAGAGTAGACAATACATAAGTTACTAGACTTGGACATAGAGGTCGGGTCAATACAACTCAATTGGTACCACATTTTACTTAAGTCTCTTATAAAACAAAGGTCTTGAGTTTGAATATTTGAAGATGCGGTGAAATTCAGTGAGAGATGAGAAGAGATGAGCTCAACCTCTCCCAAAGTGGACAGTAATTATGATATAACAATTTGGACACACAATGCTTGGGTTGTTATAAAAAATGCACATTTTTTTGTAACAATCCTCTCATGTCTAAGCCATTATATCATATATATTGTTTGTTTTGGGAGAGCATTTAGGATTCAACTTAAATCTCTCATTAGGCAGAGATCCTGGGTTCAAATTCTGAGGGATACGATAGAAAGTTGTAAGGCGGTTTTTGCAGATGTTCTCCCAAAATGTGCAGCATCTATGATATAATGGCTTGACCTCGAGGCTAAGGTCATTACAAGAGTACTCATAGTTTATGCATCTATAACAGATGCGTTATTCACTATTATGTGAACTAGATGATTACAAAATGGACAGTACACATGATATAATAGCTTGGGAATGAGGCTGGGGTCGTTACAAGAGTACTTACAGTTTATGCATCTATAACAGATAAGTTATTCACAATACAAAGTGAACTCGATGATAAGAAAACTTGGTGCATAAACCTCTTAAAACCTGATGGACCTTTTAGCTTGTTGATTTTTTTAGTCTAACTTGAATAACTTAGGTAATCTTCTAGACCCTGTTAGATCAGCTGGATGTGCTTAGAAGAATATTTGTGAAAACTCGTTGCCCTCGACTGGTTTCTTACATTTTGAGAAAAGATGATGAGAACCGTTAATGAGTTCTCCATTGATCTACCATTATCTTGTGACAAGTCCTATGTATGAACAAGTAGTTCCTATTATTGAATCCATCAAATAAATATTTTATGTCTTGATTACTTAACAGATATATTGTTATTAGTGTATCTGTGCTTTGTCTTGTGAATTGATGCATGTTTAATCTCTTCTTTTAAAAAAATTATAGCATGGAAGCAACATCAATCGACTAGTTAATGAGATCCTTCTACAACGAAATTCACCATGGAAGCCAAAAAATGACAATGTAGTGTCGACAAGTCTTCTTATCATCTTAGATGGACTTCAGTAGCCAAGTTGATCTGATCAAAGTCTTTCTCAGTCAAAAAGACAGTCATGCTATTAGAATAATGTTCTCAAGTGTTGAGTCTTTAATGCACAAACAAGATAGTACATGAGCAACGATTGTGCAAATTTTTGCATACAAGAATTTTGTTACATAGTTTTGCATTTTAACAAAGTTCACATGAACATTGCTTACACGTTGATTGAAATCTCGATTTTCAGCCTTGATTATGGCATATTTCATTAGTAATGTGATTTAATACATAATTTGGCATACATCAATTTAGAGTGTCATTACAGAGATTTTTCAATTTCTTTTCAGTTGCAAATATTCTTGAAAAAAATTACCTCCTCTATGGTCCATTGGTATTCTATTTTACAACTGAGATGAATGACATTTTTACGTGGTTCCCTCTCAGCAACGGTTGACGAAGTGGTAGCAACAAATAGATCTGAGCCACCCTTTCGCCCTATGTTTTTGTCTGGTTCCTTCACTAAAACTGGTTTAAAATGACAGAAAAATAATTAGACACTTCAATTATATGAATTTAAGTTTTACTTTCCTTGACACACTTGGTAAATGGAATATATAACATTTCTTATCTATGCCATCAGATATATAAACAGGTTAAGTCTTCGAGCTTGTACTCCCTTTATGCATATCCCTGCAAACCTACAGCTTGTTGCACAAATTTGAGAGCTTGCAAGCGTTCCTTCCATAACCCGACGATATTACTCAATATTAGGAACTTTTTTCCCTCCTTCATCAAACATGGAGTCTCTTTCTCCGTATTTCCTAAAACGGATAATAAAGAAGCAAACTGGAAGTTGGAAATTACCCATTATAAGACTCCCAGCTCTACATCGAACCTTGAGCAAACACACTAGAGCATTGTGCTATGATATAATGATAGAGGCATAATATCCTAGTCTAAAAATCAAAATTGCGAATTATGGAATTTGATAATCTTTGAAAATAGGCAACCTTCAATTGAGTGAGACTACTGAAAACTCGCCCACTTCTGCAGATATCCTTCATGTCCACAAATGCTTTGAATATTTTGTTTCCAACAAATCAAGTGACAAATCATCCAAAAAAGATAAAAAGAATAGCAGCTAAAAGAAAAATTAAAAGGGCATGCTTGCTAACCAATATTAGACATGATTTGATTAGACAATACAATAGACAAGATTGTCATGTATAGTCCACTCTGCCATTAACTCAAATACGCCCAAGTAAATGTTTAATTACTTCAAATCTTTTACAACGTCGATAATATACAAAAATGCAAATATTTGTGCAAATATAACGAATATCAATATTCCCCAGATCATTACAAGCTGCAATGAGTGCCAAGCATGCAAGAGGATTCCAACTTTAAGAGGCTTATTTCCAGATTCAGCCCCTGTTTGGCCACCATTAAAACAAAACTCATTTTTAACCCCACCGTCTCACAAAAATATACTTTGCACGTAAATCCAAAATTTTTCTTATTTTTTAACCACACATTGACAAAAGCTATTATTCCCAAAAAAAACTCATTTTAATGGTTGTCAAATAAGGGATCAATAACTTGTACGCCCTTACGTAGTGTAACTAAAATTGTGTTTGTAAAGATAGACCTGCCTATGGCGGCAGTATGATGGATGTTCCAACAAATCGACTACGATATTAGAAGAACTAAATTTTCAAAAGAAGTTTCAACCTCTTCTTATGATTGACAACTTATCTTGTCTCTTAAAGCTTTCCTCTACTACTTCTAGCCGGTTTCCCGCTAAAAATCATAGATTTCTCAACAACATAAGCTTTGATACCATTTGTTGCGATAATCCCTCGAGAAATCTTGATTCTGGTCTAAAAATAACCAAACCGAACACCACAACTACCAAGGCTCGACCCAAACCAAACCTTCACATTGGTTGCCCCTAGTTTTCAACCCCACACAGTTGCCCTCTTATATCCACAAAGGATCGGTGATGTTGACTACAATATCACAAAGGGGGAAGAATTAAAGGAATGAGCAATGGTTGAATCTCTCTCTCTCTCTCTCTCTCTCTCTCTCTCTCTCTCTCTCTCCCCTCTTTTGTAAGTCCATCCACACACTAATCAAACCACCAATCCAACTCCAACTTGGGCCCTCGAAAAGTGTCGTTCGTATTCGAGTCGAGTTAAGTCTATGGTGTTGATAAATTATCCGTCAACTGTTTTAAATCATTGCTCGGATTTATCGAGTATCAAAATCCCACATAAAGTTTTCAAACCTTACGTGATTTTTATGTCATATTTTGATAATTTACTGCTTTTAGTACATTGATAATTATGCAATAAGATTAGTATGGTTAGAAATTTATTTCAATAAGATTTCTAACCATGTAAAAGAACTTAAATGTCGGCCTTGAAATGGAGAAATTATGCCCTCTGGTAATTTGGATGAAAATCTGATTTTTTTTGCTTGAAAATTGGTAAAATTCGAAATTTCATCACATGATAACTTCTTCAACACTTTATTTCATGCTTTCCATTTGATATGGTTGAATATATCTTCTTGAGACCTATCTAATGGTATAATGATCAATAATTTTGGCCTTAAAAGGAAGTTATGCCCTCCCAAAGTTTGAATAAAAATCTGATTTTTTGTATGAAAATGGGTAAAATTTAAAACTTCATCACATGATAATTTCTTTTATACTACGTTTCATGATTCCCATTTAATATGTTGTTAGATCTTCCTGAGTCTTTTTCAACAGGATAATAATCATTAATTTTGGCCTTGAAATGAAAAAGTTATGGCATCTCGAAGTTTGATAAAAAAAAAATTGGAAATTTTGCATGAATTTTTTGCCATTTTCACTCTCGGATAGATTTGTCGATGTCCTTAATGTGACCTTAAAAATTAATATTTTAAAACTTGATCGTACAGATGGACCCAGAATGTCGAAATTACTGATGACCTTTCAGATTTTTTTTTGAGGATGGTGTGGCGGCGCTGACACATGCCCCAAATTTTTAATTAATCCTGCATGTGAGGGAGAATGTGGGATCAAATTTCGATTCTAACTAGAGCAGATTGATCCCTGAATTATTCTTCATTTTTCAATACAATACAATTGAATTTTGTATTGTTAATTTTTTTTTTTTTTTTTTGTATTTAATGCTTAAAATAAATTTGTAAAAAGTATTAAAAATATTTTTTAACTTATTAAATTATGATTTTTTTTTATAAAATCAAGAATATTTATTTTTTGCTAGTAGGAGTTATTTTTTGATGTGCTGTTTTTTTTATTTTTTTTTGAAAAATAAAAATACTCCGAAAATATTTAAAATACCACGTTTTGTATACATTGATGAGTTGTGTGGGTCTTTGATTAGGTTTTGTGATTCATTATAACTTGTTTCCAATTTTTATGCTTGATTAGATATGGTTGGAGGCACACTTATAGCATCCTTAAATAGAAGGCTAGAAATGCAAAGACTATGTGCCTATTGAAATTAATAAATAGATCTGAAACAAGACCTAATGGGACAAATAATATTTTGGGGATATTTTTGGTGATGAGCAAAATATGAGAATTTTGATGTCACTTCACATTTGTTGAGATTGTGTTGCAACGGATATTAAAGTGGGATTGCAAATCTTTATAATAAAACTTCGATGATGTGAGTTTTATTTTTTGATTATAATTGAATTATTTTTTGGAAGAATTAATTTGTTATATCATGATATATGTCATAATTGGATAAATGTGCATAGTTATATATATATATATATATATATATATATATATATATATATATATATTTATTACACGTTATGGTATTCCCTTACTGAATTACATGATATCTTTTAATTCATGAATTTCATAATATTCGGTGATTGGAAGATTTAGAGACAATCTAACATAAAACTATTTTCATTCACCAAGTGGGAGTTCTTAAGCTGGAAGAATTAATGTAATTCTCGCTTAGAACTCATGGAATTCTGCGTTATGAAATTAAGTTTATGATAGTAAAACATTAGGATTGTGAACGATGATTGGGAACATAGTGAAATTTCGTCTCTGTGCCGAACATTGAATTATTGTATACATTAGTTTGCGTTAATGCAAAATTGAGAATAAAAATGTCTTTAGAATTTGATAGATCATGGCATCAAAATCGATAATTGTTGAGATAAAGGTGATAAGCTAAATGCGATAACATTTGACATGATAAGATTTTGAGTGTACTAGAAGAACATAATACTTTAGAGAGCATCAACCACGCAATAGTAGATTTGATGTAGGTCATATTATTCTAGAGAAAAAAAATCATAACTTTGTCAGGTACGGGAAAGATTGATTCTAGTGCTTGAGCAAATAATTGTTAAGTTTTGTTATAGATGATCTTTTTCTTGAATGTAGTCTAGCTGAGGTGGTTAACATAGTATTGACATTTTTGTTGGTCACATTTTTTTGATGAGGAGTAAGTTCAAACTAGTTTATTCTCAATAGACGAAAACTTTGAATTGAATAATCAAATTTCTCTATTGACATGACCCGTTATGTAAGTTGAAAGACGTGGGACTTAATGTTGCTAAGTCTTGAGGACATGCTTATGTAACAATGTTTCTATTTGCATGACTTCGAATCTTAAGTACAAATGCAGGAACCAAGAAGAACATATCAGATAGTAAGTACATGAAAGTGGTTTTGGTAGAGGACCAATATTATAAAAGTTCAAGTGTTTAAATCATACGGTTTGAATCTTTTAGCTCGAAAGTAGTTAAGCTAAAAGATATTGCACTTGAATATTTTCCTCTTAGTGTTGTTTACGTGTCAACACTATACATATTGGACCTTATCTTGTATGGATAACGAATTCAAAGTTAGAAACCAATTTTATATGAGATCGAGAAGTGTCTTAAAAACAACTTTCAAGTATGACTGATATTAGATAGTATAAAAAACTCCACTAAACTTAATCTCAATTGTTGTTCTTTTAAGAATGATCTGTAACTTAAACTTATACATGGTAATTCTGTTTGTATTCACAATTTTTATGTTTATTATGGTTCTAGATATTTGTGCAATGGTTTAAGGTTTTAATTTGTGAAAACCATTTAAAGTTGTAAGAGCTAAACTTCCATATAGTAAATCCATCTGAATTTCTTTGCGGGCTATGATCTCTATAAAGATGGAACCTCATTTTTCATTACATTTATAGATGGATTCCAGCATTTCAGTTGTCCTATTGATTTTCTTAAGTTACATATATTGTATTGATTTAGACTTTTTTAAAGTGAAATAGAAAATCAGATTATGAAAGTGAAGACTTTAAGAACCATTTGAGAGCGTGAATCTATATCACAAGAGTTAAGTGATCTAGATAATGAAAGAAAAATTATTATTGGATTGACTAATCTTTATCTCCAATAATTATATGATCTAGTGGGAAGAAGGAATGGAATATTGACGAATGTGATGAGGTTTAAGACAATACAGTCTAATTTATATGTTTTGTTAAGTGCAATCTATCACTTAATGAAGTTTTCTCTATGTTATATCTTTAGAATATATAAGACTTTGATACGTAGATAACCAGATATGGGCTGTCTTAGACTCATAATCGACTATATAAGTTCTCGATAATGAGTTTGGGAACATTATATTAAGAGCGAGTTATATCTATGAGATACACACGACAGTCCAGAAAGGTACTTAAGTTTTGATGGATATTTGGTAAGAAGATGTGACATTTGACTTTTTTTTATTGATAAATCAGTTTTGAATACATAAGAGCCGAAAACTTTTAATTAAAGTGGGAATAATCTATTTCCGAGTTGAAGCTATTTACCCAAGTGAGATCTATCTAAGAACTATCTAATTTCAATGATTCTTGGTTCCGAGTGGGAGTTAAGAGATATTTAATTTCAATGATTAAGGTTTAGGAAACTAGTGTAGAAATCTGAGGAAAGTGATGGAAGAATATATATATAAAGTATAGAATTCCAATCTAATTTGAGATATGGTGGAAGTTTCTAATTGGTCATTATATTTATTAAGAACATTCACGTCCTTAAAAACTAAGTGGAAGACTAATAAGGTCATGATAGATAAATCTCATTTTTTAGAGAAAGGTTATACTCAATATGAGTATATCGACTATGTTTTCATTCTTAATTGAGAATTGATTGAAGAGATCTACATGAATTGACTTGCAAATTTTATGTTGAAGGCTTTTATAGTATTGTGATAGCTTTATAGTTATACTTGTAGCCTAATGCAGTCATCTTGACGTACTTAAGTTTTAACAGGGTTTAAATCTCGTATAAAATTTCATCATGTGGATAAAGATCGTTGTATTTATGTAAAAGTCCGATGGTAGGTTGTAATTCTTATTTTGATATTGATGACATTATATTGGCTAAGCATGAGGAGGAGTGTTTTGAGACCAATTTGAAATGGTTGTCCTCAATCTAAGACGTGAAGGATGTGTTTAGCAAATTGTACATTTTCTGTTAGAAAGATTATGCTAGTCTTCTTACTTTACCACAAGAGTTGTAATTTAAAGACTCTAGAATACTTTTAACTGTGGAGTTGTTACACTATTGATACTACTACATCAGAAGGTGACCGTATAAGTCTTCATATATGTCTAAAGACTCCATAAGTACGAAAAGAAATATCTAGAGAACCATATCTAGTACGATTAGGAGTTAGAAGTATATTATGATGTATACTTGTCCTAACAATTGTCATGTCATGGATCTAGTCAGTAGCTATCAATGTTATCCTTCGAAAGGGTATTGTGATACCTTAATGGTGTTGCTGTCAATTATTCTATTTTGTAGTGGTGTAAGCGGTCCGATTTTACCGATTTTTGACAGATTTTCAAACCAAACCGTTTACACCGATTTGAGGAAAACTCAAACCTAAACCAAACCATTTTGAACGGTCTGACAAAAACTCAAACCTAAAGCTAACGGTTTGGTCCGGTTTTAAACCGCCGGTTTCGCCGTATATTGTTTTTGCCTGTCGTCCGATTTTAAGCCTTTGATTTCACCGTATATATTTTTTTCTATCTACTTTTATGCCATTAATTTAGGGTGAGCATTTTTTCCAGAATCGGACCGGAACCATTTAGAACCGGTCGATTCGGTTCCGAATTTTCTAAAAAATAATTTGATTTTGGGACAAATTATTAAGAACCAATCGGTTCTAGTCCAGTTCTTGGTTCTAGTATGAGTATGAGAACCGTTCGGTTCTCAAAGGATTTTTTTTTTTGGTAAAATATATGATTCAATCTCCAATCACTTTTATAAAAAAAAATAATAGGGTTCCTTTTTCATTTTAGACTCCAGCACTTTCCTTCTTCTATTTGATTATTTTCTTCTCTCTTCTTATAATTGATTAACTGATTTTCAAGCCAGATTAGAATATTGGGTAAATCTATACCTTAATAAATTTATTTACAATATATAATTTTATTTCTAAGATCTGAATTTTTTATTTTGTTTTCACTTTGATTACATAGTTATTGATCCGATCAAAATTTTTCATCAGATTTCTACAAATTATAATCGACGGAACCATAAGTTGCAATAATTTTTTAAAGGATGTTCAATTCAATGTAGGATTTTGATTTTGATTGAAGTTAGTTTAATCATTGGAGTACTATGCAGTTTATATAAGTTGATGTTTGTTTGGTGATATTAATTTATATGGAATACAATGTGAAATTGCTTGATAAATCGTTTCAGACTTTCAGTTTAAGAGCCTATGGAATATACGAGCCTCATTTAAAAATAAATAAAAAGTCCAATACTTTACTTACAAGTTACAACATAGAAAAAATCATTTTTTTAATTTTTATATATTTTTTCGCCGGTCCGGTTTGATTTTAAACCGCAATAAAATTTCTCAAATCTAAACCAAACCATTTTTGACCGGTTTGGTTTGGTTCAAAATCATTTTGTTGATGGGTCCACGTGGCATCAAACCGACGGTTTCTAAAATGCGGTTTCAGTTTGGTTTTCCGATTTGGCGGTTTTTGCGTACAGCCCTACTATTTTGTTGTTGAGAAACTAACTTGTTATTGGAATAGATATACAAATATTGACTAAAGTTGAGCACAAATAGTTATTAAACTTGTGCACTCTTGCTATATAGAGTAGTAAAAAGCATATCTTGTAGTGTATAAATTGGCAACTTAAGAAATTGTTTGGTATAGACATATTGGGTATCTAATGATACTAGTTGAGATTATAAGATTCATGCTATTTATGCAATTATCTCATGTGTTGAGTATCTCAACTATCAGGATGGAACCAAACACTTGATGGTATTTCCACGAAAGACAATATCGAAGAAAGTGCCTTTATGATATATCTACGTAAACTATGATATGTAATCATCATACTCTGAAGATGCCTAGACATATCCTTGTTGGTAATATTGAATCTCAAGAATTGCATAGAATATGGGGTAGAGTATAAGAAAATGCTTGATTGAGTTTTGTGTGCCCAAAGATGAACAAGTTTGAGTTCATGTGTAATCTAATATTGAGATTACAAGATAATGATTTACATACACTTACAAAGTATGTCAAACAAGTTGAGATTGGTTCACTTACACGAACAATCGCCTCAGACAATTTGAGGTGTCCCGAGATAAGATAAAGTGATCATTTTGTGTATATGATCTGGTTGCCTTGATAAGATAACAAGATGAGATTACAATAAGTAATCGAAAAGGATTTTTCTATCCAATAAACTTGTTTAGTAGCCAGATCGAGTTCTCAATTTGAGTTTGCTTAAAGGAATGAACATAAAGAGAACTTAAGTTAGGTATCGAGGAATACCTGAACTAGGATCTATACAATTTTTTTAATAAAGAATGTAACATATGCTCTAAGAAAAAGAAAAAATATCGTAGCACGAATTTTATACCACGTGTGCTTTTACAACCAATATTGGGTGAGTGAATGGATCTCTACTTCCTCATTGTTTCTTGAGATCTTTTTTAGTGTTGCTACTTCAGCATATTACCAATGACTATGATTGATTCGGTTTGGTGGGACATGTCTAGGAAAGCAGCTTATTAAAGTTAAAGCATTCAAGTAGGAAAGGAGAACAATTTTGACCAACATTTATAATTGTATTCACCTGTCGGACAATTGTGTTTAACCATTTAGGGTATAGAACACAATTGCGGATATATATCCCTAACAGGTTCATAGTACCGTAAGCTCTAATATCACTTGATGGTCTCACAATTTGTTTGTCGTATGAATCTTTATGTCTACCTTGATCAGGATGTGATATTCATTATCACTTGTGATTCAGGTTAAGCCCATCAACATGTGCGAGTAGAAGATGTTGGAAAATGCAGTTTGTAGGTCGCCGATGCGGGGTAACCCGACCCACAAGTTATTAAAGTGGATTGGAGGGTGGCTTGAATAGAATTCAAACTCATAACTTTCCTCAACTTCCACCAAGTTCCATGATTTTACGTAACACCCATAATTTGTTTTGCACTTGAGAGAGAGAGAGAGAGAGAGAGAGAGAGAGAGAGAGAGAGAGAGAGAGAGAGAGAGAGAGAGGCAATAAAATAAAATGAGTGAAATTCGTATGATAAACACATAAATTGAAAAGTATGGTATTAAAACTCACAAAAATTGGCACTTAGATTGTGATAATAATCACATTCCATTGTGACTGGGATTGAGACCATCGGAGTGTTAGATAATGCAGAATTTGATACTTGGAAAGCAAGGTAATTTAACAACACAAAGATCATGGAATTAATCAATTCAAGTAAGTGTTTTTAACCCGAAATTTATGACTATGCATGTTGCGAATTAATAACATCTAGGAAATACTCTAGTAGAGAAGCCAAGAGCAATCCCAACAAATTTAAAAACGATATTTAAAAAATGATAAGGGAATTTTCTTTAGATGTGACAAAAAATACACAACTAGGAATAGATGTCTTAACAAAGAGTTAAATGTATTGTTAAATCATCCTCAAGGGCATGCTCCAATAGAGAAGCATGAGCAACCTATACAAATTTAACAACAAAATTTGAAAGCTGAGATATAGATGAAAAATGATAAGGGAATGTTCTTTGGTGTGGCAAAAAATATACGATTGAGCATAGGTGTTGTAACAAAGAGTTGTAAATGTATCAAGTTGATGACGACAGTGAGTTGGGCATAGGAGAAGAAGAAATAGAAGAGAAAATAGAATGGACAGAATTAGAGGGAGTCGAGCTATCAGTGAATTCGTTGGTCAGCTTCACATCGCCTAAGACTATGAAAGTGAAGGGGACCTGAGTGGGCAGGAGGTTGTAGAGTTTATTGATGCCAGGGCGACACAATTTTATAACACGAGATTTGATTCAGAAGTTGAAGATACCTATCACGGAGACTATGGGTTTCAGAGTGCAAGTGGGAATTGGGTTGACAGTAAGGGAAAGAGAATTTGCAAAGGGGTGGTGCTACACAAGCAAACTATGGTGGTCATAGATGAATATTTACCCCTAGACTTGAGTAGTTCTTACATAATTTTTAGGATACAATGGCTAAGTACATTAGGTGAGAATTGGAAATTATTGGTGAAAAAGATATGTCAAATATATTGGGAATTCATTTAATCATGTACAGTGGAATTTAAATATTTTCAATTCCTACCGAGGATCTTGTTTGTGTTTAGATAGAAACTGTGATAAAATTATACATTTAATTAATTCTGTGAAGTTCTTTGACAATCTTGGAATGCATACAATCACGATCTGTACACCACAACTATCCAATTGCCTGTACAAAGAAACAAGAATGAGAGAATTGAAGTTTCTCTTTTCTTATACTAGCAAGTTAATTAATGTGTATTATAATTTCCTAATCCTAACAACTTATTAATAGAAGTTTAAGGGGCTTGGCCCGTCTATTAAACTTACCCAGTCCAATATTTAATTAATCTAATTAATTAAACTTGTTCCATTAATTAATTAATCTAATTAATTAACTTAAGCCCATTAATAAGCAACGTAATTAATTAATACAATGTCCAACACTTGTCAATTAATTAATTAGTAATATCATTATTCTAGTTTTCCTTTTTGTGTGACACATTAGGTTTCCGATCACGATGCCTAACGATGTGAGTTATTCTTTTGATTAATCAAAATAGATAAATTAAAATACTCTTTTAATTTATCATTAATTTACCTAGATTAATTAATGTGTCAGGGCAATAAATGTGACAAAAAATATCATGTGGCAAAATCAAACTTGTTAGCTTACCGTGAAACTATAATCCCTTGGTCAATATGATCTATTCAATTATGAGATATGAAAGTGTGTCAATCTTGATTATTATATCTTTCGTCCACTCTTAAGTTAATATTAGTCAAACTCTTTTCAACTTATGAATACACCTTGACAAAGGATTTCATTATTAACTTAATTGAATGAAACGTAGATCATAATTTCATTTTCCAAGAGCGACAAATCCTCTATTTATTTTTCTTTACCTTAATATGATTCTTGATTTACCCGAACAATGATGTATTAGTGATATTTTCTAACATCACCAAAGTATGACTCTCTTTATATGGTACTATAACAATCTCAAGTCGAAGTACCAATCTACTAGTGGAATCACTTTAGTGAGTCTCCAATTTTTTATTCATATACAAAACATTCACGTATCCGTTTCAATATCAGTACATTTTAATGAGATGGGTCCTAATCTCTTGCAATGCAATCCTGCCTTTTTCATGAATCCTTAGTCTTCTAAGGCCATTCCAATTCTCCCAAACCGAAATGGCAGTTCCCACCCAGAAACTGACGAGATTCAAGAAAGTTCGACTGCGAGGCTTCTGAAATTTCCTCTAATATCTATAAGAGATATTTTTTTAATATCCGAGACCACTTCAATGTCCCTGGTGATATAGAATTGATTTGTCCTAAGCAGTTTCAAACTGTAAACAGCCCCTTCGTGACTGTATAGCAGCAATCCATAAGTGGTCGATGGAGATGGAGCTTAGGCTTCCCTTTCATCTCTTCTTTGACATCATTCTTTTCTCTTTCAATATTGTCCCTAGACAATATAAATCAAATGGATGGGGGCCAATATGGCTGGATCATTTTTGTTGTGGAACTTGCTGGGGCGAGGGAGGAACTTCTTCCGGACATTTTTCTTTCCATTTATAGTTTGGTGAAGATGGGGACAACCACACACCCTCAAAAGGTAACCTATTACTCGTCTCTAAAACGTAGCGCAAACTTCTCACTGCTCCCAATAAGATTAATAATTTGAAATAATGCTTTTTCTTTGCTCGTGGAAATTGGAGGATACGTCTTAACGATTCTCATCCTCCCATGGCAATACCTCACTTGTACAGTGATTCTAGTAAGGGCCTTGATTTTTAAAGAATACTCTGATTCTTCATATATGCTATGAGATTTATTATATGATGTTCCTGCAGAAAAAAATTGTCAGCTCCTCTTCAAAGTCATGCCCTTTGTTGTCGATTTTATATCCTTCAAGTGTACAGATCGTAACAAGTTAAGTATACCTATAACTCCAACTATCACTCCCACAAGAACTTCAATTTAACCATTGGTTAAATTATTCGCAACTTCGATTTGAGTTAAGAAAAATCAAATTAGTTATCTTTTTTTTTTTTTTTTGTGTGATTTTATATTTTGAATCAACTAAAACAACAAAATTTGAGTTTTTAATGAATTTTATACAATTGATTATGTTTAACCGATCGAATTCTTTTGATATATTCAATTTACCTTTCTCGAGTTCAAATTGATTATTGTAGACATTAAAAAAATGTGTATAATAAAAATTAATGATTTGGGTCGATTTCAAATTATTGGCCAACCTAAGTACATTAAAACTAAAGTCTATTCCCATGTAAAGAGGTCCATCCTACTTTTAAAATTCAATAAGTTAAAACTAAATTAAATCAAAATCAAACAAAACAATCAATCAGTGGTTACAAAGTTGTTACCATTTTCTGTATAAATAAGACCAAAGGTCTATGAAAAAATGGACAAGAAAAAAAAGCTATGAAAAATTTCACAAGTGTAGAAGAAATCCAAAGCTGGTGGAAGAGAATAAACTCTCTCAAGCCAAGTCCAGAAACACCAAGAAGATCAAAGTCTTCTTCAAATTCAAAGAAATCCAAGAAGGTCCAAGCCAAGTTCTCCTTAAAATCAAGTTTGCAACAAATCTTGAAATCAAGGATCCAAGTCACGTGGACCCTCATCTTCAAGCATTTAGATCATTAATCAGAGGATTTTACAATATTTGCTGACGACACAAGAAGATCAATATTTACTTGTATTTTCTCAAAATACGATTTGTAACGATTTATGTATTTTAATACACAAAATTCGTTGTACAAATTTCTTGGCACGTCCAGTGGGACAAGAGTCCTCTCATCTTTTTATCTCAGAATCTTCAAACTTCAAACAACTATATCAACGATGGCAAGAGAAAGGGCAAAGGAAAATGTCTACCATCTTGAAGAAACACTTTCTGAACTCTTCCATCAGACCAGAGCCCAAACAAAAATTGGGAAAACTGAACTAGTCTCACCTCTAAAAAACTTCACCAAAAAAGGCAAAATAAAAATTGCTTTCAAGAAGCCGGGAGTTCAATAGAAAAGATTAGGAGTCTAGCGAAAAGCTTTCATTCTGATTCCATGCCCGAAGGCAGATCTGTGTCCGGATCCTCTCATGCCACTCATCCACGAAGGTGGGGAGACTATACTTCATCTAAAGAATCATTCGAGCCAGTGATGGTCATTGAAGTGATGTCAGGCTCTGATGATAGAATCCAACAAATGGTTTTAACCATTGAAAAGTTAACAAATTCACTACAAAGATACACATATTGCTGCTGCACTAATGAGTTGGAGTTTAAACCCCTTTGGTAGAAGGAAATTTGGAAAATGCCTGGACTTCAAAAACTAAAGATCCTCAAGTCCAAGAACACCAATAGAAACAAGATATGCATGATCGGACGGTGGTGCAAAATGTGTTGCGTGACAGCACTCAAACTCTCTGTTGGCTCTCTATCCGTTCAACAACTTCAACATTTGATCATAGACACCATCCTTGCCTAGTATCACCACCTCAATCTTCATTGGTTTATGCAAAAGCCTTATAGTCGTCAAATTGACGAAATGAGGATGCTGCTCGGCTACCAAAGCAACATATAGCTCATTTCATTGAAACATGTAATAATGCTGGCACTTACAATGATACCATGGTGAAACAGTTCGTGCGCTCTTTCAAAAGTGCTGCATTTGAATGGTGTATAGACTTACCATCAGGGTCAGTTGATAGTTGGGATCAACTCAAATGAGAATTTCTTCTCGCTTCTACGGCACTAGGCGAACAGTTAGCCTTCCGGAACTTGCT
The DNA here is from genome assembly GCA_019395295.1 of Osmanthus fragrans. Lineage (NCBI taxonomy): Eukaryota > Viridiplantae > Streptophyta > Magnoliopsida > Lamiales > Oleaceae > Osmanthus > Osmanthus fragrans. The sequence goes on along the minus strand of CM033344.1, from coordinate 22,275,701 downwards.
CAAACAAAGTCTGGAGAAACCTTGTACTTGATTGCAAAGAACGGATCAGTCATCTTCCATCGACATGTCACAAGGCATGCTTGGGGATTGCTCTATAATCTCCAAGCAAATATGCCCCATTCTTTTAAAGAGTTGGCCACACGTGCTCATGATTTAGAGCTCCAAATTGTAAGGCATGGAAGTTACTTGCTGAATGATCAGAGAGAAGAGAAAGAACCCGGAGAATAAGTTCAAACTTGAAACCGGAGAATCCAACGGCTACCTGCTCAATGGTTTCATTCGGATCATTTGATCCAATCCCCATTACAAAGAGGGAGCATATATCCCTTCACACGTGCAATGTTAGTGAGTCCTCGACCGAGGAGTTTGGACCTCAACTTTTAGAAGGAGCCATCCCCAGTGGAATTTGAGGTAGACAAAGAAATCACTATCAACTAAGACTATCCAGGGATGGGTGGACCACATCCAACCAATCGTCCAACCTTTTATGAAACTATTACAAATGACTTCGATATTTGGGATTCCGATTCAGAGTCCGAAGACGAGATCGGTGATGGTCGGTCCACCTTCATAAGCAAAAAGGAGAAATATCAGACAACAAGCAAAATAGGTAAAATTTTACCTTCTATAACTCTTACAGAACCAATATTGGGGACATTAAGTATGGAAGTCCAACCCAGTGAATAAGAAACACCATAAGAAAATTAGGAGGCATGGACTCTTGTGAAAATACGTCAAAGAAAGATTCTACAACTTCCAAATTCTATCAGACATGACGAAAAGTTGAGATCGAGAAGGAAGCCAAAAAAACAACCAAAAGAGAAAGTCTAAGGTCAATGGCATCTACTAGAGGAGAAAAATGAGATGAAAAATATATCGAGAGGGAGTTCAGAGAAGAAGAAAACTATCTCACGACTCAACAACATTCCTTCTAATATAAGTCTGATGGAGTCCCTCAGTCTTTCCTTTCGATGATCGAATGGCTTTAATTGCAGCATTGGTTCTCGTTTACATAATAGGCCACTGTATGTTAGTGTTTATAACGCGAACCCGGTTAGCACGAACGCTATCGAACCCACAGGAGAATGAACCGGATCCCAAGAACGTCCAAATACGACCAAGGTTTAGGATTTAACCTCTAAACGTTGAACCAAACAACCGAAGGTATATTAAACCAACGACCTCTTGATCACAAAGCCTCGAAATCTCACCCGGATAGTTTTGAATTTTGAACCCAACAAGATGAAACAAGTAACCCAAAGATAACAACGATGCAATGAACCCCTTGCTCACAAATTGAAGAACCCACGACCCGATATTTTGAACGCCACAAAGATTACTCATCTTTGATAAGTTCGATAAGGATTGTCCATGGAAGAACAAAGGAGAAAAGCAAAAGCTTTATTTTAATTCATATCAAAAGGTTCTCAATACAATGAGAATATAAATCCTATTTATATGAAAACCTAAAATTATGGAAATAACGAAATTCTAGAGTCCTAGAATATAGAAATTACTAAAAAATAAGAATTGTAGTCAAAATAAACAATCTCGCCAAAAATAAAAAATTTGCCCAAAATTTGTACCAAACGGTCGCTTGGTTATGTTCCAAGCGGTAGCTTGGAAGACCAACTTTTCTCCAGATTGGTTTCGGTAAGGGCTGGGCGATAGCTTGTTAATAACTCTAAGCGGTCGCTTAGGGTTCCGGGTGGCCCTCCGGACAGCTTTCAGTAATTTGGTCATAACTTTCTTTACCGACATCTGATTGATGTGATTCAAAGTGCATTGGAAAGATTATTTAAAGATCTACAACTTTCCTTCAGATATAATCTTCCAATTCGATCATTTACCATGTCAAAAATAGGTTTAAATATGAGACTAAAAATAATTGCATAACTTTCGTGTTGATCCAATTGATTTCCGGCCTCGACCCAAGCATGAAACTTGTTCCTTGGCATGTCAACTTCAACCTTGCGAGCTCCATGGCTCGACCAAGTGATTGCCTACCCCGAATCACATCATCCCCTCTCCCTTCGAAAGGATTCGACCTCGAATCCATAACTTAAATGCTCAAATTATAGCCCTTGCCTCCAATCAACTCAAGCACATGGAATTGGTCCATATCCCCTTGGATGCAATTTGGTCCTCCTTTGACTTCGAACTCGCCTCCTTTGAATGTAGACCCAATCACATTCACATAAATCAGAATGTGCTCGCCTCGACTGCTTGATCTTGCAAGTGTGGAGTGCTCCAATAGCAACCTCATTTGATGAATAACCGTATCTTCTCCTTGCTTTACTTGGCCCTAGCACTTGTGACAATGGCAGTTCCAGTGTGTCAACGTTGTCCCTCAATTCATGTTTTTCAGTCAACCCTCTGCAAATGTAGTTCCTCCACTGCATTTGAAACTCCTTCGTCTCCTCGGGAATCACAAAGTCAATTTTCTCCAAATAAGAAAAATCTAAATGAAGCTTAATTCCTGGGTCGGGTGGTATTTCCGTAAGAGTGTGTTCTGGAATCAAATCTTCAGTAACCTGCAAAACATAAATATTCAAAAAGAAATTGAAGAAGAATGAAGATAAGGAAGAAGTCTCCGCCAATCACATAACTTTCGAAGAAGCTTGCAACTCAGAATCTGAGTCAAAAACTCTGCTACAACAAATAAACCCCCCTAGATACATTTGAAGAAGGGAGACCAACTACTGTGGATGACTTCAAACTGTTGAATTTGGGCGAAGAAGACCTGAGACCAGTTAACGTAAGGGCTCTCCTTAGTCAAAAGAGGAGTTTGAGTACATCCATTTGCTTCAGAAATACAAAGACGTATTTGTATGGTTTTACAAAGAAATGTCGGGGTTAGATCCAAAGGTTGCAGTGCATCACCTTACATTGAGACATGAAGTTCGACCGATCAAGCAACCTCAAAGAAGATTTCGACCATAATTCATTCCACAAATTGAAGTGGAAGTCAACAAACTTATTGAAGCTGAATTTTTACGCAAAGTCAAGTACCCAACTTGGATCACCAACATTGTTCCTGTCAAAAAGAAGAATAGACAATTACGAGTCTGTGTTGACTTTTGGGATCTGAATCAAGCATTCCCAAAAGATGATTTCCCATTTCCGATAACAGAGTTGATGGTGGATGCAACAACTGGATATGAAGTCTTATGTTTTATGCACAGGTCTTCTGGATACAACCAAATACAGATGAATCCAAAAGACGAAGAATTGACATCGTTTCGTACTCCTAAGGGTATTGTTACAAAGTTATGCATTTTGGATTAAAGAATACAGAGGCAACCTACTAGCAGACAATGCAAAAAATCTTCGTTGACATGCTTAATGTGGAATGCTATGTGGATGATCTTGTTGTTAAAACAAAGAAAAGCCACGATCATTTACAAGACTTACGGAATGTTTTCAAAAGACTTCGACGACATCAACTGAAAATGAATCCGTTGAAGTGTGCATTTGGTGTCGCCTCTGGAAAATTTGTTGGCTGAATTGTTCGCAACATCGGGGCATCGAAATAGATCGATAAAAAAATGAGGCCATAACAACATGTTAGAGCCAAGAAATGTACATAAGTTGAAAAGCCTTCGAGGAAACCTCACATACATTCAAAGATTTATCTCTAACATTGCCGGATGTTGTCATCCATTCAACAAATTGGTAAAGAAAGATGTACCATTCGAGTGGGATGATGCTTGTCGAAATGCTCAAAGTATTAAATAATATTTATCACATCCGCCAATACTCACAGCTCCAACACCAGGGAAATCATCGACTTTTTATGTTGCAACACAAGAATATTCTCTAGGAGCACCTCTTATCTAAGTTAACGATGAAGGAAAACAGAATGCGCCCTATTTCTTGAACCAGACACTAGTAGGTGCTGAAATGAAATATTCACCCATTGAAAAAATATGCCATGCGTTGATCTTCGCTGCTAAAAAATTGAGGCATTATATGATAACACACAATCAATCTTGTTTCAAAGATTGATCCATTGAAGTACACAATGTCCAGCCGATCTTTTTCGGCAGGATTGGAAAATGGGCACTTCTATTCCGAGTTCGATATCAAATTCATTCCACAAAAGGCCGTTAAAGAACAAGCTCCAACAAATTTTCTCGCTGATCATCCAATTTTGGTGGAATGGGAACTTCAGGAAGACCTCCGGATGAAGAAGTTTTATTTATCGAAGATATACCATCATGGAGGCTATACTTCGACAGTGCAGCCTGAGTTTATGGTGTCGGAGCAGGAGTAGTCTTTGTCGGCCCTTATGATCTTGTCATGTCTTACTTTTTTACCTTAACAAAGAAATGTTCAAACAACGTAGAAAAATATCAAGCCCTTATCCTTGGTCTAGAGACAACATTAGATATGGATGTTCTTCAGCTAGAAGTGTTTGGAGATTCTAAATTGATAATCAACCAACTTTTAGTCGAGTACGAAGTCCGTAATTCAGACTTGAAGCTGACGAATACGCATCAACGCATAGTAAAAATCAACACATAAACGAATAAAGAATAAGAATCTCGAATTAAAAAAATTAAGAATCCCAAATATGTTTACATATTCGGCCTAACGAATGAATTAGTTGTTCATACTACATAAGGAAAATGAAATAATTGCTATTGAATACATCATCGAATATTGTAGTAAGATTGTAGAAAATAAAATAGATCTTGCACCAAAATCTCTTCCTCTTCCAATCAACACTTCAATGGTGAACTCTTTGATATTCTTCCCTTCAATCCCTTGCTTGAATCTTCAAATCTCTTAATTGAAACCCTTAAAATAGCTTGTTAAATCTCTCCAAGTATGTTATGTCTCTCAAAGTGTGTAACCCCTTGCCAAATCTCAAAGACCTTTATTTATACTTCTCTCCCTACATTGGTCTCCAAAAATAGGGTTTTTATGGGCTTTAAAATATGTAAATTTGCGGCTGAATCTAGCAACAGGTGGCATCGCGATGCCAGGAATGCAGCGCCGTGGCACTGTGTCATGGTAATATGCATGGCGCCGCATCGCCATGTTCTCTGTTTCCTCTGCAGCTCATGTGGCACTGCAGTACCACAAGTATGGCGCTGTGGTGCCACACTCTCGGTTAACGGCGCCGTGGCTCCACTGTTTTGGCTCTGTTCGTCCATTCCTTTGTGTGCTTTGACCATTTTGCCATTTTCTCCATATTTTCTTCTCACTCCACACAAATAACTAAGGACACAAACACAGATTCAGTTAGATAGTTCGCCATTGGGCCCAGCATTGAGAACATTACATCATATTCATGAGTGGCTTCAAAATTGAAATGCAAGAGCTAAAATTCCACTTAATCAATGTAAAACGGTGAGCGTGTGACAGTAATTAAATGTAACGCTATACAATAACAAGTTGGTTCAACTCCCGACCTTGAAAGTCAAGTATGTCCTTACTTTGCTCGTGGGATTCACACACCCCCAAACTTGTTTTCTTTTCACTACCCAAGGTGTATTATAAATTTGATTTTCAATACTAACTTCTTACACCACTCTCGTTTGGTAAGATTTTACTAATTGTCGTTCAACATATCAACAAATGAGGATTCTCCTTATTTTCGACTGCTTCAACCCGTAAGATCCAATCAAGTTACCAACCCTTTATCAAAGGCTCAATTCTCTAAACCAAGTGTTCGGGGCTTAATCATGACATTTGGTATATCTTCTGTTTCATGCACCTAATTTTTCATATATATGTTTTTTTTTTTTCATGTGCAGGCGTCTCTCCATTAAACTCTCTAAATGACCCCTTAGCGAGTTTTAGGCCAATGACTCCCAAATCAGACGACTTTAGGGCATCAGATTTTAAATCCTTGTAGGCTTAATCACTCGAGTCATCAAGGTTATAAAGGAACGTTGTCCTCATTGGGATCTTTTTAGGGTAGCTTCACAATAAGGCAGTTTTTCCCTTTTAACACAATGACTAATTAGTGCAATGCCCCTTATTAAACACTCATTCCCTAACTTAAGGTTCTCACCTGATTTTCATCTTATTGGTCTCAGACAATCCACACAAAATTTTAGCATGCATGGAATCCACATTTATCTCCATGTTTCCCTACAACAGATCAACCTTCCAAACATTTAAAATTTGGTTTAAGGACATGATGTTTAATGGTTGTTGGGTTTTGGCATTTAGGGTCTCTAATTCAGCCTATAAACATGAATCAACCTACTCATGTACAACGTCACAATTTAATCACGTACATGAATATTCTCCGTTTCACATGAATAAGCAGAAATCTCACTCAAGCACACAATTCATAAACCAACACCTGTCCTCAATCATGTTCATTAATGCCAACAAGGCTATCTAACTCACACAAGCATGCAAAAACAATTTTTTTTTAAAGAACTTACACAAGCTGTTAAGTCTCATCACACAAGCGCACACAAACATGACTAACATCACAAACACATATACATAACTATTAACAAAAGGCAACAGCAACGAACCCAACTGATGTTTACCCCCCCCCCCCAAACTTAAGGAACATTGTCCTCAATGTAATAAATAAAAACGAAGAAGGGGTAAGACTTCCCTAAGTCCATCATTGGATGTCGCCGCCATCGCCTTGTTGAGATGGATCCTGGCTGGACGGATGATATGGAAAAGACGGTGTTGATATGCAGATGTCAACCCGATAAGAACTCATTCTGATACTGAAATTGTGTGTACATGGAGTTCTGCGGCTGGTGATACTAATCAGTCATAGAGGATGCATGTGGTTAATTTGATTTTGAAGCCCGTCGTACCTCTCTTGACTCCTCGATTCCAACGGTCGTATCTCTCTGTGAGTTGTTGCTTCAACGCTTCAATCCTACCCGTAATCTCATCGGTTTATGAAGTGGTAGGTGGAAGATTGTGCCTCTATAACCCGTGGGGGAGCCTTACTAGTTAATTGCCAGATAACCTTCTTGGTTATTGGCGGTTTAGGTTGCACTATCTCCTCAGCTGGAGATGAGTCAATTCCCCCTTTTCGACAAAGTTCATAGATAAAAGAAGGGTAACCCAGACTGGCAATGGTAGAGCCCTTGAGTCCACACAAGAAGTTAGTTTGAATGACCATGCCCACATCAACACTCGCTGATATTGCTGTTGGGCAATAGTTTTCCACATGAAATAATGTCAGGCTTTGCATTCCGAGTACATTGCCCACAGCTGGAAAGTTAGTAAGATCAGCTCCTGATAATTTCCAAGTGACTTCTAGTAGGCTAACTCACGAATGACCTCAGTTTGATTGACCGTCCCACTTTCACGCAGTCGGGAGAAATCATCATCATCATCAATGTCATGTAATCCATAGTACCGATTTATTGAGCTTCTGTCGAATCGAATCCATTAGCCACGGACATAAACTTTCAAATTCTGGTGCTCCTTAGCGTTTGCATAAAACTCACATATCGCTGGTATAAGTCCTGGCGGTGGTTGTGTCATGTAAATATCTCCCAATTTCGTCCTTCTATTAGTCCCCGCATTGGGACTTCAAGATCAGCAAAACCCCTCTCGGGAATACAATTCTTGTGAACCACCAAGTCATGATATCGTTGTTCAGCCTCTGCGCTCACAAATTTTGTGTTATCGAAGGATCTCGATGAAGAAGTTGAAGCTTTATATTTCTTTTTCGGCAGCATGATGAATTCCAAGATGTGAAATATAGGGAATCAAGTGAATGTGCTACTACAACCAAATACTATCTCACAACCCACGACGATCTGTACAAAAAGAAGAGAGTTCCAATTAGCACAAGTCTAGCAGGCAACCAAAGTACCACCAGAGTGCAAATCAACCTATAAGTTACTGCAATGCCAAACAAATTAGATATAATGAGCAAGGTAAGAGATTAAGTAGAATTCATTTAGTCATTTTATCAAACACTTTATGAGCATAGTAGAGAAATCCTTCCAATCTTAATTCCTAACATAGAATAAATGAATCCAAGTTGATACACCACCAAAATTCATCAAATGCAAGAGAACTTCCATAAACTAAATAAGCAATAAGGTAAATCTAACAATGAAGAACACCATAAGTCCAAGAAGAGGTATGAAAAATTGTTACCTTGTCAAACTTACTTGGGATTGTCCTACAAAAGCAAAATAAAGAAGAGAAAAATTACAGTACTACTCAAACAAAATAATCAAAGAGAAAGACTGCTATAGAATAAAAATTATGAAAAAGAAGTAAACAATAAAGTTTGGGTTGCCTCCAAAGAAGCCCTTCTTTAACGTCGTTAGCTGGACTCTGTGCCATTTTTATTCTGCTACGAGTTCAAGGCTTTCCTTAGTGTTTGATGCGCTTGCCTATTGACTTGAAGTTTCCTTTTGTTGGGAGATGCAATTTGACTGTGCCGTATGGAAACACTTGAGATATCGTGAAAGGTCCGGACCATCTTGATTTCAATTTCCCTGGGAACAATTTAAGTCTGGAGTTGTATAAGAGAAGGTGATCTCTTACTCTGAAAATTCGTTGTCTAATGTTCTTGTCATGCCACTGCTTCGTCCGTTCTTTGTAGATGGAAGCATTATCATATGCTTCTTGTCTGAATTCTTCCAATTCATGAAGCTATAATATTTGTGTTTCTCCAACCTTCTCTAGATCCATGTACAACTGCTTCAGTGCCTAGTATGCTTTGTGTTCAAACTCAACTGGTAAGTGGCACGCTTTTTCAAAGACTATCCTATATGGTGACATTCCAATTGGCGTCTTAGACGTATGCTGTGCGATAAGCCCACAAAGTATCGCCTAATTTTTTGGACCAATCCTTTCGAGATGAGTTCACTGTCAGTTCTAGAATTCTCTTTAGCTGTCTATTGGAAGTTTCAACATGTCTATTGGAAATTTCAGCTATCTATTGTTTGAGGATGATATGGTATGGCTATTCGATGTTACACCCCGTATTTATGGAGTACAGCCTGGAATAATCGATTGTGAAAATGGGTTCCACCATCACTTATAATGGCTATTGGGGATCCACAGCGGTTGAAGATGTGTTTCTTGATAAAGTCTACCACCACCCTTGCATCATTTGTAGGCAAAGCTTTGGCTTCCACCCATTTTGAAACCTAGTCCACTGCCACCAGAATATATCGATTGTTGCAAGATGAAAGAAACGGCCCTATAAAATCGATTTCCCATACCTCCAGAATATTGTTAAGTGGCATCTCGTGATGAGCTGATATGTTACCAGGGCTTTGACACTTATCACATGACCTGTAGAAATTGTGGCAATCCTTGAATAGTGTAGGCCAAAAAAAAAAGCTTTGAAGCACCTTTGATGCTGTTTTAGTGGGGCCAAAGTAGGGGTGAATACGGTTCGGTTTGGGCTGTTTATGCTATATTTTCAATTCAAACCATTTCAAGCTATTTGAATTTTTTTCAAACCAAACCAAACCATTTTAACCAGAACCAAACCAAACCATTATTTGCGGTTTGGTTCGATTTTAATCCGTGATTTACCTATCGATATTATAATAATATATTTAAAACAAGTTAACATATAAATTTAAACAAACACTAATAATGTTAAATTACATTTATATTTATCTGAAATTCAATATTTGACAAAAAGGCAAAAAAGATAGTATTAAGCTAGCATCACTCAAACTTTTACAAGCAACAATATTAGAATAAGTATAAAAGTACTAATCTCTCAGGTACCGGCAGTCACTAGAATCAATCTTTTACAAGCCTCATAGTTCCCTTGAACATATCAATCTTTGCATTTCGAAGGATGACAGTAGTACCGGGCGTCACTAGATCAACTGAGGAAGAAATATAAAATAAAAAAAAAAAAAACAAATGGTTATACAGCTGAAAACCAAAAATGAAATAAAAAATATTAATAAAGGAAAAAACCTATGATTCAAAATAACAAGTCAAAAGTATCAAAACCAGTAATTTACAATTTTGCAAGCATAGAACTCTATTCTAATAACTGAAATATTTGGCTCACTCCATTAATCGTTTTCCACTTGATCGTGAATTTTTGTTGCGTTATGCAAGTATGTCTAACTTATGTACATAACACAAGTATGCATATCTTAGTCATTGCGAGCGGTGAAGAGGATAGTACCAATCTCGTCGCCAACAAGGCACTTAGCAATGCGGGTGTTGCGCATGTGGGGGGAGACGGCGTAACCTTTCTACAACACCATATTGGAATGGTTTGAGACTTTGAGTTGAGTATTGACTTCTTCCCTTTTCTTTTTTTTTTCTTTTTTTTTGGCCTGGGTTTGGGCTTGGACATAAATTAAAAAATTGAATTTCTGGGTTTACTTTGAAGGTATCATTTCTAATTGGTTTACATTTTAAATTCTAAAAATTATACTTTAATAAAATTATATATGAAAATTTATAATTTCATAAAAAAAAATTAATTAAAAAGTACGGTTCGGATTGGGTTTTTACGATTTTTGAAAATCAAAACCTAAACCAAACCATTTTGAAATGGTTTGGTTCAGTTTGAGGAAAAAAAAACGCGGGTCCACATGGACCCGAACCAACGGTTTCAAACCAATGGTTACGATTCGATTTGCAGTTTGGCAGTTTTTTTGTATAACCCTAGGCCAAAGTGTCCTCCATAAGCCGACGCTTGGACCCGTGAAAGGATCGGTTTCATCTCATCCTCTGGCACACATCTCCTGATAATCTAGTCTTGCCCTTTTTTCATAAATTTAGATTATCCCTATAATAGAATTTTGCGTTGTGGACAAGCTTCGTTTTCTGTTGATAGGTGAAATCCGAATTTACATGGCCACTAGCTAAGTAGTTAACAATGTTTGCAAACCAAGGAACCTTTTCTACCTAAAATAATTGCTCATCTGGAAAAATTTAATTGATATCCAAGTCATCTGAATCTTACAACTGCTCTAGCCTCGATAAATGATCAGCTACTTGGTTTTCTATACCCTTTTATCCTGAATTTCAATGTCCGGCTCTTGAGTATGTTGATGATTTTAATCTAAAGAAAACGTGAAATTGAATGTGATGAGCACAACGATTGATATTGAGATTTAAACAATAAAGAGAATGTTAGGGCAGAACACTTCAGCTATTTGATCACCTTTACGTTTTACACCAAGATTCACAATCTAAAGTAGTGTTCGGTCGAATTCTCTTAACATGTTCAACTTACCCTTGTCGAGTTCTCGTTGAGCCTATTCAACTAATCCAAATCCATATCTCTAGTAAATTGGCCTTAATTAAACGAAACGAAGTTCCGAAAATTCAATTATGACCGCAATAATTAGCATAGGTATCTCTACACATTATACCAATTTACCGGATTTTACTATATGGTCTAAATCCTAAACTCACCTCTCTATTTGTAAACAATACAGGAAAACATCAAACTTGTGATCAATTAATTTGAAGCATTAAACTCATATTAAAAATCAACACATAAACGAATAAAGAACAAGAATCTCAAATTAAAAAAATAAAGAATCCCAAATAAGTTTACATGTTCACCCTAACGAATGGCTGTTCATACTACACAAGGAAAAATAAATAATTGCTATTGAATACATCATCGGATATTGTAGTAAGATTGTAGAAAACAAAATAGATCTTGCAGCAAAATCTCTTCCTCTTCCAATGCAACTTCAATGGTGAGTTCTTTGATATTGTTCCCTTCAATCCCTTGCTTGAATCTTCAAATCTCTTAATTGAAACCCTTAAAATAGCTTGTTGACTCTCTCCAAGTATGTTGTGCCTCTCAAAGTGTGTAACCCCTTGCCAAGTCTTAAAGACCTCTATTTATACTTAGTGGTGGCAACTCGGCTCGGCTCATTGTCCTAGGAGCTCGGCTCGTGCTTGTTGCCCAACGAGCTCGTGGGCAATGAGCCGAGCCAGGCTTGGCTCGATAGAAAAAATTGAGCTCGACTCGGGCCAGGACCTCGGCCCGTGAACTCGTCTTTTATTTTTTTTTTTATATTATACAATACACGTTTTCAATTTTTTTTTTTTAAATTTGACGGGCCGAGTGGGCTCGTGCTCGTCGAGCAACTCGTCTAACATTTCCTAAGCTCGGCTCGTGGCTCGGGCTCTTTTTTACCAGCCAGAGCCGCTCGTGGCTCGTTTTAGACGAGCCAAACCCACGAGCTACTCGGCTAGATTGCCATCACTAAATATACTCCCCCCCTACATTGGTCTCCAAAAATAGGGTTTTTATGGGCTATAAAATAGGTAAATTGTGGCTAAAACATGCAACAGGTGGCGCCGTAGCGCCGCGTCATGGTAGTCATGTTCTCTGTTTCCTTTGCAGCTTGCAGCGCCACAAGTATGGCGCCGCGATGCCACACTCTTGGTTAACAACGTCGTGGCGCCGTTCGTCCATTCCTTTGTGTACTTTGACCATTTTGTCCATATTTTCTTCTCAGTCCACACCAATAACTTTGTTTTACAATCTCTTTATCATTTTTCACCATCTACAAGACAAAACTAATAAACATATTAAAAACAGTAATGTTGAATCATTGATGTAGAAAAAGATTATTGGAGATAGCCAATAATCGATTTCCTTCAAAATCAAAAGTTACCAGATAATCCACGGTGAAAGACTGAAATAAGGTGGCATGCATATCGCTTTGTCTTTTTATAAGGATACATTTATCGACATTCATTTGATGGAGTTTTCCTTTGATGGTTAAGAAATGATGAAGCAGTACATGTCATGGAAGAAGCCCACTCTAGAATTTGTGGTGCTCATCAGTCTGGGCCCAAGCTCCATTTTTGAATAAAGAGAATGGGTTACTACTGGCCAACTATGGTACAAGACTCCATGGATTATGCAAAGAAATGTGAAGCTTGCCAAGTCAATGGAAATTTCATCCATCAACCTCCGGAACCATTACATCCGGCAGTCGCTTCATGGCCATTCGATGCATGGGATCTTGATATAATTGGACCTATAACTCCAAAGTCCTCAGCTGGGCATTCATACATCCTCGTCGGGACCAACTACTTCTCTAAGTGGGCTGAAGCCATACCATTCATAGCATTCATATTGCGAATTTCATCCGTATCCAGATCATTTATTGATATGGGGTCCCACAACACATCATCACTGATAATGGAAAACCCTTCTGCAATTGCCACAAACAATTTTTGTGCAAAGTTTGGATTCAAGCAATACAACTCGTCCATGTACAATGCAGCAGCTAAACGGGTTAGCAGAGGCATTCAACAAGAGTCTATGCACTCTACTAAAAAAGATCGTCTCCAAATCAAAAAGAGATTAGCATGAGAGAATCCTTGAAGTCTTGTGGGCTTATCGAACTACTTATCGAACTCCAACACAAGCTACTCCTTACGCTTTAGTGTGTGGAGTGGAAGCTGTGTTTCCTTTGAAGTGTCAAATTTCGTCACTTCGAATTGCAATCCAAAAAGGTTTGACAATAGAAGAAAATGCCCGTCTTTGATTCGAAGAGCTAGCCTTAGATGAGAATAGATTAGAGGCACAGATGCACCTAGAATGTTATCAAGCTCGGATGGCGAAGTTCTTCTACAAAAGGTGCAACCGAGAATATTTCAAGTTGGAGATTTGGTACTTTCAGTATGCAGACATTCAATCATAATCACAAAAGAATAGGGGCAAATTCCGACCTAAATGGGATGGTCCATTTCTCGTCACTCGCATTCAATAATGGAGCATACAAGATCGTCGTCAAAAAGGGACTACAAATCGGGCCTATCAATGGAAAAATTTTAAAGCGTTTTTACGCTTAAAGTCCTTTATCTTGTAAATTTTTCATTGCAATAAAATGTAACACTCCTAGCCCACAAAAAGATAAACTGTGAAAGGCCCAAAATAAACAAAAAGATTGTGTTCTTGTAATGAACTACGTTCTACTTGATCCCCTTTTGCGTACGTGTTTAATGGTGAATGTTCAAAAGAAAACTATCTTCAAGAGTCTTCCTTTTCTAATCTATAGATACGATGTTGGCGACATCTCTAGTATGAGATTCTTCCAATATGACTTTCTTAATTCCAAGTCTACTCCTTCGTTCCTGATTAGTTTACAGCTCATCGCGAAGTTTGACCAGCTCAGAAGATAGCTGACTAATTTTATCTTCCAATGAAGAAGGTGTTGATTTCTCTGCTTTCGTCTGGATGTTCAAAACTTTCAACTTTTTAACATTTTCTTCAGCAATTACACTTCATGTGTTGCTTTCGTTTACATAAATGTCAACTTCTTTCAGAAATACATCCATACGTTTCATAAAAGGTGCTAGATTTGTGCGAAACGAGTTGGCACGTTTTGGAAAAATTGATTATTTCCCACCAAGATCGAATATTGGAAAAGTCATACTTCAAAACATCTTTGAAACACTTTTGAAAGTAATTAGTCATGGCTTCTTGCAAACAACCTTTAAGTAAGAAGACTATTAAGTTATCCTAGGAGGAGAACCAGACATGAAAGAACAAATTGGTGCAGCCCTACGATTGTTTGCCCTTGGAGTTGGAGCAACAATCAAAGCCAATGAAGACAGAAAGCTGGACCTTCTTGATTGACCTCTGAAATGTTAGCTCTCATGGTCTCAGAATTAACATCATCTTCATTATTGCAGTCATCTACATTAAGCGCCAAAGTACCATCATTAATGATTTTCGGGTCCTTGCAATGAGGGTCTTGAAAATTATATGCATCATATATTCCCTGAAGTGCATCAATTCTCCCATCATTCTAGCCATTCTGATCTCGCAAAAAGTTTGGACTTAACGAGAAATCCAATCATTCGGGAACATTTGGGAAACCTATAAATAAAAGGAAAAATGAGGAGAGATTCTTTTTTTTAAAGGATGGACAATAACAATGAAAACATACCTGCATTTCGTGTTCTAAGTGATATGTCTAAAAGTCCACCATCTGAGGCGTATTGGGGAGTATATGATTAATGTTGGAAGGTTCAAGGTCATCTTCTGGAAGACTTGGAATAGTCGGAGGCTGCCTTGGTCTTACTGATCGCTTCCTTTGATGTACTTGGGAAAGAGGAGCCTGAAATTGAAGTCAGATACATCAAATTAAATACAAGTAGTATGTCAAAAAATATATATATAAATAAATTCATACATGATCTCCGGAACTTTCATCTTCCGGAGTTAGAGTTTTTTAGGAGCATGAGACATTTGATCTCCAGGACTACTGTTGTCTGGAATCAATACTGCTTCAGCTATCTTGTCGATGGGCTCGGAGGTAGAAGCAAGCTTCGATGATAGAACTATAAATTTAATCTTCTTAATGGTTCCTTCACTCCGAAGGTTTAGTTCCCTCTTTTGAGAAGTCCCTTTAGAAATGATATTTTGAGGGTTTAACCCTTTGGTTACGTCCCTGTTAGTTTGCCTCGAAACTAGATCGAAAATAAAATCACGGCTCTCACTAGAAGATAAAACCAGCAGTGAAATCTTGGTCAAGCTCGGCAATACTTGATTATTCCACCAATCTCGGTACTCTGACTATTGGCATATATCCTTCATATACTCTGGAATATGAAATATATCTCCACTTATCGTCCGAGTCAAAAGCAACCAAACACGGTAGCAATATTCAACTTTCTTGGTGAATCAAGAAGTTTTTGCTTAAAGCCAAGTTGTCTTGCAAACCTGTGAGGATTATAGGCCACAAGAATAAAAGGAGAGTTTCCTCGACGATAGGAAATAAATTCGGATTGAATACTCGTCATAAATTCTGAAGTATCCATAGACCAAGTTGGTCATCCACTCGTCTATCCCAATAGGGATTCTAGCAGAAATCATTGACATCCATCATTCCACGGATTCTCAACAATCAACAACATTTTTCTCCCAAGATTGTTAGCTTTCAAAGCACCAGCATACCTTTGGATCACATGACGAGAATAACTCTTGGCCACATGAGGATAAATATCTCGAACGAAATAAGTTGCAGCCCAAGCATGAAGAAAATGTCCAGGAAATGAATGTGAAATTGAGCCAAGGTCCGAGTTTGACTGGTGGTTCGACGTTCATGTAATCCTCTATAAATGCTTGCTAATATAGAAGGAAACCCTATAAGTGTACCCACCTGCCATCCTAGAAGACGCTTCAAAAGTCCCAACTCTTATACATTCATCCCCAAATGGAAGAACGAAACGACAAAGCCACAGGGAGAGATAAACTGCTATTTCTAAGTCTTCTTCTTCTTCAATAGACAAAGATATCGGTATATCGCTGCAATGACTCTGATCCCTACGAGAAATGTCTCTCGGCTTGTCTACAACCACGGTCCTTCGAATTTTCTCTGAAGCTTTTTGATGACCCTCTTGAAAGGATTTAGATTCATAACATTCTCATAATTTTTGTGTTGTCGAGGATTCTAGGCACAACTACTCTCGTGAAACCAAAAATTAATACATTCTTCACAACTGACGCAATCAGATTCAGTTACATTAGCAATCAATGCGAAAACATTAAAGATGTACATACAAGACTTGGGAAGGTGGTTCGTCAACTCTGAAAGGCTTGAGACTACTTCTTCATATTAATGACCCATGATTGAAATGTACTTATCTCACGGATGTCCCAAAGAGAGACGCCAATTTCACCACTGGAGGTCAAAAAAGTGTTGGTCTCTGGATACCAAACCTCACAAAGAGCTTTGTAGATAGAGTTTGGACAATGATAATCCTTTGTGGTAGAGCAAACTGCAGAAGCTAACTTGCGAAGATTCCTCTTGAGCAGGAGTTTTTGGACCCATGAATACCACTCCCAAAACTTTGGAAGAAAATACATTCTCCACAACTAATTACAACCCTTGGGATGCACTTCCCCATCCTATTTCATTATTATCAATCCTTTCACAAATTACAACCCTTGGGATGCACTCCATGCTTTGAGAATGATGAGGTGGAAGACACAAAAGGGAAGATAGTCGCTAGAACGGTTTGATTTAGCAATGTCTAAATTCTCGTGACATTCACTAATGATGGGCAACTTCGAAAAAGGCTCTAGAAGGTCAGGAGAAAGATTTGTCATTGGCTTTAGGGATGCTAAGTTTAAGTTCACCTCGTATGCCAGGCTGGGTATGGTAGATCTCGTGTATATTAGAATACACTCTATCATTAGAGGATGTTCCAGCCATTCTTGAAGGAAAAAAAAAAAAGAGATAAAATTAGCAAAAAAATGGGGGAAGTAAAATTTTTAAATTCATTTATTGTCTAAAATTACGAGTATTCCAAATATGTAAATGGCTTCAACACAAAGTGTCTTCGAAAGTCAAAGGAGTCGGTTCTAGATCCTAAAAATAAAGTGTCTTGGGCGGTCGAAAGAATCGATCCTTGGTCCCAAACAAACTTTGCCTTGGACGGTCGAATGAGTCGGTCCTTGGTCCCAAACAAACTTTGCCTTAAACGGTCGAAGAAGTCGGTCCTTGGTCCTTAACACAAAGTGTCTTGAACGGTTGAAAGAGTCGTTCATTGGTCCTCAACACAAAATGCCTAGGATGGTAAAAAGGTTTGCAATTTTAATTTTGTCCATAAGCAAATATTTTTTGAACTCATAAAGCAATTGCAACACGAAAATTTAATCTCTACACGAAGAAAATTTCAAACCTCAAAATCCTTAACTTGCTTCAAAAGTCGAATTTATATATATATATATATATGTATATTAGTTTCAATTTTATTAAAATAATTTTACTAAAAAAAAGAGAGAAATTGGTAGTTTCTGTCGTAACAGAAACCAAGAAAAAAAAGAGAGTAAACAAATTAAAACAAAAGGTAATGATTACGCAAGCACAAACAAATCCAAATTCATTACTCTCACATGCAGCCAATCATCATTATCTCATCTTCAACTCACCAACTTTTACACACATCATATGCAGGTAATAATTACGGATAATCAAAATATTCGAATGGGATTTCTTTTCTTCCTCCACCAGTTGCTTTCTTGATAAGAAAGAAACCCAAAAAGTTTAAATAAATTATTTGCTTTGGTGAAATCCTACACCCACAATCCACTTATCTTAACAAAAAAAAAAAAAAAAAAGAAATCCTACACCCAAAGTCAAAAGCATTTTCCTTGAATTCTTCTGCCTACCTGATTTTTTTAATGAAAAGTTTCAAACTGGAAATCTTTCTGTAACCTTTTGCATATGAAGTCAAAAGCCCTTATTTTGCCTTCTTGATGTTGTTGACGGAAAGTTTCAAATTCTTCTATCACCTTTTGCATATGAATTTAATGAAGTGTACAGTTCTAATAAAGTCTAAACTGATCGTGTTTAATTTAGTCTATAAAATTCATGTTTGGATAAATATTCTTTGTTTACAAGGATAAATCTTAAAAGAGTCCAATTTTAAATAAAACTCCAAATAAATTTCAAATTTAAGGTGTTCTAGTTATTTGAATTTGAGTTGTTCATAATCAAACAAAATCTTTTGTTCTTAAACTTCAAAGATTCTTAGTATCAAAAAAAAAATTAATAATAATAATAATAATAATTTATTGATAAATCAAATTCAAGATTTATCTATTTTCATAATAAATAAATCTTGAGGGGCCATTTTGTAAACATTTAAAACAAATTGTGTATAATAAAAATTAATGATTTGGGTTGATTTCAAATTATTGGCCCACTAAGTACATTAAAACTAAAGTCTATTTTAGCCCATGTAAAAGAAGCCCATAAAAGAGGTCCATCCTACTTTTAAAATTCAATAAATTAAATTAAATTAAATCAAATAAAAAAAAAATCAAATCACGGGGGGTTACAAAGTGGTTACCATTTTCTCTATAAATAGGACCAAAGATCCATGAAAAAAGGGACAAGAAAAAAAGCTACTAAAAATTTCACAGATGCACAAGAAATCCAAAGCCGGTGGAAGAAAATAAACTCTCTCAAGTCAAGTCCAGAAACACCAAGAAGATTTGTCTTCTTCAAATTCAAAGAAATCCAAGAAGGTCCAAGTCTTCTTCAAATCAAATCCAAGTCCAAGTCATGAAGTTCAAATCCAAGTCTCCAAATCCAAGTTCTTCATAAATCAAGTTTGCAACAAATCCTGAAATCCAGGATCCAAGTCACGTGGCCCCTTGTCTTCAAGCATTTAGATCATTAATCAGAGGATTTTACAATATTTGCTTACACAAGAAGGAAGATATTGATTCACTTGTATTTTCTCAAAATACAATTTGTAATGATTTCTGTATTTTAATACACGAAATTCGTCGTATAATTATATTTAACTAAATAATTCCATATCTCTCTGTGCATTCGGAAAGCATTAAATATTTTAGAATCCATATAATGACTGCATTAACTAGAAAATGTATCTCTACGTAATTATTGCCCACAAAATCATTAAATTAGTGGCCAATTAATTCAAGCATTAAAATTGAAAGTAAACCAATTCACACAATCAATTTGAGATTAAAATTTGTAAAAAAATAAAATTAAGGTTCAAAAGTAGGTTACAATTATTCATTTTAACTAAATACGCAATTAAACATCATGTAAGAAGAATAAAACAATAATGAATTAAAGTATATCACCGGATTTTAAGGAAAAATGGGAAAAGATTAAGATCTAAGATTCCACTTTTTTCTTTTAAAATCTTAAAACCCTAGCTTCATGATTTTTCCCTCCTTTTGGCTTGAGTAATATATACAATGAATCCCCCAAACGTTTGTATGATGAAACTCTATAAGCCCCATTTAATTGTTGGACAAAGGAATGAATTTATAGAACAAGATTTCGGTAAAATTCTTGTTTAACTCGATTTCCACAAAAGAATTTAAATAAGTTTCTATCAAATAGATTAAGAAATAAAAGGAAAAATTCTCTTTTCGATTGAACTCATTTTCTTATGTGACTTTAGTCCTTCATCTTCTATTATTCTGCAATCAAGACTTCATTCCAAAATTATTAATAATTGATACGAGGAAAGTTCCAAATGTTTTCAATTTAGTCTCAAACTTTCTAATTGTCGAATTTAACTCCTGAAACTTATGATTTTTTACCGAATGCTCCATTAATACTTTCAATTGATCTCTCACAATTCGATTAATCTTCATATGTTTCAAATCAACTCCAAGTAAGCTCCAAATAGTCTATTTTCATATAAATTATATTCAAGTTCGAATTTTTCCTACAATTAAACATAATTTATACAAATTAAGTAGATAATCGCTAAGTTATATATTAAATAAGAATGGAAGCCTGAATAACCGCATAAGATATACTTATTGTATCCCTAAAGCTTAAACTCTTGATCGTCCTAAGCAAGACTATCTACTAAATGCATATGCTAACAATATATATATAATTACAGTAGAAAACTTTGTGCCAAACTCTAATCAAGTATTGAAAGCATTTGATATTTGACAAAAAGTTCATAAGTAATGCAACTAAAACTAATCCTTTACTTGTTCAATGCTTGCCAATCAAATCATCATGAAATCTTAAGTTGGTTATAACCCGACCCTTATTTCCTTTCTCTCTCATTGGGTACACCCCCAAACTTGTTTTTCAATCACATTCCGAGGTGTTTATAATAAGGTTGATTACACCTCTTTTCCTTTTTCGCTCAAGTTTGGTTGGGTTTCACCAATAAAAGTCACTATCTCAATACGTGATGATTCTCCTTAAATTTGAATGTCTCAACAGTCAAGCTTCAACTAGGATAATAACTCTCACCAAAAGTCTAAATTTCAAATTAAGTCGTCAAGGTTTAGCTGGGCAGAAACAACACTTATAGTTGTTTTGCTATTGCTTCAACACACTTTGGTATTATTATTCTTTAATTTTCAAAGGTAGTTTTCACTCAACATTGCAAGCAACCTTCTTTCCTGGTAGATTGTCTATGAAACATTGCTGATGAGTAAGGCCAAACTACTCAAGACTAGCTTCACACAACAATTTAGATAACTTTTTCCTACATGCCATGGCTAGTGCAATGACTTTTTTTTTTTTTTTTTTTTTAATAATTGAAATCAAACCCCAGTAGATGGTTACCACCTAATCTCTATTTGTTAGCCAAAAATATTCCATACAAATATAAAACATGCACGGAATCAAACAATAGGTTAAGTGGTTGTGCTATACATTATTTAAACTATTCTATCAATGTAACCAAATCCAAAAATACATAATAATTACCATGACTATCATACTCAACATTACGATCTCAAATAAACAAGTATCGAATTAACAAAAAAATCGCATCACATATTCACAATTTATGAAATATAAACAATTTCAAATAATTTCAATTAGTCGGCAATGTTATCACTTACTAACTAATGTGCACCACCAAACTTAACAAACCCATTGTTCTAAATATGTACAAAAAATAGGCTTAAGGAAAGGTTAGCAATACTTGCTGATGTTTCTCATTCTTGGTCATTTATCTTCCTCCAATTTCCTTTTTTCTTGCTCTTTCTACAAAATATTTCTATTATACCTAAAAATGAACAAGAAAAATATTTATAAATATATCCACAAGCGATATGCTAATTTATATAGAAATGATGATAGTAAACTAGTTATGACATAAAAAAAAATAAATAAAAAGGAATATTTTTCGATTTTTAAATAAAAAAGAAAAAGAAAGAAAAAAAATTAATTTAAAAAAAAAATAAGAAAGAATTTTTTGTTTTATATTTGGATTAATTTCACAAATGGTCACTAAACTTACCTCAAAATCACAAAATAATAACTGAAATTCAAAATTCGCAGAAACGGTCACTGAACTTAATGGGCACTTTCACTAACGGTCACTGAAATTTACAAACTTGCAGAAACGGCCACTATTAGGACCGTTATAATTTAATTCAAATTCGAAGAACCAAAACACGTGATCATAGAACCATGAAGACCAAACCACCAAGGGTTGACAAAAATAAACGTTTTCTCTCCATTTTTGGGCGAGTTTTGAGGCAATTTTTCGGCAACTTCCGACTGCCGGATTTCAATACCATTGGAAAGCTAACTATGTTCTTTTCAATTGCCACCCAAAATCTCCCCAAAAATCCAAGGGATTCGGTTAGATTATACCCACGAGGTCGGCTACCAGAAAAGGGAAAATCTGGGCAGATTTTCAGATTTTATGGGCGAGTTCTGCGGCAATTTTTCGACAACTTCCTACCATCAAGACCGCCGGATTTGAATACCTTTGAAATCCCAAAAAACACTCTTCAATTACTATCCAAAATCTCCCCATAAATCTAAGGGATTTGGCTGGAATAAACCCAAAAAGTCGGCAACCCAAAAATCTGAAAATCTGGGCAGATTTTTTGATTTTTTGGGTGCTTTTTGTGACAATTTTCCTGTAACTTCCGACCACCAATACTACTAGATTTGGATACAGTTGGAAAGTCCACAATGTCATCTTCAATTAACACCCAAATTCTCCCCCTAACTCTAAGGGATTCGGTCGGAATAAACCCACAAATTAGGCTACCTGAAAATGGGAAAATCTGGGCAGATTTTCAAATTTTTTGGGCAAGTTTTGCAGTAACTTTCAATCAGCAAGACCGTTGAATTTGGATACATTTGGAAAGCCCACAATGTCCTCTTCAATTATCATCCAAAATATCCCCATATATCCAAATGATTTGGCCGGAATAAACCCACAAATTCAGCTATCCAAAGTCTACCCAGATTTTCAGATAGCCGACTTTGTAGGTTTATTTCGGCCGAATCTCATAGATTTATGGGGAGATTGTTCGTCAAAATTCCGCAAGCGTACGGGTTCGTTGTACAAGTAATAATTAGTGAGTTAAGAGTTATCGTCCCACAGGGAATAGGTTGTAATTCTAGTGTACTCGATATATTTCAATTCGTATTTGTAACTGAGAGAAGATTTTGTGAAATTGTGATTGAAATTGTAATTAAACTTAGAAAATCTATAAAAACTTGATTTAAAATTCAAATGTGTGAAAGTATTGGATTTCCGACTCCACTGATCAATTCTTAATTCTAATTCTCGACTAGTGTTAACTTCTCAATTCATGCAACTGTGACAATAGATAATTCCGCATTTATTTATTATTCTTTTCCAAGATATAACAAACCTATGATTACCACGAGACGATCCTATTCCTAGTCCGAATTCATATGGCAAACACGCATTAATATTTAGGATTATCATACATGATCGCACACACCACAAATATTATTCCTAATATTTGTTGCCTATGTGTCCCAATAACAATGTTCTACCTACCGTGAGTTTTCCAACACTACGAATAAGCAACTTTATTGTCCTAATGGTGCGCAAACATTAAAACAATATGATTATACATGTTAATGGAATCACATTACAAGAATCGATAATAAAAACACCAAGTTTCGAATTAAAACTAAAAATCAACAAGTTTCATCATCCATCCAATACAAAAGATTTAGCCTAGCATATTCATATAGAAATTACAAAGAAAATAAAAGAAAGACATCACCCGAATCATAAAATGATGAAGAAAATCTGAAAATCTTCACTTTTGCCTTCAAATCCGGATCCAAATGATGAATTCTCCTCTCTTCAATGTAGATTTTTCTCTCTTTCTCTCAAAAATCAGCTTAGAGGCTCTCTAATTAGCTTTTTCACCCTTTGACGGCCCTTGAGATAAGTAGGTCGAGCCCCAAAAACCGTCCAAAATATTTCCAAAAACAGAATAAGGAAACTGGAATTTTTTCCGGATTTTAACCATGCGTACGCATGGTTTTATGTGTGCGTACGCACAATGCATTCCATAAAGCTTCAGTCGAGCAATTTCAGCGTCGTGCGTACGCACGGCCTGCAGGCGTGTGCGTACGCATAGTACAAATTCTGGGGACCAATTTAGCAATTTGGTCCCTGAACTTTTTCATGTACGTGCTTTGATCCTTTTTCACCATTTCTCGTCTTGTTGACTTCTAATCAATTCCAATTGACTTTTGGCATTCCCAAATCATCATTGAGCACTCTAATTCAGCTTTTGAAGTATTGTATTTCAGTCCCTGAACTTTGTATTTGACGCGAATGAGTTCTTTTTCCCGCTCATTTTCCTTGTTGCTGCATCTTTCGTTGATAACAACCTACAAACAATATATGGATAGAATTAAGCCATGTTTCATCAAATTTGGCAACAATTAATCAATTTTAAGTGCTCAAATGAGTGTGTAAAATATCCTTATCAAATACCCCCAAACTTGAATATTTGTTTGCCCTCAAACAAACCATAATCTAACCCATTCTTCATTTTAGTTAGATGGTATGCCGATAGTCTCAGGATTGGATATTTGTATCATCACTTCAAACAATGTCCAAATTACACAATTGAAATCGATTTCCACTTATTCAAGGTGAAACTTAAAGTGTGTGTGTGAATATTCATGTAGGCATCACAAGATCATAACTGGTTTGATTCCCGTCCTGCAGTAGTCAGTTATTTCCTTTCCTCACTCGTAAGATACACACCCCCAAACCTGTTACACTCATTTTTTTTTTTCAGGTATGTACCAAATTGACTTTTATCTGATTCTACTTCTCACCCTCTCTAGTTTGGATAGATTTTAGCTAGTACAAGTCAACATCTCAATGAATAAGGATTCTCCTCTATTTTCGATCACTTCGGCCTTCAAGATTCAATTTAACTAACAACCCGTTGTTAGTAGTGCAAGTTTCAAAAACAAGTGTTTGGGGCTTAATCTTGGTAATTGATGCGTCTTCTGTTTCATGCACCTGCTTTTTCTATTTTTTTTTTTTTTTTTTTTTTTTTTTTTTTATCAACCACGCGACTCAGTGACCCCTGTAGCGAGTTTTCAGCCGATGACTCCCAAGTCAGATGACCATAGGGCACCAGGTTTTAAAGACCCTTGCAGGCTTAATTGCTCGAGTCAAAAAGTCTCAGAAGTGAAACATTTTTTTTTTTTTTTTTTTTTTTTACCATGATTAGTGCAATGCCCCTTATTAAACACCTATTCTTGAAATCAAACTCTAACTAGAGGTTCTCGCCTCATTTCATCATGTTAGCTTTAGAAAATCCACACAACAATTTCACACACGGAATCCTTACTTATCTCAATGTTTCCCGACACTAGTTCAATTATCTCCAAACTCTCCTAAAGGGAGTATTCTGGCCATGTGTATTTGTAATGTTTCAGGTTTTCATCGATTATGTTCAACTTTCTCCTAAAGGACCAAGTCATCAACTAATAATGCGAAACATGAATACAGTGCTCAATAAGGATCAAGTTTCACATAAATAAGTGTCAATCAGCTCAATGCATAATTTTTCCACCGTTCTTAGTTAAATATAGAGTTCCAATGTATGCATCATTGCCAGCAAAACCATCTAACTCACACAAATATATATATATATATTTTTTTAATTGCAAAGTACAAAGCAATAAACTAAGACACATAAGCAATAAACACATAAGCAATAAACTAAGACACATAAGCTACTTAAGACAAAGACACCCCCAAACTTAGCATGTGCATTGCCCTCAATGTACCACAAAATGAGAATTTAAAACAAAAGTAAGGGCAAGGGAGAAATCAGGAACTCCCCTGATCAATCGGAAGGCGGCGGTGGAGGTAGACAGGAGATAATTTCCCTCATCAAAGCAGACTGCTGGCCCATCTCGGCCTGCATGTGATGAGCCATGTCATATGTCTGATCAACCCGAATCTGCATGCCGTCCATTATCCCAGTATAACGGTCCAATCGCCCAGTGAGCCGTTCAGTACTTCGGCGTAAAGTAGAGATCTCCTCCTGTGTCCTGCTAGAGTTTGCTCGTACAACCCCGCTGTCGGTTTGCATATCTTGTATCCGTAAATCCATAGCCATAAAGGATTGCTGCAATTGCTGAACATCCCGAGTGACCCCGGTCATCGTTGCGAACATCTGACGTAGCACAGGATTGTTTTCTGGTGGCTCTTGTTGCGGGGCGGGGTGAAGGTCATCATCAAATTCATTACCTTCGTCATCTTCATCATCTTGCCGACCCCGTCTATATTGGCTAACCTTTCTCCATGAATTTCTGGCAGTATGAATGTTGATTGAGGCAGCAGGCCGCATAGGCTGTTCAGCAGGTAAGAGCCGCACACCATAAGCTCTACATATCCCACAAATAAGGCTAGGAAACAGGAGTGAGTGGCGTATGTCTTCCTCAGCTGCTCGAGCACAAATCAAATTATAAATGTGCGTTCCCAAATCAATTTTTAATCCCCTAGCCAGATGATAGAGCAATGCAGCTTTCGTATGATCGAACTTGTTCCGATGCTTGGATGGGTCCACATTATGGCATATAAACATCATCAACACCATAAGGGATTTGGTTAAGTGCTTATATAAGAAGTGAGGTCGACGAAGCGGCCAAGCATCTGCTCTCCCATATAAGACCTGTGCCAACTCTGGCCAATTCTGTTCTAATGGTATTGGAATGATCCCGTCTCTGTTTAACTCGAGGTATTCATCAATTACCTCGGGTGTGAAAATGATCCATTTATCTCGCACCTAAGTGTGGTGTTCGTGATCGGTGCCGGGCTCATCAATGGAGAAATTGAAATTTGTGTAAAATTCCTGGACAAGTGTAGGGTAGATAGCAAAAGGTTTAGCTATCACCTTGTTCCATCCCGCACGATGAATTAATGTCTCTATCTCAAATCCCGGGAAATCCTCCAATATCACTTGCCGCTCAGGTAAAACAGTCCATTTCGTGACTACGTGTTCAAATCGAATTTTATGCTCTGGGCTAAGAAATCTTCGTATGCCACTCTCATCAACACCGCGAGAGCGTGCCGGTGTGGAAGAGGAAGAAGCCTTGCCTTTTCCTCGAGAAGTGGAGGGAGCTTCTCGTGTTCGTTTAGGAGGCATACCTGTCAAAATTGGGAACTAAGCAATGTGAGATAGATATACTAGATACAAATGATCAATGAAATACCAAAATCCAATGTGGAGTGCAATGTGTGGACAGTATATGAGGGGAATGCACATAAATGATATTGGTAAACATATGCATGAGACTTTATGCTAGTAAATTCATGGAAATGTTCATGTATGTTTAGTCCAAGTGTAATGCAAAGCTCAAGTCAAATTGTAGACAATTTCTCCATTGGGGCAATTTATCAAACATGTAGTGGGCATAAACATTGACAATGGTGACTTTTAATTCATGTAAGTGATGAAACCAATAAATTGTTATCTACACATTCAACCAAACCCAACATCTACCTAAGCCCAATCTCCATAATAAATCATAGATTCCAACAAATTGAAAAACAAAGGGGAAGAAGGGAGGTAGAGAATTTTTTTTTTTTTTTTGAAAGTGAAACCCTTACCTTTGATTTCTTGTCAATTGAGGGAGGAGAGTGGATGAACTTGGTGTGAATGATGTTAAAATGTGTCCAATGATTAATGCCCAAGTGAAAAGGAAAAGAAATTGAGAGACTTTGCACCGGTTTGGACGAAGGAGGCGAGGGTTGTGTGTTTTGAGGGTAGAAAATGAGGTTATGTTCGAGTTTAAAACCCGCACCCGGCTGAACTGTGCGTACGCATAGCTTTGTTGGTGCGTACGCACATCAATAGCAGATTGGCTTCTGTCGGCCAATCTGCCTAACGTGCGTACGCACGCCCTACAGGCTTGTGCGTACGCATAGTTTGGAGCGTTTTTTCAATTTTTTTTTTTTTATATTAATAAAAAATTCGTGCATAGACTTAAATTACCTAAGTGATAAATGGATGACGCTAAAGTGTACAATAACACATTTAAGCATAAAAATCCTAATCATTGCATTAAAGCACAATAAATAAAATGGAAGAGAATTGGGTTGCCTCCCAATAAGCGCTTGTTTATAGTCTATAGCTTGACTTTGTTGTTCAGACTACTCTGCATTGTCAAGTTGCACGGTCGTTTTTTCACTGGAGTAGTCACCTCCCCAATACGCTTTCAACCGTTGTCCATTTACTTTGAACCTCCTCTGTTGATCTTGAGAGACGACCTCTACAGCCCCATGTGGGAACACGGACACCACTGTGAATGGGCCTGACCACCTAGATTTTAGCTTTCCTGGGAAGAGCCTGAGGCGTGAGTTGAACATCAACACTTGCTGACCAACCTCAAATTCCTTCTCTCTTATATGTTTGTCGTGCCATTTCTTGGTCTTTTCTTTGTAAATTTTTGCGTTCTCATATGAATCCAACCGAAACTCATCTAGTTCATTGAGTTGTAGAATTCTCTTTTCTCCCGCTGCTCTCAAATTGAAATTTAGTAAGTGTGTCGCCCAATATGCCTTGTGTTCTAACTCAACTGGCAGATGACAAGCCTTTCCGAATACCAGCCTATATGGAGACATGCCAATTGGAGTTTTAAATGCTGTTCTGTATGCCCAAAGTGCATCGTCCAACTTTTTAGCCCAATCCTTGCGTGATGCACTGACTGTAGCTTCGAGAATTTTCTTTAGCTCCCTATTGGAGATTTCCACCTGCCCACTAGTTTGAGGATGATATGGAGTTGAGACACGGTGTTTCACTCCATACTTAGCCAGCAATGAAGCAAATAGGCGGTTGCAAAAATGTTTTCCACCATCACTAATAATTGCCCTTGGGGTGCCATACCTTGTGAAAATGTTCTTCTTTAGAAATTGAGTCACCACTCGGCCGTCGTTAGTTGGTAGAGCCATGGCTTCAATCCATTTAGAGACGTAATCAACTGCCACCAATATGTATTGTTGACCATAGGAAGAAGGAAACGGTCCCATGAAGTCAATGCCCCACACGTCAAATATCTCAACCTCCAAAATGCTGTTTAAGGGCATCTCGTTCCTCCTGGAGATGTTCCCGGTCCTTTGACACTTATCACAATTTTTCACCATAAAATGGGCATCCTTGAACAGCGTAGGCCAATAAAAACCTGATTGTAGTACCTTTGCTGCTGTCTTGGTTGCTGCGAAGTGACCTCCATATGGTGCGGAGTGGCATGATTCCAATACTTGATGTTGTTCTACTTCGGGCACACAACGACGTATAATCTGATCTGGACCCCGTCTGTAAAGAAACGGATCATCCCAAAAGTAGTATTTCAGGTCACTGAAAAATTTCTTCTTCTGATGACTTGAGTAATCCGATGGAATGATGGAGCGAGCCAAATAATTTACGTAGTCAGCATACCATGGCGTAGTAATGATCTGAAAGAGCATCTCATCCGGGAAAATTTCATTTATCTCCTTTGTAGGGTGTGGCTCGTGTGATTCAAGGCGAGATAGATGATCTGCAACAACGTTCTCACTCCCCTTCTTATCTCTGATCTCCAAATCAAACTCTTGCAATAAGAGTATCCATCGAATGAGTCTCGGCTTTGCATCCTTCTTGCCCATAAGATACTTCAAGGCTGAATGATCAGTGTAGATAATCACTTTCGACCCAATCAAATAGGACCTGAATTTGTCAACGGCGAACACCACTGCCAAAAGCTCTTTTTCTGTAGTAGCATAATTCAACTGAGCCTCATTCAAAGTCTTACTGGCATAGTGAATGACATAAGACATCTTTTCCTTGCGTTGACCCAAAACTGCTCCCACTGCGTGATCACTGGCATCACACATAAGCTCGAACGGATAATCCCAATCTGGAGAGGTCAACACTGGAGCAGAAACCAATTTTTCCTTTAAAATGTTGAAAGCCGTCAAACACTCGTCAATAAAATGAAATGGAGCCCCTTTTTCCAATAGATTGCACAATGGCTTCGAGACTTTGGAGAAGTCTTTTATGAATCGGCGGTAGAATCCGGCATGACCCAAGAAGCTTCTAACTCCCTTCACTGTTACCGGCGGTGGTAATTTCTCGATGACCTGTATCTTAGCTTTATCTACTTCAATACCCCGTGCTGATATCAAATGTCCCAACACGATCCCTTCTTGAACCATGAAATGACATTTTTCCCAATTTAATACGAGGTTGGTGTCCTCACATCGCTGCAATACCTTCCCCAAATGATCGAGGCATTGTTTGAATGATTTTCCAAAGACTGAAAAATCATCCATAAATACCTCAATGATGTTTCCCACCATATCCGAGAATATAGACATCATACAGCGCTGGAAGGTGGCAGGAGCGTTGCAAAGGCCGAAGGGCATTCTTCTATAAGCAAAGGTACCATAAGGGCATGTGAAAGTGGTCTTTTCCTGATCATTTGGCGCTATAGGAATCTGGTTGTACCCCGAATAACCATCAAGAAAGCAGTAGTAAGCATGTCCAGCAAGTCTCTCCAGCATCTGATCAATGAAAGGAAGAGGAAAGTGATCCTTTCTTGTGGCGTTGTTGAGTTTGCGATAATCAATGCAAACTCTCCAACCCGTGACTGTGCGTGTAGGAATGAGCTCATTATTTTCGTTTGGAACCACCGTGATTCCTCCCTTTTTCGGCACGACCTGTATTGGACTGACCCAGTGACTATCTGATATAGGGTAGATGATCCCTGCATCCAAAAGCTTCAATACCTCTTTTCTTACCACTTCCTGCATAGTAGGATTTAATCTGCGTTGATGCTCGACCGAAGCTTTGTAATCCTCTTCCATCAGTATCTTGTGCATACAGAGCGAAGGGCTTATCCCTTTTATATCTGAGATGGTCCAT
Organism: Osmanthus fragrans; assembly: GCA_019395295.1. NCBI lineage: Eukaryota > Viridiplantae > Streptophyta > Magnoliopsida > Lamiales > Oleaceae > Osmanthus > Osmanthus fragrans. Next base: position 22,245,076 of record CM033344.1, on the reverse strand, counting down.
CCTATTGCTGTTTTGTGCTCCCGAAGTACTCTCAGCAACTGATCTTCCTCTGTTTCTGTAAGTGTATTCGAAATAATTACCGGAAGTGAACTTTTCTCTCCCAAGTATGCGTAGCGAAGGTGAGTGGGGAGCTGTTTGAGTTCAAGTGTTGGAGCTAGCTGTATAGATGGTAAAGGTTTTGTGGGCCCTTTACCTAGCTCCAAACATGGGCAGCGTGGTGGTGTGGCTGCCAAATAACGTGCACATTCTTCTGCTTCCTCCTTTTCTGATGGTAGATCTTGAGAATGCACTAAACAAGCCTCAAGAGGTTCCTGAGGATGATCAAGTCTGAATGTCTCTGACACTGCTTCTGTTATTATATCGATTTGCATGCAAGTGTCCGGTTCACTTTGGAATTTAAAAGCTTTGAACACATTGATTTTCAGCTCTTCTTCATCTAACCTCAATATCAACTGACCCTTTTGCACATCTATCAGAGCCTTTCCTGTAGCCAAAAATGGGCGACCCAATATGAGAGGGACGTCCCTATCTTCTTCCATATCCAAAATAATGAAGTCTGCTGGGAAGATAAACTTGTCGACTTTCACCAGAATGTCTTCACAAATGCCTCGAGGGTGTCTTATTGACCTGTCAGCCAGCTGCAGTGAAACTGGAGTAGCTCTTGCTTCTCCCAAACCCAATTTCCTGAAAAGAGATAAAGGCATTAAATTAATGCTAGCTCCCAAATCACATAATGCCTTATCTATGTACAAGTTACCAATGTTACAAGGAATTGTAAAACTCCCTGGATCTTTTAGCTTCGGTGGTAACTTATGTTGGAGAATTGCGCTGCATTCCTCAGTGAGCATGACTGTTTCATTATCCTCCAGCTTCCTCTTATTGGATAGGATGTCTTTCATGAACTTGGCGTAACTGGGCATCTGAGCTAAAGCTTCAGCGAATGGTATGTTGATGTGCAGTTTCTTGAATACATCCAAAAATTTCTGGAATTGCTTCTCAAGCTTGTGTTTTTGCAACCTCTGTGGAAATGGGATCGGAGGCACATATGCTTTGACAGGAGCGGTGGCCTTCACCTGTGGATTATCTGACGATTCAACTTGATCTTCATTTGTAGCCTTGTTTGACTCATCCACATGCTCCTCGCCCGTGGTAGGTACCTTTTCTGTGACAGTTGCTGGCCGTTTTACATGTATTTCTGGTAACTGGACTCTGCTACGTGTAGTAATGGCTATGACTTGTTCCTTAGGATTTGTCTCAGTATTACTCGGTAAAGTCCCTTGAGCTCTACCTGATAGTGCAGCTGCTATCTGTCCCACCTGTTGTTCCAAGTTCTTGATCGAGGCCTGTTGATTCTGGAAGTTGGTCTCAGTTTTAGTGATGTACTGAGATAGCAAATCTTCCAACGATGGCCTTCTCCCTTGTGGTTGTTGATGTTGTTGTTGGAACCCTGGTGGTTTAGTCTGATTGCTTCCTCCTTGTCCTTGTCCCTGATTGTTAGACCATGAGAAATTCTGATGGTTTCTCCAGCCCGGATTATATGTGTTGGAGTAGGGATTATTTTGTTGTCTCTGAAAGTTTTGTGCGTAGCTCACATCCTCAGGTTGACCAACATGTGTAGAAGCCAAGGGACAACTTGTAGTAGTGTGATCCGCCCCCACACCCTTCGCAAACAGGTGGTGATTGGTGTACCATATTCACTGACTGAGATAGATTGTCCATTTTCATGGTGAGAACTTCCATTTGCGCAGCCAGTGCTGTAACTGCATCTACGTTATGCATCCCTGCTATTTTCTTCGGAGCTTCCCTATCGGTTGGCCACATCGACTGATTTTCGGCTATCTTTTCATAAAGACTATAGGCCTCATCGACGTCAAGTTTCATCACTGATCCTCCCGCTGAAGCATCCACCATATTTCTGAACTCTTGTTGTAGACCGTAATAGAAAAGGTACTGCTGAGCTTGCTTAGGAATGTCAAGGCTAGGGCATTTTCTGAACAAATTCTTGAACCTCTCCCATGCCTCAGGATAGCTCTCTAAATCTTTCTGCTTGAAAGTGTGGACTTCATTCCTAATTTGGTGAACTCGAGAAGGTGGGAAGAATTTCATCGTGAATTTTTGAACCATATCAGTCCATGATTGTATGCTTCCTGGAGGTAAACAAAGGAACCATTCTCTAGCAACATCCTTCAAGGTATGAGGGAATAAACGCATTCGGAAAGCATCTGCTGACACCCCTTCGTCACTGACCATTTCACTTAACATGAGAAAAGCCGAAATGTGTTCATGGGGGTTCTCCGTGGCTTTTCCAAAAAACCTGATGTCTTGGTGATTTTGAAACAAATTTATGACATCCGGTCTAAGGTGAAAATTCGGCTGTCCGAAGGGAGGGTACACCACGGCAGGTTGCACTTGTGCAGGAATTGGGTTTACATAATCCCCAACCAAAAACTTGTGCAGGAATTGGGTTTACATAATCCCCAACCAAAATAGGAGCTTCATCCTGGATAACTCTCTGTTGATTTGGCTGCGGTATTTGCCCTTGAGGTTGACCATGATTTTGTGGTTGATTATTATTATCAGCCATTCTCCTTGCTCGACGTTGTACTCTTCTACGGTTTCTGAATGTCCTTTCGATTTCCCGATCTATCGGAATGAGATTTGGTTCGTCAAGATTTTGCATAAACCAAATTCGCCTGAAGAAGTCAAGACACAAGAGAATTAAGCAATATAGTAATAACCTAGAAACCACTAAACCAAAAATAAGAACGAATCTAAAATATCTAGTAACCAAAAGTAAAACCAATATTCCCCGACAACGGCGCCAAAAACTTGTTCGTCAAAATCCCGCAAGCGTACGGGTTCGTTGTACAAGTAATAATTAGTGAGTTAAGAGTTATCGTCCCACAGGGAATAGGTTGTAATTCTAGTGTACTCGATATATTTCAATTCGTACTTGTAACTGAGAGAAGATTTTGTGAAATTGTGATTGAAATTGTAATTAAACTTAGAAAATCTATAAAAACTTGATTTAAAATTCAAATGTGTGAAAGTATTGGATTTCCGACTCCACTGATCAATTCTTAATTCTAATTCTCGACTAGTGTTAACTTCTCAATTCATGCAACTGTGACAATCGATAATTCCGCATTTATTTATTATTCTTTTCCAAGATATAACAAACCTATGATTACCACGAGACGATCCTATTCCTAGTCCGAATTCATATGGCAAACACGCATTAATATTTAGGATTATCATACATGATCGCACACACCACAAATATTATTCCTAATATTTGTTGCCTATGTGTCCCAATAACAATGTTCTACCTACCGTGAGTTTTCCAACACTACGAATAAGCAACTTTATTGTCCTAATGGTGCGCAAACATTAAAACAATATGATTATACATGTTAATGAAATCACATTACAAGAATCGATAATAAAAACACCAAGTCTCGAATTAAAACTAAAAATCAACAAGTTTCATCATCCATCCAATACAAAAGATTTAGCCTAGCATATTCATATAGAAATTACAAAGAAAATAAAAGAAAGACATCACCCGAATCATAAAATGATGAAGAAAATCTGAAAATCTTCACTTTTGCCTTCAAATCCGAATCCAAATGATGAATTCTCCTCTCTTCAATGTAGATTTTTCTCTCTTTCTCTCAAAAATCAGCTTAGAGGCTCTCTAATTAGCTTTTTCACCCTTTGACGGCCCTTGAGATAAGTAGGTCGAGCCCCAAAAACCGTCCAAAATATTTCCAAAAACAGAATAAGGAAACTGGAATTTTTTCCGGATTTTAACCATGCGTAAGCACAATGCATTCCATAAAGCTTCAGTCGAGCAATTTCAGCGTCGTGCGTACACACGGCCTGCAGGCGTGTGCGTACGCATAGTACAAATTCTGGGGACCAATTTAGCAATTTGGTCCCTGAACTTTTTCATGTACGTGCTTTGATCCTTTTTCACCATTTCTCGTCTTGTTGACTTCTAATCAATTCCAATTGACTTTTGGCATTCCCAAATCATCATTGAGCACTCTGATTCAGCTTTTGAAGTATTGCATTTCAGTCCCTGAACTTTGTATTTGACGCGAATGAGTTCTTTTTCCCGCTCATTTTCCTTGTTGCTGCATCTTTCGTTGATAACAACCTACAAACAATATATGGATAGAATTAAGCCATGTTTCATCAAATTTGGCAACAATTAATCAATTTTAAGTGCTCAAATGAGTGTGTAAAATATCCTTATCAGAGATCTTGGATGTTAACTAAAGAGGACATTATGGACTTTCCAATGGTATCCAAATCCGGTGGTATTGGTGGTCGGATGTTGCCGAATAATTGCCCCAAAATGCGCCCAAAAAATCTAAAAATCTACCCAAATTTTCAGATTTTTGGGTAGACAACTTTGTGAGTTTATTCTGACCAACGGAAGTGTTTCCAGAAAATTGCCGCAAAATGCGCCCAAAAAATCTGAAAATCTGCCTAGATTTTCAGATTTTTGGTTGCCGACTTTGTGAGTTTATTCCGGCCAAATCCCTTGGAGTTCCATTTTGGGTAATATTTGAAAATGATATTGTGGGCTTTTCAACGGTATCTAAATCCGGTGGTCTTGATGGTCGGAAGTTGCCAGAAAATTGCACAAATCTCGCCCAAAAATAGAGAGAAAAAGTTTATTTTGTCAAACTTTGGTGGTTTGGTCCTCAAAGAGATATCTTCAAGTGTTTTCGTCCTTAAAGTTTGAATTTAAATCATGAAAGTCTTTCAGTGACCATTGGTGAAATCGCATGTAAGTTCAGTGAACGTTTCTGCAAGTTAACTTCAGCGATAGTTTTGTGATTTTCATGTAATTTTAGTGACCGTTTATGAAATTAACCCTTTTTATATTTAAATAATTTTTATTAATATTTTTTTATCAAGAAAGAAAGAAGAAAAAAAAAATTAGGTTGATTGAGGGATTGCAACCATTACTTAATTGGGGTTGTTTGTTGCATTTTATCCGCGACTTTCAATCGCAGTTGATTTTGACTTTTTTTTTTTTTTTTTTGGTGGAGTTGGATTACAATCTTAAAATAATTGAAAAAAAAGTAAAACATTTTTAAAAAAAAAAATAAACGATAGTTAAACATACCTATATACTAAATACAATCGTATTATTTATGTGCAATAACTAAAATTAAAGAGATAAGTGTTAGAAAAATGGTTACTTCCCATTAAGTTTTTGATTTATAGTCTCAAGTTCGAATTTTGTACAAATGCTTCATGGCACTTTGAATATGGCTCTGGATGTCTTGATTAACTTGAATGGATTATCTTTGCACCGCACTTTGCACGTCCTCCAAGATATTGTTTTGCCCTCTTGAATATGGTATAACTTGCCAAAATTACCCAATTCAAACTCAACTAAGAATATTTCAATTTTCTCATTAGCTTTCATCACAAAATCAATGAAATTGGAGGTTTGCATGCTAATCCCATCTTCTTTGACTGACACTAATTCGTTTGACTCCTTTATGATTAATTATTTGATTTATACACGTTTTTTTTTTCTTTTGTTATTGGTTCCTTAGGTTTAACGATGAAGAAATCTTCCATAAGGATGGTGCTTGGCTTATTTGAAATTATTTGATCTTCAATCCTTTTATATTTTTGCATGATGATATCTCCTATAAGGCTATGATAAAATCACCACCGCCACCATCATCTTCTTTATTTGGATCATCAAAAATAGTTTTCCTTACTTCCTTTGAAGTTGCCTAAACAATTTTTACTATAATGCATTGCACCACAATATTCACAAGTCAGTCTAATAACCCCATAAATAATAGATTTGATATTTAATCTATTCGGCAAGCCATCATTATCAAATACGATAGGTAGATTGTATCCCCACTTTTTAAATTGTTGTCTGGAGAGGAATTCTCCAAAGTATCACCATCATCTAAATTAGGATATATCATTATATAATTTTGGTCTCTTGTTTCTATTTGTTCCCAATCAATTAAACAAAGAAAAACAAGTAGATTAATTGAAAAAAGGGGGGAAAATCAAACAAAAGTAAGAAATAATTTAAACCTATTAAATAAAAATAATCATCGACAATGGGTCAAAAACTTGTAGATTTTACATTCCGCAAGTGTGTAGATCGTAACAAATAATAAAGTAGACTTTATGAGTCCGGGTGTTGTTTCCACGATAACTACTATCTAGCTGTTGGTTAAATTATTCATAACTTCAATTTGATTTAAAACAAATAGAATAGTTGTTTTTTGTGATTTTTAATTTTAAATAAACTAAAACGGTAAAAAAAAAATGATTTTTAAACGATGGTTTTTAAGTGTTAGGATTCATGACTATTCTATAGTTATCCCTTTAATCTCAATCACCAAATTTTATACAATTTATTATGTTTAACAAGTGGAATGCTTCTAACTTATTCAATTTACGTCTCTCAAGTTCTAATTAATTCTATTTAACTAAGTAAATTTCATATCTTTATGCGCATTCCGATACACCTTAGTTAAAATGTATTAAATCTCTAAGAATCAATGTAAAAACTGCATTAACTAGAAAATGTATATTTATACGTTATACTAGTTCTCGATTTTGACTACGCGATCTAAACAATTAATCTGCATCTCTACATAATAATTGAACATAAAATCAATGAATAGGCCAAATCCAGACATTAACATTGAAAGTAACAACTATTTACCAAGACCAATTTGAAATATTAGAACTTTTTAATTAAAATTAAAGTTCAAAACTAGGTTACAATCATTTATCATAACTAAATATTAATTACATGTCTTGGAAGAAGAATAAGACAAGAAAGAATTAAAGTCCATCACTAGATTTAATTAAAGGAAAAGATGAGAAAAAGATGAAGATCTTGCACCAAGATTCAACATTCTTCTTGTAAAATCTTGAAACCTTAGCTTCTTGACTCATTTTTTTTATTATTCCCTTTTTTGGATAGAACAATATATGTACAATGAAACCTCCAAACCTTGGCTTACATGTATGTGTATAATTAAACTCTACAAGCCCCCTTGAATTGTTGGACAAAGGCATGTATTTATAGAATAAGATTTAGGTAAAATCCTTGCTCAACTTGATTTCCACAAAGAGTTTTAATTGGTTTCTACCAAAGAGTTTAAGAAATGAAAGGAAACAATTCGTTTTTTCAATTGAACTCCTTCTCTCATATGGCTTTAGTCCTTATTGTCTATTATTTTGTAATAAGTCCTCTTTATTCCAAAATCATTAATAATTGACCCGAGGCAAGTTCCAAAAGTTTGCATTTTGTCCCAAACTTTCCAATTGTCGAATTTATCTAACGAAAGGTAATATACAATTGTACTGAAAATTGTACGTGATCTACTAACACCCTCGATATCTATGGTGGCATCGGAGGTTTCATTTAGTTTGGGTGGTAGGATTTTTTCAGAAAATGATCAAGACTTTAAGAAGACATATTGGGGGGGGCGCTATGATATGCTTGAAGGATTGACAATGCGTGGAATTACATTTTCAAGAAAAAATTGGCAGTATAATGGCTGAGGAGTTTCAGTACGTTCAATGATAGGTTATTCTATGTTTTTAAATTCATTTGTTTCAAAAAAAAAAAAAATTGTATTATTGTACAATTTTAACTCCATCTACATTGAGTCGGTCCCAAACCTGAAAAATGAGGATTGTAGCTTTTACTTTATCTACAATTAGTCTATATTATACAAAATTTGCATTGTTAAAAAGAAATTAGAATTTCACAAATTAAAAAAAAATCACAAAAAAATTGGCATTATTTTGATCGAGCTTTGGCTCTACTCACATCGAGCAAAAAAGCTCAATCCTTATTTTGTTGGGCTGCACATGAACCGACCTCGACCTAGCTCATTGACAACTGCACATTGGATCCTAACTGGAAAAATTCTTATAACATCAAAGAAGAACTATGACCTAAAACTTACAAAATTGAGGACATAGATGGACATGAATAGCCTGTGACCATAGAATCATCTGTGTATTTACTAGCAGTGAGCAGAGCTTGTCACTTCAATGATCTTCATTAGCTCATGTAATTTTTTTTTTTTTTTTTTTTTGGTTATCAATGGAATAAATTTTAGCACAATCATCTTCAGTTAAAGTAAGAACCTATCATTATCCTCTACATGACTACACCATCCACCACATTTTCCACAGTAAGTTATTTAGTTTTATTCGCCTCGACAACTAGAGCTTCATCAGTACTGGCATTGATGCCCAGGTGACCTCTAGTTGGTCCACCAAACTCCACTTCCAAAATGTTGATGTCCCACCCAGAATTAACCTCCCTCATCCGAATCATCATCTCTTAGGCATTCTATAATGCCCAACTATTGGGCATTATAGAATGCCTAAGAGATGATGATTGTCATTTTGCCAATAGTTATTGCCTCCTCTGCCTTCAAGGATTCAATTCTTCCTTTCAGGCTTTTACTTCCTTTCAAGCATCTTCATTAGCAAATGGAAAATGAGATTTTGGGTAGCTAAACCCATTCCTAATTTTAGAGCCAGGTAGGTGATGTAGACCCACTTAGTTACCCACGAAATCAATGGAGAAAAGAAGAAGAAATTCGGATTTCTTGCTGTATTATGAAGAAGAAGATCATATTAGAACCCTAAGGAAACTAAGTCCTTAAAACCCCAACCTTGAGACCCCACAAAGATCATATTAGAACCCTAAGGAAACACAAGAAGGTAAAGCAAAAGCTTTTCTTTCTAACTTCAAAATCGTTCATTCCCTTCAAAATACATGGTTGCTGGTTTATATAACTAAAATGCCCTAACTAAGTGAAGAGAGAACGAAATGGGCCTAAGGAAAATGTGGGTTGGGCCCAATTGATCAAAACACATGAAAATGGGCCTTAAACAATTGCAAGACTAAAGTTAAAATTCCTAATTAATCCTTGTAATCTTCTAGTCCTTCCAGATTTATCCCTTGCACAAAAAGATAAGTGACCATCCTTGGTGACGCTTTGGAATCTTCAAACTTAGTTTTAGAATCCTTTAGCACAGCCTCTTTGTATTGCATTTCCATGATCAAGCTTTGCAATGCCTCTTTCATTCTCTTCGTCCTTGCCAATTCCTTGCAAAGGGTCTTGAGAATATTTGGGAACATCAACTTGGTCAGCACCTCAACCACCTCGATCTCTATTATTCCCCTCCTCTTTAGAAGGATTCGTCCTCGAATCACCTACATCAAACAAAGATAAATCAACAACATTAAAAGTTGTACTAACATTACCATAACCGCTTGGAAAATCTAGCTTGTAGGCATTATCATTGATCCTCTCCAAGACTTGGAAGGGTCCATCTCCTCGAGGCTGCAATTTTGATTTCCGTTGTGTGGGAAATCTCTCCTTACGCATGTGCACCCAAACCCAATCATCGGGTTGGAAGACAACCTTCAAACGCCCCTTATTGGCTTGTTTAGCATATTGCTCATTCTTTCTTTCAATGTTGGCCTGAACTCTTGCATGTAAATCCTTCACAAAATCTGCCTTTTTCTTACCATCAAGATTAGCATGCTCATTAGTAGGTAAAGGTAAAATATTCACAGGTGTTAAAGGATTAAAGCCATAAACGATTTCGAAAGGAGAAAATGAAGAAGTAGAATGAACAGTCCTATTATATGCAAACTCAACAGGTGGCAAACACTTCTCCCACTCCCTTAAGTTCTTTTGAATTGTAGCATGCAATAAAGTAGTGAGTGTCCTATTAACTACTTCAGTTTGACCATCCGTTTGAGGATGTGCAACAGTAGAGAATAGCAGTTTAGTTCCTAATTTATTCCATAAAGTGCGCCAAAAATGACTTAGGAACTTGACATCTCTATCACTAACAATTGTTTTAGGCAACCCATGCAAACGAACCACTTCTTTAAAGAACAAATCAGCAATATGTGTTGCGTCATTGGTTTTAGAACATGCAATAAAATGAGACATTTTACTAAACCTATCAGCAACAACAAATATGCTGTCCTTACCACTTTGAGTCCTTGGTAATCCCAAAATGAAATCCATGGATATATCCAAAGTTGAGCAGGCACTGGTTACACAAGCCATGTGGTCTAACTTTAGATTTTGCTTGCCTGCATGTAATGCACTTATTACAAATAGATTGCACATCATGCTTCATGTTTGGCCAATAAAAATGCTCTTGTAATATATCTAAAGTTTTTTGAACTCCAAAGTGACCCATCAAACCTCCCCCATGACTTTCCCTAACAAGCAACTCACGAACAGAACAAATAGGTACACACAATTTATCTTTCTTGAATAGAAACCCTTCATGCCTATAAAATTCACTAGATGCACACTTATCACATGCATTCCATACTTGGCCGAAATCAGAATCATTGGCATACAAATCCTTAAGCAATTCAAAACCAAGTAATTTAGTTTGCAATGAAGTAAGTAATACGTACCTCCTAGACAATGCGTTAGCCACAACGTTTTCTTTCCCATGCTTGTATTTGATTACATAAGGAAACATTTCTATGAACTCCAACCACTTAGCATGTCTTTTATTAAGCGTCTTCAAGAACTTCAAGCTCTCATGATCGGAATGAATGATGAATTCCCTCGGCCACAAGTAATGCTGCCATGTTTGAAGAGTTTTCACTAACGCATAAAGCTCCTTGTCGTGAGTAGGATAATTCATCGTTGCCCCACCTAACTTTTCACTAAAATAAGCAATTGGTTTCGAATCCTACATCAAAACAGCTCCTATTCCAAATCCAGATGCATCACATTCTATCTCAAAAGCTTTATCAAAGCTAACACAACAACGGTGCATTAGTCAGCTTATCTTTCAAAGTTTTGAAAGCCTGATCATGTTCATCATCCCATTTAAAAACAACATTCTTTTTAACAAGTTCATTCAAAGGTGCAGCAATAGAACTAAAATCTTTAACAAACCTTCGATAAAAACTTGCTAAACCATGAAAACTTCTCACCTTGTTCGCATTCGTAGGTGTAGGCCAATCGCTTATGGCTCTTACCTTTTTTTCATGAACACTAATACCCTGCGAACTAACGACAAATCCAAGAAATACAACAGATTCTATGCAAAACGTGCACTTCTTAAGATTAGCATGCAATTGGTGTTCTCTCAACATACTAAACACAGCTTGCAAGTGTTTCACATGTTCATCCAAATTTTTGCTATAAACTAAATATCATCAAAGTAGACTACCATAAAATTTCCCATGAAAGCACGCAAGACATGGTTCATTAACCTCATGAATGTACTAGGTGCATTAGATAAATTACCTATGTTTCGAAGTCTTCAATATTTACCTTAAAAAAAAATTTATGCCTTGTCTATGTTTGGTGGATTAGTGCCTGTTCCAGATTTCTTGAGGCTCGGAGAACGACATGGAGAATTTGAGGAAGAGATAAGTCCAGTATGGATTGGAGGATGAGGACATTTTATAGTGACGATGGGCACAAGTGAAGAGGCTCCAGATGTACCTCTTTAACTTTTTATTCAGAGCTTGATCGAGACATCTTCTTTTCACCTTTTACATCTACTCACTCTGCTTTTTATAAGCCACAAAAGTGGGTTTCAATTCGCAAGCTTATACAATACTTTGTTTGACAGTAACGAAGTCTGGCTTCAAAGGTCCCTTTTTCAAATAGTTTTCTATAGAAAAAACGTGTTAGCACTTATGATTCTTGATAAAATATTTCTATCATTTTCTTAGATTATAATTAGTATAAATAACAATAAAATCACATCTTTTGTGTCACGTACATCGAATTTGATCAGAACTATTGAACTAGACATTAAACCTTATTCCTCGTGGGACGATAAACTCTTAACTCACTTATTATTACTTGTCAACGATCACGTACTCTTGCGGGTTTTCAACGAACAAGTCTTTGGCGCTGCTGTCGGGGAATAACAGATTTAATTTTAGTTTAGTAGTTTCTATTTAGTTCGAATTTTTTTTCTTTTTGTTCTTTTAGGTCTTAATTATGATACCTGATCTCTTCTTGTTTTACTTTTTGTAAGTTTTTACTAGTTTATGCAAGTTCCTGACACGATCGAGATTCTCCTTATAAATCCCGAGATTGAAAGGACTTTCAAGCAACGTAGAAGAGAACAAAAAATAACAAGCTCAACTTATATTGGTTGGGGATTATGTGAATCCTTTGCCAGCACCAATTCAACCTCCGATCATCTATTCGCAATTTGGACAAGCTAATTTCCACATCCGACCAGATGTCATAAACCTATTTCAAAATCATCAAGACATCAGGTTCAGCGGGAAAGCTACAGAAATCCACATGAACACATTCAAGTTTTTACCATGTTGTGTGACGTAATTAGCCATAAGGGGATATCGCGGGAGGCATTTTGAATGCGTCCATTTCCTCACACTTTAAAGGAGGGTGCAAAAATATGGATGATGTCACAATTTCCTGGGAGCATCATATCGTGGAATGACATGGTAAAAAAATTTACCATGAAATTATTCCCTCCATCTCGTGTTCACCAAATCAGAAACGAAGTATATCTTTTTAGACAGAGAGACTTTGAGACATATCCAAAAGCATGGGACAGGTTCAAGAGCGCGTTCAGGAAGTGTCCAAATCTTCACATTCCTAAACTGGCGAAAATATATCTCTTCTACATGGGTTGCGCTCTGAATTTCGTAATATTGTAGATGCCTTAGCAGGTGGATTGATTTTGACGATCGAGGTAGATGATATACATAAGCTATTTGAAAGGATTGCAGAGAATCAGGCCAACTGGCCAATTGATAGGGGTCTCCAAGGAAGGTAGCTGGGATGTACAATGTAGACTCAGTGACAGCATTAGCAGTACAGATGGAAGCAATAACGAAAAAGCTTGACACTTTAACTCAATATGTGAATATGGTACAAACTCCTGCTCCAATGTACACAGGTTATGGGGGAGATCTCAGTACTACAAGTTGTCCTTTAACTTCTACTCATAAGAATCAAACAGCAGAGGTAAGTTATGCGCAGAACTATCAAAGGCCAAATGGACCTTTCCCATACAACTACCATCCGAGTTTGAACAAGCATCCTAACTACGCATGGGTGGATAATTCGAATCAAGTAAATCAAATGAGGGGCAATCCACCAGTGATTCAGCAGCAAGAGCAAAGGCCGTCACCGGAATATTTGTAATCTCAGTACATCACAAAGACTGAGACCAATTTCCTGAATCAGCAGGCTTTTATCAAGAAATTGGAACATCAGGTGGGACAGATAGCAACTGCAATAGCCAACAAACCACAAGGTACATTGCCTGGCGACACTGAGAAAAATCCACGGGAGCAGGTACTAGCAGTTGAGGCGGTGAGTTCTGAAACTAAAAATGAACCATCATTCACTCCCATTACCCCGATCAAGGAATATGTGGCACCCATCCCATTCCCTCAGAGGCTTAGGAGACAGCTAACACATGAGGATCAAGTTTAGGCCATCACTACTAGGAGTGATGTTTAGTTACTAGAAATCAATGCAAAGATGAAAGAGACAGAGAGCACTCAAACTCAAACTAAGGGTAAGGAACCAGTGGAGCAGTCTGAAGAAGCAATAGAGAATGATCAAAAGATAGTGTCAGATTGTCCACATTTTAAGGTAAATATTCCAGGCACTTCAGTGACACCTCTGGCCCATTTTCCTCAAAGGTTGCAAAAAACCAAGTTGGAGAAGCAAGCTATGAAATTCCTAGAGGTCCTCAAAAAGCTGCATGTCAACATCTCATTCATTGACGCTATCCTTCAAATACCACACTATTCTAAGTTTTTGAAGGAGATGTTGACTAAAAAGAAGAAGATGCCCGAGCATGAAACAATAGAACTATCTGAAGAGTGTAGCGCAATCATCTAGCCCAGGATCCCTCCCAAACTTAAAGATCCAGAGAATTTTACTCTACCTTGATCCATAGGAAATTTACATAATATTAATTGTTTAATTGATTCAGGAGCAAGAATTAACTTAATTCCTTTGCCTCTTTACAGGAAATTGGGGTTGGGAGACCCCAAGGCTGCTTCTATCATTCTTCAACTGGCGGACAAATCGCTGAAACATTCCTATGGAATAATCGAAGACATGCTTATCAAGACGGAAGTGTTCATTTTTCCAGCTGACTTTATCATTCTGGACATAGAAGAGGCAACTTAGATGCCACTAATCTTAGGAAGGCCATTTTTGTCCACAAGCCGAGCCTTGCTGGATTTTGATACTAATGAGATAGTTCTAAGGGTAGAGGATAAGCAACAGAGCTTCACCATGGAGAATCCAATCAAGCAACCCTTATACTTTGAGGATTGCCAATGAGTGGATCATTGGGAAACTACAAAGGTAGGCCAAATGCTGGAGGAATTATTGGTAGGGACAACAATGGAAACATGATTGTTTGGAGAGTCAAGGATGAACCGAAGATGTGCAACCAGTGTTTAAAATGTAGGACTGAAAACTCTCTCTTCAAGCCACCATGAAGAGCCTAAAATTAACAAGAGTCGAGTTAAAGACTTTAAACAAGTGCTTGTTGGGAGGCAACCCAATCTTTTTATCCCTTTTATTTATTTTGCTTTCTAGTTATAGGATAGTTTAGTTTATTTTTATAGTTTTAATTAGGGAATCATCATCCATATTCAATTTTTCCTCGGGGTTACTTGTTGGTTTATTGATGTTTGAGCTAAGTAACACTTGTTCTAGATCTTTTGTACCTTCGTGCCTTATTTATCTGCATTGTGCAGGAACGTGACGTCGTAGAAACACTTGAACCAACAATTACTAAGGAGACAACGGGATACATTGAAAAGCTAGCCATTGAATTCTACGCCATATCAGGGGAGTCTTCTCTTCATTTTCTTCCCCCACCCCTTTATATGTGGACTTAGGATATAAGACATTGAAGACAAATGTCCAATTTAAATTTGGGGGTGGAAAACATGAGCTTTATTTTGTTTTGTGTGTTTTTTTTTATTGCTTTATGATATTAAAAAAAAACAATTTTTTTTTTAAATGTTGAAATATTCCAAAAAAAAATATTTTCATTTTGTATGTTTGTGTGAGTTAGTTGGTCTGGCTGGTAATGAGGAATATATTGGATTATGAATTGATCTATGAATGGTGAATATGTTGCATGCTTAAGTTAATGTTTGCTTTTTCATGTGAAGTTTGATCTATATTGAGCATGTGAATTAAGTTAAGCATTGTGTAAGATCATAATTGGATAGGTTGAAAATAGTGAACCATAGATGCTAAACCCAAAATCATAATTGGGAGGATTTCACTGTTGTAGGTAGATGTAGGTGGCAATAAAAGTTTGAAAGCTCGGACGGCCCGGGCTTGGCTCGAAAAAAGCCAGAGCCGAGCCCGACTCGGCCCGGCCCGTGTCACCAGCCAAAAATGGCTCGTGTATAATTTTAAAAAAAAATTAATTTTTTTTTTTAAAATTAGCGGCCTGCACACGGTAGGCAGCTAACGTGCACGCAAGCTGTTGCTTGCATAAATTTAAAGTTTTTTGAATATCCCACGAATTGTCTTATGAAAAATTTGAATTTGAAAATTAAAACGGATATATTTTTGTCTAAAAATACGAGAAAAATTTTACAATTTCATATCAATCTATCTCTAAAGTCTAATATCGTTACGCAATTGAAGTATTCTACTCTCCAATTTCTTAACTTTGATTTTCAAGTTAAACATTTGGTTGTATTATTCAGTTTCTTTTATTCTATTATTAAATATTCCTTACTATAAGTATAATACTTATACATGGATTTTACTAGCGATGAAATTAATCAGTTTAAAGGTAGTCCGAGCACTCCATTGGGGAACGATGCATTTCAAAATGTTCCAAATAATTTGGAAGATATCGAAGAGGAGGAAGTAGTCGAGGTTAAAAGGTCGAAAAAAGATTCTGCGGAATGTTGGCAACATATGACTCGTAAAAAAGTTGGGGTTGAAAATGGAGTTGATATTTGGAAAGTATGTTGCAATTATTGTGGTAAAGAACTTAGTTGGAAGCCCAGTTCGAGCACATCGCATTTAAATAGGCATATATTAAGAAGTTGCAAAGCAAAACCAACCGATCTTGACCCGAAACAGACTGAACTAACATTTACCGGTTCCAATTCTACTCTTTCCACTTTTGTATATTCATAGGAAAGATTTCATGAATGAATGGCTGTATACGTGGTTGTAGCAGAGATGTCGCTAACGATGATCGAGTCAGAACACTTTACTTGTCTTGTGCAGAATTATCTTCAACCCAGGTATCGTTCTTATTGTAGAAATACTCTTCGTTCGGATGCTATAAAATTATATAACAAATAAAAAACAAACTGCTATTGAAAATCTAAAAACTTTTAATTGTGTTATATCATTTACCTCTGATTTATGGACTGGTATTAATAAAAAAAAGGTTATATTGCTGCTACAACTCATTACATTGATCATCTATGGATTATGCAAAAAAAAATTATTGCATTCAGATGTGTAGATTATCCTCATAATGCGACTATGTATACATGGTTTTAAAAGATATTATACAAGAATATGGTATGCAAGAAATGGTTCGAAGTTTTACTTTTGATAATGCTAGTGTAAATAAAGTTGTTGTCGACAAATTTATTGAGGATATGAACCCTATATTTGGAGGTTTATTTTTTCATCAACGTTGTGTATGTCACATTATCAATTTGATTGTAAAAGATGGATTGGCACATATAAAATCACCTTTAGATAAAATTAGGCGAGCAATTAATTTTATCTCTATATTACTAGCAAGAAAACAAGCATTTAACAGTTTATGTGCAAAATATGGATTAGAAGGGAAATCATTTGTCACTGATGTATCACATAAATGGAACTCTACATATCTTATGCTACACTTGTGTGAAAAATATGATAAAGTTATTTCAATGTATTATAATAGTAGGCATACATATGGATCCGAACATAATTTGGAAGATTGAGAATGGTCTTTCGCATTTATCGTGAAAAATTCTTAAAACCTTTTTTCGATGCCAAAAAGGAATGTAGCGGTGTTTATTACCCTACGTCTTCACTTGTTTTACACCATTTTTTCTATATTTCACAAGCATTTCAAAAACATAGGAATTTACCCATTTTTGTTGATGTAATTTATTCTATGGAATTAAAATTTCGTAAATATTGGGAGGAGTTACCCTCTTTATTTTTATTAGCTTCGGTGATGGACCATCTACTTAATTTAACTGGCACACAAACTATTATAAAGGAAATTTCAAATTTCATGAATGTAGAATTATCACATGCGCCTATAGAATCTATGTTATGTGAAATGTATAACTATTACGCTGAAAAAGATGGTCATCGTAGTTCTACTTCCCAAAGTTCTTTTTCAATAAATACTTCAACAAATTCAGACAGTTTATGGAGTTTTTTAGAGACCAATATTAGTGTTGCCTCATTTAGTTCTAATTCGTCAATATCTAGAGTAATAGATATCAGTGGTACAAATTTTGAAATTCCCTCTGAGTTAGCTAGATATATGCATGTGGACATTCGTAGTATGTTACAACCACAAGAACTACATGAATCTAATCTTTTATCATGGCGGAGGTCTAACGAAAGGCAATATCCGATTGTATCAAAAATTGCTCGCGATCTATTAACATCTCTGGTGTCTACGGTAGCATCGGAAGCTGCATTTAGTTTAGGTGGTCGAATTTTATGTGACGAACAATCAAGACTAAAAGAAGATATATTGGAGGCTTTAATATGTTTGAAAGACTGGAAATGTGCGGAATTATGTCTTCAAGAACAAGTTGACAGTATAATGGCCGAAGAGTTGCAACAAATTCAAGTATAAGATATTGTAAGTTTTTAAATTGATTAGTTTCAAAAAAATATGTAATTTTTTAAAAAAAAATTTCAAGACAAATTGTACACATAATATTTTATTCGTGTACAATTTTAACTCCGCCTACATGATTGTAGCCGGTCCTAAGCCCAGATAAAAGAGGAGGGTTTTAACTTTTATAATTCATTTAATTTATAAATTTTTTAAGTAAAAATTGTAAATTTTACAAAAAAAAAAAAAAAAAAAAAAAAAAAAAAAAAAAAAAAAAAAAAAAAATCGAGCCGAGCTTGGTTATTAAATATTTAATTATAATTATAGTTAAGTATTTAATTTGAATGTTTATTTAGTGTTTAATTATTTATTGTAATTGGTTAAGTAATATTTAATTATTATGTAATTATAAATATGAATTGGTTAAGTAGTATTTAATTAAAATAATTTATTTAGTATTTCATTATTTAATTTAATTAAATAATTAGGCAAAAAATTAACGTGTGAAACCGTGATTCTTATGCCCACGATCTTAGAATTTTCTATTGTTGACTTAGTGTTTTGCTTGAAATATTACTTTAAAAAGACTAGGATCGTTATCTGTAAGAATTGCAACTATAACTTCGGGTTGATTTTGCACATTCATTTAAATTTATTATTCGCGAAACTCATTTGTAATCAAACATTTTTTAATAAAATAATTTTGTAGGTGAATTCATAACTTTTTCATACTTTTTAATCACATATTTTTCTAAAAAAATCATTTTTACTTTAAATAATCCAAACAAACACGTGAATGCTCTCTTTTTTTGTCAAGAGTTCATTGGGACTAGTGTAGGTAATAAAAAATGTATATTTTACAAAAAAAAAAAAAACAAGGGAAAAAAATAAAATTACCCTAGCCGGCTCGGCTAGGCTCGGCCCGCCAAGGCCTGGGCTGAGCCACTTTTTTTGGCCGGGCTTAGCCCTGCTCGGCTTGGGCCCAAAAAAGCCCGGCCAAAAAAAACTCGAGCCGAGCCCGAGCTTTTTTTCCCGGCTCAGGCTCGGCCCGGCTCGTTGCCATAGCTAGGTAGATGTTGAGATAAATGAGGATTCAATGTGTGAAATTAAAGATTTTGTGGATTGTCTAAGGTCAATAGAATGAAATTGGGCGAAAGTCTCAAATTAAAAATTGGTTTACTTGGATGGGTGTTTAATGAGGGACATTGCACTAATTAAGGTAAAAAAAAAAGTTTATTTGAAAATTTCTTTTCGTAGCCTTTATGACTCGAGTTATTAAGTCTGTAAGGGTATTAAAACCTGTTGTCCTAAAGTCAACTGACTTGAAAGTCGTCGGCCTAAAACTTGTTACACGGGTCATTTAGAAAGCTTAAGGGAGAGAATACTGCAAATAAAGAAAAAATGAAAAAAAAATTGAGAAAAAAAAATCAGAAAAACAGGTGCATGAAACAGAAGACGCACCAAATGCCTTAGTTAAGTCTCAAACACTTATTTAGAAAAATTTGACTTTTAATGAGGGGTCATTAGCCTAGTTAAATCCTGGAGATTGAAGCAATCAAAATCAAAGGAGAATCCTTGTTTATTGACATATTGAACTGCAATTGGTGATATTTACCTAAAGTAGAGAGGTGAGGATAGTATAAAATCAACTTTAGATCACACACTAGAAAAAAGCGAAAAGAACAAGTTTTGGAGTGTGTGAATCTCACAAGTGAGGAAAAGAACATATTTGACTATTAAGGGTCGAGATGGAACAACTTATGAATTCATGATGTTATGCTTAATTCTTCACATACACACAACGTCAACTTTACATTGAAAAGGTAGACTTTAATTTCTGTATTGTGATCTTGAAGCTATGAGTATCAATATCATGATTTCAATTCTGAGATAAAAAAAAAATGTTGGGTTAGCTAATGGAGAAAATATGGAAGAAAGTGGAGAAATCTACTTTCTTGAATGAAATCTTGAAAGGAGTTGAATAATCTTCAATAATCGTGCATAATTCTCCTTGGATTGATGATCAAGCCTTGTTCTTCGCCTCCAAAATATGTAGAATATCGAGATTTTAGGTCTAAAAGGAGCCTCTTACGTTCTGGACGTCTTCTGGTATAAATAGGATGCCAAAATATTCTATACCAAGAGTTTCCAAAAGAAAGAAAAGGAAAGAAAATAATCTCTGGGAATTGAAACATGCGTACGCATGGTATACTTTGTGTGTATGTACAATACAAGTGAAATGGCCTCAGGTGGGGAGAATTGGGATCTCGCGTAGGCAAGACTTGCAGGCATCTGTGCATAGTTATACATTTTTTCCACTGGAAAACCTTCAGTATTTTGATCATACCTTTCTCTCCCGATATCCAATTGAGATAATTCAAAATGCGTTGGAAAGCTGACTCAAATATGTACAATTCCTATAGAAATACGAATTTTTCCATTCGAATGTTTTCTATCCAAAACATGGGTCTCAAGTTGAGGCTGAAAGTTCGAAGCATAACTTTTTCGGCTGGAAGTTTATATGTGGTAGTACTTTGATGATATTCCATCCATTTGGCTTTTTTCCTCATCTGATATCGGTCTAACACTCTCAAATCTTCATTGTGATATTTGACATAACTTTTGAATAATTTCACTTTAGTCCCCAAGCTTTGAATTTCGCCTTCTCTTGCTATTTTTACATTCTTTCGTCCAATTTTCCATTCAAACATGAGTTTTTCCAAAAGAACAATACAATTCTATAGTTTAAAGCTCCAAATAAGTGTGGAAAATACACTTATCAATTCTAGCTAAGCATATTTGCATAAGTCAAGGAATTATGTTTCGAGGCTATCAATTCGTGCCTGACGAAGTGGGTATTTTTCTCTATAAGCTCAGAGTACTTGCACTTCTTATTCGTGAGCTGATAGATGATAAATATGATGTCTCACTACTCCTTGAAGATTTTGCAGCGAGGTAGAGAATCTGCAAATAAAGCATAAAAATGGTTAAGTATGAAAAGATAGAAACAATAAAACATCAGCGCAACAAAATTAAAGACTCGCTAGTGGTGAAATAGGCAGTGGGTATGATAAGAGGATCTAGGGGATCTCCTTCCATGGTATCTCAATGCCCTGATGTGCAAAACCAAGACACGTTCCATCCTTTGATGGAGGTGGACAGGCCTAAGATAAAAGGGGTATGGCCTAAGATGTCAGATATTACCACCCCTAAAGTTCTATCGTGAAGATGGAAATGAAGATGCAAAAAACCCATCCTCGCCCAAAGTTGCCTCATACCAAAGCATCCACAACCCAACCATCTAACTTCAAGGGTTCGAATTAAGCTGTATCGAAGCTAGGTCATAAGATCTTAAGACGCGATGGGAAAATGGTTGAATGGGAAATCTATGTCCAGCCTTAAAAATCACTCACAAGAACATACCCCAACCCCAGGCAGCAAGCATGCACATAGGGCTCGAGCATTATGAGGCCTAAGCTATCAGGGATGCTAGGCTTAGAATTTTGCTAAGGTCATGTTTGAAGGGATGTTAGAGGTACCTCATTTAATCAAAGTGTTAACAAGTCTATCAAGCCTCCTACTGATGTTTGCACTACATATAACAATAGCAGATATTTTGTCTGAAGAGAGGACAGTTAACTGGCTCTCTAATTCTTAAAGGCAAAATGGCCAACCTATCTCCATTAGCTTCATCAAACCACCCCTCACAGCCTCAAACATTTTCAATGTTCTACTTTTAAAAGAAATGAAGAAGATAGAGCAGGGAACAACTAAAACTTTACCTAGAAAATGTGCCTAAGATGAAACTCATTGGAATTGATGAATGTTGCTAGAAAAAGTAAGGTAGACCACCAAAAGTGCACAATTTTCTTCTCGAAATTGCAAATGGACAAAGTATTTGTATGTTTTCAAGTTTTTTGCAAAAAAACTTACAAATGAGAGAAGGAAGCCTTTTTATAACCAAAGACAACGAACCTCAGCCATTGAATGAAAACAAAAATGATCATGTCCATCCATTCATCAGCTCATTTGAGTCATTAAAAATGAAAAATCACATCTAATCAAGGGTCTATGAAGCATTTCAAACACGTGTGTGGCCCTGTGGCCCCAAATTTGCATACCCATATAAGCCAATATTAGCATTTATGACCTAGGAAATACAAGTTTTGGAAATAGGCATCCACTCTAATGATTTCTTGAAAACACACCTAAAAAATGTCTCATCAGCTCAGAGGCCCACCTCACCATCACAGCTTCATCAAGCTGCCTATCTTTCAAAGCCTCGTCCCCAATGCGCAGGACCACACTTGTGGATCACATCTTCATAAAGCGGCTCTAAGCCTTGTCCTTCATGCTAAGGTATCGTTTCTATATCATAGCTTTATCATGCTACCTATCTTTCAGAGCCTTGTCCTCCATTCTAGGATCTCGCCTCTACATTACAGCTGAAGACAAGCTACCTATCTTTCAAAGCATTGTCCTCCATGTTGGCCTCTCATCTCTACAAAAATTCGCTTGCATATATACCACACAAGGTATCAAAAAAAGCAATCACCTAGCCAAAAAGGTGAAAACACTCCATACAAGAACATCACTTCAACAATGTATCACACCGTACCTTTATATTCCACTACACCGAAAAATCTATTCGTAATATAAATACTTGGACGTGGGGGACTATTGCTATGCCTCTTCTAATGTAGCTTCAAACAATGGCCATATGGTAGCCAGCTAACAAGCACAACCAGGTCCGTTTTGTCACTATCCTACTTAACCTAGCCCGAGGCCATAACTAAGGTAGCTGAAGTCATGCATCACCTCAACCTAGGTACTATAAAATGCTGCAAAATTGAATATGATGTAAATAACCTATTATGAGAGAATGCATTTCCCATTTCAACTATTCCAAGAGATCTTTTATACAAGATCTTTCTATAATTGATGATGTGACATTACTGCATATTGATAAACTATCGGTGTACTTTTCATATGTCAGATCTAGGCTGTAGGTGACTATTTGTCAGAAACCTTAAATGTCCTTGAACCTACTAGGATTGATTGAGTGACACTCAAGAGAAGACACCTAGGCCATCAGGATAAGGCCACGTGTCTTCTTTTCCAATGATAACCATTCTTCCTATTCTACTATAAAAGCAAACACTTAGTGTCGTTTGGAAGATAATACAATTTTACACTTTTAAGAGGCACTCTCTCGTTTTACTCTTTTATAAATCCCCCATGTCCATACACTAACGTGACTCACGTCTTCTGTTCATTCTACAATCATATATACTCGTAAAATTGACTAACTTGATCGTTGAAGTACTTGCGGCTATCTTCTCCACCATCGGTGAAGGCCATGCACTTCATGATTTGTCCAAGTGTGCAAGAGACTATCTATGTTTATGTGAGTACAATCAAGATCTGTTGTCCACATCATTCATGCATAAACTGAGGCCAACATGCTTATTATTTCTTGATCATTAATTTCCTCGTCGGTCAAATCCACAAGTCATCATACATTTTTGGAGCTCGACTATCTCCATGAAAGAGTAGTCTGTGTAAACTAACCTCAAAGCTTAAAAAGATGAATCATGTCAAATACTTTCCACCTTTATACATCCTTGTTGGGGTGGAATTGAGCGTTCCCACAGTGAACACATAGATAAATTAGTTTATGAGGTCAGGCCAAATGTCGATACTACTTGATGTCAAGTTGTTATATACTATTTTATGGCTCATTTTGAAAGTATAACAAGGAAGCTTAGGCATTTTTATGCAAGTGTTTCTCCCACGAAGTTCATGTAGGTGTTGTATTCTCGAACATAGTCGATAGGGTTGCCGTCCTACTAAAATTCTTCACTTTTGGCGTGGTCTAGGGCTTCCAAATTCTTTTATTGCCTCAACGAATGGAGAATATTCTTCGTTTGCTATCCATCTTCTCTAGTCGGAGTTATCTGCTCCCCGTTCCTATCATTGAAGCACATGGTAATGCGTATATTTCCAATTTGATGGAATAACTAACTTCTTGGCCAACTCTTCCACCATATTCTCTAGAAGGCTTGTCTTAAACTGCCATAGTACTTTCCAAACCTATTGGAGACACTGATGGATCTTAAAGATCTCCGCTTTCGTTTAAGATGGGACACTTGTCTCCAACGTGGCAGGTCAAAAGGCAAGTTAGTTACATGTTGAGATACTTGCTCCATTTGAAAACAACCTTCAATCCCATTATCACTTTCATCATCTTGGAAAAGTGGAACTACTTGACCTTGTTTCAGCATGTACTATCGTATGACCGCATTATTCTTAGCAAAATGTTTTATCTTGGTAGCTATATCAGCCAAAGTTTGACTCAATTGACCAACTTTTTTGCTCTCCAGCTCCTTTGTCTATGGCGATTTTCTTATGGAACAACGAGACTTTCATTACTGCTCATGGATCTTCATTGTTACTCGACCCACTTCCACTCATGCCACGTAGCTTTTTGTCTTCCTCACGTGTGTTCCTCTAGTCGTATTCCGACAAACGACATCAAACTATTCGCCTTAAAAAAAATAGAAATCTTTTAAAAGCCAACTACATGTTTCCTACCAGATGGCATATGTAGAAAGAAAGAAAGCCAACTACATGTTTCCTAGGTGTGTTTTTTGGTAGGCATATGTAGAAAGAAAGAAAGAAGAAGTTTCGATGTTATTTTTGTCGAAAAATGTACTTCAATTGGAGAATGCTAAATTTTCCAAAAGTTTCAACCCTAAGTTTTGCCTTGATTAGAGATGGCTTTTAGAGAGTGAAAGACTTATAATCTTTTTTATTTCTCACATTTCAATTTCCTTTATTAGTAGTGTAAATGACTTTATTTGTAGACACTTTTCTGCCTTTATATTAATTTCAAGTTTCAATATTCTTGTTGGAAGTACATGTCGAATGTAATTTTCAAGGTTTGCACTTAAGTCCCCCTGATGCACATTAAAAAGAGTTTTTTTTTTTTGGAAAAATGAAATTTAGAATAGTGATTTTTTTAAGAATGCGTTGTTAAAAAGTAGAGAACAATTTTTGAATTATGTGCAAAATATTTTATTGTTAGAATGTATGGTTGAAAATGAATTTAAAAAAAAAAAAATTTTTTTGAGAATGATAGACAAACAAGGGGTAAATGACGTCTATTTTAGACGGCGAGCTGAGACCTCTAGTGTGGTTTAGACGAGGCTTTCAAACGTGTATTAGCCAAATGATTGAGGTTTGGTATTTCCTTTGGCAAGGAAAGCTTTGGTTGTTGATAGGCTCAAGGGCTTGAGATTATATTGGAGATGGAGTTGATAGAAAATAACAATTCCTTCATTCAAAGGAAGGAACAATCCGAAGGCATATTTGAAGTGGAAGAAGATCGAGCTCATATTTGATTGTCTTATCTACTCGGAAGAAAAAAAGGTAAAAATTGTTGTCGTTGACTTTACTGATTATACTATCATTTGGTGGGATCAAATAGCAACATCTAGGAGGAGGATTCATGAAAGGCTTATTGAAACGTGGGAAGAATTGTAGGCTATCATGAGGAAGAGATTCATTTCTAATCATTACTATAGAGATCCTTATAAAAAATTACAGTCTTTATCAAGGATGTAAAGAGTGTGGGGTATTATTACAAGAAGATGGAGATTGCCATGATTAGATCGAATATTGAGGAGAATCAGGAGGCCACCGTTGCCTGGTTTTTGAATGCTTTGAATAGGAAGATAGCTAATGTAGTAGAATTACAACATTATGTGCTAACCCTATGACTGTGGAGAGACAGCTAAAGATGAAGGGGACAGCTAGATACATCGAGTTCTTCAGGTTCTAACCCTTCTTGAAATCGAAATGGGATGACAATAGAGATGATGGGGTTGTTTCAGAGAGTAGAACTAAACTATCGAAAGGAATAGAGGAAGTTGCTAGCAATATAACACTCAAGGTGGGTTCCAAACCTTACTAGGAATCAGGATATCAAATGCTTTGGGTGCTTGGGATAGGGACACATTGCTTCTCAATGTCCGAACAAAGGGCGATGATCTTGCGAGACAGTGAAGAAGTGGTGAGTGATAGTGAGGGTGACTGTGATGACATGTCGAAATTGGAGGATGTCATAGTGAGAAAAATAGAGTATACAGTGGGAGAGCTATTGGTTACAATGTGAGCTCTTAGTGCTCAAATCAGAGTGGATGAATTGGAGCAAAAAAGGGAGAACATATTTCATACGAGATGTCATGTCAACGACAATATATGTTATTATTATTGATGAGAGTAGTTGTACCAATGTGGCTGTCACTACACTTGTTGAGAAATTGGGGTTAGCTATGTTAAAACATCCTAAACCTTACGAATTGCAGTGGTTGAATGAATAGAGGTTAGGGTAAATAGGTGAGTGTTGATTAGTTTCTAAATTGGGAGGTATTAAATGAAGTGATGTGTGATGTAGTTCCTATGCATGCCCGGACATATTTTGTTGGGGAGGCCATGACAATATGCTAGGAACGTGATATATGATGTGTAAAAAAATAGGGATAGTTTTACTAAAGAAGTGAAATCAATAAACTTGTGCACCGTTAACACCAAAACAAGTTTATGAAGATCAAAATCAAACTAAAAAGTAAGGAAGATAAAAGAATGAGAGAAAAAAGAGTGATATCTTTCACAACAAGAGAGTAAGAGAGAAAATAATGAAGTGACTAATTGTGAAAAAAGAGTAGAACAACGAGAGAGAAAAGAAAAAGAGTCTTTCAAGAGGAGAGAAAAGTTGAAAATGAATTTGTTTGCAAAAAGGAGTAAGTTGAAGTGGGTAGTAGTTGAGAATCGACTTATGATCTTGTTGGTTTATACTTTAATCAGTGTCTCAACTTTGAGGAATCTAACACACTCTTTGTTTGGCTTCTTTGTTGCAGGAATTCAAAAACTTGTTTTTGGAGGACATGCCTTGTGGGTGGTACACCCATTCGAGGCATTGCGTATCAAATTGACTTCGTACCTAGAGCTGTCATTCCAAATAGGCAGGCTTATAGGAGTAATCCCGAAAAGACCAAGGAACTTCAAAGGCAAGTGGAAGAATTGATGAGTAAAGGGTATGTGAGGGAAAGCACGATTCCATGTGTCATGCATGCTATTTGTGCCGAAGAAAGATGAAACTTGGAGGATGTGCCTAGAATATCGAACAATCAACAACATAACGGTAAAATATCGTCACACTTTACCTAGATTAGATGATATGTTGGATGAATTACATGAATCGTGCATGTTTGGTAAAATAGATCTTAAATTGCAATGCATATCATTGAACTAATCTCGAACTTATCAAGGATTAAATTCTTATACTGCTCAATAATTCAAATGAGGTTCATAATAAGTTATTTGATTCAATAATTTATTGGATCAAGTTCTCATAACCATGATATCTGGTTTTCTTGGATTTGATCTAATCTATCGTGGATTTCTACAAATTACTACGTGGGTTCGCATCATAAAGAATCGAAATTTCAGGCCGATTTGTATATTCCATTGCCGAAATTGACAGTACTTTTCACGGATAGGTTAAAGCCTTGTGTAATGATAACTGGGTTGCTTTAGTTTGTTTTTGGAGTTAGGTGGTGACGAATGTGCTGCACTTAAGAATATGCTATGGAAGGGGATATGAAGGAAGTAAAGTGAGACAGAGGAGAGGTCATCACTAAACAATAGGGAAAAAGGAGAAGGAGAATACTTCGAGAGATCTACGCGACTACTGATTGTACCGTGAAAATGAGAGTTGTAATCTGGCAGATCTACGGTAAAAGATGTGAGTTTTATATCCTGGCAGTGGAGACGACGACCAAAAGATTTGGGTTCGATTCTGATTCTTCATTTAAACTCCATTTAGCAGTGGGTTGATGGTGAAAGTGGTAGTAATGGCAGTGGTAGTGGCAAGGCTGTGGGCGATAATGGGTAGCAGTATTTTTGTTTTGGAGTAGAGGTGGGGTTTGGATGTGGATAGGTTTAATTTTTGTTCTTCATTTATTTTTTTTAATTATTTTATGTGGAAAAAATGCAAAGTTAGCAGCATACCCTTTTAATTTGGTCAAATTCTACTTCTTGGTCAACTAATGGCTCATCTACAAATTTCTCAAAGGTTTGGAGCCTCTACTGACACAAACTGTTGGTTAGGATAAAGTCTGCTAAAACTCAAAATTTAGGGATCGTTGTTGCAATTTTTCCATAATTATTTCAGCATAGTATCTCCAAGCCAAACGTCTTATTTTTCATTTTTAATATATTATTTTTAAATTTGACAATAGTATTTTAAAAATAAATGTATGGCCCTGCAAAGTCTGTAGTAAATACATTATTTTAATCTAAATAGGTTATCAGTATTAACTGTACCTTTAATGGATCCCACAACTTTTCAACTATAAATTTTAAAAAAAAAAAATTACCATAATCTACTAAAAAATCTAATTTTAATCCCTACCAAACACCCTCTATAATTAAATTGAAAAATAAATAATTATATTTTTATTTTAGATCTACCATACCTTCCACCCCGCCACCAATGGCCAGCCTAGTCGCTAAACAATATTAGCCCTTGTTTGTCTATTACTAAAATGAGTAATAGTGAATTTTTGAAGAATGTATTGTTAAAAAGTAGAAAATATATTATGTGCAAAATATTTTATCGTGCAAATGTATAGTTAAAAATGAGTTTAAAAAAAAAACAATGTTGCTTATTAATCCTCAACTAGTTTATCTTAAACAGAATTAGAACAAAATTGCACGCAATAATAAAAAGAAAGGACGTTTTTTTTGCTACCTCTGAAGTCACGTTTGGACTTTGGAGTAACTTTGTCCAACACGATAACAAAATGGACAAACATTATGCCCCCTACTACCAAGGAATATGGACAGTGATGAAATCACAGGCTCCTCCTTCTGAGTCCTGAATTGTAATTTTCGCAATTCAAACCCTAATCCTAATTCTACCCTCCTAAAATGGATCCTCTGGACGAAAATAAAGACCCTCGAGCTACCGCCAATGGCGACAACAACCACATCTTTAAGAAGTCGAAGCTTTCTTTCATAACTGAACCCGAAATTCGAAAAAAGTTTGCCAATCACAAGCCTGGCATCGCCCAAATCAACAACGGCAGCTTTGGAAGCTACCCAACCTCCATCATCGCCACACAGAAGCTATGGCAACTCCGCTTCCTTCAGCAGCCCGACGACTTCTTCTTTAATCATCTACAGCGGCAAATCCTCCATCCTCGCACCATTATAAAGGACATCATCAATGCCGACCATGTGAACGAGAGGTGTCTATTGTGGACAATGCTACAACTGTCGCAGCCATTGTCCATCAGCACATTGGATGGGCCTTTGCTGACGTCCGCTTCTAGAAGGGTGATGCTGTTGTCATGCTCCACTGTGCCTTCCAAGCTGTCAAGAAGTCCATTGAGGCGTATGTTACTCTGGCAGGGGGTTCTGTCATCGTGGTACACTTGCCTTCTATGAATTCAAATGAAGAAATCATTGCTGAGTTTAGGAAATGCTTGGCTAGAGGTAAGGCCAATGGTGATTCGTGTAACATCCATGCCTTGTGTTGTGATTCGTGCACGTGAGTTGGTTAAGATTTGTAGATTAGAAGGTCTGGAGCATGTGTCTGTAGACGCGGCCCATGCTATTGGTAGTATTCTTATAGAAGTTAAGGAAATTGGGGCTGACTTTTATGTTAGTAATTTGCATAAATGGTTTTTTTGTCCACCTTCCGTGGCCTTTTTGTACTGTCGAAAATCACCTTTATTGCCTGAATTGCACCATCATGTGGTTTCACATGAATATGGAAATGGACTAGCCATAGAGAGTGCATGGATTGGAACTCGTGACTATAGTTCTCAGCTAGTTGTGTTCCAGACGTTTTAGAATTCATTAATAGGTTTGAAGGGGACTTGAGGGAATTTAGAAGAGAAACCACGATACTATCGTTGAAATGGGAAAAATGTTAGCCAAGGCCTGGAACGAATCTTGGTTGTCCTCCAGATATGTGCATGGTCATGATTGGTTTGCCTTCGAGATTGGGAGTCTTGAGTGATTAATGATGCTTTGAAGTTGAGAACACATTTTCGAAATCATTTTGGGTTGGAAGTCCCCAAACATTTCCAAATGCCAAAAGATGAGGAGACCAGAGCTACTGATGGGGATGGTACTATAATAGGGTATGCACGGATTTCTCATCAAGTATACAATACACTTGATGATAATGTTAGGCTAAGAGATACAATTAATTAACTTCTCAGCGATTGTTTGGCGTGCAAGATGATTCAGAGAGAGTGAAGAGGTATCTTCATCATGAACTTGTACAATTTCTCTGGATTTTGCGTATGTATTGCTAGTTCAGGTATGAATATGAATGTCCGCTTGATATCTAGTTTTGTGACACTTGAACACAATTTGGCATTTCTTTTAGAATGTGTATCATATTTCACTCCATTTCCTACAATACCCTTGCTACTAACTGAAATAGGAACCTAATCTCCAATTTTTGTTCCCTGACTGCTGACTGTGCCTTTTTCTTCTTTTTCTTTATATCTTCTTGCATAAGTAAATATGATTGGTGGTCTATCAATTTCTAACACAACGGAAATGATAAACAAAGATGAAGGTACCCAAGGTCTATAATGGGCTATAGGCAATATTGCATAATTGCATTTTTTGAAGCTTCAAAGGCCAAAATATCTAAAAATCTCAAAACCTTTGCAAACTAAGGAAAACAAGAGACAAAAATATGAAATTAAAAAGTAAGAAAAAAAAGGAATGAAGACTTACCTCCTCCATTATAAGTTACAAAATCTGAAAATAAAAATGTAAAAAACATTATTGATACTACAATACAAATAAAATTTGTAACACTCCAAATTTTCATAAAATTCGAAGTGCTACAAAAAATTTACTTTTCTTTGTATTAAGGCGGAACGACAAAAAAAAATATATATAACTGGAATATTCATAAATTTAATTTAAATAATGGAATTCGTATGTAAAAAAAAAAAAAAAAAACAACTAACCAATTAAATAACGGGGTTTCGACAAATTTAAACTAACTAATAAATTTAAAGACTTTATTTAATGTTTATTTTTCTTTTTTCTTCGATCCGCTTGGCAGCTCGCATCCACCGCTCGAATCAACCCACAACAACCTGTAATTTTTTTGTAAGAGAGTATTTAAAAATACCCAATACAATACGTACAGTTTCGATAAACAATTATATAACAATAAAATCTACACTTCATACCACTCTTATCTTCATAAATTATTGAATATAAAAGTATACGAAAACAAACTACTTGCACAAAAGTATCTTACCTTGATTTTGAAATGTTGAAAAGAATAAAATCTTGCATGTAAAAATTATCCTCTTATTTTTCTATACTTTTCCTCTCCTCTCTCTACCATGACTGCCTTTATTTTCTATGGTGAAATAATTGAAATTCTTGCAGTATTTATAGTTGAAATTCTCTATTGAGTTTGTACGCAACTAGAATTGAAAAACTATAAGAATTGGTTTCATATGGTAGAGTTAGTAGTATACTTTACTATTGATTTCTTGGTACAGTCATCACATTGAAAATAAGACACTTGGCCAACTTGGACTTGGTTTCAAAAAGTGACATTTGAATTGTACTATTTCATATCAAATAAAAACCACATTGATAGGAATTAAAAGAGGAAAAGAATTTTACTTAATTAATTATGAGTAACAAAAAGAGTCCAATATTGATATACTAAAACCTGCTCTATCAAAATCTAATTGTTTGACCCAAAAATATAAAAATTTAAAACATATTTCACTTTAGTCCCTCAATTTCAAAATATAAATATATAGCATGTAGAACAATAAATTTTATTCTATAAAATTTTCGGGGCATTACAAAACTGTTAAAACTTGAAAAAGAAAGAAAAAGAATTGTGTACCTATGTGGACATGGTGCTATCATGGAGGTAGCACCGTCATGGGATGGATGGCGATGTAGATTGGATTTAGGATTGCACTAGTTTGGCATTTGGGACCTTTGGCTGTGAAAGTGAAAAGAATAAAAACTTAAAAAAGGAAATGAAACTTAAGGTTCTAATGGGATTTCGGTACGTGTATTTCAAGAATTAAAATCATACATTAAAACCTTGGGTATCTTGTAAATGGAACCATTCGATTCTAGGTAATATTTTAGAACTAAACCAAATCCAATGGTCCCGGTTAAATTGCCCACCATTACTCTCTATATATACACTTGAAAGGATTACTACCATGGCTGTTCATTCACTTTCCTAATATATATATATATGAAATAGCACTTGAGAGAGTCATAATGGACAAGGAACTAGTGTTGACATTAAGACAAAATTAAAAGTTTTGATGGAAAAGTGAGGAAACCGTCATGGCTGCATTCCTCTAGTGTGTGTGTGTGTGTGTGAGTGTGTAGAGAAATAGAAAGGAGGGGAGAGGGAGAGAATAAAGGAGATGTTGGGGCTGGGGTACCTAAAGGGATATGTTCGGGACACCTCTGCCAAAAATAAAAGTTGAGGGACCAAAAACACACGAAGGCAAAATGTTAGGCATCTTTTATGCTAAAATCCCTATTAATTGAACTTTAGGATATAACCCTTGTTTGGGTTCCATTTTATCCAAAATGTATTTTTATCTTTTTTCTTTTTAATCACATTCTACGGCAAAATAATATTGCACGTAAACTCAAAACTTTTCCTTTTTTTAATTACACATTTTTCAAAATACATTTTTCCCCAAAAACACATTTTAATGGAGCTCAAACATGGACATATTGTTTTGAAAAAACTATGCGCTAAAGAGAAAATATATAATAATTGTTAGGTTGCTAGGCTTGGTCCTAAAAATGGTGCACTAAACGTTTGGGATTCCTTCTAGCCCTGGCCAGTTGATGGTCCTACATGTCAATGGGCTTCTCCTTGTGTGGTTATAGAAACTGTGTTTTCAGTGGCACTGGCTAAAAATTTTCGTCTCAGGCTTGGCATTATGTCCATTTTAGGTTTGGTCCTAAAAATTGGTGCACTGAACTTGTGAGGTCGTGCTAGTCCTATATAGTCGATGGTCCTACTTGACTTTCTTGTCAGAGGATTTCTCCTCGTATAATTATAGAAAAAATATCATCTGTGATTTGTCTTGTGAAAGTTGTGGGGAAAGCTAAATATCTAGTGAAAGTTTTCATCTTTACCCCTTTGGTTCAAATGCATTTGTGGTTAGCGTTTTATCTTTCTCCCATCGTCCAGCACCAGGGTCTTTATAGTCTCAAAAATCTTGAAAATGAAAGCGGTTGCAAAACCTAGTTGTTCCACTTTTCCACATTTTGTACCACAACAAATTATTATCTGTAAATATCTTTTGATACATTAACTGAATATAAATGCTAGAGAAATGAGTTAGGATTGGGTGATTCAACTCAATCCTTTATGTGGACATCTCAAGAATATTTTTACTCAATTATCACCTTGAAACTTTGGGAGTGTGAATTACCTTGTATAAACTCAAGTCCCTAGGTTTGGAAGGAGACTCTTATGGCGAATATCAAGTAATTATATTGCTCTCTCTCTCTCTCTCTCTCTCTCTCTCTCTCTCTCTCTCTCTCTCTCTCTCTCTCTCTCTCTCTCTCTCTCTCTCTATGTGAGTGTGTGTGAATATGAATATACCTTTTAATGGGTAGGCACACAAAGTTGTTTCTTATAGGCTAAAGCCTTGTGGAAAAGCCGTCAATTTATCTTTCTTCTTGTAGGACAGATAACTTGCAAATATCTTCTCTCAGATGTCCATGAATTTGACTTGAAGCTGAATGGTGAAATTGTAGAGGATGCCAAATAGTCAAGAAAGTTGTCATTATGTATTGCACATGGGGAACTGTCTACACAACTAAGAAGCAACTATTATATTTCTATGGCTTGTGACTATAAATTTGTAATGGTGGTGTCTTTTATCCATGAAAGTTGAGAAGCGAAATACTTTTGAATTGCATTGGACTTTCTTGAAATTAATGTAGGATCCATCAGTCCTAGTTCACAAGGTCAGATTTTGAACATTTAGCTTGTTGATGCCTGAGAGACCTTTTTTCATTCGATAATAATATTGTAAATATAACTTTTTGATATAAGACTGACTATTGGATTTGGGCAGTTAGTGAACATTGATGAATTTATCTTCTTGAAATAAAGCCAGTTGTGATATTAATTTATTTGGGGGCAATTTTCCATAAGTTTTAATTAGTTCTACCTCGTTGTCTGAAGTTCTGATATAAACAAGTTGTCATATCTATTTTTTTCAGTGTTGAATTAATCGCATTTCATAAATAAATAGAAGATTGCCCATAAATGGTTGAGTAAAATTACAACCGCAAAGGAAATTATTTACACAATTTGTAGAAAGTAATATTATTGCAACGGAATTAGTTGTGTGAGGCTTGTCTTCCAATTCTTTTTATTTTATTTTATTTTATTATCATTTTTTTTCCAGTGATTCAAGTCTCCGAGCTTTACCTAACTAATCTCGAGGAGTCACCGTCTTCCTCTTTGATTCTCCACTCGGATAAATTTGGATGTGGTAACAATTTATACACACTTGGATCGAACATACGGGATGATGTTCTCCTCCTTGTAATCTGGCTGAATAGTGAACAAAAAACTTGGCAATCTATCTCAATTCAAACATAAATTACAACAGATAAAGCTATTCATACCACAGCTAAAGGTGACAGTTGTCATCCTAACAAAATACTTGGAAAATCAATAAAGGAAAGAAAGATCGAAATAAAATTGTATTGGTGCACTAAATTTAATGCACAAAACAATTATTGAACGTTCTTAGTAAATATGTGGATGTAGAAGACTCAAGAAGATGACAAGAGTAAAGAAAACAATGGAGACTCGATGAAGAAGATGGAAAAAATGTAGAAAGACAAAGATATAACATTGATTTTACAGCTATTAACAAACTGATGTGAACCCATGAAGCAATGTAGCTTCGAAACCCACAAAAGGTTGAACACAACCTAAGAAAGCTAAAATCCTGGTTTGAAAGCAACCTCGTTTTTGTAATTAATCACTCAATAATGATTGTTTTACAATGAAAAGAACGAGCCATATATATAGGGAACTCATAAAACTCTAATTAAAATGTAAAAATCAAGAAAATATCAAACAAATAAAATTCTAAACGAAAAAGGAAAAATTAAACCGCAATTAGATTTTTGTACTGCGAGCGCGCACCGTGTATTTTCTCACACGTGCCTATTCAATTGATTTGGCTACAGGTTGAAATTTTTCACTCGTGCGTGCGCGAACTATTTTGCCTATGTGCGCGCCTCTTTCTGGCTACACAGGCTTCGCTTCTCTAACTTAGCTTGATTTAAGTGCACTAATCTTGGTTCTTCTTCCATGGCCAACATGAAAACGTTTTGCTCGTTACGATCGAAGACTCGGCACACGTAGTTTGAATAAGTAATAGCTTCCTTGATCTTCTTTGCTCGCGATCTCATCATTGTTCCTTTTTCTAGAATCAACGGAGGGCTAGCCTTTGTTCCATGATTCTCATCATAATCTCTATTCACATCTCTTGGGTAATGTTCTTTGAAAATTTTGATTAGTTGAACTTCACCATATTGAGATGACATTTCTAATGGAAATGTACTTCACATTTGTGAATCTCTCGTGGAAAGTTAGATCCTTGTTCAAGTAGATTGAGCTCTGGCTATTTACTCTTCCATTTTTTTCCAACAAGTTCAATTCTATGAGAAATCATTTGATCCAAAGTGCTTCTTTTGGTATGTAGAGGTTATCTACTTAACTTCTGCAAAAGAGAGTGCCACTACTTATTGCATGACTTCTAGTTAAAACTGTTGAATTTAAATATTACAGAAATAATTTTTATTGATGAAAACGTGTATAATATTTTGTTACAAAAATACACCCTCTCACCAAAACACACACCACCATACTATCTACAATATCACTCACTTTGGAGTAATTTTAATATCTATCTCTATCACACCATTCAATCACTTTTTTGTCATCTATTCACTTTCTCTCACTATCAATTATATGTTTCTTTCTTTTCACACTCTACTTACAACAAAACACATAGCATATATATAGATGTGAAAAAGTTAGTGGTAGATGATTCTAGTATAGCGGTGGCTCTCCTCCAAAATGTCTAAATTTTTCTTCAATGGTGGTGTACGACAAATTTCGTGTATTAAAATACAGAAATCGTTACAAATTATATTTTGAGAAAATACAAATGAATATTGATCTTCTTCTATCAGCAAATGTTGTAAAATCCTCTGATTAATGATTTGAATGCTTGAAGACATCGGTCACGTGACTTGGATCCAGGATTTCAAAATTTGTTGCAGACTTGATTTATGGAGAACTTGGATTTAAAGACTTTGATTTGAATTTCGGGACTTGGACTTGGACTTGGATTTGAATTGAAGAAGACTTGAACTTTCTTGAATTTCTTTGAATTTGAAGACTTTGATCTTCTATGTGTTTCTGGACTTGGTTTGAGAGAATTTGTTTTCTTCCCCCAGCTTTGGATTTCTTCTGCACTTGTGAAATTTTCCGTTGCTTTTTACTTTTTTTTTTCATGGACCTTTGGTCCTATTTATAGAGAAAATGGTAACGACCCATTATTTTATTTATTTGATTTTGATTTAATCTAATTTAAATTATTAAATTTTAAAAGTAGGATGGACCTCTTTTATGGGCTTCTTTTACATGGGTTTTAATAGACTTTAGTTTTAATGGACTTAGGGGGACCAATAATTTGAAATCGGCCCAAAACATTAATATTTATTATAAACATTTTTTTTAATGTCTACAAATGCCCCCTCAAAATTTATTTATATAAATGAGAATAAATAAATAGAAAAATCTTGAATTTGATTTTCGAAATTTGATTTGAAATTTGAACACTCATTAGTAAATACATACTAAATGGAATGTTACGATTTTGATTTAGGATAGAGCTTTATCTTTGAAGTTTGAAAACAAAAGACTTTGTTTGATTTTGAACAACTTCAATCAACTTAAGATAAATAAAGCAATTTCAAATTGAAATATATTTAGAGTTTTATTTAAAACTGGACTCCATTCAAACTTTGTAACAGTTTATACACACTTTGAATTATAGAAGAATTTCAAATTCTCGAAAATCACATTCTGATAAAAAATCAAGACGACAAAAGAATTCAAGGAAGGTTTTTGACTTTTGTGCTGAGAATTTCAACAAAGTAGATTTACCCATCAGATAACTCTTCAATTAAATCCTGGAGAATAAACATACACGTATAGGTGGTTGAGGAAATAATGACTATTATGGTGCAAAATTGAATATGCATGCTAGTGTCAATCATTACTTTTTGTTTGTTTACCCTTTTTTTTTTAATTCCTGCAATTCGCAGAAATAAAAGAATTCTTGGTTTATGCGAATTACAGAAACCAATTCAATGTTTTTTTTTCTTGGTTTCTGCAATTCGCAAAAACCAAACCAAAAACCTTTTTTTCTTTAATACCATAATTGGCCCCTTTTTATTTATTTATAGTAAAGTTTTTTTTTTATTTCGATTTTTGATGCAAGTCAGGTATTTTGAGGTTCGAGATTTCTTTGGTGTAAAGACTAAATTTTTGTGCTGCAATTATTTTATGAATTCAAAAAAATATTTTCTTATTGACAGACTTAAAATTGCAAACCTTTTCGTACATGTTGGAGACTGAAGACTGTTACCTTTCACCATCCAAGGCACTTTTTGTTGTGGACCAAGGACCGACTCCTTTTACTGTCCAAGGCACTTCGTGTTGTGGACCAAGGACTGACTCCTTTTACTATCCAAGGCACTTTGTGTTTAGGACCAAAGACGGATTCATTTTACTGTTCAAGGCACTTTGTGTTGTGGACCAAGGGTCGACTCCTTTTACTGTCCAAGGTACTTTGTGTTGAGGACCAATGACCGAATCCTTTTACTATCCAAGGTACTTTGTGTTGTGGACCAAGGACCGACTCCTTTGACGATCCAAGGCACTTTGTGTTTGGGACCAATGACCGACTCCTTCGACCGTCCAAGGAACTTTGTGTTTGGGACCAAGGACCGACTCCTTTGACCGTCCAAGACACTTTGCATTAATGTCATTTACATGTTTTGAAGACTCGTAATTTCAGGCAATAAATGAATTTAAAATATTTGTTGCCTCTTTTTTCGCTATTTTTTTTTTCCAGGAATGGCTAGAACAAGTTCTAATGATACAGCGTATTCTGATATACACGACCTCATTGAGCTTAAAAATCAAGGCAAAAGTTATATTTGTTTCAAAGATACCGATGTGAAGTACTGTGCCCAGCCTGGCATACGAGGTGAACTTAAACTTAGCATCCATAAGCCAATGACAGATCCTTCTCGTGACCTCCTGGAGCCTTTGTCAGAGTTGCATATGTCCATCATAAGTGGATGTAACGAGAATTCAGATATTGCTAAATCAAATCATTCTAGCAGCCATCTTCCCTTTTTGTATCCTCCGCCTCATCATTCCCAAAGCATGGAGTACATTCCAAGGGCTGTAATTTGTGATAGGATCGATAATAAAGAAATACGATGGGGAAGCGCGCTTGTTAGTCGTGGAGAGATTTCCTTTCTTCCAAAGTTTTGGGAGTGGTCTTCGTGGGTCCAAAAACTTCTACTTAAGAGGAATCTTCGCGAGTTAGCTTTTGCAGTCAGCTCTGCTACAAAAGATTTTCATCGTCCAAACTCTATCTACAAGGCTCTTTGTGAAGTTTGGTGTCCAGAAACCAACACTTTTGTGACCTCTAGTGGTGAAATTGACATCTCTCTTTGGGACATCCGTGAGATAAAGCGGACTTTCAATCATGGGTCATTACTATGAAGAAGTAGTCCCGAGCCTTTCAGAGTTGACGGACCACCTTCCCAAGTCTTGTATGTACCTCTTTAATGTTTTTGCATTGATTGTCAATGCAACTAAATCTGATTGCGTCATTCATGAAGAATGTATTAATTTTTGGTTTCACGAGAATAATTGTACCCAGAACCCTCAACAAAAATTATAAGAATGCTATGAATTTAAATCCATTCAAGAGGCGTCATAAAAAAGCTTCAAAGGAAATCCGGAGGCTCGTAGTAATAGACAAGCCGAGAGACATTTCCCGCAGGATCGGAGTCATTGGAGCGACCTACCGATATCTTTGTCTATGGAAGAAGAAGAGGAATTAGAAATAGCAGCTTATCTCTCCCTTTGGCTTTGTCATTTCGTTCTTCCATTTGGGGATGAATATATAAAAGTTGGGACTTTTAAAGCATCTTCTAGGATGGCGGGCTCAATTTCACATTCATTTCCTGGACATATTCTTTATGCTTGGGCTGCAACTTATTTCGTTCGAGGTATTATGCTCATGTGGACAAGAGTTACTCTCGTCCTATAATCCGAAGATATGCTAGCACTTTGAATGCTTTCCAATCTTGGGAGAAAAATATTTTTGATTGTTGAGACCTTATTCGTGGAATGATGGACGTCAACGACTTTTGTTGGAATCCTTTTCCCTCATCGTCTCATCCCGATAAACGAGTGGATGACTAACCAAGGTCTGTGGATACTTTAGAATTTATGATGAGTATTCGATCTGGATTTGTTTCTTATCGTCGAGGAAACTCCCCTTTCATTCTTGAGGCATATTACCCTCACAGATTTGCAAGACAACTTGGCTTTAGGCAAACACTCCCCGATTCACCAAGAAAGTTGGATATTGCTACCAGTGCAGGCGACATATATCGTGTTTGGTTGTCTTTGACTCAAAGGATAAGTGGGTCTACATTTCAAATTCCAGAGTATATGAAGGGTAGATGCAGAATACCAAGATTGGTGGAATAATCAAGTATTGCCAAACTTGACTAAGATTTCAGTACATGTTTTATCTTCTAGTGAGAGACGTGACTTTATTCTCGATCCAGTTTCGAGGCAAACTAATAGGGACATGACCAAAGGGTTAAACCCTCAAAATGTCATTTCTAAAAGGACTTCTCAAAAGAGGGAACTAAACCTTCAGAGTGAAGGAACCATTAAAAAGATTAAGTTTATATAGTTCCATCAATGAAGCTTGCTTCTACCCTCGAGCCCGTTGACAAGATAGTTGAAGCAATCTCGATTCCAGATGACAGTAATCCTGGAGATCAAACGTCTCATGCTCCTGGAAA
Source organism: Osmanthus fragrans (assembly GCA_019395295.1). Lineage (NCBI taxonomy): Eukaryota > Viridiplantae > Streptophyta > Magnoliopsida > Lamiales > Oleaceae > Osmanthus > Osmanthus fragrans. The sequence goes on along the minus strand of CM033344.1, from coordinate 22,204,915 downwards.
GACTCTAACTCCAGAAGATGAAAGCTCCTGAGATCATGTATGAGTTTTTTATATGACACACACACACACACACACACACACACATATATATTGGCATTACTTGTATTTGATTTGATGTATCTGACTTCAATTTCAGGCCCTTCTTTCTCAAATACATCGAAGGAAGCGGTCAGTAAGACCAAGGCAGCCTATGACTGTTCCAAGTTTTCCAGAAGGTGACTTTGAAACGTTAATAATATCAGTCTCCCAGATACGCCTTCAGATGGTGGACTTTTAGACATGTCACCTAGAACACGAAACGCATGGTATGTTCTTCATTGTTCTTGTCCATCCCTTTTTTTTTTCAAAGACGAAATCTCCCTTCATTTTTTTCCTTTTATTTATAGGTTTCCCAAATATTCCCGAAGGACTAGATTTCTCATTGAGTCCAAACTTTTTACGAGATCAGTAAGACGAGAATTATGGGAGAATTGATGCACTTCAGGGACTAGATGGTGCTTATAATTTTCAAGACCATCTTTGCAAGGACCCAAGAACTATTAATGGAGGTAATTTTTCGCTTAATGTAGATGATTGCAATAATGAAGATGAAGTCAATTCTGAGACCGCGAGAGTTGACCTTTCAGAGGTTAGTTAAGAAGCTCTAGTTGTTCCACCTTCATTCGCTTTGATTGTTGCTCCTTCTTCAAGGACAATCAATCACAGGGCTGCACCAATTTGTTCTTTCATGTCAGGTCCTCCTCTTGGGATAACTCAAGTGTCTTCTTACTTTAAGGCTGTTATGCTCTTAGCCATGACTAATTATCTTCAAAAAAGATGTTTTGAAGTATGGCTTTTCCAATATTCAATCTTGGTGGGAGGAGAATAATCAAATTCTCCAAAATCGTGATTACCGACTCGTTTCGCACAGATCCAACTCATTTGATGAAACGTGTGAATGTATTTCTGAAAGAAGTTGACATTTATTTATCTGAACGAAAGCAACACATGGAGTGTTTGACTGCTGAAGAAAAGGTTAAACAATTGAAAGTTTTAAACATCCAGATGGAAGCAGAGGCATCAACGCATTCTTCATTGGAAGATAAATTCAGTCAGCTATCTTCTGAGCTGGATAGACTTTGCAATTAGCTGCAAACATTAAGGAACGAATTAGTAGAATTGGAACTAAGAAAGTCAAATTAGAAGAATCTAATACTAGAGATGTCGCCAGCATCGCATCTATAGATCAGAAGAGCTTCTTTTGTACATTCATCATCTCCTTTTTTATTTTTATTTTTTTTATGCTCTTTGTATACTATTCTTTTTACTGCAGCACAGAGACAATCAAATTGAATGAATTTATTAATTTTATTGACTGAACTTGGATTTATAATATATCCAAGCTACCTATGTACCCAAAAGGGATAAAGTCGAACGTAGTTCATTACAAGAATACAATTTTTTTTGTTTATTTTGGGGTGGGCCGTTCACAGTTTATCCTCTCGCCAGGAGACAACATTTTATTACAATGAAAAATTTATAAAATAAAGAACTTCAAGCGTAAAAATGCTTTAGGAACTTTCCATTGATAAGCCTGATTTGCAGTCCATTTTTGTCAACGATCTTGTATGCTCCGTTAGTAATGCACGAGTAACCAGAAATGTACCATCCCATTTAGGTTGAAACTTGCCCCCATTTTTCTTATGATTATGATTGGCTTGCATACCGAAAGTATCAAATCTCCAACTTGAAATGATCTTGGTCGCACCTTTTTGTTGAAGGATTTCATCATCCGAGCTTGATAACATTCTAGGTACATCTGCGCCTCTAATCTCTTCTCATCTAAAGCTTCCAGCTCTTCGAGTCGAAGACGGGCATTTTCTTCTGTTGTCAAACCTTCTTGGATGGCAATTCGAAGTAAAGAAATTTGACACTCCAAAGGAAGTACAGCTTCCACTCCGTACACCAAAGCGTAAGGAGTAGCTTGCGTTGGAGTTCGATAAGTAGTTTGATAAGCCCACAGGATTTCGCCGATTCTTTCAGGCCAATCTCTTTTTGATTTGGAAACAACCATTTTTAGTAAGCTGCATAGAGTTTTATTGAACGCCTCTGCTAAATCGTGCAGCATTGTACATGGACGAGTTGTATTGTTTGAATCCAAACTTTGCACATAAGTTGTTTATGCGGCTATTGCAAAAGGGTTTTCCATTATCAGTGATGATGTGTCGCAGGATCCCATATCGATAAATGATTTGGATACGGATGAAATCTTCAACATTCTCTTTCTTTACTTCCGTCAATGGTATGGCTTCAGCTCACTTAGAGAAGTAGTCAGTCCCGGCGAAGATGTATGAATGCCCAACTGAAGACTACGGAGTTATAGGTCCAATTACATCAAGGCCCCATGCATCGAATGACCATGAAGCGACTGTCGGATGTAATGGTTTCGGAGGTTGATGGATGAAATTTGCACGGACTTGGCAAGCTTCACATTTCTTTGCATAATCCATTGAGTCTTGTACCATAGTTGGCCAGTAGTAGCCCATTCTCTTTATTCGAAAATGGAGCTTGGACCCAAACTGGTGAGCACCAATGATTCCAGAGTGAGCTTTTTCACAACATGTACTGCTTCATCGTTACTTAAGAATCGAAGGAAAAACGTCGATAAAGTGTATCCTTATAAAAGACAAAGCGAGATGCACGCCTCCTTATTTCAGTTTTTCGTCGTGGATTATCCGGTAACTTTTGATATTGAAGGAAATTGATTATTGGCTGTCTTCAATCATCTTTTTTTACATCAATGACTTCAACATTATTGTTTTCCTCGAAATTCTCGTGCAACAATGACGGGAGAACCCATCTTTGAAAAATTTTTATGGGATGAGAAAAATCTTCGTCTGATCTAAAACAGCAACTAAATTAGCAAAAGTATCAGCTTCTCTGTTTTCATTTCTAGGCACAAATTTGATTTTTATCGAGTCAAATCGCTCCACGAGCACTGATGCGTATTCATGATACGGCTTCAAGTCTGAATTACGGACTTCGTACTCTGCTAACAGCTAGTTGATAATCAATTTAGAGTCTCCAAACACTTTTAGCTGAAGAACTGGATCTAACGCTGTCTCCAATGCGAGGATTCGCTTGATATTCCATCACGTTGTTTGAACATTTCTCTGTCAAGGTAAAAGAGTAAGGCATGACAAGATCATGAGGGATGACAAAGATTACTCCCGCTCCGGCACCGTAACTTCGGGCTGCTCCATCGAAGTACAGCCTCCATGATGGTATAACTTCGGTGAATAAAACTTCTTCATCTGGAAAGTCTTCTTGAAGTTCCCATTCCGCCAAAATTGGATGGTCAGCGAGAAAATCTACTAGAGCTTGTCCTTTAATGGCTTTTTGTGGAGTGAATTTGATATTGAACTCAGACAGTAGAAGTGCCCATTTTCCAATCCTGCCGGAAAGGATCGGCCTGGACATTATGTACTTTAATGGATCACTCTTTGAAACAAGATTGACTGTATCGCATATAATGCCTCAATTTTTTAGCAGTGGTGATCAACACAAGGCATATTTTTTCAATAGGTGAATACTTCATTTCAGCGCCTACCAGTGTCCGATTCAAGTAATAGAGTGCATTCTCTTTTCCTTCGTTGTTGACTTGGACAAAAAGGGCTCCCAGAGAATATTCTTGTACTGCAACGTAAAGAGTTAGCGATTTTCTTGGTACTGGATCTGTGAGTACTGGCGGATGCGACAAATATTGTTTAATACTTTGGGAAGCATTTCGACAAGCATCATCCCACTTGATTGGTACATCCTTTTTTACAATGTTGAATGGATGACAACGTCCGGCAATGTTAGAGATAAATCTTCGAATGTATGCGAGTTTTCCTTGAAGGCTTTTCAACTCATGTACATTTCTTGGCTCTGGCATGTCGATTATGGCCTCAATTTTTGATTGATCAATTTCAATGCCCCGATGTCGAACAATGAAGCCAAGAAATTTTTCAGAGGTGGCACCAAATGCACACTTAACGGATTCATTTTCAGTTGATGTCGTCGAAATCTTTTGAAAACATCCCGTAAGTCTCGTAGATGATCGCCGCGTTTCTTTGTTTTAGCAACAAGATCATCCACATAACATTCCACATTCTTATGTAGCATGTCATCAAAGATTTTTGCATTGCCCGCTGGTAGGTTGCCCCTGCATTTTTTAATCCAAAAGACATAACCTTGTAACAATATATGCTCTTAGTGCGAAACGATGTCAGTTCTTCATCTTTTGGATTCATCCGTATTTGGTTGTATCTAGAAGATCCATCCATGAAAGATAAAACTTCATAACCGGTTGTTGCATCCACCATCAACTCTATTATCGGAAGTGGGAAATCATCTTTTGGGCATGCTTGATTCAAATCCCGAAAGTCAACGCAGACTCGTAATTGTCCATTCTTCTTTTTGACAGGAACAATGTTCCCGATCCTTTGATAAGTTTGTTGACTTCCACTTCAATTTGAGGAATGAGTTCTGGTCGAAATCTTCTTTGAGGTTGCTTGATCGGTCGAACTCCATGTCTTGCTGCAAGGTGATGCACAACAACCTTTGGATCTAACCCTGGCATTTCTTTGTAAGACCATGCAAATACATCTTTGTATTCCTGAAGCAAATTGATGTACTCAAATTCTTCTTTTTGACTGAGGAGAGCACTTACAAACACTGGTCTCGGTCTTCTTCAGTCCCCAAGTTCAACTTTTTCAAGTCATCCACGGTAGCTTGTCCCCCTTCTTCGAATGCAGGTGGGGCTAGTTCAGGTTCATCTATTGTGGCAAAGTTTTCTGACTCAAATTCTGAGTTGGAAGCTTCTTCAAATGCTATGTAATCGACAGAGACTTCTTCCTTATCTTCATTATACTTTAGGGATGGGTGCACATTTTGATATTTTTGTCTTCTTCTTGATTGTTGAGGCTTTGGACTTGGATTAGTAGTTTTAATTCCAAGTCGAGAGAATGCAGATTGTCTTTGAGATGACTTCGGAAGAACTTTTGCTGTTTGATCAATTTGAGTAGATGGATGAGGATCTTCGGCTAACCTCTGGAAGACAGAACCTATACCTTTCATGTCACCTGTTGTGGATGGAAGGTTCTCCTTTTAATCTTTTAAATACTGAAACTCTAGCATTTTCATTTTTTATTCGATCGAACACTGAAGTTTTTGGTTCTTCTGATTTCTCTTTTGTAACTTCATAAATTTGGATCATAATTGGATTTGAGGAAACCTTCTTACTTGGGAGGAGCTTGTAGGTTGGATGGCTCAACAATTTGGGGCTGATTCATTTCAAAATTCAGTCATTAAAACCATGTTTGCAGCCATGATCTACTACATCTGGCGAGAGAGAAATTCCCGTTTCTTTGATCACTCGTCTAGGCACGCTAGCTTGGTTTTCAATGATATTATGTTTGCAGTTTTTTCTAAGTTTAATACACTTTGTAATGTGGATCCTACTATAGAAAATAAGTGGATTCAACGCTCTTTGGGTTTGGACGTTGGAATTTTTTCTTGTACTACCTAGAGGGATAGTCTTCTAGTTTTTTGTTGTTGTTTTGCCTATGTAGGATCCATGAGAATCAGAAGGGATACGCCCACTCGAAAGGATAACATCAAGATCACCCAATCTGCGAGGCTTCCCTTTCCCAAATCCGGCATTTTCAAACAACTTTTTTGACTTGGGGTAACATCCTTTGAAAGTCTATTTTGATTCATCAAGTCCTTTAGTATCCGGCTTATCTTGTTTGGATGAGCTAGAAATATAGAGCTTTGATATGTTTGGAATAGATGTTGAAGCTTCCAATGTAGATTTACGTTCTCCTGAGACTGTCACATGTTGATGAGGTAGATACAATTTTGGAATACAAGGCATTGGAAGAGTTAAACTCTTTTCTCAATACCTCAATATCAGTTGGTTCTATATGAGGTTTCTTGCCTATAGAGAATCCTTCTGATGTTAATTTTGCTTTACCTTTGATAAGCTAACGAAGTAGAGCAACATTAGATGTATCATCATCGTCTCCATCTCTTTTAATTTGGAATCCGGACATAGTCAATCCTGCAGAATTACATTCCTCATCTTTCATATAAAATTTGGCATCTGCAAAATGAGATTCTTCTTCGATGAATGGTTTGGACTTAGTTACCACACATTTGACTTCCCCATCTCAGCTATATTTGAAGCATTGGTGCCAAGTTGAAGGTACTCTAGTTTCATGCAGCCAAACACGTTCGAGGAGTAATTCATAGGATGTTTTAACATCAATAACATGGAAGAGGGCTGAATAAATCAACTCTCCAATTTGCAGTTTCAGGGGAATCATGCCAATGGCTCGTTGGTCTTTCTGGTTGAATCCTTGAATCATGATCTTGCTCTTAGACAAATCCCCAATATTGATTCCAATCTTTTTCATCGTCTTGATTAGCATAATATTTATGACAGGTCCACAATCAATCATCATACGGCTTATCCTGCATTCTCAAATATAACCACTAACATACAGTGGTCTATTATGTAAACGAGAATCAAGTTGTAGATCTTCATCGTCAAATGTGATGGTGGCCATACAGTCTTGTTTAGTTGTAGTCCCAATCTGTGTTTAGACCTTACCTTCGTACGCTTCTGGGTCGATCAACATTGCAATTAAATTTATTCGGTCGTTGAAAGGAAGACTGAGAGATTCCATCAAACTTGTATTAACATGAATGTTGTTGAGTCGTAAGATATTTTTCTTCTTTTCTGAACTCTTTCTCGATGTATTTTTCATCTCATTTTCTCCTCTACATGGCTATTATTAGAGGTGAAACATTCCTTGTCAAAGAAATCTTTAGGAAAATAATCTCCCAGGGTTGGCAGTCTGGAATGAACACGTTAAAGGAGCTTCTGCTTCTGTTGATCTAACAAACACCATTGGCGTGAATTTAGGATTTCTCTTTTGGTTGTTTCTTGGCTTCCTTCTTGGTTTCAACTTTTTGTCATGTGTGATGGAATTTGGAAGTCGTAGAGTCTTTCTTTGACGTATTTTCACAAGAGTCCATGCCTCCTGATTTTCTTCTGATGTTTCTTCTTCATTGGGTTGGACTTTCATATTTAATGCCCCCAATGTTGGTTCTGCGAGAGTTAAAAAAGGTAAAGTTTTACCTGTTTTGCTTGTTTTTTGATATTTCTCCTTTTTGCTTATAAAGGTGGACCAGCCATCACCGATCTCGTCTTCAGACTCAGAATCAGAATCCCAAATATCCAAGTCATCTGTCATAATTTCGTAAAAGGTCAGACGATTGGTTGAACGTTGTCTTCCCATCCCTGGATAGACGTAGCTGATAGTGATTTCTCCATCAACTTCAAATTCTACTGGGATGCTTTTGGAAGTTGAGGTCCAAACTCTTCAATCGAGGACTCACTAACATTACATGTGAGAGGGAATACGTGTTCTCTCTTTGTAATGGAAATTGGATCAAATGATCCAAATGAAACCATTGAGCAAATAACCGTCAAATTTTCTCGATTTCAAGTTTGATCTTATTTTCTTTGTCCAAACGAACAATAAGATTTTTCAGTTTTACCGACTTCCTCTGGTCTTTTTGACACTGGAAGTTCGATTTTCTTTTGCTCAAGGAGTTGATCTAAGATCCCTGATACTTCAGTGTCTAAGAATGGATACTCCTTCTTTTCAAGTTCTTTCAGAGTCAGATGATCCCTACTTTGGACTTGTCCTCTGTTAGGTCAGAACTCTGGCTTTGGCCTTGGCTTCAAATTTGAGTTCGACCTTTGGACGGCTATCTTTACAGGAGCAGTAGAGATTGTCATGGCTTCTTTGGACTTACCTATCTTGGTGTCTTTTATTTCCCTCTTGGGTTCTTTCTTTTCTCTCGGATCATTCGGCAAGTGATTTCCATGCCTTACAATTTGGAGCTCTAAATCATGAGCACGTGTGGCCAACTCTTCAAAAGAATGGGGCATATTTGCTTGAAGATTATAGAGCAATCCCCAGTGCATGCCTTGTACACACATGTCGATGGAAGATGCTTCACTAATCTGTTCTTTGCAACTAAGCACAAGATTTCTCCAGCGTTCGATATACTCTATGACTGGCTCTTCCTTGCTTTGCTTTGTTCGAGTAAGTTCTGGAAGGCTAACCGTTCGCCTGGTACTGTAGAAACGAGTCAAAAATTCTCGTTCGAGTTGATCCCAACTATCAATTGTCCGTGCTGGTAAGTCTGTATACCATTCAAATGCAGCACCTTTGAGAGAGCGCACAAACGGTTTCACCATGTATCATTGTAAGTGCCAGCATAATTACACGTTTTAATGAAATGAGCAACATGTTGCTTTAGGTTGCCTTTTCCATCAAAACATTGGAACTTTGGAGGCTGGTAACCGATCGACATCCTCATTTCATCAATTCTAAGACTATAAGTTTTTGCATAAACAAATGAAGATTGCGGTGAACCACCATACTGTGTTCGAATGGTGTCTGCAATCATATGTTGAAGTTGTTGGACAGATAGAGAGCCAATAGAGAGTTGAGTGCTGTTACGCAACATACTCTGCACCACCGTTCGATCATGCAGATCTTGTTTCTGTTGGTTTTCTTGGACATGAGGATCTTTAGTTTTTGAAGACCCTGCATTTTCCAAATTACCTTCTACCAACGGGGTTTGCAACTCCAGCTTGTGCATGAGTGCAACAATCTGTGCATCTTTGTCACTTAGTGAATTTGTTAACTTTTCGATGGTTAAAACCATTTGTTGGATTCGGTCATCAGAACCCGACGTCGCTTCGGTGACCATTACTGGCTCGAATGATTCTTCAGATGAAGTATAGTCTCCCCATCTTCGTGGAGGAGAGGCATGAGAGGATCCGGACACGGATCTACCTTTGGGCACGAAATCAGAATGATAGCTTTTCGTTAGACTCTTAGTCTTTTCTGTCGAATGAGATCCCAGCTTCTTGAAAGCAATTTTCATTTTGCCTTTTTTGGAGAAATTTTTTTTAGTGGTGAGACCAATTGAGTTTTCCCAATTTTTGTTTGGGCTCTGGTTTGATGGAAGAGTTCAGCAAGTGTTTCTTCAAGATGGTTGACATTGTTCTTTGCCTTTTCACTTACCATCGTTGATGTAGTTGTTTGAAGTTTGAAGTTTAAAGATTCTGAGATCAAAAGATGAGAGGTCAAGAAGGTCCCACTGGGTGTGCCAAGAAATTTGTATGACAAATTTCGTGTATTAAAATACAGAAATCGTTACAAATTGTATTTTGAGAAAATACAAGTGAATATTGATCTTCTTGTATCCGCAAATGTTGCAAAATCCTCTGATTAATGATTTGAATGCTTGAAGACGATGGGTCACCTGACTTGGATCCTGGACTTCAAGATTTGTTGCAGGCTTGATTTTTGGAGAACTTGGCTTGTTTGTTACTTGGATTTGAAGACTTTGATTTGAACTTTGTGGAACTTGGACTTGGACTTGGACTTGGACTTGGACTTTGATTTGAAGAAAACTTGAACCTTCTTGAATTTCTTTGAATTTGAAGAAGACTTTGATCTTCTTGGTGTTTCTGGACTTGGCTTGAGAGAATTTGTTTTTTTCCCCACTTTGAATTTCTTCTGCACTTGTTGAAATTTTCCGTAGCTTTTCACCTTTTTTTTTTCATGGACCTTTGGTCCTATTTATAGAGAAAATGGTAACCACTTTGTAACCACCCATGATTTTATTTATTTGATTTTTATTTAATTAATTTAAATTATTAAATTTTAAAAGTACCTCTTTTATGAGCTTCTTTTACGTGGGCTTTAATAGACTTTAGTTTTAATGGACTTAGGTGGACCAATAATTTGAAAGCGACCCAAAACATTAATATTTATTATAAACATTTTTTTTAATGTCTATAGGTGGTTTATATATTTTGATGAAGATTCTAGGTTTTTCTTGGTTGCTTGATGACGCTTAAGAAATGGGCTGAGATGAACATTCCACAGAAATCTAGAGTATTTTTCTTAAGTCAGTGGTGTATCTTCAATTCTCTCCTTCGATACCGACTCAATGATTTAATTTTCCTCTTTTTATAATCCCCAATTGTGTTCGAAACTATTCAAATTTTGAAGCATTGAGTCCTTTGGTTAACATGTCTGTGACTTGTTTCTTCTACATTTACGTGTTTCAAATCGTACCCTTTTTTTGGAAGAAGGGATAGTGTACTTCGATAGTTCGATGTGCTTAGTTTTTGCGTGGCACACTGGGTTTTCAACTATGCAAATGGCTAATTGATTATCACAATATAATTCCACTGTATAGCTTACCGATTGATGTAGATCCTTCATTAATTGTGCTAGCACATACTCTCTTGATAAAAACAAAATTGGTTGTCTCTTATTACACCATGAAATTGTAGCTGACCCAAGACACATACCCATTTGTCAATCTTCGTGTGTCGCAACATCTAGCATAGTCTGCATCACAATAGCCAGAACTTGCAAACTTTATATGTCTTGTAAAATAGTCCATAATCAATTGTTTCTTTTATGTAGCTAAAGATCCGTCATACTACTTCAAGATGGGACTTCTTCGACTTTCCATGAAGTGACTTGCTATCCCAAGTGTGTATGCAATGTCAGGTCTTGTCAGTGTCAAGTGAACTAAGCTTCCCACTAGCTATATATACACGGTTTCATTCTCCAAGCCCTTACCTTTCATCTAAACATAACTTAGAGTTAATCTTGATTTGTATCTTTATAATGAATGTGGTTTCATTATCCATTTCTTTAGAGCTCCAGCCTCATCTATTGGAGTCACGTCACTTCCATCTACTACTTCCCATAGATCTTGGCCTTAGAGGTACAACTCCATGCAAGTTTGTCATGTTGTGTAGTTCTGATTATCGAACTTCTTTACTCTGCCTGTAGGCCACTCATCGTGACTTGATTTAGCTCCTCGTAATCAAGCAAACTTTATTTAAGGCTGCACAGTAGACAAAGTGCACGAACTCCAAAAGCTTTAAATTTCATCCTCAATGCCATGCTCTGATACCAAATTTTGAATTTAAATATTAAAGAAAAATCTCCCGTTGTGCATGAACTCCAGAAGCTTAAAAATTCATCCCCAACCATTTCGCTCTGATACCAAAACGTGTATAATATTTTGTGTGTGTGTGTGTGTGTGAAATGTCAGCGGTAGATGATTCTAGTATGGCGTGGCTCCCCTCCAAAGAGATTTTTCTTCAATGGTGGTTGATATATTTTGATGAAGATTCTAGGTTTTCTTCGCTACTTGAAGAACAAGCTTAAGAAATGGGCTAAGATGAACATCCCACAGAAATCTAGAGTCTTCTTCTTAAGTTAATGATGTATCTTCAAACACTGTTGCCATATTGGTAAAAGGAGTGTGATGAATATACATCCTCTTGTCCTAGTCATCTCCAAAATTAGATTCAACCGTCCAGTTAGTTTACCTCTTTTACATTTACATAACACTTAATGCTTGAAACAATGGAGGAAAATGGAGAAGAAACCAAACACAAAACTAAAAAACTTCAAAGAAATGAAAACTTGAAAAAAAATAAAACTTGAACCAAAACAACTTCAAAAAAACTAAGATTTGAATACGAATAGCTTGTCATAAAATGATATTTGTCCCTTCTCATATCTATTGCTAGTGTATGTCACATGCAAATAGTTTTGCAGATTTAAACAAGCCTTTGTATTCAACTATTGGATTTTGATTCTACGCAACAAACACAATATATTGACATGGGTTGCTGGAAAAGAAAAATGGTCGGACCGATTGCCAATGGGTAATAACCAAAATTCTAAAATATGTAATTTAATCAAAATTAAATATAGGGATTTTGCATAGATGTCCCTACATTATCAATTGCAAAAAATTTTGTCACTTTTCAAAAGGTGCTAAAAATATCTTTTCTGGGTGTGAAATGTCCAAATTGTCTTTATACTTTTCAGGTACATTTATTGCTCATTAATGAATGCATTTAATGTTAATTAATGCCATGATTTGATGCTTGACTTGTGTAAGAAAAACCTATGAGTATTATCTAATCTCAACCATGCTACTACAATATTGGTTGACAATCACTCACATAGGAGGGGGGCCCATGATGAATAAAAAAATCGTGGCCCCCCCTTCATGTGAGATCGTCAACCATTGTTGTCAACCAATGTTGTACAAGTAACAAAATTCTATCTAATATACAATTGGATAATAGATTTTGTTAATCAAAATTATTTCATAATCTTTTGCTATGTACATGAGTGAAAATTTCTCTTAAAAAATGCTAGCTTTTATTATTATTATTATTACAAGAAGATAGTGATTTTGGATTCATCTTCCATTTTAAGAATTTACAAATTGTTTAATGTTTTTATCTTATAATTCACTAGTTTGGAACGGTTAAATACAACATGCTCATATTAATTTACGTTTACTAATTCATTTGGATTGCTTTTGCATTTTTTTTTTAAAAAAAAAGATAGCAATATCCTCTATAAATTATTGTTGGGATTTCCTATTTAATAAATCATTGTGTAAATTCTTTTTGAAAATTGTCATTTAAAAGCTAAGTATTGATTGACACACTTAATGCTATGAAAAATGTGTCCCAATCACATGCAGTAAATGCTTCCCACCGCGTGCTAATCGTAAATACTGACAGTTCAACTATTGAACTAGACTATGCAGATTGACAAATAAAATGTCAAACTGGACACTTAGTAAATGTCGGGAAAGATTTGAACTTTCGATCTAACCGATTTGCCATTTTTTGGTATAATTTATTCATAATTGCCAGTTTTCTTCGAATGCTTATCAAGCATTTCAAATTTGTTGGTATAAGTATTTTGAAATTTTTCATGTTGCATGGAGGGACAGTTTGTCCACGTAAATGGTGAATACAAGTGTCGAGGGAACAATACCACTTCAATTGTAGTTCCAAGTAATATCACTCTAGTGGGACTTGTCAAGCCAATAGATTGAGAAACTTCGTATTTATGATCAATGCACTAAAATTATTTTGAATTTAAAGTCCTGAATATGAATATACCTGCTGTCGAAATACTCAAAAAAAAGGTTATGGAAACTTACAAGATCATGATGTCAAAGAAATGTAAAACAGCAAGCGATAATACACTCGAATTAGTAACTTGTAATATTGGAGCTGCCCCAATACACGAGAACTTGGATAGCCAGTTACATAGTCGAAAGGCTAAAAAAAAAATTTGATGGTGACAAGCAATTGTCACCACATTCCACGGCTTCAGATAGATACGTCCGACATTTGCCCAAAGTAAAATATTCTTTATCAAGAATGAGCTATACATGAAATTTTTCGTAAAGTAAAATATTTGAAGAATGGTATGTACGTTGTTATGGTTGTTTTCTTGCAGTCCAGCTAAGAATCATTGAGAACCTGTAGAGCCTTCTTCCTAACCGTACGTCTTGAGAACCTTTTTATGATATCTGGACAACCTCAAATGTCCATATCTGTCTAAGAAAACCAAAAAGATGTTGATAGATTCATTTTCATGCAAAGTAGATAAACTTTTATATTAACATAAACAGAGTTTGAACAAAAATTAATCAAACCTGTAGAGCGATGGGAAATCCACAATAGGTGTAAGTGGATATCCTTGTCATTCTACTCCTTAGCGTCCCTTACTTTCTTTGAAAACCCATCCCTAAATGCCCTCAACATACACTCGTAGCCAACTTTACCCCAAGGGTAATAAAAAAATGCTTGGCTCTCAACAATCGACAATGTGCCTTAATACTGACGTTCTTACGTGGAGCAATGAAAACTCCCTCAGCTATTAATGCCAATTCAAGCTTGTATCGATTAGCTTGTGTCATTGACGATTGAAGAAATGCTTTTTCCAATTCAGAGTATGAAACGCGATTCTATATTTTAAGTATTTATCCTTCAATCTGGTTTTTTGTATGGCTTTATCAAATTCATTGTCTATTGACATAGACTGCATTTAAGCTTCGTGACTACAGCATACTCTTGAAGTTTGAAGCGTGTGAGGTGGCCTTTAACGTTGAACCACAACTCATTCGTTTTCCCAGTTTATATATCATTCTGATTACGAGTTGTTGAAAGAGCTGGGCAGAGAATTGAACCTCGGGTAAATTGGTGAGGAAGCCTGGACATGATTCTTTGAAATAAGCTTTTTTTTACTGGCATCAAATTTATCATACACTATTTTTATGTAGCACTCTTCTGACAAAAGGAGTTCGAAATTTATTTTCAAAAATCGGAAACAAGAAAAAATAACAAAGATCGAATGATGATAGATAATACATTTACTAATAGTTACATAGAAGAGCAGCTGAACTAAATTTGGCATATGAGCATAACTGTCGAGGAAAGTGAACGAACTATGAAGAATTTTAGAGGACAATTGTTGAGAACAATAGTTTATCTTTTATTAGATCTGAATGTGAAATTTGTACTAATCACGTTTATCCTAATGTGAATCAGGATAAACGTTATTAGTACAAATTTCACATTCAAATCTAATAAAAGCTTAAGTTATCAAGAGAACCCAATCATATTATTCACAAGAAAGAGAAGTAAAGATAAGAAATTCGGTTAAGAAGCTAACTAAAAGAGAAAAACAAAAAATCAAATTTCAAGCTAAAACCTTTGATGAAGCATGCAATGGCATTTAGTTTTCACCAGTATCTTATCAATTGGCTAGGGCCTAGGAGCATGGAAATACAGAGGAAATAAACAACACCACAATCTTTCTAAAGCATGTGATGTTCAACTTTATCACCCCAACTTTCATTTTTCATAGAGAACAACAATTCTTACAAAAGAAAAAATAGAAAAAAAAAAACAAAAAAGAGAGGAAGCACATATATTTCTTTTCAAGACATTAGGCACGCGTGCACACACACCTGTCCTGTTACAGACAAATGACTTCCACACGAAAAATAAATCAGGACTCTATTCAGAGTTAAGGTGAGAATTGCTCAACTCTAACAAAACTAGTTAGGGCAATTCAAATTTCTTTCTTTTTTCGCACTCTGCCCCAAGCATTAAGAAATGAGAGCAATGTAGAATGAGGAAACAAATATGGGAGCTAAATATTATCTTTCAACGATAAATTATTTTTTGGTACTTTCTAGAACTAAATCTTTTAAACAAATGGCTTTTCACCATAAATAATTGGTTTGAAAACTTTGACATCAAAATTGATATTAATAGTAGCTTTCATTTATTTATTTGTTTATTCTTTTGACAAAACAGAGTTAGGCGCTTTATTTAATAAATATATCACTTCTTGACTAATATAAAAACTTCATGAAAAACCAATATGGCACACGAGACAACTTGGGGAATATCCTGTAAATATTATGCCCTAGGTCCAATCAAATTTGGACATAAACACTTTAATGTATAGTTGATGCATTTTTGGCAGATCTATTATTTAATTTATATTAATATTAAATTAAATAATAGAGTACGTAAATTCAATTTTTTGTAATTTGTACAAGGAATTGTGATTTTGAAATACAAATTACATATGACTAAATCTTAAATCATTCATGATCATAAATAATAACGAGATATGGATATTGTTATTACAGATACATCATCAAATGTGACATTTCTTACTTGTGAAGTGGGTAGCTACTTTCACAAGTTAAATGCGATGACACTTAAATGAACACGTGGATGTATTGTTATCAAACAAAATATTGGAGACCCATTGGGGAGATTCCGCATGGATAACTATCTGAGTGTCAGTGGTTAATCTCTAATGTTCGGTAGTTGAATTGGTCCTTCGACTTGAGGTCATCATAGTACCTTATATAAGGACAATCATACTTTGGTGATCTTGGATAATACTTTGCCAAGGGTCGCTAATATGGTATCGTTTGGGTATGTCGAGAATCATATGAAAGTTGTGAATGATCAATAGAGAATTTGTCACTCTTAGATAGTAAGAGGTTATGATGTACATTTCATTCAGTTAAAGCTGATAACGAAATCTTTGGTCAATGTGTGATTCATAAGTCGAAAAGGAGTTTTTCGTCTCATGTAATGACATATTACTAGATTTCAATTTAGGATGACGAATGTGAATTGGTGATAAATTAAAACGGATATTTTAATTTATCGATTTTGATTTGATCAAAATAATAATTCACGTCATTAGATATCGTGATTTGGAACCTAGGTCACACACAAAATGTTAGAAGAATCTACCAAATTAATTAATTGTGTTGCTTTCTAATAGGTCCGAATTAATTAACTCATGGACCAAATTTAACTAATTGGATTGATTAAAAATTGGACTGGATTAAGTTAAGAGATGGGCCAAGTCCACTTGGACTTATTATATTAATAAGTTGCTAGAGTTTGAAAAAATCTGTAGAGGACATAATTATTCTTGCTAGCACAAGAAAAAAGTAAAAACCCTAGTTCTCTCAATCTTCTTCCTTGTGTGGATTTCCATTGGAGACTGGACAATTGTCCAGCTGTGGATTGCAGATCATGACTGTTCGAGTTCAAGAAAAGCAATGGGGTTTGTAGAATTCAACAAAGGTATAATTCCTATTACAGTTTCTATCTAAACACAAAGCAGATCATTGGTGAGAATTGAATTTATTTTATTTTTCGCTATGCATGATTTAGTAAATTCCCAACATATCCTACATGTAGAAACAAAGAAGGGGCTAAAATACAACATTAGAAGTAGCTCCAGTAAAATTCAAGATCTTTCTGTAGTCAAGAGCTCATACTTTGAGCAATGTCAGATCACGTCTGTATCTACGAGTAATTAAAAGCTACAAACTTTGGCATGCAAACTGACATAATGAAGGACTAATTACGAACCTTAAACGTGGATTTTCATAAGGATGAATCGTCGCTAATAGGGACCCAACTCAGTCCTATAACAAAATCCAAGTATTCTTATATTAAACCCACATCACACCTACAAAATAAAAAAATACACAAATAAATTTCATGTATAGAGCTAAAATGGACTGATGAATTGAAATAGAGTTGGTAGCGGTCGGCGGTCTTCTGCGAGATAGAATGAGATAGCAGCGTTTTAGGTTTAGGGCTTTAGCGTGGCTGGTTGAGTCAAATGCGTGAAGTCTATGGACAGGTTTTTGGCGTCATCTTGGACTAAAATTCTAGGTGAATTCGATGACCAACGGGCTTTAGAGACTTCGAATGAGACAAAGGAACGTGCATTTATAGTTAGGATGAGAGTTTGAATGAGATAGAGACAGTGTATGACGGTTTTAATTTTGTTTTTCACATTTTTTTTTCAAAAATTTTAAAATACTAGGGTGAGTGAATTGGATATGATGTTTTCCCCCTTTTTTGTTCTATTTTTTCATCTAATCAAATCAGTTTTAATTAAGGACACCCAAGTTGTTTAAATTTTCTAGATGGGGAAAAAAGTTCAAATGTGACATTTTTGTAAATGTTAATCCAAAAAGTGACATTGGGTCCAATTTCTTTTATTAAATATATAGGTTACATTACCCTTATGCTTTACACCTTTTGCAATTAATGTACCTTGAAACTTCGAGTCTTCTTCAATGTTCTTTCAAGAATACTAAACTTTTTTCTATATTTATTTTTAGCCTCTGGGCACTAATCAGTAATCCATAAGTAAAAAAATTAGTTTATTATCCATAAGAAAATTGAGGTAGAAAAAAACGCGTTCATTTTTTTTCTTTCTCGTTTTTCCTTTAACTTTGACCTTCTATCTTAGTAAATTAAAATCTATCTAGTCAATACGGATGTTCATATTCATTGCCGTAATTTTTGTAAATGCAATGATTATGTAATTTGTCCATTTGACATTTGACATTAGATATTTAATGTGTAATCCTTCTTAAATTACAACTTTTATAGTTTAATCACAATTCTTATTTTGAAGCTACCAAAAGGACTTGATGGGACATACAATTTTTTAAGCTCTAATTAATTAAAAATTCATAGACCTTATTAATTAGTTTCGACTGTATGGACTATCGGCCAGATTGAACTCTCAAATTAATTGAAATTATCTTATTTTATTCAACAATCAATTTCTTGACATGTCGTTTTAACAATCTACCCTTTTCGATTGTTATTATCAAAGTGACCGATGTGGTCAATCAGTCAATTTTAGTTCCATTTTCAACTCGCAGTTTATTGTGATCTTATCGAAATTAATAGTTCAACAATCTCATTGTTAAACTATTGATCTTAGACTAAATTGCTCGTTAGAAAAACATTTCTTGTAACGATTGGTCCTATAAATTAGGTGACGTATTCCATGTCACAAACATAAATTCATCAATTATTTCATTCTAATTCCCAAAGTAATGAGATTATCAATTACATAATTAATCTCACTCTTTTGTTACCTCGAAGTACTCAAATTAATGATTAATGTTCATAATTGTTCAGGATTCATGCATATATTTGATTGTCAATAATATTTAATTATGTAGGATCATCAAGTAAACTAAATGTTACGTCGTCATGTCCAATATATGATGTATGTGTTATTATTTTAATTACCAATACGACCTTACCAAAATAAAGTGTTCTACTTCATTTAATAGCTATAGACATTTAGTTTTGATCATTTTATAAATTGAATCTTTTTGTACATACCATTTAAAGTGCATCTCTGAGGATCTGAATACCCAAAAATTAGCTAGCCTCTCTCATGTCCTTCATATCATATTGTTGAGCCAACCATTATTTTGCTGATGACAATTGCCCTACATAATGACCAATGAGTTATTATGTCATCTACGTAAAATATAAGATGTCTCTGACACACTTGCAGACTTGGCGCTCATCTTGATTTTGATCAAAGTCACAATTCTTAATAGTTTGGTCAAATATGATATTCCAATACCTAGACACATTTAAGCCCATAAAATGGACCTTTGAAATTTCATACTTTGTTATCATGCTCTTTTGTTATAAAATCATTTGGTTACACCATATAGATGTTTTCTTCAAAATGGCCATTCAGAAAGTCCATTTTAACGTGCATTTACCATATCTCATGATCATAATGAACTGCAATGGACAAAAGAATACGAATTAAAGCATAGTTATTGGCGAAAAGGTCTCTTCATAATTGATAACTTTTCTTTGGTCAAAATCCTTGGCCGCAAGCCTAGCTTTAAAGGTTTCTACATTTTCATCTATTCCTCTCCTTCTTTTTTTGTAGAACCACTTGCACCATATAGGTTTAACCCGTCGAGGTACGTCTACAAGTTCCCGGACCTTGTTGGATTACATGGACTTCATCTCTGATTTTATAACAATTCCATTATCTTACATCTATGTCATGGCTTCTTTAAACGATGTATGGCCCTTCTTGCTCAGGGGTAATTGCCCCCCAAAAGACTCTTGATAGAGCAAGTACCTAGGTAGTGGTCTAATAACACTCAATAGCAACGAATTATAAAGGCCCATTATATATGATCGTATAACATAAAAGCCTGAACAGTAAGTCTTGAACCTACCATAAGACTCAAATTTCCATTATATAATGGAAATTTGGTTGTTATTTGCAATACTAGATGAAGCTCGCTCTATGTGAACCTGACACAGTGATCAGTAAATATGTTTTAACCATTAGATCACAGATACGATTTGAGTTAGGATTTAGTAAGTACTTATAACGTGAAGCCACAACTCAACCATGGGCATTACCAATGAGCACACAAAACGTGTAAATACCAAATTGCCAAGCGACCAAATATACTTCTTAATTTGATCTGTTATTCCATATCAGCAGAAATTATTTTTAAAGCACATAAGAAGGTAAAACTTGTTAAACTTGACTTCACTAATCAATATAGTCCACATGTTATTAAGGAAAGGGGCTTTGTTATCCTCTCTTAGCTTCGTAAAAAATCCTTAAATTGACATAATAGGGAACAAAGTAAGGCATCCAAAATTGATTAAACTCTTCTTGCTCTTGTTTAAAGCATAAATTCAATGAGTTTAGGAACTAAAAACCCTGACTAAGTGAGAAAAAATTATTTATCTCTATCTCGAAGTGAAAGACATACACCCAATGATGAGTGTGTTTTACTCATGAGTTTTATTCCGTTTTTGGCTTAATTTATAAGCTAGATTCTATGAGAAGTGAGCGTTTTCAATATGTTTATTAGTGTTGTCTTGTAGATAGTGAAAAAGGATGAAGAGATGATAAATGGAGACTATTGGCGTGGAATGAGAAGATGGGCAAAATGGTCAAAGCACACGAAGGAATGGATGAACGGCGCCAAAATAGTGGCGCCACGGTGCCGTTAACCGAGAGCATGGCACCGCGATCACCTAGCGCTGCGATGCCATGCCCTAAATTGGCGCGATGCTGCATTTAAGGTGCCGCATTGCCGTTCTATTACTTACGTGTTCAGCCGAAAATTTTACCTATTTTAAAGTCCATAAAAACCCTATTTTGGGTAGGAACATGAGGTGAGGTATAAATAGAGATCCTTGAGACTTGGCAAGCGGTTACACACTTTGAGAGGCACAAGATATTTTGAGAGATTCAACAAGCAATTGGAGGATTCCATTGAAGGGATTTTGAAGATTCAAGCAAGAATTGAAGGGAAGAACATTAAGGAACTCATCTTTGAAGTGTTGATTGGAAGAGGAAGAAATTTTTGTGCAAGATCTATTTTATTTTCCTACATCTTTACTTCAAATCCGGTGATGTATTCAATAACATTTATTTATTGTTCCTTGTTTAGTATGAATAGCTAATTCATTCATTAGGGCTAACATGTAAGCTTGTTTGGGAATCTTTATGTTTTTAATTCAAGATTCTAGTCCTTAAATTGTTAAGTGTTGATTTTTACTATGAATTTAATGCTTCAAATTAAAAAGAAAATCAAAATAAGTCCAGTTTGGTGAGAGAGTGGCGCTGTGGTGCCACGAGACCAACCCCTCCTTCTCCCTCCCCCCGCCCTTTTTATTCAACTTTCCCTAATTTTCTCCCTTCTCAAATCTCTTCCACATTAAAAACTGGAAAGACATCATCGTCATCCTCACTTAAATTGCATATTGTAACACCTTCATATCTCTTCAATTTGTTGGGACTTACTAGAAAGACAAGGTAACATCTTTACACCAATTCTCTTTGGGATTATGGTGTTCTTCATTACTGGAATTACTTAATGCTTATCTTGTTTAAGGAATTTCTCTTGCATTTGATGGATTTTGGTGGTGTATCAATTGGATTCATGTCTTCTGTGTTAGGAATTAAGATAGTTTTCTCTACTGTGCTCATAAGGTGTTTGATAAAATGTCTACATGAATTCTACTAAGTCTTTTGCCTTGCACACTCTACCTCCTTTGTTTGGAATACATTATAAGTTAATTTGCACTCTGATAGTACTTTAGTTGCTCGCTAGACTTGTACTAATTGGAACTCTCTTCTTTTTGTGCAGCTCATCGTGGGTTGTGACCTAGTATTCGATTGTGGTAGCACATTCCCTTGATTCCCTATTTTCACCTCTTGGAATTCATCATGCTGCCAAAAAAGAATTGTATTCCTTCGATAACACAAAATTTGTGAGCGCATAGGCCGAACAACGTCATCATGATTTGGTGGTTCATAAAAATTGTATTCCCGAGAGGGGTTTTGCTGACCTTGAAGCCCAAATTTGGGAAATGATAGAATGAAGAAATTGGGAGATATTTACACGGCAACTACTGCCAGGACTTATACCAGTGGTGCGTAAGTTTTATGCAAACGCTAAGGAGCATCAAAAATTGAAATTTTTTGTCCGTGGCAAATGGATTCAGTTCGACAGAAGCACTATAAATCGGTACTATGGTTGCATTGATGAGGATGATTTCTCCTGCCTACTTGAAAGCGGAGCGATCTATCCAACTGTGGAAACGATCAAGAGCTGATCTCCCTAACTTTCCAGCTACGCATGTACCGGGAATGCAAAGCCTAACATTACTTCATATATGGTAAACTATTGCCCAGCTGCAATATCAGTGAGGAGACGAAGGAAAGGGCGTTGTTGAACAATGTTATTCAGCAGGGATTGAGTGTTGATGTGGGCATGGTCATTCAGACCAACTTCTTGCATGGACTCAAGGGCTCTACCACTGCCGGTCTGGGTTACCCATCTTTGATCTATGAACTTTGTCGGAAAGGGAGAATTGACTCATCTCCAGTTGAGGAGATAGTCGGCCAATAACCAAAAAGGTTATCTGGCAATTTACCAGCAGGGTTCCCCCACATGCTATAGAGATGCAATCTTCTCACCCCAGTGAGCCTCCACCTATACTTCACAGAATGATGACATTACGAGTAGGATTGAGGTGTTACAGCTTCAGCTCACAGAGAAGTACGACCAGTTGGAATCAAGGAATCAAGAGAGGTAAGACGGGTTTCAGTATCAAATTGACCACATGCAATCCTCTATGACTGATTAGTATCACCAGCTGCAGAACTCCATGTACACACAATTTCAATATCAGAATGAGTTCTTCTCGGTGTTGGCATCTGCATATCCCAACATGTCTTTTCCTCCACCACCACCACCACCATCTTTTTTCCATATCATCCGTCCAGCCAGGATCCATCTCAACAGGGCAATGGTGGCGACACCCAATGATGTTATCAGGGAAGTCCCCTTCTTCGTATTTATTTTTTACATTGGCAACAATGTTTACGTTAAGTTTGGGGGGGGGGGGGGGGGGTAAACATCATTTGGGTTCTTTGGCCTTTGTTAGTAGTTACGTTTAGGTGTTTGTGTGATGTTAGTTATGTTTGGGTGCTTGTGTGACGGGACTTAACATCATGTGTTAGTATTAAAAAAAAATTACTTTTGCATACTTGTGTGAGTTAGATAGCCTTGCTTGCATTGATGACCATGATTGAGGACATGTGTTAGTTTATGAATTGTGGATAAATTGTGTGCTTGAGTAAGATTTCTGCTTATTCATGTGAAACGGAAAATATTCATGCACGTGATTAGGTTGTGACGTTGTACATGAGCAGGTTGATTCACGTTTATAGGTTGAATTAGAGACCCTAAATATCAAAACCCAACAACCATTAAACATCATGTCCTTAAGCCAAATTATAGATGTTTGGAAGGCTGAAATGTTGTAGGGAAACTTGGAGTTAAATGTGGATTCCATGCATGTTAATAATAAATTGACGCCGTGATGCCATGCCCTAAATTGACGCGGTGCTGCAACGCCGCATTCATGGTGCTGTGCTGTTACGCGTTTAGCCGAAACTTTTACCTATTTTAAAGCCCATAAAAACCTTATTTAGGGGAGGAACGTGAGGGGAGGCATAAATAGAGATCTTTGAGACTTGGCAAGAGGTTACACACTTTGAGAGGCAAAGATATTTTGAGAGATTCAACAAGCAATTGGAGGATTCCATTAAGGGATTTTGAAGATTCAAGCAAGGATTGAAGGGAAGAACATTAAGGAACTCATCTTTGAAGTGTTGATTGGAAGAGGAAGAGATTTTGGTGCAAGATCTACTTTATTTTCCTACATTTTTACTTCAAATCTGGTGATGTATTCAATAACAATTATTTCTTGTTTCCTTGTCTAATATGAATAGCTAATTCATTCGTTAGGGCATACATGTAAGCTTGTTTGAAAACCTTTATGTTTTTAATTTAAGATTAAATCCTTAAATTGTTGTGTGTTGATTTTTACTTTGAATTTAATGCTTCAAATTAATTTATCACTAATTTGATGTTTTCGTGAATTCTTTACAAATCGAGAGGTGCATTTAGGATTTAGACCATATAGTAAAATCCGGTAAATTGGTATAATGTGTAAAGGTATATACTCATTATTGCGGTCGTGTGTGAATTTTCTGAACTTTATTTCGTTTAATTAATGTCAATTTGCCTATAGATATGCAATTGGATTAATTGAATAGGCTCAATGAGAACTCGAGAGGGGTTAAGTTGAATATATTAGGAGAATTCGACCGAAATTGGATTAAAATGTACAAAATTGAGGAATTGTGGACAAATGATCAAACTTTGAAATAGAGGACATGCCACGCAAATAAATTGGACTTTGGATGAACAAGAACTTAATGTGGAATTGACTTAGTTAAAATAGAATCAATTTGAACTCGAGAGATAAATTGAATACTTTAGAAGAATTGAACCGAACACTACAATAGTCATGAATCTTGATTGCAGAATTAAAGAATATCCATCCTAGGATCTACATTCATGATTTAAAAATCCAAATTTGATTTATTGTGTGCATTTAGATAATGGTAGTATAATTAGAATAATTTAGATAATTAATGACCAAACTATATTCTTTGTTTTTTTTTTTTTTTTTTTTTTTTTTAATTTAGGAGTTAGAAATAGTAAATTAAGTACCAAATATATAGTCCTTGTGGGAAATATAATCTAGAGTGATTGGTCCACTATAATAGTTGTTATGATCCGTACACTTGTGAGATATAAAATCAACAACAATAAGCAAACGTTGAAACAAAGAAAAAGAGGAGAAATCTAGTACTGTTGTTTGTGTACATACAAATTAATAACTTAAAACCAAAACTTGGTTTATGATGGCTGGTTGCTTGCTATTGGACTATCTGTCTATTTGAGTAATTTTCAATATCTTGACACCACCGAGGAAATCCTACAAAGAGATTCAAGATAGTAAATGATCAATGTTAATGTTGAATGTATATACTTCCATGGCTCATCGCCAACCATCAATCAATCTCCTTCTTGATCTTGGTATGTTAACACGTACCGTCGACATTTCTCCCAATCCAATTTTGTTCCATAATAATATCACATTGACTAAATTTATTCAAAGAGGATAAATATATTATTAATGGAGAGTCACTCACAGAGAATCTTGATTGTCATTATAACCATTATGAGCTTTCTACCAAGAGGGATGCCTTCCATGTAAATTTTGATAAATAAACTCGTTCATATGATCATCGTGTTGGAATTAGTAGAGTTTGTGACACTTTTGTTGTCACCTAACTATTGTATTTTGGTTACTAATTTGTCACATATTTTTTTTTATTAAAGTCTAACTCAAGTAATGATGTAAAGTTAGGCTAGTTTAAACATATTACAAGTTAAGTGATTGTCAAGTATTGTCTAGTATAGTAGGTTACTAGGTAGAAAGTACCTTTGTAATTATGTGTGAGTTTGGCTATATATAGAGCCATGTATCTTCATCTTTATTAAGAGTGAATAGAGTAAATTGATATATTTTCTCTCATTTCATTGTCTTATATCATTTTGTTGAGTTCAAACAAAACTTGTGTGCTAAAATCATTTTTCTGGTGAGCAAACATCAAAATCGGTAGTTAGTGCATATCTGGTATGTGTAGAGCAAATACGGTATGCAAAGTGTAAAATTCGGTAAGTGTTGTCTAAATCCAGTGAAACATAGTATCCAAACCTGAGTGAAATCTAGTAAGTCCAAATATGGTATTGAAACTATTCTGAAATCCGGTATGAGTTAAATCTAGTATTCAACCTAGTGCCAAATACGGTAAGCTTCCTCCATATACAGTAAGTGCTTAAAAACTGATATTTCCATATATGGTAAGTTCTGTTTCTTTCTCAATCCTCTTTGAATAAAAAATCCAACATGGTTTCCGAGCTTTACTGGTGTTAGAAGAAGCTGAAAATCAGTAGCTTTTTTGAGAGAAATTTAGTCAGCAACCTTTACTAAAATAGCCGAGTGTTTGGTGAGTTTGTGAGATGGCTTCAAGTGTTTTTTCAGCACATTTACCCTCAGCCTTCAATGGAGAAAATTATGATGCAAAAAATGAAGGCATATTTAAAGGCCTATGACTTGTGGAAAATCACAGAAACCGGTGTTGAACCACCAGCTTTGAGGGCAAATCCAACAATTGCTCAACTGAAGCAACATAGTGACGAAGTTACAAAGAAATACAATGCCTTGTCTTGCATTCAATCAGCCATTTCAGATGCTATATTCACAAGGATAACCTGTGAAACAGCAAAGGAAGCATGTTTTAGGTTGAAGGAGGAATTACGAGGCAATGAGAGAACTAGGCAGATAAAGGTTTTGAATCTGAAAAAGGAGTTTTAAACTCTGAAAATAAAGGATTCAGAATCTGTTAAAGAGTTCTCCAATAGGTTGATGAAGGTTGTGTATCAAATCAGGTTGTAGACTGATTATATGCCAGATAAAAGAGTGGTGGAGAAGTGTTAATCAGTTTGTCAGAGAAGTTTGAATCCAAGATTTCTTCACTAGAAGATTCAAGGGACTTGGCTAGCATCTCTTTGGCTAAGTTGATTAATGCACTTCAAGCCACTGAACAAAGGAGATTGTTCAGGCAAGAAGAAGAGCAAGCTGAAGGTGCTCTATTTGCAAGAGAAAAACAGGAAGTCAAACCAGTTTTGGTGGAAGGAAAGCACAAAACGGGAGGAAGGAAGTAGAAGCTAAGGGCTCAAACAAGGATATTGATTATCCACCTTGTCCTCATTGCAAAAAAGAAGGTCAACTATGCCTGGAATTCAATGTAGGAGCTGTGCAAGGAGTTTGGTCATGTGGAGAAAGTTTGCAAAAATCAGAAGGAAAAAGAGGAGTTGCAGAAATTCATCAGCAGGAGGAGTATTTATTCACAGCAATAAATGAAAGGGCCTGCAACAGTGATGAAATGTGGTTATTGGACAGTGGTTGCACTCACCATATAACTTCAAATTCAAAGATCTTTGTGGAGATGAATGATGGCTACAAATAAAAAGTAAAAGTTGGA
This sequence comes from Osmanthus fragrans, assembly GCA_019395295.1. Lineage (NCBI taxonomy): Eukaryota > Viridiplantae > Streptophyta > Magnoliopsida > Lamiales > Oleaceae > Osmanthus > Osmanthus fragrans. Next base: position 22,178,114 of record CM033344.1, on the reverse strand, counting down.
AATGGAGACTATATGGAGGTGAAAAGAATTCGTAAAATTTCAGTTCAAACACCATCAGGTATCAAGCTCATTTATGATGTTTATATGTTCCAAAAATTGATCAAAATTAGATGAGTGTTGGCCAATTGATTGAAAAAGATTATACTTGCCAAAACTTTATAAATCTGAATAATGCATGACCTAAAGACAGTTTTTCACTCTCTAAAGAGGTACAAAACTTTGTATGGGAGAGTCAAAGCGAGCAGATTCATTTCACGAGCTACAAAAAAATGCTTCTTTTTCTTTCAAATATTAGCAGAAAAATGTTTGAATGGACTGAAGAATACAAACAACTTTTCCAAGCCTTGAAAGAACATTTGGAAATTATTAGCTAAGCCACTAAATGATAAAAAGCTATTACTCTATTTGGTCATCTCCAAAATAGTTGTAAGCTCCGTTCTAGTAATGAAAAAGGGCAATAACAATTGTAGTACATTATGTAAGTAAGCTTGACAATGTGATGATGCTATTATGCAATTGATAAAATTGAACAAATCCTCTGCGGGAATGACCCTTACTTGCCATTTTACTATTTGAGACGAAACTTTTAAGATAAGTAAGAAAATTAATTGGCACGTCTTTTGGATAGTATCAATTTTGGCACCGTGTCGTCGAAGATTGTTCTATCAATTTGTTAATTGCAATATTTTATTTTTGTCACTGTTCTCCTTATTTTTGTTATTTTCTTTGTCATTTAGGTTGTGAATGAGCAAAAAGTCTACAACACACTACAACCTAAGATCAAGAAAAGAGGCCGCCGCATCGGAAAGTGGAGAAGACATTTCTCCAGCTGAACTTCTAAGGCAATTGAGCATTGAATCCTCAAGTGAGTCCGAGCACATAGAGTCTGAAATGGCGGATGCAAATCGAACATTAAAGGAACTTGGAGCTCCAACTTTTGTTCAGCAATCTCTATGCATTTAATATCCTCAATTAGATGTGGCATTTGAACTAAAGTCTGAAATGATTCATCTACTCTCCACATTTCATGGATTTTTCGGAGAGTACCCCAATAAACATTTGAAGGAGTTTCATGTGGTTTGCTCAAGCATGAAACCGACGGGTATATCGGAAGAGCAAGTGAAATTGCAAGCATTTCCTTACTCTGGATGGAGAGAAGATTGATGCGGCTAGGGGAGGAGCTTTAATGGATAAAACACCAGCAGTTGCTAGGGATTTGATAGCCAACATGGCCGCCAACTCACAATAATTTGGTAGTAGAGAAGGACACCGGTTAAACAAGTAAGTGAGGTGGGAAACAACCTCTCAAATTGAACGATAATTGGCCGGTCTTACATCTCTTGTACAACAAATGGCACTTGGGACAATTCAACAAGCAAATGTGTGCGGGATTTGTTCTACTGCGGGATATCCTACTGATGCATGCCCGACACTACAAGTGAGTCGCAGAGCAAGCGAATGCTACTGGATTGAGAGATCATCCTACTCTCAGTCATGGAGGAAATCATTTCATAGCTCCACAAGCACAGTCTAATCTTCCCTTGGGTTTCAATCAACAAAGGCAATCACAACACTTTTAACCTCGTCACAAACTCCGGCTCCAAGTTCAAATATGGCTCTTGAAGATATAGTTAAGTCATTGGGTTCTAGTATGCAATTTCAACAAGAGACAAAGACCTCAATTAAGAATTTGGAGACACAAATGAGTCAACTGGCCAACACGGTGGGTAAAATGGAGGCTCAAGGATCGAGAAAACTTCCTTCTCAAGCAATCAACTTGAGAGAAAATGCCAGTGTCGTGACACTAAGTGGAAAGATTTTAGAAGAGGCACCAAGGAAGATGAAAGATCATGTTGAGGAGTCAACACAAGAGAAGAACTTAGTATGTGAGAAAGATGAAACTACAATTTCAACCTTGGGAACTAAGGTAAATTCTAAAAGTTCTTTTATACTAATGTTCCCTTCCCTCTATTTCCTGGCAGGTTTGCAAAATCCAAAAGGGATGAGCATGATAAAGAAATATTGAAGACTTTTCACAAAGTCCAAGTGAAAATACCACTTTTGGATGCCGTCTATCAAGTGCCTCGTTATGCAAAGTTCCTCAAGGAATTGTGCACTAACAAGCGTAAATTAAAAGGTAATGAAGTTGTAAGTGTTGGGGAAAATATCTCGGGGTCATGCATAGGAAACTTCCACCAAAATGTAAGGATCCAGGAAGTTTTACCATCCCTTCCATTATTGGTAACTGGTTTGAAAAGGCAATGCTAGATTTAGGAGCATCCATTAATGTGATGCCATATTCTATTTATGCTTATTTAAATTTAGGATCACTTAAAGAAATCGGTGTTATTATTCAACTTGCATCACGATTTAATGCATTTCCAAAGGGCGTGTTGGATGACGTTTGGTGCAGGTAAACCAGTTGATTTTTCCAGTAGATTTCTATGTTCTTCACATGCAAGATGAATTAGCTTTGTCGCCACCATTGCTCTTGGGAAGACCATTCATGAGGACTGCATATAAAGATAGATGTGTATACCAACTTTGACAATGGAGTTTGATGGTGAGATTATTCGCTTCAATATCTTTGAGGCAATGAGGTATCCTAGCAATGTGCACTCTTGTTTTTCAATAGATATAATGAATTCATTAGTACAAAAAACTTTTTAACTATCAAATGAAGATGCATTGGATACCACTTTGATCAAAGGCATTGATGTTAACAATCTCATCAAGTTGAGCAAGAATCTACAATTGTGTGAGAATATTGTGGAAACTGTGGCATCACTTGAGTCACTACCGAGTATTCCACCAAGGTATAATATCTCCTATATTACTCTTCCGATATCTAATGAGAAATTTTACCTTTGTTGATGTAGGCCCCCACTTTAACCTCTTCCCGAGCATTTGAAGTATGTATATTTGGGAGAGGGAGAAACACTACTAGTGATCACTGCAAAGAATCTCAGACACTTCAAGAAGATAAGTTTATACGTGTGCTCAAGGAACACAAAATACCTAATGGTTAGGCAAAGACATCAAGAGAACCATAACGTCGATTGACTCATCCAATGATGGAGGTTGTGAAGAAAGAAATTTTGAAACTGTTAGACGTTGATGTTATCTTTCCCATCTCAGATAGCAAGTGGGTGAGCCCGATCCAAGTTGTTCCAAAAAAATTCGGAATCATAGTGGTGACAAATGAAGCGAATGAGCTTGTACCAACTCGGGTCCAAACGGGTTGGAGGGTTTGTATTGATTATAGAAAACTTAATTGTGCAACCCGAAAAGATCACTTTCCTTTACCTGCATTGATCAAATGTTGTAAAGACTGGTAGGTCATTCTCATTATTGTTTTCTTGATGGTTGTTCAGGTTATAACCAGATTGTGATTGCTTCGGAGGACCAAGAAAAGACAACATTCACTTGCCCATTTGGCACATTTGCTTACCGTCGCATGCCTTTCGATGTTTGCAATGCTCCCGAAACCTTTCAAAGATGCATGATAAGTATATTCTCTGATTGTTTTGAAAGCATCATAGAGGTCTTCATGGATGATTGCAGTGTTTATGGTAATACCTTTGATAGTTGCTTAAAAAATCTCACACTTGTTTATGGTAATACCTTTAATTGGGAAAAGTGTCATTTTATGGTCAATCAAGGCATAGTGTTAAGCCATGTCATTTCATCCAAGGGGGTGAGGTCGATAAATTTAAAATTGATTTAATTCATTCTTTGCTTCTTCCAACAAGTGTGAGGGAGATTCGTTCTTTTCTTGGACATGCAGGATTTTATCGAAGGTTTATCAAGGATTTTTCAAAGAATGTAAGACCATTATGTAGGCTATTGCAAAAGAAGGTGCCATTTTCATTTTGATGAAGATTGTAGAAAGACAATAGAGAGCCTGAAGGAACACTTGACATCGGCACCCATCATTCAACCACCCGATTGGTGTGCGTGGGATTTCGAAGGAGGCTGAAGGTTCAGCCTCTAATCTGCATTTCTTTCAACCAAGTAAGGAGGACGGGAGAGTGAAGGTCCGACCTCCCATAGTGGTTGTGGAGGAGGGGTGTGAAGAGTGGAGGTCCACCTTAATTGGGTATTTTATTGGGAAGAGGCTTCCTTATCCAGTGGTTAACTCCATTGCCTTGAAGCTATGGGGAAGAATTGGGCTTAAGGAGGTGCTATCAACTGATCGTAGAGTGTTTTTGTTTAAATTTGACACCATTGATCAAGCGGCTAATATTCTTGATCGTGCTCCTTGGCTTATGGTTAATCACCCTCTTGTCTTAAAGAAATGGCAGCCCAATCTGCAATTAGATAAAGAGGAGTTTAAAAGCCTTATGAATGCCCCATTTGAATATTGGACTCCTAAGGGGCTGAGTTTTGTAACAAGTGTTGTGGTAAACCTCTCTATGCAGATAAGATTACACTCTCAAAGAAGAGGCTTAGCTTTGCTAGAAATTGATACTTCAGAGGAGCTGATTAAAGACTTTGACGTTACTGTTCAAATGGTGATTGGATCACTGTGCTTGCCGAGTTTGAGTGCACCCCGATCAGATGTAGTTCGTGTGGTGTTTTTGGTCATGCTTTAGGTCATTGTAAGCAACAAAGTCAGCAAAAAGTGGGCGTTAAGCAGTCCAAAAAATGGGTGCAAGCCTCTAAGGTGAATCAAGAGATAGTTACGAAGGAGGATGTTGAGGAAGCTTGGGTTGATGTCAAACGAAAAATGAAAGGGACGAAGGTTTCGGTTGCCGGGGTGGAGAGCTCTCTAACTAAGAGTGACTTGCAACGTGTTGTGTTTGATAGTAGTTCCAAGCCTTTACCTATTCATGAACCAACTGAGAATGACATAAGTTTGGAACCGGGTATGCTGGTGGATCCTAGGGCGGACTCTTTGCTTGTGGATGTGGATGTGGGTGGTACTGAACCCGAGGATATACGTTGTGAGGAGGATGATTCAGACTCCTCTTTTCAATCTTCTCCTAATTCCTTAGCTGCAAAGGTGGTTGATTCCCTAGAGAAGAAGAAGAAGAAGAAGGGCTCGGTTGGCAAAAGGAAGGGCAAGAAACACCACTCCCCTAGAAGGGGTCGGTGGAGTTAGTCTATAGTGGTACGTGCTCACATTCCCCCATCTTTTTTTATGTTCATTGGATGTTGGAATGTTAGGGGTTTAGCTTGGGAGTCTCTTCAGCATAGGAGGGAGGCAACCCGTGGCATAAACTTGTTTGGTTTGGTAAGCATATTCCTCGTCATGCTTTCATGTTTTGGCTTTTTCTTTGTAATGGAGTTAATACTCAAAGTAAGCTTTGGAGGCTTGGTTTGATTGAGGAAATTAAATGTCTTCTTTGTGGGCGTGATCAAGAAGATGCAGCTCACCTCTTTTTTACTTGCCCATATTCGGAGTGGATCTGGAGGCACTTTTGCAGTAAATGTAACATACCTATCATTCACCGTCCTTGGGAGGAGCTTGTAGGTTGGATGGCACAACAATTTGGGTCTGATTCATTTCGAAATTCAGTCATTAAAACCATGTTTGCAGCCATGGTCTACTACATTTGGCAAGAGAGAAATTCTCGTTTCTTTGATCACTCGTCTAGGCACGCTAGCTTGGTTTTCAATGATATTATGTTTGCAGTTTTTTCTAAGTTTAATACACTTTGTAATGTGGATCCCACTATGGAAAATTAGTGGATTCAACGCTCTTTGGGTTTAGACGTTGGAATTTTTTCTTGTACTACCTAGAGGGATAGTCTTCTAGTTTTTTGTCGTTGTTTTGTCTATGTAGGGGGCCTGTCCTCCATATAGTTTCTATGGTCTGGGGTATGCCCCTGTGCTTTTGTACATGATTTACTTTTGATTATAATCCACTTACCTTAACCAAAAAAAAAAAAAAACCACCCGATTGGAATAGGCCCTTTGAGTTGATGTGTGATACCTGTGACTTTGCATTGGGAGCTGTTTTAGGGCAATGAGTTGAAAAGACACCGCATGTTATTTATTATGCATCAAGAACTTTGAATGATGCCCAACTTAATTACTCTACAACTGAGAAAGAGCTTTTAGCGGTTATTTTTGCCTTATAGAAATTTCGATCATATCTCATTGGCACTAAAGTAACTATCTTTTCTGATCATGCAGCTCTTAGGTACTCGCTTGCCAAGAGAGAGGCAAAACCAAGGTACATTAGATGAATACTCCTCTTACGAGTTTGACCTTGAGATTAAAGACAAAATGGGGAGTGAAAATTCTGTGGACGACCACCTCAGCTGTTTTATCCATGAGAGAGAAAATCTCCAATTGCAAGAGAGCTTCCCCGATGAACAATTGCTTCATGTCATGGATACATCCCCTTGGTTTGCAGATATAGTGAATTATTTAGTCACTAAGAGAATTCCAACCAACTTGTCCACCACTACTCAAAGGCAAAAACTCAAGGCAATGGCCAAGTATTTTGTGTGGGATGAACAATACTCGTGGAAACATTTTCTAGATCAATTGCTAAGAAGGTGTGTACCTGAAAATGAATTTCATTCAATACTAACCTTTTGTCATTCCTATGCATGTGGTGGAGATTTTGGAGCGAAGAGGATGGCTCTCAAGGTGCTTGAAAGTGGATTCTATTGGCAATACAAAGATGTGAATCCCCTTTTGTAAATCTAAGGGTAGGCATGTTGGGAGCCTGAAATCAAATGCCACAAACACCTATTCTTTTTGTTGAAATTTTTGATGTTTAAGGCATTGATTTCATGGGACCTTTTCCTTCATCTTATGGTAAACTTTACATCATACTTGCCGTTGATTATGTATCAAAATGGGTGGAAGCAAGGGCCACTCGAACTAATGATTCTAAAGTGGTTGTAGATTTTGTCAAATCCAACATTTTTGCAAGGTCCAAACCAAGAGCATTAGTTATGGGGGACTTCATTTCTACAATCGCTCTTTTTGGGCGCTATTGAAGAGATACAACATCACCCATAAAGTGTCTACACCTTACCATCCGCAAACTAGTGGGGAAGTCGAAGTGTCGAACCGAGAGGTTAAATCCATCCTCGAAAAAATTGTGAATCCTGATAGAAAGGATTGGAGTCTCCGCCTCAACAATGCACGTTGGGCTTGTAGGATGACATATAAAACACCGATTGACACATCTCCTTATCGGTTAGTTTATGTTATGTCTTGTCACCTCCCGGTTGAACTTGAACACATGGCATTTTGGGCAGTCAAGCATGCAACATGAACCTAGATATGGCGGGTGATCAAAGAATGTTTCAACTCAATGAACTTGAGGAAATCCGAAATGATGCCTAAGTTCTAGAATTTACATGGAAAAGATAGGCGTATCACGATAAAATGATTACAAGAAAAACTTTTGTTGTTGGACAAAAAAGTTCTTCTTTTCCACTCGTGCCTTAAGTTATTTCCAAGTAAATTATGTTCTCGATGGATTGACCCTTTTGCTGTTACTAATGTTTTTTCCTAGGGTGCAGTTTAAATCTTACAGACTGAGAAAGAGTTTAAGGTTAATGGGCATCGATTAAAGTCATATTTCGAACCCTTTGTACCTCAAAACATGGAGGAAATGCGATTGGAGGATCCGATTGAATAACCATGAGCAAGGACAAAGTCTAGCTAACGACTAAAGAAGCGCTAGACCCAAGGAAACCCATTGTTCTTTATTTACTTATTTTGTCTGACAATTCTTTTTTATTTTGACTATTTTTTGTTAGCTCCATATGGCATATTGTTGAGCTTCGCAACAAAGCTTTAAACTTTAATAGTCGCCAATGGGAATATACTATCCTCACAGCCCTCACCGTCAAAACTAACTTAGGGGAGTACTTGAACCAAGTCTCTCTCTATTTCTTATTTATACATTGAGGACAATGTACAATTTAAGTTTGGGTTGTGAAGGTTATGCTTGTTTGGATGGTTTGATAGCTTTGCCAGTATGTTTTGAATTGTTCCATTGCTTTGATTTATGAAGTGTGGACATTAATGCTATGTGTTGTTTATTTTCATCCACTTGTTCCATGTTTGACTCTTTATTGAGTACTTGAGTCATGAGATTCATTATACGCACTTGTTGGTGGCACTTGAGGTTGTTAAGGAAACTTAAATGACCATCTGTTGACATTCTTTAATCACTCTACCAATGGAAGGTTTAAGTTTGGGGGTGCTTGAATCGGTAAATGAAATCATTTAGAATTGTATTAATTCCTTTCTTAGTGATTGATTTTTGTCGTGTTCTTAGATTGCAAATGAAAGTTAGATATTGTTTTCGATTTGATTCTTCGATTTCAAAAAAAAAATCTGTAGGAAAAAGTTGTCCACATTAAAGAGTGTGAGTCAACATTGAGTAATATGGCCCTACACATCACCAATGTGTAGGAGACAATCTACAAATAAAGAAGGCTACCCTTAGGGACCGGAGCAAGAACTACCTACATTGAAAAAAAAAGGGTTGAAGGATTGATGGACTATGAGTAATTTGCCTAATGTAAGTTTGTGGTCTAAGCACTCAAAAGTTTTTGGGAATGAATACATGCCTAGATAGTCAATTTTATCGGTTCAAGCCAACCAAATTTGAGAGGGAAAGATTAAGTGATTTGAGGGGAACTTTAAGTTTTTGACACCTCGGGTTAGAGTGAAAATATCAAGTTTGGGGAAGTGTGCATCCCACGAGTGAGAAGAAAAATTTGACCATTGAGGGTCGGGAAAATCACCAACTTGTGTATTGCAATGAATTGTAATGACTACACACACACACGAGTCAAGCATGGTGTAAGTTGAAAAGTGTTTGTTGTAGCATTTTCGTGTACATTTCATAAGTTATTAGCATAATGTGAGAACTGAAACAAGGTGGCAAACTATTTAACTTTCGAAGTGTTTGTTATTATAGTATTATCTTTTGGTTTTAACTTATGTATTTGCATGCTTGTTTGTATAGCTTTGTTCGAGGAACAACAAAGATTTAAGTTTGGGGGTGTGCTAAGTGCGGGTTTTCGCACTTATTTGGGCCATTAAATTTAGATATTTGTGAGTTTTCATCCATATTTTACTACTTAATATAGTTATATTTTATTTTATAGGAGAAAACGGAAGAAGGAAAGAAAAAAGAATTATGCTAGTGGTACATTTTGATGTACATAAGGGTATCCACCCCTCTCACATGGGAGTGGGACCCACTTGAATAAAAAAATATTATCCAAGTGGGTCCCACCCCCATGTGAGAAGGGTGGATACCCTTATGTACATCTTTTGATGTACAAGTGGAATTGTCCAAGAAAAAAAGACCAAATGTGCACAAAAATATAAACTTGAGGACCAAAAAGTACAAGTGTCGAAAGTTGAAGGATAGAGTGTTGCAATTTTTGAAGGTCGTGTTCGAAAGAAAAGTCAAAATCTAGGGATTGAAATGTTCGAGATGAAAGTTGAGGGGCTGGGCACGCAAATACCCCAGGGACTTAGCTGCATGATTTCAAAAGAAAAAAAAATGTTTAATTAGCTCAGAAGTGGGCGTTGTAGCCCCACTGTAGCAGGTGCTGCAGTCGCTACACAACACCTATAGCAGACAACGGGGCGCTGTAGCGCCACAAGCGGCCTTAGGGCCTGTTTGACTGTTTTTCACGATTCTGGACCCGTTTTGGAATTCTAAAACACGTTTTTGGCCTTTAAAAATGAGATTTAAACCATTTTTCTCTCATTATTCACCCATCTCCTCATCCTTCATCTTAAAACCCTAGGTTTTCTCCCTTTTCTTCCTTTTTCTTTTCTTTTCTTTTCTTTTCTTTTCTTCTTTTTCCTTTGATTTTCTTGGGTATTTTGTTTTGCTTGGAGCTTGGCAATGATGGAATAGCTTGGAGAAGAAGACCCATTGCTTTTGAAGAACTCTCAACAATTTCTCTCATTATCAATAAACTTTTCTCTCTTTAATCTATTTTTCTATTAATGGGTTGTAAGTTTTTATTGGTTATTTGTGAATATTTAATGGGTAACTGAATATATATGTGATTGGGGGTGATTTCAAACCCGAGAATGATTTTCAATTAATTTGTGCTTATAGTTCTCTTGATCCATTGTTATTAATGTTTATTTTATTCTTCTTGATTGTTTGGGTGTACAACTAAATGATTGAGTTGATTCAATGAATGTTATTTTGAGATTTATAGTACGTAATCGCTATTTATTCTAAAACTTTGTAGCAATTACATTTCAATAGATTATGTGGAGTATTCAATGAATGTTATTTTGAGATTTATAGTACGTAATCGCTATTTATTCTAAAACTTTGTAGCAATTACATTTCAATAGATTATGTGGAGTATTCAATTGAATGTATGTGGATTAGCACTTAAGTAATGCTTTTGTTAAATTAAATCTAGAGAGCTTGTTCTAGGTTATTTAATGAATAGGATTGGGTAAAGAGCTTGTTTTATTCAACTAAAATGTAAGAAGAAATTGAGGTAATTGAACTTGTAATTATTCTCGAATTGTTGTTAAGCTTATGAACTTATAATCTTTTGTGGTGATTGAAACGAAAATCATTCTCGTGGTAACGAAGTACCCCTCGGTCATACTTTCACATATTTGATTTCAAACTACATTTTTTTACTTTATAATTCAAGTCCTTTCTACTTTGAATTTGTTGCTGTCTTTAGATTAACCAACCAACCCCCCCCCCCCCCCATTTTAATCTATTTTGTATTTTACTTTCTATTATACAATTGATAAAATTGAACCAATCCTCTACAGAAATGACTCTTACTTGGCATTTTACTATTTGAGATGACACTTTTAGGACAAGTAAGAAAATTAATTAGCATGTCTTTTGGACGTATCAGAAGGTATCCACTCCTAAGATTATATGCAAAAGTACGCACAACATTGCTTGAGAAAAGAATTTAAAATGTAAACATGTGGTACCAACTTTATTTTCTAAACGAATTTATGAATTGAATAAGTTGGTGGAAAGAAAGTTGTTGAGAAAAATTTAAACAATTTAAGTATTTAACCCTCCTCATTTATCACAGGCTTGAGACCTGTTACTTAAATTTCAAGTAGATGAAGTTAGAAATTGTACACGAACAACTTGTAACGTGCACAACTTTTTAAAGAAAATTAAAAATAGTATTATAAAATAAATTTTTTTATTAATATGATCAAATTCAATATCACTTACCTGACGACATGCAATTTCGGCATATTTAACTTGTATTCAGAAATGAGCATCCTGCCAATCCTTCACACACATTAATGCTTCCAAAATATCTTCTTTTAATCAGTTCCTAACCTCAGACAAAACCACCCTCTTACCTGCACTAAAAGCAGACTTCGAAGTTATACCTGCACTAAAAGTAGAAACCAAGTGGGTTTACGTAGTGCGTAGTTGCAGTTATATAAGCTCTTTTATTAATCTCTTCCCACAAGTCCGAATTTAAAGATATAACACCCCCATATTTTTGTAAATCCACGATCAATTGTTGTTTTGTGTTAATGAAATATTTTATTGTATCTAAACGAAGAGTGTTTCAACTTACCCCAACGTATCTCGGTTGAAGATATTCTTTTACGTACGAGATGAAATGTTGGTTGTCCGTTAATGCTAGAGGCAAATCAGCACTTGCAACAAGTTTCACCATTCCCGTTTGCTGATTCTCCTCCAAATACATCCACGTGGTGAGAGGCAAAGTCGTAGAATCGGTGCCTGGACTACCAAAGGAAAGTTGCGTTTGACCAGATGGAAGAAGTCCATGTTTGGCCACACATATTCTGTAGTAAGGTTGAGGTGTGTGGTATCAATCCCCTTTTGCCATGCCAATCGTTGCTTGCAGTATTTACATACTGCTTTGGACTCTGGGATTCCATCGACTTCACGACCCGTTGAGATCAATTTAATGTGATCCCAACATTTTGCTTATTTTTTCCCTTTTGTTTCCCTCTTTGCATTGGGAATGTTTAATTCATGCTCCTCCTCCTCCTGTTCCGCTTTCGGATCGACATTATCCAAATTAATTGGATAATTTGGATCATTACTATCATGATGAATACCCAAATTTTGAATATCTTCTGGAATAGGTACTTCATTAAGACTGACAAATTCATTCGAAAATTGACTTTGAGGCGTAGCAGGTGATTTGCATCCGTGACTGTCGGACAAGCCTTCAACAAATGAGCGTTGATCCAATTGTGCGATGAAATTAAAATGTAGTACTAACTAAATTGAATTGGATATCGAATAATTGAAAAATGAAGATAAAATTGTAAAATTGAACATAATATAACGAATATAACTTGAGTATTGAGAGAGAGAGAGAGAGAGAGTTGAGACTTGAGAGATTTGTAACTTGTTGTTTGGAAAAAAAAAAAAAAAAGGAAATTGAATGCCCTTATTTATAAAGGAAAATGAAAAACAAAATACTTGCCAGAACGCCACTGAATCTGGCCACATTTTAAAGTCATTGCACTTCCTCGGCTCATCCTCAATCTCCAAAAATATGTTTATATTGTTGTCCATACCAATAAATTCTCCTACACTTGGCCTGCCTTTATAGCTCTCACCAATTATCCAACTGTTGGCAATCCTCAAAGTAGGAGGGGTTGTTTAACTGGATTCTCCATTATGAAGCTTTGCTACTTATCCTCACCATCAAGACTATCTCAATAGTATCAAAACCAGCAAAGCTCGGCTTGTTGACAAGAATGGCCTTCCCAAGATTTTTGGCATATGATATGCCTCTTCTATGTCCAAGATGATGAAGTTAGTTGGAACAATGAACTAGGGGCCTTGATAAGCATGTCTTCGACTATTCCGTAGGGATGCTTCAGTGATCAGACCTCTAGCTGAAGGATAATAGATGCCATCTTAAGATCTCCTAATCTAAGTTTCCTATAAAGAGGCAAGGGACTTAAATTAATATTCGCTCCTGAATCAATTAAACAATTATATCATGTAAATCTCCTATGGAGCAAAGTAGAGTGAAAACTCCTTGAATCTTTAAGTTTGGGAGGGATCCTGCGCTAAACGTGCTGCACTCTGAAATGCTTAGATAGCTTCCTCTTCTTAGTCAACATCTCTTTAAAGAACGGTGAGTAGTTTGGAAGTTGAAGGATCGAGTCAATAAAAGGGATGTTGACAAGGAGCTTTTTTTGGAATTCCAGGAACTTTGTGAACCATTTCTTTGGTAATTTTCAACTTTCGAGGAAATGGGATTGGGTGTGCAAGTGCTTTGATAGGAAATATTACCTCAACTTGTAGACTATCCAAAGGCGTTTCTTGATCCTTCTTTGTTGATTCTTTAGTTGACTTCAATTGTTCTTTGCCCTTTATAGATACTCTGTACCTTAGTGTTGAACCCCACTTCTAGTGGTGATAGCCTAAACCTAGTGGCGGGATGAATGATGGTAATTCTTTAGATTCAAAATTCACCACCTCAACTGCTAATACTGCTCCTGTGGATGTTTTTTGTATCGCTAGGCGAGGTACCCTGTGGTATATTGGTTATTGCAGCTGCTATCTATCCCACCTATTCCAAATTCTTGATAGAAGCCTGATGATTCAAATAATCAGTCTTAATCTTTGTGATGTACTGAGATAGCAAATCTTTCAGCGTCGGCCTTCACTCTTACTGATGTTGCTGGAACCTGGTTGTCTATTTTAATATTTTTTTCCCTTGATTATTAGCCCATGAGAGTTTGGCTGCTTTGTTTCAGTCTAGATGGTAATTGTTGGGTAAAGTTCCGCTGCCTCTAGAAGTTTTGTGCATAATTACTGCTGCTGGTTGACCCATGTGAGTATAAGCCAAAGGCAGCTTGCAGTGAGGTGATCTGCCCCATAAGCTGCGCACACCAGAGCTGAAGTTTGTACCATATTCACAAGATGGGTCAAAGTATAGCTTTCTCGTCATTATCTCCATCTATGCTGCAAACATTGTCACTAAGTCCTCATTATGTATACCATCCTATGGACTTCCCTATCGCTCGCCACATCAATTGATTTTCTGCTATTCTCTCATACAACTCATAAGCATCATCCACGTCTTAGTCATCATTGATCATAAAGTATCCACCATGTGTTTGAACTTCTGATGCATACTGTAGTGGAATAGGTACACTTGCGCTTGCTTAGGAATGTCTAGATTGGGACATTTCTTTTACAAACTCTTGTACCATTCCCATGCTACTAGATAGGTCTCGAGGTCCTTCTATTTAAATGTATGTATTTCATTCCTGATTTGACGAAACGAGATGGTGGCAAGAAATTCATGGTGAATTTCTAAACCATGTAAGGCCATGACATTGCTCCTATAGGGTTGAGAAGACATCATGTTGTTGCGGCCTCTTTTTGAGTATGGGGAAATATCTGCATTTGAAATGCATGACATTCCCTCGTGGCTGATCACTTCGCACAGGATGATAAAGGCATGTATCCATTCATGAGGATTCTTTGTGGTCTTCCCGCTGAACCTGATGTCATGAAGATTTTGGAAGAGGTTTATGACATCTGGTAAGATGTGGAAGTTAGGTTGAACTGGAGCTGGCATAGGATTAACATAATCCCTCACTAATACCGGTAGAGCAAGAGATAAGTTTTTAACTGGAAGGGCTGTTTCTTGCGGTGCATCTTAAACTAGATTTTGATTCCACGCCATTACCCTAGCTCTTCTTCATTGCTTGAAGGAACTTTCAATCTCGGGATCTATAGGGAGGATCTTGATTGTGTCAGGAATTGCATAAATCAATAGAGACCTACGAAGAGTGAAACTACTAAACAAAAATTAAATCCTTTATTCTCCAGAAAAAGCACCAAAAACTTGTTCGAACAGAACTCGTAAATGTATTGGATAGTTGACAAGTAATAGATAAAGTGGGCAATGAGTTATCATCCTACCAGAAATCACGTTTAATCACACTTAACTAGTTACTATTAAATTCGATGTTCGTAACACAAAAGAGGTGATTGTATTGTTATTTATACTAATTCTAAACTAACAAAGCCATAAAAAATTCTTCTATTAAATATGTGGATGATTGTATTGGATTTCGAATTCCTCTACAACCATTTATTTTAATTTTTAATTCGTAATCTAGTCAATTTCATGCTTTCTTGACAATTGATAAAGCTAGTGTATTTAACTCTCTTTTTCTTGACAAATTAAGTTTATTCTAATCATTACTGATCTTATTCCTAGTCCTAATTCATATGACCAAAATGTATTAAATTGTAGATTATCTATATGATTGTACATGTGATAAAGATTATTCCAAATTCTATCTGCATATATTAATTTTGCCGCATTCTAAACTTATTGTGAGTCTTCCAATACTACAACAAGCAACTAATTATTAAATGGGTGGCCAATCAAGTAAATAATGCAGTAGGTGTTGACCTCCAAAAACGTACTTCCAAATTGACCAACAGATTCCAAGACCTCTCCCGTTCACGTAAGTTGTATTCTTGCACATTTGGACAAACCGTTAGCCACATGAGACCTCTTTCGGTGGGGGGTGGAGTTGACGGTCAAATCAGTTGGAAAAGAAAATATATGTGTGGGAGGACTCTAGACGTGAGCCTCCAATTTGAAAGTAGACGTGAGCCTCCAATTTGAAAGAAAGTGAGTAAGAACCATTAGATCACACGTGACCTCATCCTTTTGTCATAGGCATCAGTCCATTTAATGTTATAACCATTTGCAGCCAGTCTACCATGTAAGACTAGGATTAACTTGTTGATTGAGTGAAGACGCCTATGAGTGTTTTGTCACATCATCCACTTGTTACGAGATCTTGTATGATCTCTGAGATGTCTCTACCAACCTCGCCTCATCCATGAGGGCTCGCTCTCCATAGGGGTTCAGTTAATAGGGGTTCGGCTAATTGGGGCTTAGAACGGTTAATAGAGGTTTGGCCAAATTGCCACTTATGCAGAATGATGTGGAGTGCGGCCTAGGTTTTCATGCTGTGTGGCTGCCAATGCTTAGAGCCTCTTTGAAAGAGGCGTAACAGTAGGTATGCAAAATCAAGACAAAACAAAATTACTAGTCTTAAATTAAAACAAATATGTAATAGAGTTCATCAGTCATCTAATACAATAGAAAACTAGTCTAATATTCTAATGATAAATTTATACGAGAAGTATTGGTAAATCATCACCCGAAAAGAAGAAATAGTGAAGGAAGTGGAAAAATCCACTTTCTGGACATGAATCTTGGAAGTGTTTTTGTTCGTGTGTAGATTCCGAAAGCGTTTTTAAATTTTCACGTTTTTGTTGGACATCACGTTTTCCATATTTTGGGTAAATTCCATTGTTTTGGAGCTCTATTTTAGCATTCTTATTTTTTTTTTTGAGTTTGTTTAAGGGTATTTTCGTTATTTTGGCAGCAATTTAGCATTATCCAGTTATTTAGTTTAAGTCAAACTCTATTTTATCATGTTTATCGAGTTGTTTTTCAATTTAAATAGGATTGTTTGAGTTCACCCATTAAGACTTTATTTATTGTACAAAAAAAGACATTATTTGAGAGATTTTCCATAAAATGATTTTTTCGCTTTTAATCTTGTTATGAATTGAATTATCCAAAACTTATCAAATATTTCCAATCTTTGGGGCGTTCGACCCTTCCAGTCTAGTTATTGATTCAAGAATTCATTGTGTCGATGTTATGATTCTCTAATTTTAGCTTTATTGGGGTTCATATAAAATCTTGTGTGTGTGGGGGGGGGGGGGTACATATTTTTATACATAGGGTGAGAGATATTTCTAGATGAATTTCTACTTCCTATTAAATCAGGGTGAGGGATATTTCTAGATGAATTTCTACTTCCTATTAAATCAGGGTGAGGGATATTTGCTTATGTTAGGGATTGGATATCCTACCCACCTCAAAGGATTTAGGGGCTTGTAATTGATGACCAACCTTGGCATATACTTGATTATTAAGGAATTAGAAATTCCTCTATTAAAATCTCTCACCTTGTGTATAAAAATCCAAAGCATAATAATGTAAATGAGTCTCCAACCGTTTTCGATATGGGCCCATCTATTAATGAGTGAAGATGTTGTCAAGAGTTCACGGTTAATTGTGAAGAAGTAAGAAAAGAGTTCTTACAAGAAAAGTATAATGACTTTAGAAAATGGTTTTTTAAAGAACATTATTCGGAATAGAAGAATATTCTTCAAGGACAATATTATGAATACTTAGGTAAGAATAAAATTGTTATTCCCTTCGTAAAATGATATAGGGAAATTAGACCAACTATATATTTATTGAGACAAGTAAAAGGTATGGAAAATGGGGAATGAGGAACTCCAACCTACCTATACTATTAGGGATACGTTGCAAAGGTTTGTGGGTATAGACAATCTTCGCAACAGAGACAAGAAAATCTCTATGCAAAAAAGACTGTTATCAAACACGGAGGACAGATGGAGATAGAATGACTTGAAGATGATGGAGTTATGACTCTTTTGCAAACAATTGCAAACATTTTGGTGGAACATATTCTCTTGAGCATATCAACTAATGAACCTTAAGTGTAGATCTTTAACTCATTTTAGGTGGTATAAAGATACATTTGCTTCTTTGGTATATCAAAGAGATGATGCTTATAGCAAAATTTGGAAAGAAAAATTTCTTTCAGGAGAAGCTAAGTTGTTTGCAGAAAGAGTGAGGAATAGAATTATTTCTCCACAAGGAATAATAGCATTAACTTTGACAGTATGACATATGGAGAATTAGTCAGAGGTATGTACTGTTGAAGGAGTTTCTATATGTAATGATTTAAATATTAAACAACAACTGAAGAAAGTTGTCACTCGAAACTAATTACAAGAATTTTGTGATCAATTTGGATGTAAAATTGAAAAGCCAAGAAAGAGGCTTATACTTAGGAAATAAAAGGAACATAGGGGAAAAACTTTTTAAGGAAATGTTTAGAGGACCTAGAAGAAAATCTCCAAAGAGAAGAAAATGTTTTCAAAAGAAAAATGATCTTTCAAAGATTAAATGTTGGAAATGTAAAAAAATTTGATATTATGCTTCCAAGTGCAGATCTAAGGTTCAAGAAATTCAATTAGAAGACGATCTTAAAATTGAGATATCTTTTATTAAATCTTTGGTTATTGATTGATGATCATCTTAAAGATCAAGTTTGTCTTGCTCTACTTGGGCATGGTAAAGCATCCGATATTTCGGAATACTTTTCCTCTTCCTTATAAGAAGAACAAAAGGCCTTGTGTTCATGTAACAATGCTTCCCTAGAAGCAATCATGAATATGAATGGATTTTAGATAAATGTTTTATCTGAAGATCATCAAGTTCTTCTCGATAATTGATCAGATTTCTAATGATGATACCAAGAAAGATGTAACTGAAAAATTTATCAAAAAGAAGGAAATTTTTTCTTCAAAATCTTAAAACTCAATCCTTCAACCTATTTAAGTGTAAACTATGAAAGAACTCTTAGTTAGAATTGAAGCCCCCTAGGAAAAACCCTTGACTATAAATATTTGAACAACTAAATTAAGAACCTCAAAATTGAGATTAATAGTTTACATAATAAATTAGAAAAATTAGAAGAAGAAAAGGTTAAACACCTTGATTGGAGAGCTAATCAGTTAGAAACTCCAAGAGAACTCAATCTCTGGTTAGCCTTAAAGGAAAAGAAGTTATTGAAAAAAAAAATCCAAGGAAGAAGAAGAGGCCTTTCTTGGAAATATTCAAAGTGTAATTATACAAAGGTGGTCTATTGAAATCACCCTAGTTATTAATAACCGTTTCCTTGGTTAATAAGATGTCTGACAAAGCAGAATCTACATCTAGGAAGGAGAACAACTAAATCTTCATGTTGACAGCAATGAAACAAAAATTTGAGAGGATGAAGGCAGTGTCTGGAGAAGGGATTAGGATAGGCAGGATACAGTGATTACAAACTAACAAAGGGGACAAGCAAAAAGAGGGCCTAATGTTACGAGGCAAGATAGGAATGATCTTAGGGTTGAATTTGATGAAGGCATTCCGAGGTCGAATCATTTGAAGGAGGGAGTTATGAAAATCATGGAAGGTAAGCTGGAAAGGATTCAATGCATGTTCTTGAGGGTTCGATAACTAGGTCAAGAGAAAAGATGATCGATAGAGAGCAATGAGCAAGACACCAAAGCGATAGAATAAAAGGATGTACGACAACTCGCATAATGTTTAGCTTAGTTGTTAGGTTTTCATTCGTGAGTATAATCTGAAAGAGTTTTTCAATTATTCACGTTTATGTTGGACAATGTTTTCAAACTTTCAGGGCTAAATTCCATTGTTTGGGGAGTCTATTTTTATCATTTTTCTATTTTGAGTTTGTTTAAGTATATTTTCGATATTTTGCAGCATTTTAGCTTTATTTAGCTTTTTAAGTTTAAGTCAAACTCTATTTTATCATGTCTATAATAAAATGAGATTTTTAATCTTGTTATTAATTGAATTACCCAGAACTTATCAAATATTTCCAATCTTTGTGGCGTTCAACCATTCCAATGTTGGTTCTTGATTCAAGAAATCATTAGATCAAGATTACAAGAAGATAAAGCTTTCTTGGAGTTTGTATCAAACTTTGTCCAGTTTCTAGGGTTACATCCTGCGATGGGGTTCACATTAGTTGGCATTGGAGCTTTGGCAATAAAAACAAGTTTTTTCTTTTTATCTTTACTTTATTTTCCAAGAAATACGTTCTTTATTATTATTGTTTGACACGTATATCATTCTCAAGAATCGATTTGTTGTGAAAAGACATAAACCAATTATAAGAAATATTTTCTTGGAATTCTTTGGGGTGTTTTCATTCTCCTTTTGATCTTTTCTTCTTGAATATTTTCTCGAGTCTTGTTATCCTTCTTGTTTCTTGAATTCATGTTTGTTTGAACATTACAAAGATTGAATTCTTGATTGAGTTTAGTTGGTTCCTTAGAGAACTTGACAAAAAAAGTGTAGAGATGCAATAGGCAAGAGTGGTGAGCTTATTAGCTGGAAAAACAAAATTTCAGTGAAATACTTGAGTGCGTTTACATGAGGATTATTTTCTTAGTTACTAAGACGTTTGACAATGTCTAGGGAGGAGAACAACTAATTCTTCTTGTTGGTGCAACGACAATTTGAGAGGGATGAACGTAGTGTTTGGAGAAAATCAGGGATAGCATTGATAGGTAGGATACAGTGATTGCAAACTTGCAAAGGGTTCCTAATGTTAGGATAGGCATGATCCAAGAACTAAATTTGATGAAGGTGAAGAATAGAGGTTGAATTCTTTTGAAGAGGGAAGGAATGATATTCTAACAAGGAAGGTAAGCTAGAAAGGATCTATTGCATGTTACGAAGGGCATAATAACTAGATCAAGAGTGAAGAAGATCAAGAAAGCCATGTAAGGACTTTTAGCTCAGTGGTCGAATTTTCATCCGTGAGTTTCCAAAAGCATTTTTCAAATTTTTACATTTTTGTTAGATGATTTTTTCAAACTTTTTGGGCTAAATTTTGTTGTTTTGGGGGGGTACGTTTTAGCATTTTTCTATTGAGTTTGTTCAATGGTATTTTTGTTATTTTGACAGCATTTTAGTTTTATTCAATTTCTTAGTTTTAGTCAAACTCTATTTTATCATATTTTATCTAGTTATTTTAAAAGTTAATTAGGATTGTTTGAGTCCGCCTGAGCTTTATTCATTACACAAAGCGCAATACATTATCTGAGAGTTTTATCATAAAATGGCATTTTAACTTTTAATATTGTTCGTAATTCAACTATCCAAAACTTATCAAATATCTCCTATCATTGTAGCATTGACCCTTCAAATTCTTTGTTCTTTATAACTCTCTGATTTTGGCTTTCTTCGGGTTCGTAACAAATCTTGTGTGGATTCCCGGGTTCATCATGGAATTCATGGGGTGTTTTTATTCTTCTTTTGATCTTTCTTTCTTGAATCTTTTCTAGAGTATTGTTATCATTCTTATTTCTTTAATTCACAGTAGTTTGAACCAAAGACTGAATTCTTGAATAAGTTTAGCTAGTTCCTTAGAGAAACTTGACAGAGAAAACATAGAGATGAAAAACGCTAGAGTCACCAGCTTATTAGCTTAAAAAGTGAATATTGAGTTAAACACTTGAGTGCAAACACGCGAGGATTACTTTCTTAGTTATTAAGATGTCTGACAAAGGAGAATCTACTTCTAGGGAGGAGAACATCTCATTCATGTTGAAAGCAATGCAACAACAATTTGAGATGATGAACGCCATGTTCAGAGAAAGGACCCCCCATGTACATCAAGCTTTACATAATGGGCTACATAATACCACATGTTGCTTTATCATTTGCCAATCTTTTCCCTCCACATCATTTTATGTAATCCCTTATGTACCATTTTTATATACAAGTAGCATAATTCTCGGAGAAAATTAGGGATAGAATTGAGGCAAGAAAGGCGTGATCCTATGGCTGAATTAAATGAAGTTCAAGATTCGAGGTTGAATCATTTTGAAAAGGGAGGAAATATGAGAGTATGGAAGGTAAGATGGCAAGGAACCATAGCTTGTTCTGGAGGGCCCGATAACGAGGTCAAGAGCAAAGAAGATTAAGGAAGCCATGTAAGGACTTGTTCAAGCTACATGGCCTGAGGGTTCAAGTACAATGAGCAAGACACCAAAGCGAAGAAATAAAAAGGATGTACTTTCACGAGCATAGCTTTCAGATCAGTTGTAAAATTTTCGTCTGTGAGAATCCAAAGCGTTTCCCATTTTTTGTTGGATGAAGCTATCAAACTTTAAGCACCAAATTCCGTTGCATTGGTGATCCATTTTAGCATTTTCTATTTTGAGCTTGTTTAAGGGTATTTTCGTTATTTTGGCAGCATTTATTTTATCCAATTTTTTAGTTTAAGTCAACCTCTATTTTATCTTGTTTATCTTATTATTTTACAAGTTAATTAAGATTTTTTTTTTTTCGTAAAGGTAAGTGGATTATAAACCAAAAGTAATTCATGTACAAAAGCATAGGGGCATACCCCAGACCATAGAAACAATGCGGAGGACAGGCCCTGATTACGCCCAAAGTTTACCGCGGTGTTGTAGTGTAGCTTTGGGGTGTCGTATCCACAGAGAGATGGAAAAATTATTAAAGGTTTCAAAAGTGGTGATTTGTTCTCTCAAAGTTTGCAAGAAAGTTTGGTTGTTGAAAATTAAATCAATATCAAAGTTTTTGGGATAAAATTCAATAATTAAAATAGTGAAGCTCAGAATTCCCTCATCCGGATTAGATTATTCAATGTCAATCATTCAAATTAATAATACAATTAAAGGTTTTCGTCCTAACACTTTAATCGGAAGATTTATCGTTTAAGACCAAAATAATTCATAGATGTACTTGTAGATCCTAATTTCCTTTCACAATTTTTGCAAGCAATTATTGGAATTAGCTTACAAATCAACCCTATACATATAGCATAAAATTGTAAATAATCACACCAATAATATCCAAGGAATGAAAATTCAATAAGTATTTCAATTATTCAATAGGAAGAACGTGATTAATCCTATGAAAACCTAATACATATTAAAACCAAATTCACAACAAATCCATCAATAAACTTATTTGAAATTGAAATTCAATGATTAGTTTAATTTCACGATAGAAGAAACATGATTAAGTCTATGAGAAATCGAGTAAACATTAAACCAATTCCACATATACATATAAGAATGAAACCCTAGATCTACAAGTGTTTTAAATCAGATAAATACCAAATGAATTGAACAATTGACATGAAATCCCAAAAACCGGTGAGTTCCTTCTTTGCTTCACATAGTTCTTTAGCCTTCCATGGAGTTTTCTTGTTCCCAAGGTGAAAAGAATTGTTCCCAGATGAAGAATAATGGCTTCTGGACGTCTTTTGATCTATTTAGGTCGAGAAAATCAAGCAAAACGCGTTTCCATAGGTGTTTAGGTTATTTCCGAAATTAGAACAGATCTGCCGAAAAAAAACACTAAGCTACCGCTTAGTGTAAATTCAAGCGGTAGCTTAGTTCAATGATATTTGCCTTTGAATTCTCGGTAGGGTTGTGGGCGACCGCTTTCCAAATTACCCTAAGCGACCGCTTAGTTATAGTATTCTTCCCCCGGACAGTCTTTAGTATTTTGACAATATCTTTCTCTCCCGATGTCCGATTGAGGTGATTCAAAGTGCGTTGGAAAGCTGACTCGATGGGTTACAACTTTCATTCAGATGTCAACTTCCAATTCGATCTTATACCATGTGAAAAATGGTCTCAAGATGAGGCTAAAAACCGATGCAAAAGTTTTCAACTTGACTCCTTTCTTCCTCCAATTGATGCCGAACACTCTCAAATCTTCATATCTTCATTTTCCTTGCCGAGTCATCTTTTGGTATTTGTAATTTGGTCCTTTAACTTTCGCTTTCTTCTATTTTGATCATTTTTCACTTGTTTCACCCATTTTCCACCTAAACCAAGATATAGTAACATTTAGTGCATTTCGGTGTCAAATAATCATATAAATGAAAATATTAAAAGGTGAAAAACGTAACAAATGTGTTATTATCACACCCCCCCAACTTGCTTATTGCTAGTCCCTAGCAATTTAATGCAAAACGAAACAATCAAAGACTAGTCAACGTCGCAAGTCAATTTATCAAGTTCTAATTTACCACAATGCATCCTCTTTTCAAACTCAACACCACAAAGAAATCAATAGTGTCATGATCACCAAAATGTCAAAAACACATGCCAAATGTGTAAGTGTGTGTCAAGCCATAACCATCTTACCGCTAACCCTAACACATGCAACATCAAGTATATCTCAAGTTAAAGATTCAGCTCCATAACTCACGGGTATCAAATTGTTTAGTATGGGATTTCTCTCTATGGAGCTGAGAATAGGATACACTCAAATATGGAGGCCTAAATATTTATGCACAAGTAATAAGCAAACATTGATCCTGTGATAGACATACTTTCAAATGAGAATCTATCAACTTCTTACCACAGCCTACTTGGGATCCAAACGGTCAATACAAGAGGTTGGACGAAGTTTAGGTTGGGTTTTATAAGGCTAAGAGGTATAAGATTCAAAGCACTTCCAAGCATGCAACCAAGCACATTATCAAACATTTCTAATTAGCATTTCAAATTGATCACAACTTTCAATAGGTACCATTTGTCGACATTCCAAACCCCAAAGTCAATCAAGTAGAGCATCTTCAATGATTTTTTTTTTTTTCAATTTTTGTTTTTTGTTTTTTTTTTTTTGAATCCACCCCATCTCTTGTCATTCTTCTTGCTTCTATTCTTCACAAATCGCATCTAATACTTATTACACACTTGGAAGTAAAAGAAGTGGGAAAATAAACATATACTTCGGTATGGAAAAATATGGATAATGTTATGTGCAAGAAGGGAAAGGTTATACATGTGTATATGGTTCAAAGTGGCGACTAGGGGCTGTATTTATTCCATTTTTCACTTGTTTCACCCATTTTCCACCTAAACCAAGATATAGAAACATTTCAGTGCATTTCGGTGTCAAATAATCATATAAATGAAAATATTAAAAGGTGAAAAACGTAACAAATGTGTTATTATCAGGCCCCCCTACATAGACAAACAACGACAAAAAACTAGAAGACTATCTCTCTAGGTTAGTACAAGAAAAAATTCCAACGTCCAAACCCAACGAGCGTTGAATCCACTTATTTTCCATAGTGGGATCCACATTACAAAGTGTATTAAACTTAGAAAAAACTGCAAACATAATATCATTGAAAACCAAGCTAGCGTGCCTAGACGAGTGATCAAAGAAACGGGAATTTCTTTCTCGCCAAATGTAGTAGACCATAATTAAGATTATTTGAGTTTGCCTATTTATCATTATTCATTATTATACAAAGAACAAGACATTATTTGAGAGATTTATCATAAAATGAGATTATCACTTTCAATCTTGTTCTTTCTTGAACTATCTAGAAGTTATCAAATATTTTAAATCTTTGTGATGTTCAACCCTTTTAGTCTTGGTTGTTGATTCAAGAAATCAATGAGTCAAGGTTATAACTCTCTGATTTTTGCTTTCTTGGCGTTCGTATCAACTTAAGTTTTCCAAGTGGTACTAAGATTCAACTTAAGTATCTCTTAAATGGGAGGCCATGTGTTCGAATTTGGGGACGCGACAGAAAACCACGACGGTAAGATGGGATTAGGCTCTCCCCAAGCGGACAATACGTAATTTAAGTTCTATCATATTTATTTGTTTTACAAATTAATTAAGATTGTTTGAGTTCTCCTATATAAAGGCTTTATTCATTATTTGAGATATTAATCATAAAAGTGAGATCAAGGTTTATAACTCTATTAGGGGTTTGTATCTAATATTGTGTTGGTCGGTACTTCCTGCGACGGGGTCCACATCAGTTGGCATTAGAGCTTTTTCTCTCAAATTTGATTTTGTTTTTTTATCGTTCTTTTGTTTTTCTATTCGAATTCTCGTGTCTTCTTCGTGGAGTCTTCATCACATTCTTCAAGTCATTCACATCAAAACAATCACACCAAGAACATTCAAGAATTGAGCACCAACATAGATATTCTTCTTTTTACGGGTTTCTTTCCTTGTGATTGATCTATTTCATTTAGTTTTCTTCAAATAATAATAATAATAATAATAATAATAACAAAGAAAAATCAAGAAAAGGCAAAGAAAGTCCAAGAAAAGCATATTCAATTCAAAAACCCTTTCTTGGAATTCTCGTGGTGTTATTTTCCAAGAAACGCCTTTGTTTTTACTATTTGATACATATATCATCCTTGAGAATTGATATTACTGTGTAACAGCATAAACCAATTTAAAGAAACCTTCATTCTTTCAATATTTCTTTCTTGAATATTTTCTGGAGTCTTTTTATCGTTCTTGTTTCTCGAATTCATGGTGGTTTGAACGTTACAACGATATTCTTGACCAAGTTTATGATGAGAATCATTGAAGGCAAGATATCAAGGATATTGGCATGTTGAAGATGGACCAATGACAAGATCAAGAGCAAAGAGGATCAAGGAAGCTGTGCAAGGACCTTATCCAAGCTACGTGGGCCAAGAGTTCTAGTACAACGGGCAATACACAAAGATTCAAGATGGTCATGAAAAAAGAACTAACCTTAGTGCACTTAATTCAAGTTAAGTTAGAAGAAGCAAAACCTAGAGTGGTAAGAAGAAGAGAATATGCTACCACCAAAACAGGTTTATGAGGATCAATTAAAATTTAGAGGTCAGGAAGAGAAGAAAAAGAAAGAGAAAATAGTGAGTCGGTTGAAAATAATAGAAAATAGTGGAGCCACTAGAGAGAGGAGAGCAAAAAGTCAAAAGTGAGCTTTTTGGCCAAATAGAGTGAAATAAAGAGGGTTTTATTTCACCAATCTTTGATATATGTTGGCTGATTCCTTAATTTTGAGAAAACTAACTAACCCCTCCCTTTGACTATTTCTTTATTGTAGGAATTTGAATACTTGTTCCCTAAAGGCATGCCTAGTGGGTTAACACCCAATGATCATTAAACATAAAATTGACTTTATATCTGGAGCTGTTATTCCAAACCGGGTGCTTATAAAAGTAATCCCAAGGAGACAAAGAAACTTCAAAGGCAAGTGGCAGAGTTGATGAGCAAAAGGAAATGTAAGAAAAAGCATGAGTCCATGTGCTAAGCTAGTGTTACTTGTAGATAAAAAGGATGGAACATGTAGAATGTACCATTGCAGGCGATCAAAAATATAATGGTAAATTATTGTCATCCCATACCTACATTAGATGATATGTCTGATGAATTGTATGGATTATCTTTATTAAAATAGATCTTAAAAGTGAGTATCACCAAATTAAGATGAAAGAAGGAGATCGATGGAAATGGCTTTTAAGACTAAATATGGATTGTAGAGTGATTAGTCATTTGGACTTTACTAATGCACTTAGTACATTGATTGATGTGTTTATGGACTTTGTGCTCGTTTCCTAAGACTAAAAATGGTAGAGATTCCATATTTGTGGTAGTGGATTGGTTTAGTAAGAGTCACTTCATTCCATGTCATAAAATAGATGATACCACGAACATGGCTGACTTATTCTTTAGAGAAATATTGCAACTTCCTTAGTCACTTTTGGAAGGTTTAGTGGGGTAAGTTGGGAATCAAACTATTGTTTTCTACTACTTGTCACCCACAAACAGATGGATAAATTGAGGTAGTTAATACAACATTTAAATGAACTATTTCGAACTATAATCAATTAGAATTTGAAAAGTAGGAAGGATTGTTTACCATTTATACAATTTGCATATTATAGTGCCATGCTTTTTAATACTTTTTATTCGCCTTTTGAAATTGTGTATGGTTTTAATCCACTAACTTCCATTACCTATTGATGAAAGAGCTACTTTAGATGGGAAGAAAAAGGCTGAGTCCAAGAGAAGGTTCAACTTTAAATTGAGAAGAAGAATGAACATTATTATGCATCTCAAGCATAATAACGAAAAGAACATTTTTCAACACAAAGAGGGTCCAAATTGTATCCTATAGGAGATGGACCATTCCAAGTCCTTGAAAATATTAATGACAATTCGTACGAATTGGATCTTCCGGGTGAGTTTATTGTAACTGCTACTTCAATGTTGCTGATCTTCCTCTTTTTGATGCAATGAAGATTCAAAGTTGAATCCTTTTGAAGAGGGACTAATGATGAGAATCATGGAACATAACTAACAAGGATCATGGACTAATGACAAGATTCAAGGATTTGTCCAAGAGTAAAAGTGCAACGAGCAATACACAAAGTTTTAAGATGGGCATGAAGAAAAACCAACCTTAATGCACTTATTTCAAGCTAAGTCAAAAGAAGAGAAGCCTCTGTGTTACTGAAAAGTGTTGCGCCCGTGCAAGCAAAATAGATCTTGCGTGTACAAAGGCAAAATTTCAACCCGTAACCAAATCAATTGAACGGTGCCCCCGCAAGGAAATACATGAACCTTTCCTGCAGTACGAAAATTTGAAGGCAGATTTTTTTTTTCTTTTTCATTTAGAACTCTATTTGTTTGATTTTTTTTTTATTTATATTTTACGAGTTATTTAAGATTTCTTTGTTATTCCTTACATGGCCTCATTTTTTCATTATAAAAATATCATTATTTTGAGAGAATTAATAAAGCCAGATTTTCTTTGCACTTCTTCTTAATTGAACTCAATTAGAACTTATCAAAGATTTATACTCTTTGTTACGTTCAACATTTTATAGCAACGTTCTTCAATAACTTTGGTTCTTTGATTCAATAAATCATTAAGTTTTCAATTACGGGGTCAAGGTTCTTCAATAACTTTGGTTCTTTGATTCAATAAATCATTAAGTTTTCAAACTCTGATTTTAGCTTTCTTGGGGTTCGTATCAATCTTTTTCAAGTTCCAGAGTTCTATTGCTACTTAAGTTCTCTAATGTTTAGTATTTCCTTAGAGAACTTGACTAAGAGAGCATAGACAAGAAAAAGGAATGGTGAGCTTATTTGCAGGGAAATACCTATCTTGAGTGAAATACTTGAGTGAAAAAGGATTACTTTCTTAGTTCAATAGATGTCTGATAGTGGAGAATCTACATCTAGAAGGAGAACAACTAATTCTTCATGAAGAGTTCGTAATGTTAGAAGGCAAGATAGGCGTTATCCTAGGGCTGAATTCGATGAAGTTGAAGAGCAGAGGTCGAATCCTTTAGAAGAGTGATAAAATGATGAGAAGGATCCATTGCATGTTTCGGAGGAGCCGATGACTAAATTAAGAACAAAAAAAAAATCAAGGAAACCATGCAAGAATTTGTTCGAGCTACGTGGGCCGAGAGTTCAAGTGTGCAACGAGCAAGATACAAAAGCAAAGGAATAAGAAGAATGTATGAAAATGAGCAAAAATTCCAGCTCGC
This sequence comes from Osmanthus fragrans, assembly GCA_019395295.1. NCBI lineage: Eukaryota > Viridiplantae > Streptophyta > Magnoliopsida > Lamiales > Oleaceae > Osmanthus > Osmanthus fragrans. The sequence continues at coordinate 22,149,136 of CM033344.1, read as the reverse complement.
TTATTGGATTTTATTCCATGAGAATAATTTGAAAGCTTTTTACAATTTTATACATTTTTGTTGAACCATGCTGTTAAACTTTCAGGACCAAATTCTATTGTTTTGGGTGTTTTGTTTTAGCATTTTTCTAATTTGAGTTAGTTTAAAACTATTTTCGTTATTTTGGCAGTATTTTAGTCGAAGAAAAGCATGTTCAATTTCAAGGTTGTTTTGTTATTTTCCACAAAAACACTTTATATGAAAAATACATCATCCTTGGAAATAGATTTTGTTGTGAAAGGCGTAAACCAATTTAAAGAAATCTTTTCTTGGAATTCTTGTGGTGTTTTCATTCTTTTTTTTTTTTTTAAAGAGTATTTTCATTATTTTTGAAGCATTTTAGTTTGATCTATTTTTAAGTTTAAGTCAAACTCTATTTTATCATGGTTATCTAGTTGTTTTTCAAGTTAATTAGGATTGTTTGAGTCCGCCTATATATACACACAAAGAGCAAGACATTATTTGAGAGATTAATCATAAAATGAGATTTTTGTTTTTAATCTTGTTCTTAATTGAACTATCCAGTATTTGTCAAAGATTTCCAATCTTTATGGCGTTCAACCCTTTCAGCCTTTGTTCTTAATTTATAAAATGGGCCAGTGTTATAACACTTTGATTTTGGCTTTCAGTGTTCTTAATTCTTCTTACATTTTCTTCGTTCAGTCCTCATCACATTCTTTAAGTTGATCATCAAAACAATCCCAAGAAGAACATTCAAGAATTGATTTGTGCACCAACACAAATTTTATTCCTTTTCTTTTTTCTGGTTCCTTGCTTTGTGATTGATCTATTTTGCTAAGTTTACCGAAAAATGTATGGAAAATTCAATAAAAAAAAGACGGGAATATTTAAAGAAAAGACAAATAAAGTCCAAGAAAAGCATATCTAATTTCGCGAAACCCTTTCTTTGAAATTGTGTGGAACCAAGGAACACTTTCTTTATTACTATACGATGTATATATATGATCCTTGGGAATCGATCTAGTTGTGCAAAGTTGTAAACCAACTTAAAGAAACCTTTTTCTTGGAATTCTTGAGGTGTTTTCATTCTTTTTTTTTTTTTATCTTCATGTCTTGATTCCTTTCTTGTTGGTGAATTCTTCTTGGTTTAAACATTAAAAAGACTTAATACCTGATTGAGTTTAAGTTAGTTTCTTAGAGAACTTGACAAAGAAAGCATAGAGATGAAAAGGTGTGGTAAGCCTATGATTGGGAAAAAGCCACTATTAAGTGAAACACTTGAGTGCAAGCATGTGTGGATTACTTTCTTAGTTATTTAGATATCTAACAAAGGAGAATATCTAGGGAGGAGAACAACTAATTCTTCATGTTGAAAGTGATGCAACAGCAATTAGAGAAGATGAATGTAGTGTTTTGGGAAATTAGGGATAAAACGGAAAGGCAGGTAATGGTGTTTATAAATTTTACAGAGGGAACAAGCAAAAAGAGTTCCTAATGTTAGGAGGAAAGATAGGTGTTATGCTGTCTTAATTTGATGCAGGTTGAAGATTTGAGGTCAAATCATTTTTAAGAGGGAAAGAATAATAATCATGGAAAGCTAGTAAGGTTCCATTGCATGTCCCCAGAGGGGCAGATAGTTGGTCAAGAGCAAAGAATATCCTGGAAGCCATGCAAAGATTTGTTCAAGCTACGTTGGTCGAAAGTTCAATTGCAATGAGCAAGACACCAAACGAAGAAATTCTAGCTCGATGGTCAGATTTTCGTTGGTGAGTAGTGTAGAACCCCAAATTTTTTAGTTGTGTTGCATATAATATTTTCCAATTAATAGGAATGACATGTCTAGTCAAATCTTTATGCGTAATAGTTAATTTGCAGATATATGAATAATAGGTGTGGGACCAAAGTGAAAATAAGTATTAAATTCTATACTTCTAGTTAATAGGGCCAAATAGTAAATTATTGAATGCGTTAGAATTATCCGATAATTGGGCCCATTTTGAAGCTCGCAATAAATAGTGAATTACGAACTAAAAAAAAAAGATATTTTGAATAAGTATGAATTAAGTTAAATAAGTTCTAAATGAATGCACATATTCCTTTCTTTCATGATTTTCGGCAAATACAGTTTTTGGAAAAGTAAAATAGCTATAACCATGGTTAATGATATTAATAATCACAAATCCAATTAAGGTGATAGTTATTCAATTTGACTATGATGTTTTGAAAGTTGATAAAATAAATATATTACATTTATCTTAAACTAATTAGGTTTATGCCACACAATTAGTCAAACTACTCAAGTTTACCTATAAATACAACACCATTCTTTAACATTTGTTTCATTCTTTAAAAGTTCAACAGAGAACCAATATTAAAATTTTTAGTAGGTTTCAAAGGAGTTTCAATTTTATCCTTCGTTTTTGCCAATTAAAAAATTGTTATTTAACAGTTTGAGGGGGAAGTGTTCAGAGCTATTAGTGGTTTTTCCACATCTTTTCAAACACGTTGTAATTTGTGAATTTAATTAATTCAATTCAGGGCTCCTTCGGGTGAAATCATGATATATTTTAAGGCGTATCTACGAGTATTAATTAGTCTTCACGCTATTTTGCTGCGCTTCCTAGAAATATAATTTTTCATGGCGTGATAATTATCATTTTATGTTGATAAGAGAATTTATGCATAATGTCATGTTTCGATTACATGTCGAGTACCAAGCATCTTATTAAGTATAATTTGATATAGTCATCCCTCTTTATTTACAAATCTAAGGAAAAAATTAGCATGCTGGACGGAGTTGGATGGATTAATGTGTCGAACCAATGGATTCTCCTCACAAAGTACCTTATTTGTTGAATTTGATTAGTTTTGAAGTAACATTATAGTTTTTAGTTAGTCCTAGTTTTATTGGATGTTAGCATTTTATTAATGTTTTGTGAAAGATATGATTCCTAAACGTTCCGCATATTTTATTAAATAGAATTTATCATTTATTTAGGTTGTTCAATTTTTACTGAATATGTCATTATATTAAAATTTATTCTTTTTTAACACGTTAAGAAATTTATGTTTGGTAACACATCGAGCAGCTAGAATTCGGGGCGTTATAGTTTGGTATCAGAGCAGAGGTCTTCTTTCCTGTAGATGAAAGTTTTGATATAAAAATATATGTATAATCCTTTACTAAAAAATTCATTGTTTGAGTTTTCTTGATTTGCATATTCATGAAACTAAAAGGCTATGTCAAAAAGACCTAAGCCGTCATGCCCCCTTTACAGTACCTATATGGAAAAAAATTTGACAACTCAACCTAGACATATGATTGTACATTAAATATAGAATTTTTCATAGGTAAAAATGAAACAAACATCTTCATAATAGGGCCCTCGTATGTCCTCACCTAATCACCTATGATGTTTATATAGCATATCAAAACAAAATACTATATGACCAAATTTCAACATATTTACATTGAGGTTACCAAAAGTATGTACCATACCATTTCAAGAGATACCATATGCCATACAGGAGCCTCAAAATATAATACAACAAATTGTAAGGCCAGAACAATAGCCCATAGCATTACCCTACAGGTCGTCATCCATGTACATCGAACTTCGGAATTTCGTAAGAGCTTCATGGCTAGTTATGTCCACTATGAAGTTTCATGCTCACCTACAATGCAAGAACTACCTAAGCAAATGCCCAATAAGAAAAAAAAAAAATATGCATGCTACGAGTATAAGTAATATGAGTATATGCCGCCATGTTATTTCCTTAACCATCATGGTAAAATGCGTCATATTCAAATATTCATCAAAGTTAACGATGGACATATGTCGTGCATGCATTTGATTAGCTCATGAATGACATGCTCAATCAATATTTTTTGGAGCCACATGCTCAATCTTCGTAACCATCATATGATATTCCATGATCTCCTTGAGGTCATATAAATGTTACAGCAATACTCTCTGAAAAGAATATTTCATGAATACAATATTTTTGCACCGTAGCTGTAAATGGATTTTTACTTACCCTTTTACCTTTTGTGTGTGATCTTTCTATTTTGTGTAGGTCAAGTCCCCATTTCACCTAATGTTGTAAGACAACCTGTATCACCATCTAATATTAAACCAAACACGCACACAACCAAACTATGAACATCAATGCTTTAATGTTATTACTTCAGTTACTAATTGTACTCCAAAACAATCCCATAAATTCCATTATTTTCCTTGTCTAATTATATATATGTCAACGTCATCTAATTTTCTCTAATAACCTAACATAACATCATGGAGAATGTCTTTTTTTTTTTCATCCAAATTCCCACTTTTTACGCCATTTGATTGACAATTTTTTCATGGAAAACTTTTTCCTACTTTTGGTCATGTGACCATATTTTCATTGGAAACAGGGAAAATATTTTCTTGAGGGAAGTAGGATTTTATTTTCCATGGAATTCAACGTTTCCCAAAATTCTACTTAACGCACCGCTCTCTCTCTCTCTCTCTCTCTCTCTCCCCTATTGGTTTTTGGAATTCTTGTGGTGTTATTTTCCATGAAACACCTCTTCTTTGATTTCTTGGGTTGTTTTCATTCTTCTTTTGATATTTCCTTCTCCTGTCCTTTATCTTGTTATCCCTCTTGTTTCTTGAATTCTTTTTGGTTGAACTAAAGACTGAATTCTTGAGTAAAGTTATTTCCTTTGAGAAAGAAAGCATACAGATAAAAAGGAGAGGGAGATGTGCTTATTATCGGATAAAACCCAATATTGAGTGAAACACTAGAGTGCAAACACGTGAGGATTACTTTCTTATTTATTAAGATGTTTGATAAAGGAAATCTACATCTAGGGAGGAGAATAGCTAATTCTGCGGGTCAAAAGCATTGCAACAATAATCGAGAGGATGAATGAAGAGAAACTAGGGATAGAATGGATAGACAAGATACGGCGATTGCAAACTTACAAAGGGGACAAGCAAGAAGAGTTGAATGATAGGACGCATAATGGGCTAAATTTGATGAAGGTGAAGATTCAAGGTCGAATCCTTTTGAAAAGGGAAGGAATGATGAGAATCATGGAAGGTAAGCGTGGATCCATTGCATGTACGAAAACGAGCAAACTTCTAGCTCGGTTGTCTAATTTTTGCTCGTGACTACAATTCGAAAGCATTTTTCTATTCTTCTCATTTTTGTTGGATGACTTTGTGAAACTTTTGGGGCAAATCCATTATTTTGGTGTTTGTTTTAGCATTTTTCTATTTTTTAAGGGTATTTTCATTATTTCGGTAGCATTTTAGTTTTATCTAGTTTTTTTAGTTTAATGATCTATTTATCATGTTTATCTAGGGGTGTCAAAGAGTCGGGTCGGGTCGGATTGCGAGCCCAAAATCAAGGTTCGGGTTCGGGCTCAACGAATCGGGCTTTCTGGCCCATCGAGCCTAGCTTTTGTTCGCCCAAAAAAGGGCTCGACCTGAGCTTTGGCTCAGGCTTTTTTCGAGCCGAGTCGGGCCGGACTGTTTTTCTCATTCCATGTTTTTTTTTCATTTTTAAAAATATTTCGAGCTCGCGAGCCGGCTCGGGCTCGGCCCGTTCCCCTAAAAGGGCGGCCCGAGCCCACGAGCTTATTTGCCACCACTATGTTTATCTAGTTATTTTACACGTTAATTAGGATAGTTTGAATTCGCATATATCTTTATTAATTGTACAAAAGAATAAGATATTATTTGAGAGATTAATCATAAAGTGAGATTTTTCACTTTCAATATTCTTCTTAATTGAACTGTCTAAAACTTATCAAGGATTTCCAATCTTTGTGACGTTCAACCCTTTCAAACTTGGTTCTTGAATCAAGAAATCATTAGGTCAAGGTTATAACTTTCTGGTTTTAGCTATCTTGGGGGTTCAAATCAAATCTTATATAAGTTCCAGGGTACGTCATGTGATGGGGTTTACGTCATCATCACTATCACTCTCATCCTCAGTCACCACTTTCCCATTGTAATGCATAATCATTGCCCTTTTGTTTGGGCATTGAGATGCAGTGTGCCTTGAACTTGGCATTTAAAGCATTCAGGGTTGGGCATTATGGCTACGTTTTTGTTTTTACTAGCTACCTTTTCCTTTTCCCTTGGTGGTTCAATCTTATTTTTAAAATAGCCCCATCACTTCTATTATTATTATTACCCTACTTCAATCTCAAAGAGGATTAGAATCGAATAATACTTTGCTACTCCTTTTCATTACAAATGCCTTTCCACCTTCATAGCCATGTCCACCATTACCGAATAGGCCTCTCACCATTCATACGCCTATTGATCACCAATTGATCCCACCATATACCTGCTAGCTTTACTTTCTTCTCCTCGGAATAATCATGACAATAAAATACGTGCTCAACTTTTCTTTCCCACTCCAAGTATATCTCTGGATCATCCTTTCCTTGGAAAGTTGGAATTGTCATCTTTATGCTACCTATATTGTTATCTCTTTTGGAGTCAACCTTCCTGTCCCGTTTATAACTTGTTCTCTTCACCTCGGAATCAGCTTCGTCTTCTTCATCGAACTTATGTCTTCTTTGTGATTTAGAATCGGAAGAGGACTCCAAATCATCCAATCTTGCATTCAACAATTTAAATTGGTCACTAACAGCCTTGATGAAGAAATTCATGTTGACCGAACCTCCTTCCTTACTCATGGCTTCAACCTGTAAAATTAAACAAAATAAAAGGTGTTGTTCCTCACACACTCCCTCACGTGTTTGTACTCACATTAGATTGTTATCACTTGTGTTTCACACTATTTTGGCTTTTGGCTTTTTCTCTTGTTGATGATCTCTCTTGCCTTTTAGCAAAGTGAAGCCAGCCCCCTCTTTATGTTCTTAACAAAATCAAGAATTCAACAAATCTCAAGAAGCAACTGGTTAGATGGTGACCATCTCAAAATATATATATATATATATATATATATATATATATAGCCAGAATTCTAAAGTCACAAATAAAGTGAATCTAGAACAAAATAAAAGAAACTAATTTCAACGAGAAGAGGAAACTGGACTCAAACGAATTGGCACAGTTTAAAAAAAAAACAAGAATGCTAACAAAGATAAATGGAAATAAATAACCTGATTCCAGCAACCCAAAACCCACTCTGATACCAGATGACGTGAACCCCCTTATGAAACCCACGAATTCAATGGAAATGGAACAAAACAATTTCGGATTTTTGGCTGCAACGTGAAGAAGCTGATCAGATTAGAACCTAAGGAAACTAAGTCCTTAAAACCCCAATAGACACCACAAATGTTGATCACTTCCTTTGATAAGTCGAAACTCAAGTATTCAATCAAGAACACAAGAAGGCAAAATAAAAACATTTCTCTATCCACTTAATAATCGATTTTCCTCCAAAAAAATATCATGGCTGCTGTTTTAAAGTAATAAGCCCTAATTAAAAGAAAAGAAAAAAACTAAATGGGCCTAAAAGATGTGGATTGGGCCTAATTGATCAAAACATAAAGAGCCCATAATTAATTAAAGACTAAAATTGAAGTTCCTAATTAACCCTTGTACTCTTCTTGTCCTTCCAAATCTATCCCTAGCACAAAAAGATAAGTGAACATCCTCGGTGAAGCTTTGGAGTCTTCGAATTTAGGTTTAGAATCTGCGAGAACCGCCTCTTTGTATTTTACTTCCATGATCAAGCCTTGCAAAGCCTCTTTCATCCTCTTTATCTTTGCCCTAGTCAATGACCGCCAATTCCTTGCAAAGGGTCTTGAGAATATTTGGGAACATCAACTTGGTCAACGCATCGATCTCTATTCATCTGAAAATGCTACGAATTTTGAAAAAGGAACTGCCTAGACTTGGTGAATAGAAAAATATATAAAATAATTTGTGTGTGTAAAATGACCATGTGTTTATTATAAGATAAACGTGGCTAGGATGTGAGTGAATTTGGCATAGTAATCTTACGTTCCCATAGTGATGTGTACCCACGTAGCAATAAGAACTTCGGAACCCACAAAAGATTGGAACGAACCTCGAGAAAGCAAAAATCAGAGTTTGAAGCTTAGCCCAATGATTTATTGAATGAAAGAACCAAAGTTATTGATGAACCTTGACTCGAAAATTGCAAAAATCACAACCCTTACATAAGTGTTGAATACCACAAAGAGTATGAATCTTTGATAAGTTCTAATTGAGTTCAATTAAGAACAAGTAGAAAATAAATCTGGCATTATTAATCTCTTAAAATAATCATCTTTTTTCTATAATGAATAAGCATGATGGATATTTGTTTAAAGAAAAACCTATGCGGCCTAATTGTTCTATTCGTGAATTGTTAGTATGTGAAGCAAATAATGGGGTCTAATGGGACATTTTGGTAATAATAAAAAACCTTGGAGATGTTTCATGAGCATTTTTATTGACCTAGGATGAAAAAATATGTTAATTGCATATGTAGTAGATGCATTACATATAAAAAAGGCTGAGTCTAAGGATTTACCACAAAAACGTATGCACCCTTACCCGTTCCTAGTAAACCATGGGTAAATGTGTCTGGACTTTGTGCTAGGGTTGCCTAGGACTAAAAAGGGTAGAGATTCCATATTTGTTGTAGTGGATAGGTTTAGTAACTCAACTCTTGCGCACTAAAATCAATATGAATTTCAAAGTTTGGGATGGTCGTTTACCATTTATAGAATTTGCATACAATAGTTTAGATGGAAGAAGAATGCTGAATTGGGTCAATCCCTGGAAAGGTTTGATTTCAAATTGAGAAGAAGAATTCTTATGCATCTGAAGCTAATAAAAAAGAGGTGTGTATCCTTTGAACCAGGTGATTTAGTTTAGGTGCACATGTGAAAAGGACATTTCCAACTCAAAGAAGGTCTAAAGTGCATCCTAGAGGAGATGGACCATTTCAAGTCCTTAAAAAGATTAATGAGAATGCCTACAAATTTGATCTTCTAGGTGAACATAATGTGTCTGCTACTTTCAAAGTTGCTAATCTTTCTCTCTTTGATGCATGTGAAAGATTCAAGGTCGAATACTTTTGATGAGAGAGGGAATGATGAGAATGGAAAGGCTAGATTCAAGATCAAGAGTAAAAAAAAGGATCAAGGAAACTCCGAGAAGTGACGCGCGTGCACAAGTAAAATAGGTCGCGTGTACGGAGGCAAAATTACGACCCGTAGCCAAATAAATTGAACGGTACGAGCGCATGAGAATACATGGAGCATGAGCACAGTACAAAAATCTGATGGCTATTTAGTTTTTCCTTCCTCGTTTGAACTCCATTTGTTCCATGTTTTCTTATTGTTTTATGAGTAATTTAGGGTTTTTTTTTTATTGCCCATATATGGCTTTATTATCAATGTAAAAATCTTTGTGGCATTCAACACTTACAAGGTTCATGATTTTTGTAATTACGGGGTCAAGGTTCATCAATAACTTTGGTTCTTTGATTTAATAAATCATTAGGTCAAGCTTCAAACTTTGATTTTAGCTTTCTTTATGTTCATTTCAGTCTTTTGTGGGTTCCGGAGTTCCTATTTTACATTGACTATATCCCTATTTAAACCATTCAAAAATCTGGCCATTGTAGCCTCCCTATCCTCCTCAACATTGGCCCTAATCATAGGTCCATCTCCTTATGGTAATCTTCCACACACCCTGAACCTTGGCTAAGGCTTTGTAGTTTTTGATAAAGTTTTCTATAGTAATGACTAGATACAATTCTCCTCCTCATGATAGCTTTCAATTCACCCTTGTTTCTATAGTTCTCTCATGGTTCCTCCTATTTGTTGTCAATTGATCCTACTATATTATGGCATAATCAGTATATTCTCATACTATTTAGTTTTACCTTTTTCTCCTCAGAATAAACTTCGGGATCATTTCTACTTTGTAATGAAGGAATTTTCATTTTAATACTATCCGAATTTTGATTAATTCGATCTCTACCAAAGTCTCTAGGATCTCCTTTAGGCCCCTTATCACACATAGCTCCTTTGGTCATCTCCAGTCTCACTCTCTACTTCATTCCCATCATCCAATTCAGCTCTAGGATCATGCCTATCTTGCCTTTTAACATTATGAACTCCTCTAGGGGTACCCTTTATAAGTTTACAATCACTGTATCCAGTTGATCCATTCTATCCCTAATTTCTCCAAACACCACATTCGTCTACTCAAACTGTTGTTGCATAGCTTTTAACATGAAGAATTGATTCTTCTCTTTCAGACATCTTGATAACTAAAATTATTTGCCTCACGTTTTTGCACTCAAGTGTTTTCATTCAATATTAGTTTTTTTCTCGATAAGAACGTCACCAATCTTACCTTTCTCTCTATACTTTATTTGTCTCTCTAACTAAGATCTCAATAAAAATATTTAGCCCCTTGTGAGTTTCAAACCCTGTAAGAACAAAAGAAAAAAAGAAGAAGGATAATAACTCAAAAGGAGATTAAGAAGGAAACAACAAAGGAAATTGTCTGAAAACACAACAAAAAATTTCAAGAAAGTGTTTCTTGAAATTAATCTATGCCATTTCTCAACAAGATTGATACAAAATGATGATATATATATAGGTATTCAATGACTAGAAAGATTGTATTTCTTGAAAATTTCACCACAAGAATTTCAGGAAGGTGCTTCCTGCAATTGAATAAGTCTTATCTTGACTTTCTTGAAATTGATCTATACCTTTTTCTCAACAAGATATTAACCAAAGGATTATATAGGTATTGAATGACTCAAAACATTGTATTTCATGAAAATTTCACCACAAGAATTTCAAGGTATTTCTTGAAATTGAATAAGCCAAATTACCTTTTTTCTATAATTTTTTTTCTAGGCTTTATTTTTTATTTCATTTTTCATATTTTTTTTTTTACACTAAATATGTAGAAATTGAAATTAGAAAAAAAAAAACGATAAAGGATAAATATCTAATTTTAGAGTCAAAACTCTGATACCAACTTATGTGACCACGTAGCAATAGGAACTCTAGAACCTACAAAAAATAAACCGCAAGAATGCAAAATCAGAGTTTGAAACTTGACACAATGATTTGTTGAATGAAAGAACTTTTATTGATGACCTTAATTCCGTATTTACAAAAATCGCGACCCTTGCTTATAAATGTTGAACGCCACAAAGAGTATGAATCTTTGATAAGTTATAATTGATTTCAATTAAGAACATGTAGATAGCAAAATAATGTTTTTTTTCCCAATGAAAGAATGTGGCCAGGCTGAAACCCTAAATAATTCATAAAACATCAAGAAAACTATAAACAAATAGAGTTCTAAACCAAAAAGGAGAAATTAAACCGCCTTCAGATTTTTGTAATGCGTACGTGCACCATGTATTATTATCTTGCGTGCGCTGTTCAATTAATTTAGCGTAGGTTGAAATTTTGACTCTGTGTGCTTGCGACCTATTTTGTCTACATACGCGCACCATTTTTTCGACACTCCAAGCTTCGCTTTTTCTAACTTAGCTTGAATTAAGTGCAATAAGGTTGGTTCTTCTTTCTTGCCTATCTTGAAACTGTGTATTGCTTATTGCACTCAAACTCTTGACCCACGTAGCTTGGACAAGCCCTTGCATGGCTTCTCTGATCCTCTTTCCCCTTGATCATGTCATTGGTCAATCTTCATCATGCAATGGACCCTTCCAAACTTGCCTTCTATGATTCTCGCCGCATAACTCACACCCATGTGCATGTCAATAAACAAACGTTCTTTAACAAGTCAAACCTCGACATCTATTTATCCACCAATCAATGCAAAAGGATAATAACATTATATTATGAGATTAAAAAAATAAGTTTTATTTCGACTACAATTATTGTTCAAAATAAGTTTTTATTGAGCAAATTTTACGTAATTTAACGTGAGTTACAAAATGAGACCCATATTGATATATTTTTATCAACTTCTACTGTACTTTATTTGGCCCATGTAACTCTTACAAAAAATTTAAAAATGCAAAATTAAGAAAATAAATCTTTTTGAGAGAAATAAGTTGTATATCGTTTTAACTTAAGGACTTTACTAGGCTAGACATGGAATATTCAACTTGCTAAATGGTCAAAATTTAAGCCCTAAGAAATAGTAAATTAAATTCGGAGTACTACATTCCTTTCTACTTAATATAATTATGTCCTCAAAACTACCTTATTAAGTCGAAAAGCACTCCATACTTGGGTTTTATCTCTTCTTTCTCTTAGCTTCTTCGACTCTATGATTTTTCCATCTCATCTTAACCAAGTCAACTTCTTTGTTCTCAGTGCATGCACCTTCCTCAATAATTTATATAACCGACTCTTCATAAATTAGATCTTTTTGCACTTCTAGTGAGTCATAGCCTAATACATGCTTGGGATCATCTAACAATTTCTTTGACATATAACTGGTCATAATGTAGTTCATTCTTATTGGAAGAAGTGAACTAACTTTGTACCAACTTTTGTAACACTAGGATGTACAAAATACAGTGCGAAGTGAGCTTCTTCTAATATTTACTTGTACCAACTTCTATCTTAATCTTTCTCAAGAATGGGTCATTGTCCAAGCATTATTGATTCAATCCCTAAGTATAGGTTGGATCTTCAATGATGCAATCTTTGCAGTATACTACATGAGCCGGTATATCGAATGACAACTTCTAATTACAATTTCTCAAATTCCTTCTACTTTCAATTTCTCATAATCCTAAACTAGTTTCAACCACTTTCTCTGCCTTATATTCAACTCCTCCTGAGTGAAGAAGTATTTCAGGCTCTTTTATAGATGTCACGCGTTCTCTGTAGAGATAGTGACGCCATATCTAGCATGTACTATCGCTACCAACTCTAAATCGTATGTATGGTAGTTTTGCTCGTGCCATTTTAACTGTCTTGAGACGTAAGTGATCACCTTTCCATTTTGTAGCGACCCAAATTTTTAAAGTGCAAATTTTATAACTTAAAGTGTGTCGCTACGACAATCCCGTCAAATTTCAGAATTCATTTTACGTCCGTCGAGTTGTCTAGCAAAACATTTAATTTAAGATTTCAAAACGATTTTAATCTTAAAAATTCAATATTTATTTATCGAGTCTAATCTCGAATATTTTTAAAAGTATCAAATTCTTATCGATTTAAATCCAATTTTAATGTCCGATATTTTATTTAGAGTCCAATTTTATTAGTCCAAATTTCATCTTTCAGTCCAATGTACTTAAACCCAAAAAATATTTTCAGCCCAAATTATAGGCCCAATTTACTGTCTCGATTTATGTGCCCTACATTCACTATTCACCATCACCCCTTCTCTCGACTCCACGGCCTCCCAACATCACAGCCAAGAAGCAGGTAAGAAACTATACTAAAAGTCCTCAAATTCTGCTCAATAATCAACTGAAAGTTTGATAGAATGATCACTATTTTCACCCATGTCGAAACCCTCCAACCTCGACCCATCTTCGCACACACAGAAACCCAGATGAATCTCCCCACAGTCGAATCGCCACCACCTCAAACCGCCCCTACTTCACCCAAAATTCAACCACCATTCCAGTCGTGCCACCTTCGCCACACCAACACAGTCGACCCACCACCATCCCACACAGACCACCAACAAGTCGCCACCAAACCACCGCCTGCAACACCATCGACCACCCCCATTCATCCAAAAATCAGCCCCAAACAACCACCAAACCAAGAAATCACAATACCCAATCACTTACCTCGACTCCACCTACGTTTTGGCCAGATTTCCCGCCAGAAACAACCAAGAAATCCGAACGGTTGGCCTCGGTTTTGACCTCTCCCGAGCCCTAAGAAGCGCCCCAGTCACCCCCACCCGCCGGCGCTACCTAGCTACGGCGGCGTCTCTGCCTTGAACGGAGTTCGCCCTCTTCACCTTGCTTCTCTCTCCTCTCGCCTTCGAATCGCGTGAGAGAGAGATAGAGATAGATAGGGTGTGTTTGTATATAATTGATTTTTGAGAATTTATCCCTTGAGCCCAACTTTTTAAAAAGTCATCCATTTTAGCCCCCAAAGTTTTAAAAGGTTATTATTTCAATTCCTAAGTTTTAGTAACTTTTAAGTTAGCCCACAAATTCCAAAAAAAAGTTCATTTTCAGCCTTCAAACATTTAAATTTAAGTTTCAATATCTTTTCAAGTAAGTCCCTAAAAGTTTTCAAGTTTTAATTAGACTTAGTATCTTAAATAATATTAATTTTGTTCTTGCTAGACGAGATCGCGGGCAAAGCTTAAAGCACAATAACGTCACATCTGTTCAATTTCCAAGAAAATTTTCAAGACTTTGAGGTGGGGTTTACATTTAAGCAATTGTGGTTATTTGTCCATGTTAATTCTTGATGTGTGATTTTGATTGTGATGCAATGTTTATACCTATGAAAAGGTTGTCAATGACTGTAAATAGGTCCTGGATCGAAATCAGGTCCTTGGGAATGCCCACAGTGCAAAAATTTGCTAAGCGCTTATAACATATTGTCAGGGACCGTAAATAGGTCCGGGATCAAAATTGTGTCATTGGGAATGCCCACAGTACATATTTCTATAGTATGTTGTATGGATATTATGTTCACCACTTGATTTCATAATTAGACTTGACTTGGACTGATTACTGTATCTCCACTAAGTCTAATTTGTTATGCTCATCCCACTATTTTTCCACCCTTTCAGGTTAAGGAGCTCGGCAAGGCAAGGCAAATGAGCGGGGTAATTTTGATTTAATAATAGGAACTTTTAAATTATAAGTTTTGAAACAAGAAATTTTAAATAATCGGTTTCCATTTTGACACTTTAATATCAAATTTTAGCGTTTTTACAAATGTTGGTACTTGCTAACATTTGGTATTAACTCTTGGATGTGAGAAAAATTTTAAAATGATGTTTCCGCATTTTGTGCTAAGTTGCTATAGTTTAAATATATATATGCCTTCGCATTGTGGCGACTTTTGAAAATGTTTATTTACAGGTTACTTTGACTTAAGTAGCGCCTTGAGTTATTAGAGAATTTGGGGCGTTACACATTTTTCATTAACACGCACCCCCAACTGATGTTCGTAACCTGGCCTCAAGTCAATCTTGAAAAATATTGTTGCACCAATGAAGTTATCAAAGATGTCTTCAATTTGAGGAAGGGGGTATCCATTTTTAATATTCACCGATTTAGCAGATTATATAGTCATAGCACGTCCTCATTGAACCATCCATTTTTCTTTACAAACAAATTCACCGATTATGAATCTTTGATAAGTTCTAATTGAGTTCAATTACAACCAAGTTGAAAGCAAATTTCGCTTTATTTCTCTCAAAATAATCCTTTTTTTCTATAATGAATAAAGCCATATATAAGAAACTCTATATAACTCGTAAAACATCAAACAAATAGAGTTCAAATTTGAAAAGGAAAAATTAAACCGCCTTTAGATTTTTGTACTACACCCGTGTACTATATATTCTCTCGTGTGCGCGCCATTCAATTGATTTGGTTACGGGATGAAATTTTGCCTCCGTGCACACGCAACTCTTTCCGTCTAGCTTGAATTAAGTGCACTAAGGTTGATTCTTCTTTCATGCCCATCTTTAAACTTTGCGTATTGCTCGTTGCACTCGAACTATTGGCCCATGTAGCTGGCACATGTCTTGCATGATTTCCTTGGTCTTCATTGTTCTTGATCTTGTCATTGGTCCATCTTCAACATGCAATAGATCCTAGCTAGCTGTATTCCATGATTTTCATCACTTTCGGTTCAATGCTGCTCTACTTGTTGTCTTTCTAGCAGTCTAATAAGTTCTAGCCATGTTTGTCATATAAGTGTCCAAGTTATAAATTACTCTTGTGGTTTTAAAACAAAGGTATTACATCATGAATTCAAGCATAAAGGATTCACAAATCATGTACAAAAATAAAAATGGAACATAACATTTATTCAGTACCTTGGGTTATTCAAACATTAGTTGACTAGTGAGTGTTAAGTGCCATGGGTCTTATTATTATTATTTTTTTGTGAAAATCAGTTAAACTATGATAATTTACAGGTAGATCAATTCACAATTACAAGATCGAAGAAAACCGTCATCCCAATTTTTTTTTTGGGAACTCACGTAGAAAAACGGAGTCTAATAACCGGGAAAATGCTCTCTTCTCTCTCTTCTCCCTTCTCCCTTTTTTTCTCTTCTTCCTATGGTGATTATTCCTTGATCCCTTACTAATATAATCAACATTTCCATTGTTCTTTCTTCTGGTTGTGTTTTTTTTTGGGATTGGTTTCATTAACCAATTGAAGAAATAGTTTTATTTATTGTTTTTCTTATTAATGGCCGGGCAAAGAGGTTCCCTTGATTCATCTAATGAGATGCTGGTCATCAATGGAGGAGGTTCTGGTCAAGGTGAGGATTCGGCCTTGGTTCCAGCGGGTTTCGTTGCTAAATTGGATTCTTTCTTGACTGATCTGGATATAATTGAGGAATCCTTGGGTGGTGCTGTTGTTTTGGGTGGTGGAGAGATGGTGGCTGGTTGTGCGGCGTCGACGGAGGCTGGTTCTACGGCGAGGAGTGGTGGAGAAAACGTGGGTGGTGTTGGGCAGCACAAGGGATTTCTCTAACCCTAGCCAGCTCGTGCATGCTAATTATGGAGGTCCTAGATTGCCGCTTCCCTCAAAGGAAGGTCATTCTAATTCTCCTAATGTGTTGGAGGCTCAACATGGAAACTTTCCTTCCTTGGAGCATTCATTAAATGCTGCTGATTTGGATTTAAATCTAAATGGTAGGGGTACAGATTACGTTGGAGCCCTTGGGTCAATAGAGTCACGGGCTAGGGGTGATTTCAACGCTAAAATGGACTTAGTTAAACCCCAAAATCCAGCCCAATCACCTCTTCATGGAGGTCATACGAATTTGGATCCTAGGGCTCTTAAGCCCACATTTCGTCCTCTTTTGCTTCTGTTGTGCGTGGGATTTCGAAGGAGGCTGATGGTTCGGCCTCTAATCTGTATTTCTTTCAACCAAGTAAGGAGGATGGGAGAGTGAAGGTCCGACTCCCATGGAGGTTGTGGAGGAGGGGTGTGAAGAGTGGAGGGACCTTAATTGGGTATTTTATTGGGAAGAGGCTTCCTTATCCAGTGGTTAACTCCATTGCCTTGAAGCTATGGGGAAGGATTGGGCTTAAGGAGGTGCTATCAACTAATCGTGGAGTGTTTTTGTTTAAATTTGACACCATTGATCAAGCGGCTAATATTCTTGGTCGTGCTCCTTGGCATATGGTTAATCACTCTCTTGTCTTAAAGAAATGGCAGCCCAATCTGCAATTAGATAAAGAGGAGTTTGAGAGGGTGCCGGTTTGGGTAAGGCTTATGAATGTCCCATTTGAATATTGGACTCCTAAGGGGCTGAGTTTTGTAACAAGTGCTGTGGGTAAGCCTATCTATGCAAATAAGATTACACTCTCAAAGAAGAGGTTAGCTTTGCTAGAGTGTGTGTGGAAATTGATGCTTCAGAGGAGCTGATTAAAGACTTTGACGTGTACTGTCCAAACGGTGATTAGATCACTGTGCATGCCGAGTTTGAGTGGACCCCGATCAAATGTAGTTCGTGTGGTGTTTTTGGTCATGCTTTAGGTCATTGTATGCAACAAAGTCAGCAAAAGGTGGGTGTTCAGCAGTCCAAAAAATGGGTGCAAGTCTCTAAGGTGAATCAAGAGATAGTTACGAAGGAGGATGTTGAGGAAGCTTGGGTTGATGTCAAACGAAAAATGACATAAGTTTGGAACCGGGTGAGCTGGTGGAGAGCTCTCTAACTAAGAGTGACTTGCAACGTGTTGTGTTTGATAGTAGTTCCAAGCCATTAGCTATTCATGAACCCACTGAGAATGACATAAGTTTGGAACCGGGTGAGCTGGTGGTTCCTAGGGCGGACTCTTTGCTTGTGGATGTGGATGTGGATGTGGATGTGGGTGGTACTAAAGTGGATGTAGATGTGGGGGATACTGAACCCGAGGATATGCATTGTGAGGAGGATGATTCAGACTCTTCTTTTCAATCTTCTCCTAATTCCTTGGCGGCAAAGGTGACTGATTGCCTAGAGAAGAAGAAGAAGGGCTCCGTGGGCAAAAGGAAGGGCAAGAAACACCACTCCCCTAGAAGGGGTCGGTGGAGTTAGTCTATAGAGGTACGTGCTCACATTCCCCCATCTTTTTTAATGTTCATTGGATCAACAAATGTTAGCGGTTTGAATGACCCCATGAAACATAGGGAGGCTCGGAATTTGTTACAAAATCAGAAGCTTTGTTTTTGTGGCCTTGTGGAGACTAAAGTCTTAGAGGCCTCTTGGTTGTTTGAGGGTAATTATGCTCATTGTTCTAGGGGTCGTATTTGGGTGTGTTGGGACCCTAGCATGGTGAAGGTGACAGTTGTTGGTTCTTCGGATAAAGCCATGCATTGTCACTTGGAATTTTCATCGACTTTGCCGAGCTGCTATGCTACCGTTGTGTATGGAGAACACACAGGATGGGAGAATGGCGCTTTGGAATGATATTCCGATGCATGCAGATAATTTTGACGACTCTCCTTGGCTGATTTTTGGAGATTTTAATGCAGTGCGTCGTCAAGATGAGTGTCTTGGTGGTTCGAATGACTGGCCATCTTGGAAACAAGACCTTCAAGATTGCGTGATTGAGTCAGGGTTGGAGGACCTCCATTACGGAGGTTGTTTTTTTACTTGGAGTAACCGACAACGGGACAAGCCTATCTTTCGAAAGTTGGATAGAGCTCTTATTAACCTACATTGGGATGGTGTTTTTTCAAGATCTGAAGCTAATTTTCTTCCCTCTGGAGTTTCGGATCATTCCCCCTTTGTTGTCAAACTTGGGGCGCTTCCCATTAAGCACACTCCTTTTAAATACTTTGATTATTGGGGAGAGCATTCAGTTTCATGCCTTTGGTTGATAGGGTTTGGTCAGGTTTTATTGCTTATAGGTTATGTTCAAAGATGAAGAACTTGAAGATTGAACTTAAAAGGTTTAATAAGGAGGTGTTCTCTCATCTACCTTCTCGTGTGGGGGCTGCTAAGGCAAAGATGGAGGAGATTCAAGCCTTGGTTCACCAAAATCCATTAAATGTGAGACTTATTGAGGCGGAAGTGGAGGCGGTAAAGAAATATGCTACTTTGAGTAGAGATGAGGAGAGTTTTTTCAAGCAAAAATTTCATATCCAATGGCTCAAACTAGGAGATCAAAACTCCAGATTTTTCTTTAAGTCCATGAAGCATCATCATAGCAAAAGTAAGATTGTATCTATTTGTAAGGAGGATGGGAGTAGGGTGGAGGAACCAGGCGCAGTAAAGAACACTTTTTGTGGAATTTTTCTCCACGCTTCTATCTAGACCAGCTCGTGAGTCTCCCCTCGACTTGGAGGCTATGGAGCATGCTCTACCTTCGTGCATTTCCGAAGCACAAGGGTGTGAACTTGGCAAGGAGGTATCGGACGGGGAGATTAAAGCGGTTCTTTTTACCTTGAAAGATAATAAGGCGCCGGGTCCGGATGGCTTTAATGTTGCTTTCTTTAAGAGGGCTTGGAGTATCATGGGTGATGATGTTCTTGCGGCCATTCGATCTTTTTTCCACTCTGGTCGGCTTCTTAAGGAGGTAAATGCTACCTCGATTGCTCTGGTGCCTAAGGTTCCTAATCCCACTCAGGTTAAGGACTACCGTCCCATTTCTTGTTGTAATACAATATATAAATCCATTGCTAAGATACTTGCTAACCGAATCAAAAAAGTGATGCCTGGTATTGTTGGTCCTCAACAGACCGCTTTTGTGGAAGGAAGGCGTATTAGTGATAATATCTTTCTCTCTCAAGAACTTTTGAGGAATTATCATCGGAATAAGGGAGCTCCAAGAAGTGCTCTCAAAGTTGTTCTTATGAAAGCTTATGATACGGTGCGATGGGATTTCATATTGGAGGTTTTGCAGATTGTTGGATTCCCGAAGAAAATGATTTCTTGGGTGTCTGAATGTATCTCAACTCCGAAATTTTCTGTGTCCATCAATGGGGAGCTTCATGGTTTTTTCAAGAGTGGGAGAGGTCTTCGTCAAGGTGACCCGATGTCCTCTTATTTATTTGTTCTTGCTATGGAGGTATTCTCTGATCTCATGGGGCGTATGACTTTGAGATGACGGGTTTAAGTTCCATTGGAGATGTGACAAAGAGAAAATATCCCACCTTTGTTTTGCGGATGACTTATTGATTTTTAATAGGGCGGAAGTTGATTTGGTACTCTTGATTGGTGGTTTGCTCAATAAATTTGAGGAGCTTTCTGGGTTGACACCTAATCCGGATAAGAGCAATCTTTTTGCTTGTGGAGTGGATGTGCATCTTAAGGACCTGTTCCTCGGTTCTCTTGGTTATATGGAGGGCTCACTTCCGGTTCGTTATCTTGGTGTTCCACTCATTGCTACTAAATTGAGAGCTTTGGATTGTAATGTCTTGGTGGAGCGTATTGTGGCAAGGGCTAAAGGTTGGACTTCTCGTACTTTGTCTTATGCCGGGAGACTCCAGCTTATTAAGTCCGTTCTTTTCTCTATCCAAGTGTATTGGTCTTTTCTCTTTATTCTCCCTAAGGCAGTCAATAAGAAGGTGGAGACCACTCTTAGGTCATTTCTGTGGAAAGGAAGTGCTCTTACTCATAGTGGTGCAAAGGTGGCTTGGAAGCGCATATGTATGCCACGAGAGGAAGGGGGTTTAGGGGTAAAGAATCTAGTTTTGTAGAATATGGCAGCTATGATGAAGCATATTTGGTACCTTCTCACAGATTCTTCTCTCTCGATTTGGTTTTCTTGGATACACACTTATTTGCTGAAGGGTAGGAGTGTTTGGGAGGTTAAATGCCCGAATGAGTGTTCTTGGACGTGGAGGAAGCAGGCCTTCGTATTTTGGTGAGAAATAAGCTCAAGTTCAAGGTTGGTGATGGTCGTGCTATCTCCTTATGGCATGACCATTGGCATCCTTTAGGCCCTTTATATGGTTTATTTGGAGATCGCCTTAATTATGATTCAGGGTTGGGAAAGGATGCCAAGGTAGCTACCATTGTTGATGGGATGAGTTGGAGATGGCCACTAGGTTTATCTATTAACTGGTTGGAGGTGATTCACGCCACTCCCCCTACTTTCATCCCTAATCCAACTGTTTCGGATATTATGCAATGGGTTGGTACGCCGAACGGGCATTTCACTATTGGCTTAGCTTGGGAGTCTCTTCGGCATAGGAGGGAGGCGGTTCCGTGGTATAAACTTGTTTGGTTTGGTAAGCATATTCCTCGTCATGCATTCATTGTGTGGCTCTTTCTTTGTAATGGAGTATTACTCAAAGCAAGTTTTGGAGGCTTGGTTTGATTGAGGAAATTAAATATCTGCTTTGTGGGAGTGATCAAGAAGATGCAGCTCGCCTCTTTTTTACTTGCCCATATTCAGAGTGGATCTGGAGGCACTATTGTAGTAAATGTAACATACCTATCATTCACCGTCCTTGGGAGGAGCTTGTAGGTTGGATGGCACAACAATTTGGGGCTGATTCATTTTGAAATTCAGTCATTAAAACCATGTTTGCAGCCATGGTCTACTATATTTGGCGAGAGAGAAATTCCTTTTTCTTTGATCACTCGTCTAGGCACACTAGCTTGGTTTTCAATGACATTATGTTTGCAGTTTTTTCTAAGTTTAATACACTTTGTAATGTGGATCCCACTATAGAAAATAAGTGGATTCAACGCTCTAGAGGGATAGTTTTCTAGTTTTTTGTCGTTGTTTTGTGTATGTAGGGGGGCCTGTCCTCCGCATAGTTTCTATGGTCTGGGGAATGCCCCTGTGCTTTTGTACATGATTTACTTTTGGTTATAATCCCAAAAAAAAAAAAGTCATCCCAATTTTGATATCATTCACTCTTCCCAAAAGGATTCATTATTTTCTTTTCTTTTCTTAACCATATTCATTATATAATTTAGATACATCCATTACATTTTATACTTATGGCTAAATAATCACTTATTTTTCATCCGTTCAAATAATCCCACTGTATATATAAACTGGTGACTAACAAAAAAAAATTGATAAAAAGACACTAAAGTTTTGGTAAAAATTACGAAAAAAATTAAAAAATATATATTGAATGAGAAATACAACTTTACTCACATCTAACATATGCGTATTCTTCACGTATTTATGAATACATTATACATTTATATATTTTTTTCATACATAGAATTTTACCTCATGTTCACCCTTCTATCACATAGTCAAGAAAAGTGCAGCAAAGAAAAACTTCACAACATCTTTAATATTTTATTTTTTATAATTCATACTATAATAACCATCAATATATATAAATTTACCATTTTTTTAACATTTTAACTGTTCAAGATGAATAGCATGATGGCACTGTTCGCCATGGTTCATGTACATATTTTTTTATGCTCTTAATTCAATTAAATTTTAAAGTCTATATGGTCTATAGAACAGTGAAACCTGGGCTCTGGTACCAAGCTTTATCCCCCAGATTTTAAACTTTAAAACTTAAAATGTTATCGAATTATTTATTTATTTGTTAATATTTATATATATATATATATTAACAATATTTATATATACTTGTTTTTCAGAAAATAAAGTTGACCATTGTAAATTAAAAGGGAAACAATAATTCAACTCAATAAATTTAAATAACATAATTCAAACGTCAATTTAAATAAAAAAAATAAATAAAACGCGAATGTCAAAGCTACTAAGTAACGTGCAAATTCTAAACTTGAAAATTTTCAATAAAAATTTAGCCATGAATGTGTGTTAAATATATTTTTTTTTTACCTAGAAATCCATAAGAATCTACTCATCCAATCTTTTACGCGTCCAATATGTAACGCCCCAAATTCTCTAATAACTCAAGGCGCTACTTAAGTCAAAATATCCTATAAATAAATGTTTTCAATAGTCGCCAAAATGCGTAGGCGTATATATATTTTAAAAACTAACCTGTAATTAAATATTTTCAAAAGTCGCCACAATGCGAAAGCATGCATATACTTTAAAAACTATAGCAACTTAGCACGAAACCCGGAAACATCATTTTAATAATTTTCTCACGTCCAAGAGTCAATACCAAAAATGATTAGCAAGTACCAACATTTGCAAAGATACTAAAACTTGATATTTAATTGTCAAAATTGGAAACTAACAATTAAAATACTTGCTTCAAAACTTATAATTTAAAAGGTCTATTATTAAATCAAAATTGCCCCGCTCATTGTCTTGCCTTGCCGAGCTCCTTAACTCGAAGGGTGGAAAAAATTGGGGTGAGCATAACGAATTATACTCAGTGGAGATACAGAAATCAGTCCAAGTTAAGTCTAAATATGAAATCAAGTAATGAATATAATATCAATACAACATACTGTAGAAATATGTACTGTGGGCATTCCCAAGGACCCAATTTCGATCCCGGACCTATTTACGGTCCCTGACAATATGTTATAAGTGCTTAGCAAATTTTTTTGCACTGTGGGACATTCCCAAGGACCCACTTTCGATCCCGGACCTATTTACGGTCCCTGGTCAACCTTTTCATATGTATAAACATTGCATCACAATCAAAATCACACAAAAATTAACATGGACAAATAAAACAATTTGCTAAAAATGTAAACCCCACCTAAGATAATAATTTTTCTTGGAAATTGAAAAGATGTGACGTATATACATTCCCAAGGACCCATCTTCGATCTCTCCTATTTACGGTCCCGCGATCATAAGTGCTTAGACAGAAGAGGAGAGTGGAACCGGCGACGGGCTTTCGATCCCGGACCTATTTACGGTCCAGGCAATTTTCATATGTATATCATTATATCACAATCAAAGTTACTAAAACGGTGGGGAATTAAACAATTTGTAGGGGGCTAAGATAATAATTTTTGAAAAATAAAAAAATTATACGGGGCACAGGTCCATCACTATCGACGCGATCAAGGCAGACAGAAGAGGAGAGGGAGCCGGCGACGGGCTCCGATTCAATGGCGGTAAATCGAGTGCCATAAATCGCGTGGTGGCACCGATGGAGGTAGGTGTATGGGTATTTTTGATGTTCGGGGTTTAATCGTGGTTGTTTCGGGCTGATTTTTGGGGTAATCGACATAAAGGTGTTGGTGGTTCGATTTCTTGATGGCAGCGGCGGTTTATGTGTTTTGCAACAGGTGGTTCGAAAATGGGTGGTTGGAGTTGTGTGTTTGCAGCTGGGTTTGGGTGACTGGTTGTAGTTTTGCAGTTTGGTGGTGGTGTTCGAAAACTGGTTGGATTGTGGGATGGTGGCTCGACTGTGGGGCTTCTGTGAGTTTGAGAGGAGGATTTCGGCTGGGTGTGATGATGGTGATGATTGTGTGAAATTACCCGTTGATTATTGAGCAAAATTGAAGGAAGATGGATGGTAGATTCTTACCAGTTGCTGTGGACTGAGGAGGCCATGTGTGGAGCTGCTGTGAGGGCGGGGTGAAGGTGATAATGAACAGTGATCTATGGCACGAAAACCTAGGAAGTAATCGGGCCAAGAAGTTGGACTAGTATAATTTGGGCTAACTAGGTGTAGGTACATTGGACTAAAAGGTAAAATTTGGACTAATAAAATTGGACTCTAAATAAAATATCGGACATTAAAATTGGATTTAAATCAATAAGAATTGGATAATTTAAAACGTTCGAGATTGGACTCGATAAATAAATGTTGAATTTTTAAAATTAAAAATCGTTTCAAATTTTTATATTAAATGTTTTGCTAGACAACTTGACGGACGTAAAATAAATTCTAAAATTTGACGGAAATGTCGTAGCGACACAATTTAAGTTATGAAATTTGCATTTTGAAAATTCGGGTCGCTACAACCTTCCCCACTTAAATAAATTTCGTCCTCGAAATTGAACTTACTTGATTTGAAAATGTCTGGGTATCTAGCTAAAATCTCATCTTCTCTTTCCCAAGTTGCCTCTTCTCTACCATGTCTATTCAATTGGACTTAACTAAAGGGATATCTTTGTTCCTTAAGGTATGAACTTTCCTCTCAAGTATAACTGCAGGAGTTTTCTCATATGTCATGTCCTTGTTAACATCCAAGGATGCATAATTAACAATATGGTCAGGATCATTAACATATTTCCTTAACATTGAGATGTAGAAAACATTATGTACTGTTGCTAACTCTGGCGGTAAATTCAACCTATATAGGCCACGTTTCCAACTCTTTCCAAGATTTCAAAAGGTCCAATAAACCTTGGTCTAAGTTTCCCTTTCTTTTCAAACCTTACCACTCCTTTCATAGGAGCCACTTTAAGGAACACTTCTTCACCAATTTCAAATTGTAGTTCCTTTCGTCGCTTGTCAGCATAAGACTTCTGTCTGTCTTGTGCTGTTTTAATCCTTTGTCTGATCTTCTCCACAGCCTTTACCGTCTGTTCTACTATTTCTGGACCCAAAACCTTCCTCTCACCAACTTCATCCCAATGGATTGGTGATCTGCACTTTCTGCCATAAAGAGCTTCATACGGTGCCATGCCAATGGTAGACTGAAAACTATTGTTATATGCAAACTCAAGCAAAGGTAAATGCATTTCCCAGTTACCACCAAGGTCTAAAACGCAAGCTCTCAACATATCCTCTAAAGTTTGTATAGTTCTCTCTGATTGTCCATCCGTCTGTGGTTGATATGCTGTACTGAATTTCAATCTAGTTCCTATAGCTGTTTGCAAGCTTTCCCAGAACTTGGATGTAAATCTAGAATCCCTGTCTGACACTATAGAAACTGGTACACCATGCAATCTTACAATTTCTCTGATGATAACTGAGCATACTGGTCGAAAATGAGCAGATTTTGTCAAACGATCAACTATGACCCATATAGCTTGATGACCTCTAGCTGATCTAGGAAGTCCCACGACAAAATCCATTGTTATGTGTTCCCACTTCCATTCTGGGATCTCAAGTGGGTTCAACAATCCAGACGGACGTTGATATTCGGCTTTAACTTATTGGCAAATCATGCACTTCTCAACAAATAAGCCAATTGACCTCTTCATGTTTCTCCACCAATAAATTATTCGTAGATCCTGGTACATCTTCGTACCTCCTGGGTATGCAGTATAAGGTGAATAATGTGTTTCTTCTAAAATCTCATCCCTCAAGGCTTCATCCTTCGGTACACACAGTCTTCCCTCAAACATAAGAGTGTCATCAGTTGATACTTCAAAACCTTTAACACTGCCAGCGAGTACTCGGTCC
Source organism: Osmanthus fragrans (assembly GCA_019395295.1). Taxonomy (NCBI): domain Eukaryota; kingdom Viridiplantae; phylum Streptophyta; class Magnoliopsida; order Lamiales; family Oleaceae; genus Osmanthus; species Osmanthus fragrans. Next base: position 22,122,795 of record CM033344.1, on the reverse strand, counting down.
TTAATCTTGCACAAAAATTTATCCTTACCCTGAGCTTCTTTAATTCTGTCTCTGAGAGTCAGTCGTACAATCAAGGTAGCTATAATTGCAGTTGTGTGATGTGGAGGAGCTACAATCTCAAGTCTCATGTTGGCAAAATTCTTGATCAATTGTTCTTGACTGGTTGGGGTAGCTAACTGTCATTTACCTTTCCAGCTAAGTGCATCAGCAACAACATTGGCCTTGCCAGGGTGGTGGTAGTGGATAGTACAGTCATAATCTTTAACTAACTCCAACCACCTTCTCTGTCTCATATTCAATTCTTTCTGAGTGAAGAAATACTTTAGACTCTTATGGTCTGTGTATATCTCGCGCGTACTACCATACAGATAGTGTCGCCATATTTTTAAAGCATGAACTACAGCAGCGAATTCCAAGTCGTGTGTAGGGTAGTTCTGCTCATGTGGCTTCAACTGTCTAGAGGCATATGCAATCACTTTTCCATGCTGCATTAGTACGCATCCCAAACCTTGTTTTGATGCATCACTGTAGATTGCAAAACCTTTTGACCCTTCTGGAATAGCCAAAACTGGTGCAGATATCAATTTCTGTTTCAATTCTTGAAAACTCTTCTCGCACTTTTCTGTCCACTAAACTTCACTCTCTCCTAGTCAACTGGGTCATCGGTCCAGCAATTTTTTAAAATCTTTCGATAAACCTACGATAATAGTCAGCTAATCCCAAGAAGCTACGAACTTCTTTTATATTGTTTGGTGCCCTCCAATTAGTGACCGCATCAACCTTGGCTGGATCAACTTCGATACCATCTGCGGTAACCACATGTCCAAGAAAACCAATTCGGTCAAGCCAGAATTCGCACTTCTTGAATTTTGCATACAACCTTTCCTGTCGAAGTGTCTGTAATACAATGTTGAGATGCTCCTCATGTTGTTCCTTGTCCCTTGAATAAATCAGAATGTCAGCAATAAAGACAATTACGAACCGATCCAAGTATTGATGAAATACTCGATTCATCAAGTCCATGAAGACAGCTGGTGCATTAGTTAACCCAAACGGCATCACAGTGAATTCGTAATGTCCGTATCTAGTCCTAAATGCAGTTTTTGGTATATCACCGTCTTTAACCTTCAACTGATGATAACCTGATCTCAAGTCAATTTGGAGAATACAACGGTACCCTTTAACTGATCGAACAAATATTCTATTCGTGGAAAAGTATATTTATTCTTGACTGCGAGGCGATTCAACTCCCTGTAGTCAATGCACATCCTCATTGATCCATCTTTCTTTTTCACTAACAGAACCGGTACTCCCCAAGGCGATACACTCGATCGAATAAATCCTTTATCCAACAGTTCTTGTAGTTGCACCTTCAACTCCTGAAGTTCCTTCGGTGCCATCCTGTAGGGTGCTTTAGATATGGGTGCAGCTCCAGGTACCAAGTCAATCATGAATTCCACTAGTCTATCTGGTGGAATACCAACTAGATCCTCTGGAAATACATCCACAAAATCACGCACAATTGGTAAATCTGTAGTAGTTACCTCAGTTGCCTGAACACTAGTGATGCTCACTAGATATCCTTGATTTGTACTCTTTCTCAACATCCTTTGTGCTTTCAACACTGATATAACACGGGGCATGGTTTTGACTTTTGTCCCGAAGAAGGTAAATTCACATTCTCCTGGTTTCTGAAAGAGCACCTCCCTCTCATGACACTTAATCGTAGCGTGATTGCAACTAAGCCAGTCCATGCCTAAAATGATATCAAAGTCCCTCATGTCTATTAAGTACAAGTCTGCCTCTAAGTTCTTCCCATCTATTTCAAACTTAACAGCTTTCGACATCAGATTAGTGATAATAGTTTCACTTGAAGGGATACTAACTTCTAAGGCATCATTCACACTTTAACACACATTTCCAATCTTAGCATGAAAACTAGCAGAGATGAAAGAATTCGTAGCACCGGAATCAATCAAAACGATAGCAGGTATATTGAATACTGATAGAATACCTGTCATCACTTCTGGATCTTTCTCTGCCTCCTTCTGAGTTAAATAAAAAATTTGAGCCTTTCCCTTCTTGGCATCTTTCTTACCCTTGAATTCAGGACATTCGCCAGCAAAATGACCGGATTTCTTACATCTGAAGCACATCCCCTTTCCAAACAGGCACTCTCCATAGTGACGCTTATCGCACTTCGGGCATATAGGTTTTTCAGTGCTAGCCTTTTCCTCCATTTTTCCCCATGATTTCCCTTTCTTGTTATGATATCTGCCTTTGCGCATATTCTGACTGTCTCATTTCCTTTTCACTGGTACCTCTGCGGGTTTCTGAGTAGTCTTTTCCAGATTTAAGCGAGAGGATATAGCTTGTGCTCGCTCAATCGCTTCGGCATAGGTAGTATGATATGATCCAGGATGCGCCGCGAACTATCAAGAACCTGAGGAATGTTGGAGGGAGAGTAGAGCCAAGTCGAGACTTCAAAAAGTTGATAAAAGCCATACATTTATATGTTCAAGTAACGGAGTCTATAATATTGAAGACAACATGTCAAGGAACAAATTTGATGTTGGGGTCGAAGGCCGAAAGAAGTTGGAAGGTGCTCGAATCAAGAAGCCGAACTCGAAGCCAAAATGAAGAACCATGCGACCGCATACAATGGTCAGACACTTCCAGGCGCTGAAGATCGATAACCATGCGGCCGCATGTAAATGTACTATGCGACCGCATAAAAGAAATCTGTGACGGATTTTTATATTGAGTCGCGAATTTCCATATTTTGCTATCTTTCTTATTTTTGGCAAGTTTATTATCTTTGGACTCTAGAATTTCATTATTTCCATAATTTTAGGGTTTTCCATAGTTTCCGTATAAATAGGAATTTTATTTCATTGTAAGTTAAGTTTTGACATAATGAATTAAAAGAGTTTTTCTCTCAATTGTTCTTCATGAACACCCCTTAGAACTTATCAAATATTAATTGAATATTTGTGGCGTTCGACAACAGAACTTATCAAAGGATTGGATTACCTTTGTGGCGTTCGCAAATCGGGGTTCTAGTTTCTGCACTTCAACAGGTTTAAGGTTAATATACCTTAAGTTCTTGAGTCGTGAGGCTCGGGTCAAGATCCTATCGTCTACAAACCTGAATTTGGGCTTTCCCGGCGTTTTCGAATTCATTCCGCGAGTTCCATGCGATTCCCCCAACCAGGATCTCATCATAGTAAGTCCTAAACCTGCCATGATTCCTCCAATTTCTGGGCGTACGCCTCTTTCGAATCTTCTAGCCTTCTTGATATCCGTGTCAACCAAATGGATAGCATACCTGGACAGCTGGTTGAATTTCTTTTCATATTCCACCACGGACATACTTCCCTGCCTAAGTTTAAGGAACTTCGTTTCTTTCAGATCTCGAAAAAACTGGGAAAAGTACTTTTGTATTATTAATTCCTTGAATCCGTTCCATGTCAGTTCAAGTTGTTGTGCCTCAGTTCTGGTGCGCTGATATGACTCCCACCAATGATCTGTGTCCTCTTCAAGCTGGAACACTGCGCATGACACTTTCTGAGTGTCTGAGCAGGCTATATGTTTAAATATTCGTTCTAATGCCCTCAGCCATTCCTCTGCAGTTAGGGGTCCTGTTCGACCATTGAATGTTGGTGGCTTATATCGGCGAAACTGTTCAACAACCATGCTAGTGTTGTTTGCATTAGCCTGTAGATTAGGGGCATTTCGTGGAGCTGTTGGGGCTTGTTGCTGAATGAGCCACTGGAGCTCATTCACGAGGTCCCTTAATGAATTATTTTCCGCATCGCCAGTAGCAGCCTGGCCTGGAGTAGCTTGTCTTGCAGCATTCCGATTCGCGGGAGCTCGATTTGTTCTACGAGACATTCCCTAAACCATAACAACATTTGTCTCAGCATCCACTAAGTTGTGAAATTCACAATGGCCATTTAGAAATAATATATCATAGAAAAGCACAGTAGAGCTAAAAAGCAAATTTTATTATTATCTCAAATTTTCCAAAAGGAAAACAAATAATAAAATTGCAATCAATATCTATAATCCGAAATATGCTCTCCTACTGAATTTTCACAAATAGTTCTTCCCACATCTCTCTCTCATACGTTCCTTTTTGGCATATCAATTATGAAAGTAAATTCTATTGAAATGGGTTACTGCATGTTTTAGCCTAATTCTGAGGATTAAATTTATAACTTCTAAAATTTTTTAAATACTTCACATCACAAGTTCAACTCCCAAATATAATAACTCATGGGATATTTTTATAACATGTACTGGATACAAACTTTCAAACATTTCAAACTGCATCAACTATAGTAAAATTTCATTCTCATGTAACCTTTCGTTGTAACATTCAATTTCAGATGCAATTATATAATAAATTCATGGTATCCAGCAAATAAAAATTTTCAAACTTCATCAAATAAAAGTTTCTAAACATTTTACCTTTTCGGTTACGCATGCGCGGCAAGAGCGGGTAGCATTTAAATTAAATACTAAACATTTTTTTTACAAGTCTACAGAAAGGTAGACCTGTGCTCTAATACCATACTGTAACGCGCGAAATTCTCTAATAACTCAAGGCGCTACTTAAATCAAAATATCCTGTAAATAAATGTTTTCAATAGTCGCCAAAATGCGAAGGCATGCATATACTTTAAAAACTATAGCAACTTAGCACGAAATGCGAAAACATCATTTTAATAATTTTTTCACGTCCAAGAGTCAATACCAAAAATGATTAGCAAGTACCAACATTTGCAAAGATACTAAAACTTGATATTTAATTGTCAAAATTGGAAACTAACTATTAAAATACTTGCTTCAAAACTTATAATTTAAAAGGTCTATTATTAAATCAAAATTGCTCCACTCATTGCCTTGCCTTGCCGAGCTCTTTAACATGAAAGGGCAGAAAAAATTGGGGTGAGCATAATGAATTATACTCAGTGGAGATACAACAATCAGTCCAAGTTAAGTCTAAATATGAAATCAAGTAATGAATATAATATCAATACAACATACTGTAGAAATATGTACTGTGGGCTTTCCCAAGAACCCAATTTCGATCCCGGACCTATTTACGATCCCTGACAACATGTTATAAGCGTTTAACAATTTTTTTTGCACTGTGGGACAACCCCAAGGACACACTTTCGATCCCGGACCTATTTACGGTCCCTGGCAACCTTTTCATATGTATAAACATTATATCACAATCAAAATCACACATCAAGAATTAACATGGACAAACAACCACAATTGCTTAAATGTAAATCCCACCTCAAAATCTTGGAAATTTTCTTGGAAATTGAACAGATGTGATGTTACCGTGCTTTACACTTTTCCCGCGATCTCGTCTAACAAGAACAAAATTAATATTATTTAAGATACTAAGTCTTAATTAAAACTTTAAAACTTTTTGGGACTTAATTGAAAGAGTATTTTAAAACTGAAATTTAAAAGTTTAAAGGATGAATATGAACTTTTTGGAATTTGTGGCTAATTTAAAAGTTACTAAAACTTAGGGACTGAATTAAACAATTTGTAAAACTTTGGGGGCTAAGATAATAATTTTTCAAAAATAAAAAAATATACATATATACATATCCATCTCTGTCTCTCTCTCTCTCTCTCTCTCTCTCTCTTTCTCTCACGCGATCAAGGCAGAGAGAAGAGGAGAGGGAGCCGGCGACGGGCTCCGATTCAACGGCTCCCAGAGTCAACGCCACCATCACGCGTGGCACTGGTGTGGGTAAGGAGGTGGATGGATGATTTTTGATGTTCGGGCAGAGGTTAACCGAGGTGGAGGTTCGAATTTTTTTCTTGGGTTTTCCGGCGGTAGTCGGCAGAAATGGGTCGAGGATCGAGGTAAGTGTATGGGTATTGTGATTTCTTGGTTTTGTGGTTGTTTGGGGCTGATTTTTGGGGAAAGCAGTGGTGGTTCGATTTCTTGATGGCAGCGACGATTTGTGTGTTTTGCAACAGGTGGTTCGAAAATGGGTGGTTGGAGTTGTGTGTTTGCAGCTGAGTTTGGGTGACTGGTTGTAGTTTTGCAGTATGGTGGTGGTGTTCGAAAACTGGTTGGATTGTGGAATGTTGGCTCGAGTGGGGCTTCTGTGAGTTTGAGAGGAGGATTTCGGCTAGGTGTGATGATGGTGATGATTGTGTGAAATTACCCATTGATTATTGAGCAAAATTGAAGGAAGATAGATTCTTACCAGTTGCTGTGGGCTGAGGAGGCCATGTGTGGAGCTGCTATGAGGGCCTATGAAGGTGATAATGAACAGTGATCTAGGGCACGAAAACCTAGGAAGTAATCGGGCCAAGAAGTTGGACTAGTATAATTTAGACTAACTAGGTGTAGGTACATTGGACTAAAAGATAAAATTTGGACTAATAAAATTGGACTCTAAATAAAATATCGGACATTAAAATTGGATTTAAATCGATAAGAATTTGATTTTTAAATAAATATTTAATTTTTAAGATTAAAAATCGTTTCAAATTTTTATATTAAATGTTTTGCTAGACAACTCGATGGACGTAAAATAAATTCTAAAATTTGACGGAAATGTCGTAGCGACACAATTTAAGTTATGAGATTTGCATTTTGAAAATTCGGGTCGCTACACAATATGACATGCTCTAATCTAAAATTGTTGTAAGGTCACAATATTTAAAAAGACACTCAGTAAGATACGTGAACGATCCGAATTCAACATCTAATAAATATAACTCAAACATTAGATACATTATTAGATCTAGAGCAATTGATTGCAATAACAGATAGCTCAAAGAATTTCTTTAAATTCTCATACGCTGAATGATTAAATAATTGGACCTGATGGTTAGGATTAAACATAAGATCGACCTAAAGATAGTCATTAAATGTAATCATAATACATTATTATGGATTAATAAGAATTTAACCATTGTACATTATGTATCGGTATTAAATGAAAATTTGAAAATGCTAAGAAATTTGAAAAAAGGAGTTGCCTTAACTTGGTGAATAGAAAATTATATAAAATTGATAATTTGTGTGTAAAATGACCATGTGTTTATGAATCTATTTATAAGATAAATGTGGCTAAGAAATGGGTAGATGAAAGTGGCATAATGGTTGAGAAAAATAATCTCACATTCCCAGAACTTACGCCCCCTTGTTGATGAGAATCATGGCTAACAAGGATTATTTCATGTTTCAAATAGACCAATAACAAGATCAAGAGCAAAGAAAGTCAAGGAAGCTACGTGGATCGAGAGTTTAAGCACAACAAGCAAGACGCCAAACTTCGAAAGGGGTATGAAGGAAGAAGGACCAACCCTGTTCTTTTGATCCAAGTGAAAGAATAAGAAGGATGTGCAAAAACGTGCAGGATGTACGATAACATGCATAACTTTCAACTCGGGTGTTAGATTTTCGTCCATGATATAATCCAAAAGTATTTTTCGATTCCGTACATGTTTGTTGGATGATATTGTCCAACGTTGAGGCTCAAATTCCATTGTTTAGGATATTTTTGTTATTTTACAATATTTTTGTTTTATTCAGATTTGTTTTATAAATTAATTAGGTTTGTAATGTTTATCTTATTTTACAATTTAACTAGATTTGTCACGTTTATCTAGTTGTTTTACAAGTCAATTACGTTTTTTATGTTTGCCTAAATAAGGCATATCCATTGTACACAAACACAACACAATATTATTTTAAGATATTATAAAGTGAGATTTTTGCTTTACAGTTAATTGAACTATCGAGTACTTATCAAAGATTTCCAATATTTTTGGTATTCAACCCTTCTAGCATTGGCTTTTAATTCAAGAAATCATTGGCACAAGACTTTTCATCTAATTTTAGCTTTCTTGGGGTTCGTATCAAATCATTGTATGGGTTCCAGAGTACATCTTGCAACAAAGTTCATATCACATGTGCACAAATCAAATAACAAACTTTCTTTGACAAGTCAAATCTCCACACCTATTACTAATCAATGCAAAAGGATAATAAAATATTAGATAAAAAATAAGTTTTCTTTCAACCACAATAACTTGACATATCTTGTTCACAATAACATTTTTTTAGCCCAATTTAAGTAATTTAACGCGAGTTACAAAATGAGACCATATTGTATCAACTTCTACTTTACTTAAATATCTGACCCACGTAATACTTATGAAAACTTTTAAAATGCACAAGTAAGAAAATAATTTTTTTTTTTGAAAAAAATAAGTGGATTGTATGTCATTTTAACTTATGGACTTTAGTAGGCTAGACATGGATTACTTGATTACGTCCAAAGAATAATGCGGTGTTGTAGTGTAGTTTTGGGGTGTCGTATCCATAGGGAGATGGAAGAGTTATCAAAGGTTCCAAAAGGGGTGATTTATCCTCTTAAATTTGTAGGGGAATTTGATTGTTGAGTAATGAGATCAATATCAAGATTATGGGATAAAAATCAGTAAATTAAGGTAGTGAAACTTCGGAATTCCCTCACCCGATCATTCAACGTCATTTATTCAATTTGATAACACAATTAGGATCCCGAATGAGTTCCTTCCTTGCTTCACCCAGAGGATTAGTTCATCATGTTGTTGTTAAGCCCAAAATTGAGAGAAAAATGATAAAATTTCAATGGCTACGTTCTAGGTCGAGTTAGGGCTTAAAAAGGCGCTTGGGAAGAGTTTCCATAGGTAGTTCAGCTAATTTCGAAAATATAAAATTTTGGCCCAAAAATGAACTATGCGACCGCATGGATTTATAACCATGCGACCGCATGGTTTTGCCAATTTGCTACCGGACAGCCTTCAGTATTTCGATGATATCTTTCTCTCCCGATGTCCGATTGAGGTAATTCAAGATGTGTTGGAAATCTAACTCCAAGGGCCAAAACTTTTATTCAGATATTATCTTCGAATTCTATCATTTTCTATGTCAAAAACAGGTCTCAATATGAGGCTAAAATCGACGCAAAACTTTTCAGCTTAAATGCACTTTAGTCCTTGAACTTTCACTTTCTTCTGTTTTGGTTATTTTTGGCTCGTTTCTCCAATCTTCCACTGTATTCATCTATTTGCAATCTAAATCAAAATATGAAGTACTTAGTGCATTTAGGGGTCAATTTATCATAATGATGAAAACTTAACAATTTGTGATATTATCATTACTACTCTTACAAATGGCCAATATTAACACGAGATTTAAGCCTTACAAAATAGTAACTAAAATTCTAGTGCTATATGATGTGTCTATGGACTTAGTTTTGGGGCTACCTAGGAGCAAAAGGGGTAGAGATTCTATATTCGTGGTAATGGATAGGTTTTTGTAAGATGACACATTTCATTCCATGCCAAAAAATAGATGATGCCACAAACATAGCCTGATTTATTTTTCATGGAGATTGTGTGATTGGTATATAACGAGAATCATAGAAGACAAGCTAGCAAAGATCCATTGCATATTTCGGAGGGATTGATAACGGGGTCAAGAGCAAAGAAGATCAAGAAAGTCATGCAATAATTTGTCCAAGCTACGTGGGGCGCCGAGAGTTCAATTGCAACAAGCAAGACACGATTTCAAGATGTACGTGAAGCAAGAGCTAACCTTAACGTAATTTATGAAAGCTAAATAGGAATAAGAAGAATGTATGAAAATATGCATAACTTTCAGCTCGATTGTCGGATTTTGGTCTGTGAATACAATTCGAAAGCATTTTTCGATTATGCATATTTTTATCGGATGAATTTGTAAAACTTTTGTCGTCAAATTTCATTATTTAGGGGCCCATTTTAGCATTTTGCTGTTTTGAATTAGTTTAAGGGTACTTTCTTATTTTTGCAGTATTAGTTTTATTCAAATTAGTTTTATAGTTTCCTAGTTTATTTGGATTTGTCTAATCATGGTTTTCTTTTGATTAGCATTTACTTTGAGTCTACCTATATAAGGCTTTATTACAAGGAACAACACATTATCTTGAGAGATTATTTTAACATGAGGATTCACTTTCAATCTTGTTTTCATTTGAACTATCCGGAACTTATCATAAATATCCATCCTTTGTGGCGTTCAACCTTTCAGCCTTGGTTCTTTGATTCAATAAATCATTAGGTTGAGGCTATAACTCTGATAAAGCTTTCTTGGGATACATATCGAATCTTGTGTGGGTTTCCAGAATACATGGTTCAAATCAATTGGTATAATAGATTTGGCTTTAAAATCAGGTTTTTGTCCTTTATCTTTCTTTTGTTTTCCACTTCCAATTCTTCTTGTGTCTTCTTCGTTGGGTCTTCATCACATTCTTTGAGTCATTGACATCAAAACAATTACACAAAGAACATTCAAACATTATTTAGTGCATAGGGTGTACCAACACTATTTTGTTCGATTTCCTGCCTTATGTTTGATCTTTTCCATTAAGTTTGCATAAAAAAATGAAAAAAAAAAGGGAAAAAAAAAACAGCAAAGAACAATAAAAAAAAAAAAAAAAAAAAGAAGCAAAGATGGAAGCTATAGTGATGAGGTGATGTGGTCCTTATGCATGGAGGGTATATCTTGTTGGGAAGGCCATGACATTATAGGAAGGTAATACATGATAGTTTTAAAAATAGGTACAACTTCGTGAAGAGATGAAATATGTACTCTTGTCTATAAGGATCAATTAAAGTTAAAAGGTGAGGAAGAGAAGAAAAAGAAAGATGTGAGGGAAACTGAAACTTCAAGAAAAAAGAGAATAAGAGAGAAAATAGAGAATTTGCTAAAAATAATAAGACAATAGTAGAGCCACGAGAGAGAAAAGATAGAGCATGCAAAAAGAAAAGAAATGACAAAAATGAGCTTTTTTGTAATAGAGTGAAATTATAAATGTTTTCACTAAAAATTAGCCTTCGATATTCCTGGTATAGAGGAATCCTTCCTTAATCTTGAGGAAACTAACCAACTGCTCTCTAGTTTGGTTATTTTTTTATTACGAGAATTTGATGACTTTTCAATGAGGATATGTCGAGTGGGTTACGACCTTTTATAGCATTGTCCATCAAATTGATTTTGTAACTGGAGCTGTTATTCCAAACCTACCGCCATATAGAAGTAATCATAAGGAGACAAAGGTGCTTCAAAGGCAAGTTGAAGAATTGATGGGCAAAGGATTTGTGAGGAAAAGCATGAGTCCATGTGCAATGTCAGTGCTACTGTGCCTAAGAAGGATGAGACGTGAAAAATGTGCATTGATTGCATGACAGTCAACAATATAACAATAAAATATATCATCCCATATCTAGGTTAGAAGATATGCTTGATAGCATGGATAATGTATTTTTAATAAAATAGATCTTAAAAATGGCTATCATCACTTTAGAATGAAAGACCTAGATGAGTGGAAAACTACTTTTGAGACTAAATATGAGTTGTATAAGTGGTTAGTACCATTTGACTTACAATATACCTAGCACTTTTCACGAGGTTAAAGTGCGCTCATAGGCAATTTATAGTAGTTTATTTTGATGACATCCAAGTATACAACAAGTGTAAAGATAAGCAAGTTTAGTTCCTTAACTACTTTTGGAAAATTTTATGGTTAAAGTTGGGGTTTATGATTTATAGAGTTTGCATATAATAGGGTCATGCATTCTACTACTTCTTATTATCCTTTTGAATTTGTGTATGATTTTAATCCAACAACTCTATTGGATTTAATTTCTTTGATTGTTAATGAAAGAGTTTAGAATAATGCTGAATTAGTAAGGTATTCCTTGATAAGGTTCGACTTTAAATTGAAAATAAGAATGAACATTATGATTTTAAAGCTAATAAAGAAAGAAGAAGTGTAACGTTCAAACTAGGTGATGAGGTTTGGGTGCAAATTCAAAAAAAATGTTTTCCAACCCAAAGAACGCCTAAATTGTAACCTAGGAGAGATGTACCATTCCAAGTCCTTGTGAAAATTAATGACAATGGCTACAAATCGTACCTTCCGGGTGAGTATAATGTGCTAGCTACTTTTAATTTTGCTGATCTCTTCGATGCAAGTGAAGATTCAAGATCGAATCCTTTTGAAAAAGGAGAAAATGATAAGAAAGATGAAAGGCAAGCTGGAAAAGATCCTTCTACAAATTTTTCTTTTGCAAAAAAGCATAGTTTTGACTTTCTTTTCTTTGAAGACTCTTTCTTTTCTCTCTTGTGGCTACACTCTTTTTTCATTATTTTCAGCCACATCACTAAATCCCCTCTTTCTTTTTCTTCTCTTTTTCATCTCTGAGTTTCAATTGATCCTCATAGACGTGTTAATAAACATCTTTCACAAAGACCTATTTTTATACCCCATAATGCCATGTCCCAATAAGATATGTCCAACATGCCTAGGAACCACATTACACTCATCCTCATCACTATTGTAGCGACCCGAATTTTCAAATACAAATTTCGTAACTTAAATTGTGTCGCTACGACATTCCGTCAAATTTTAGAATTTATCTCGTGTCCGTCGAATTGTCTAGCAAACATTTAATTTAAGATTTCGAAACGATTTTTAATCTTAAAATTCAATATTTAATTATCGAGCTCAATCTCGAACATTTTAAAAGTATCAAATTCTTATCGATTTAAATTAAATTTGATTGTTCGATACTTTATTTAAAGTCCCATTTTATTTAGTCCAAATTTCCTCTTTTAGTCCACTCTTATTAAACCTAATCAGCCCAAAATGATTCCAGCCTGAATTCTAGGCCCAAATTTCTACCTCGATTTCTGTGCCCTACATTCACTATTCACCATCACCCTTCTCTCGACTCCCACGGCAGTTTCCTTCACCACGCCCCTCACAACAGCTCCATCCACGGCAGGCAAAAACCCACAGCAACTTCAGAGCCTAGGTAAGGAGATCACCATCACCATCTCGATCAATTTTATCTCAGTGCAATGAAACTTCACACACACGCACACACGGTTTGATTCAACTCCAACCAAACCCCCGCCTTCATTCACCCAAAATTCAACCACCAATCCAGTCGAACCACCTTCGCCACACTAACCTCCCCACTGTCGACCCGCCACCATCCCGCATGGACCACCAAAAAGCCGCCACCAAACCGCCGCCTGCAACACCATCGACCGCCCTCCATCTTACCCAAATTCAACAACAAGCAACCACAAAACCAAGAAAACACAATACCTATACACTTACCTCAACCCCACGCACGTTTTGGCCGGATTTCTCGTCGAAAACAGCCAAGAAAATCGGACCGTTGGTCTCGGTTCTTGACCCCGATCGACGCCCCCAATCGACCCCTCACCCGCCGGCGCCCTCGCGACGACAACACCTTTGATTTTTGGCCGGAAATCACTCTCCTCCACCACTTCCACCGCCGGCTCCTTTCTCCTCGACCTCCCTGCCATGTCGCGTTTTTGAGTGAGAGAGAGAGAGAGATTGAGTGTTTGTATATAATTGATTTTGAGAATTTACCCCTTGAGCCCCAATTTTTAAAAGTTATTCAATTTAGCCCAAAGTTTTAAAAGGTTATTATTTCGATTCCAAAAGTTTTACAAATTGTTTAATTCAGTCCCTATGTTTTAATAACTTTTAAATTAGCCCGTAAAATTCCAAAAGTTTATATTCAGCCTTTAAACTTTTAAATTTCAGTTTTAATACTTTTCAATTAAGTCCCTAAAGTTTTAATTAGACTTAGTATCTTAAGTTAAATTAATTTTGTTCTTGCTAGACGAGATCGCGGGCAAAGTGTGAAGCACGGTAACATTACAATTGTTCAATTTTCAAGAAAGTTTTATAGACTTCGAAGTGGGGTTTACATTTACGCAATTGTGGTTATTTGTACATGTTAATTCTCGATGTGTGATTTTGATTGTGATATGATGTTGATACATATAAAAAGGTTGCTAGGGACCATAAATAGGTCCGGGATCGAAATTGGGTCCTTGAGAATGCCCACAGTGCAAAAATTTGCTAAGCGCTTATATCATGTTGTCAGGAACCGTAAATAGGTCCGGGATCGAAATTGGGTCTTTGGGAATGCCCACAGTACATATTCTATAGTATGTTGTATGAATATTATGTTCACCACTTGATTGCATATTTGGGACTTGACTTGGACTGATTGTTGTATCTCCACTGAGTATAATTCGTTATGCTCACCCCACTATTTTTCTAACCTTTCAGGTTAAGGAGCTTGGCAGGGCAAGACAACGAGCGGGGCAATTTTGAATTAATAATAGAATTTTCGAATTACAAGTTTTGAAACAAGAAATTTTAAATAGCTGATTTCCATTTTGACACTTAAACATTGGATTTTGGTATCTTTGTATATGTTGGTACTTACAAATCATATTTGGTTTTGACTTTTGGATGTGAGTAAATTTTTAGAAATGATGTTTCTGCATTTTGTGCTAAATTGCTATGGGTTTTTAAAGTATAGCATGTCTTCGCATTGTGGCGACCTTTGAAAATATTTATTTACAGGTTACTTTGACTTAAGTAGCGCCTCGAGTTATTAGAGAATTTGGGGCGTTACAACTATACTTGCCAAGAGTAAAGAACACCAAGATTGGTTTATTAACCCACTCTACATTCATTCAACCACTGCAACCTAAGGGGTCTAGGATGTTTTAACATAGACAAGCCCAATTTCTCTACAAGTACTAGCTACATTGGTACAACTCCCTCCCCCCCTCCCCCCCCCCCCATCTGATTTGTTTTAAAATTTTCTACTTTTTTTGAATTTGTTTATAGAATCAGAGTTTCGTTATGATTAGGATTAATTTTGATCCGACCCTATATAAGGATTTATTTATTGTACAAGTTCAACAACACATTATTTTGAGAGATTAGTTATAAAGTGAGGATTTATTTTCAATCTTGTTCTTAATTGAACTATCCTGAATATATACAAGATTTCAAAATCTTTGTAGTGTTCAACCCTTCCAGTATACCAGCATGATTTAAGAAATCATGGGGTATCGAATCTTGTATCTGTAGCGATCAAGAATTTTAAATTATTTTTCTTGAAAAATGTGTCGCTAAATCCTAACCCCGAGTTTTAAAAATAAAAGCGTGTTCGTCTAACCATTGTTAAACAAATTTAAATTTATTAGAATCGAGTCCAATTTCGAATATTTTAATGTATCAAATTCCTTATCGTTTTAAATCCGAAATTTAATAATATTAAATACGATATATTATTATTTCGGGTCCAAAATTTCATTAGTCCAAATATGTTTATTTTAGCCCAATTCACTTTAAGTCCAATCAGGGAAAATTCTTTAAGTTCAAGATTTTGGCCCACTTAGCACCTAGGTTTTTGTTCCCTAGAAATTCACTGTTCATATACCCCTCATTCACCCCACCTCACAGCATCCTCACATCTCACGTGGCCAAGCCAAAAAAAAAAAAAAAAAAAATTGGTAAGAATCCACCACTCTCCTCAAAATTTGGAAATCACGTTGATGCTAGAATCCCCATTTCTAGCACCAACAACATTCACACTGGAAACTTGATAATTTCACTCAATCAACACCACCACCTCCTCACTGCAACCCAAAAACCGCCTGCCAACCCCACTGTTTTGTCCAATCCAGCCACCATTCGAACCCTCCACAAGAAATCGAGCAAGCAACATTCACACAACCTGCAAGCAGTGACTCAACCTCCAACCCACAGTCGAGCCACCACAAGAACACACACGCCATAACTCCAAACTCCCCACCAAATCACGCAGCCAACCAATACAACAGCTCCTACCTTGCGCCTTTATCTTTTGTTCAGCTCAACCACAACACCACAAGAACACCTAGCCACTTTCCAGTCACCCTGTTTTCGCCACCACCAAATCGACAGCCTCCATTTCGCCACAAAAATCAACCCAAAATCGAACCCAAAAAAAAAACCAAGGAATAACAAGACCCAAACACTTACCTCAACCTCGCCGGAGTATCGCTGGAAAAACGCAAGAATCCGAGCCTCCCAAGCATCGGTTTCACTTGTTTCGAAACACCAAAACCACCCCAATCGCCTCCACCCGCCGGCGCCACTCCTCGGCAACGACACCTCTGACCTTGGCTGTCGAATCGGCCTCTTTCCTACGCCTCCCTCTCCTCTCGATTCACTGGTTCGAAATTGGGAGTGAGAGAGAGAGAGAGAGAGAGAGAGATTAGATACCTATATATGTATATAGTTCATTTTGGAAATTATGATTTTAGCCCCAAAGTTTAGAAGTTAGTTAATTTCAGTCCTAAAGTTTTAAAGTTGTGTATTTTAAGTCCCAAACTATTTAAAATGTTTATTTCAGTTCTTAAGTTTTAGTTATTTATAATCAGCCCACTAGTTTCAAAAAGTCCATTTCAGTCCTTAAACTTTTCAAATTTCAATTTTTAGAAACTTTCTATTAAGTCCCTAAACTTTTTTTTTATCGTTTTTAATCTTTAAAAATTTCGAAACACTAATTCAAAGTTTATTTCCTATTTTGGCTAGACGAAATGTACGGACAATCGAGGGATTGAGATTTCTTCCCGCTCCACTTTTTATGTGAATCGAGATAGATTGATGTAGACTCGCCCCCATTAATTAGTTTAAATTATAATTGCATGTATTATGTGACTCTATGTGATTTATATGTTTTAATGCATAAGACGAGAATCTCTTATGAGATAGATTATGTTGTTATGCTTGTCATGACTTATATGCTTAATTGCATGAGAAGAAAGAGAATCTCTTATGAGATAAGATGATGTTATGCATAACTTACTTGCTTAAATGCATGAGACGAGACTACCCACACCCTATGATTTTAAAGAGCCTATGATTTTTCAAATAAAATAAGCCTATGATGATGTCACTGTATAGATTGCATAGTTATGTGTTCAATTATTCTGTAAATTAATTACTGGCGATGAGCCAAGGAGTAACAAGACCCAAACACTTACCTCAACCTCGCCGGAGTATCGCTGGAAAAATGTAAGAAACCGAGCCTCCCAAGCTTTGGTTTCACTTGTTGCGGAACACCAAAACCACCACAATCACCTCCACCCGCCGGCGCCACTCCTTGGCAATGGCGCTCTGACCTTGGCCGTCGCATCAGCCGCTTCCCCGCGCCTCCCTCTCCTCTCGATTTCACTGGTTCGAAATTGGGAGTGAGAGAGAGAGAGATTAGATACATAATTCATTTTAGCGCCAAAGTTTAGAAGTTAGTTAATTTCAGTCCTAAAGTTCTAAAGTTGTGTATTTTAAGTCCCAAGCTATTTAAAAAGTTTATTTTAGTTCTTAAGTTTTAGTTATTTATATTCAGCCCACTAATTTCAAAAAGTCCATTTCAGTGCTTAAACTTTTCAAATTTCAATTTTAAGAAATTTCAATTAAGTCCCTAAACTTTATTTTTATCGTTTTTAATCTTTAAAAATTTCGAAACACTAATTCAAAGTTTATTTTCCTATTTTGGCTAGACGAAACGTACGGACAATTGAGGGATTGAGATTTCTTCCCGCTCCACTTTTACGTGAATCGAGATAGATTGAGGTAGATTCGCCCCCGTTAATTAGTTTAAATTATAATTGCATGTATTATGTGACTTTATGTGATTTATATGCTTTAATGTATAAGACGTGAATCTCTTATGAGATAGATTATGTTGTTATGCAAATCATGACTTATATGCTTAATTGCATGAGAAGAAAAAGAATCTCTTATGAGATAAGATAATGTTATGCATAACAAACTTGCTTAAATGCATGAGACGAGACTACCCACACCCTATGATTTTAAAGAGCCTATGATTTTTCAAAAAAAAAATAAGCCTATGATGATGTCACTGTATAGATTGCATAGTTATGTATTCAATTATTCTGTAAATTAATTACTGTCGATGAGTTTACTGAGTATTTCTTCGAAATGCTCATTCCATTATTTTAACAACATTTGCAGATTCTGGAGACGGCCGAGTATGATGGGTAGTGGTGGCATGAATGAATAAATGTAGTTAATTGTTGAGACTTAATCCTTATGAACTACTTTGTCTTTTCAGTTATTTCAAACTCGAGTTTAAAGTTAAATCAATTTTTCTTAAGTTAATTCAAATGCATTTCATTGCCGTTAAAGTTCACAAATTTTAAATGTGATGTTTTAAAAGTTAGTTATTTCCGCCAAACTTTTCAGTTAAATTAGGGCAAAAGACGATGACGTGGCACTCCGGGTTCGCGGAACTCAAGGCGCTACAGTATGGGTTCGAGGATACATTTTGCAACGGGATTCACATTAGTATACCAAAGAGTATTGTGTGGTGAGAATGTTAAGTTCCTTAGACAATTTTGGAGTGTTTTGTGGACTGAGTTGGGAACACATTTATTTTCTTCGACATGTCACACAACAGACAGAATGACAGACTGGGGTAGTTAATACAACACTAACTCAACTTTTGTGCACTATAATCAATAAGAATTTGAAAGTTGGGAGGATTGTTTACAATTTATAAAGTTTGTATATGATAGGGTCATGCATTCTTATTCTCATTTTGAAATTGTATATGATTTTAATCCACTAACTCAATTAGATTTAATTCTAACAGTTGATAAAAGAGGTAGTTTAGGGGAAGAATAAGGCTGATTGGTACGGTCAATTGATGAGAAGGTTGGACTTCAAATTAAAAAGAAGAATGAACATATTATGATTTTAAGGCTAATAAAGGAAGAAGACATGTAACATTTGAACCAGGTGATTCGTTTTGGGTGCACATGTGAAAAGAACATTTTTAAGCCAAAAGAATCCTAAATTGCAACCAAAAGGAGATGGACAAGTCTCTGAAAAGAAAAACAATCTAGGAGGAAATGATGAGAAACATAAAAGGCAAGCTACAAGGGTCCTATTACAAATTTTTCTTATGCAAAAAAGCTCAATTTCGACTTTCTTTTTCTTTGAAGACTCTTTTTCTTTTCTCTCTTATGGCTCTACTCTTTTCTCTTTATTTTTAGCCACCTCACTAATTCCTCTGTCTTTCTCATCTTTGAGTTTCAATTGATCCTCATAGACCTATTTTGGTGTTAACGAAACAAGAGTAACTGATTTTCCATCTTTCACAAAGACCTATTTTTATTCCCATCATGTATCATCTTCCTATCATACTGCCATGACCTTCCTAATAAGATATTCCCAACATGCATAGGAACCACGTTACACTCATCCTCGTCACTATTCTTCCCAATAATAAAGATCACCAAGATTTGCTTATTAACTTCCCAATAGTAAAGATCACCAAGAGTAGTACTAGCTACATTGGTACAACTCCCCCTATATATAATACTTTGTTGTTGACATAGTATCTAGTATGAAAGATGTTCTCTATCTGTTGCTCCATGTCCACCTGAATTTGTGTACTAACAGCACGCCTCGTAACAAGTGCTTCGCCTACCATTTGGTACTCAACTCCATCCTCTACTTAGGCATCTTATCACCGTCACTCAGCACTTCCCCATTGTTACACAATATCATTGCCCAATTGTTTGGGATTGAGATGAATTGTGCCCCGAACCCAAGCATCTAAACACTTGATATCCTTATTCCTAGAAGGATGGGAATCTGACTTGTGTTTTATTTTGCTACTTATTTCCTCTTTTCTCCTTGGTGGTACGGTCTCAACCTTTAAAACAGCCCCATCACATCTATTACTATTGATAAGTGCGTTTTACGCACTTATTTACTTCACAAAATATGGACAATTGATTGTAATTATGTTGAAATGACTTAATTCTATATAAATTGTGTTTGCAGGACTATGTCGATGGAAATAATGAAAGTAAGTGAAAACGAGCAAGAAATGACCAAAATGGAAGAAAGCCAAAGTTCAGGAACTAAGATGCAATTATTCGAAAGTTAACTTGATACCCAAATCGAGAACGAGAACGAGAACGAACTAGGTACAAGATTTACGAAATCAAAGAGTGTTGTTAGAAGGAAGGAAATGAAGAAAAAAAGTCAAAACGAGGAGGAACGAAGTTCACGAACTAAACGACACAATCTGGCAACAAATTTTACCATGCGACCGCATGGTGCAAAATGCCATGTGGTCGCATGGATAGGAGAGTCCCAGGGGAAATTACGGTGAACCATGCGGCCAAATGGTATATTTTTGCGAGAAAATTCTGCTTTCCATTTTTAAGTGAAATACCTATGGAAACTTAATTTTGGACTCCTTTAATAACCCTAAACTCGTCCAGAAACGGGGGCTATGCAATTTTGGAGAAGAAAATGTGATTTTGGAAGCAAGAACAAGAGGAACAACACGAAGAATCATCAACCACTCCAAGGAATTAACCGAATATATTCTCGAGTCATCACGTTTCTTCAAATATTCTTTTGTTTTTCTTTCTTTAGCATGTTAGGCTAGTTTTTCCTTGTACTAGGAGATCAATGAACCTTATAACATGATATTTAAATCGTTAGTTTTAAATTTTTGACATTATAAACACGTTTTTGAATTGTTGAATGGTTTATATGCAATTTAATTTCTCTACAATTATCTATGCAATGGTTGTATGAGTTTGGTGATTTATTTTATGCATTCGAAAGAAGGAAAATAGGTTCGACACTAATAAATTGTCATAGGGTCTGATAGGGGATAGAAATATACCGCTATACTCTATGTGAATCTTTAAGTGTTTACAAAACTTCACGCATTCTTTTATGGTGTATTCGTTATAGAAATATAGTCGGACCGCATGATAGGAGAGGTTTAACGTTACTTGAAAGAGATTGTTAAATTCAATAGAAACATTGATTCTTCAATATACAATCATGTTGTCAAAATATAAAATTACGATTGAAATGGATTGTTGCATGGGGATTTGTGATCCTAGTGCGTTTTTCTCTTATTAAGTAAATCAATTTGCATTCGAATTTCATATTGCATTCTAGTATAATTCGCATCTAGTTTAGCCAATTCATTCATAGTAGGATTTATTAGCTAGCTTGGTATAATTTAGTATAAAAACACTCATCAAACATTCATCTAGTTTCAGTTAAGGTCGAGATAATTATCATTGAACTACTCAATCTCTGTAGGATCGACAATCTGGACTCTAAAAATCCACTTTATTACTTGTAACGAACCGTGCACTTGCGGTGGTTTTAAATTGAACGGTATTTTCGTGAACAAGTTTTTGGAGCCGTTGCCGGGGATTGAATTTTAGTTTAATTTTAGTTATTTAGACACTAATTCGGACCTTTTTATTCTTTTATTTAGATTTTATTTTAGTCATATAACTTGTTAAACTTCATTCTTTCGGCTTTTGCTTATTTTTGTGCAATTTTGGCTAAATGCATGCTAAGATCAACTGGAGGAGACTTGATTCCAGCTGATCCAGAAATTGGGCTACTTTTCATCAATTACAAAGATAAGCTAGAACAGCATAACAACAACAAATGGCAAACGAACAATAAAATCCAGTAGTTTCGGCATCAAGGACAAAGGAAACATGCTTGTAGGGGATTTCATGATCTCCCAAATCATTCAGAGTCAATCCAGCATCGTGTATCCACCATTTGGGCAGTCAAATTTTCAACTGAAGATCAACACATACACTTGTTTCAGAATGGGCATTTGTTTTATGGGAAGACTAAGGAAAACCCACATACACACATCTAGGGGTGGCAACTAAGCCCGAAAACTCGGACGGCCCGGGTTTGGCCCAGAAAAAGCCCGAGCCAAGCCCGTCTTAGGCTCGGTTGCATCGAGCCAAGGCTCAGGCCGAGCCCCATTTTGGGGTGTCAGCTCGAGCCCGGGCCTGCCCGTGTGCCACACAAGCCGAAAAGACCCGTGTTCGCTAAAAAAAATTTTAATTTTTTTTAAAAAAAAGGTGCGTGTACACAGATAAAAAAAGTTGAATTTTGAAATTATTGCGCCTGAATTGTCTTGTCAAAAATTTGAATTTGAAAGTTAAAACGAATATATTTTTGTCTATAAATGTGAGAAAAATTTTACAATTTCATATCAATCTATCTCTAATCTCTTTACGCAATATTCAGTATTCTACTCTCCAATATCTTAACTTTGATTTTCAATTTAAACATTTGGTTGTGTTATTCAGTTTATTTTATTATTATTAAATTCCTTACTAATACTTACACATGGATTTTACTAGTGATGAAATTAATCAGTCTAAAGGTAGTTCGAGCACTCCATCGGGGTACGATGCATTTCAAAATATTCCAATTAATTTGGAAGATATCGAATAGGAGGAAGTAGTCGAGGTTAAAAGGTCGAAAAAAGATTCTGCGGATTGTTGGCAACATATGACTCGTAAAAAAGTTGGGTTGAAAATGGAGTTGATATTTGGAAAGCATGTTGTAATTATTGTGGTAAAGAACTTAGGCATATATTAAGAAGTTGCAAAGCGAAACCAACCGGTCTTGACCCGAAACAAACCGAACTAACATTTATCGGTTCCAATTCCACTCTTTCCACTTTTGTATATTCACAGGAAAGATTTTATGAAGGAATGGCTGTATACATGGCTGCAGCAGAGATGCCGCTAACGACGATCGAGTCAGAACACTTTACTCGTCTTGTGCAGAATTATCTCCAACCCAGGTATTGCTCTTATTGTAGAAATACTCTTCGTTCGGATGCTATAAAATTATATAACAGACGAAAACAAGCTGCTATTGAAAGTCTAAAAACTTCTAATTGTATTATATCATTTACCTCTAATTTATGGACCAGTATTAATAAAAAAAGGGTTATATTGTTGCTACATCTCATTACATTGATCACCTATGGATCATGCATAAAAAGATTATTGCATTCAGATGTGTAGACTATCCTCATAATGCAACTAATATAATTTGGTTTTAAAAGATATTATACAAGAATATTACCATGCAAGAAATGGCTTGAAGTTTTACTTTTGATAATGCTAGTGTAAATAAAGTTGTTATCGACAAATTTATTGATGATATGAACCCTTTATTTGGAGGTTTATTTTTTCATCAACGTTGTGTATTGAATTATCAATTTGATTGTAAAAGATGGATTAGCACATATAAAATCACATTTAGATAAAATTAGCAAGCAATTAATTTTATTTCTATATCACCAGCAATAAAACAAACAAGCATTTAACAGTTTATATGCAGAATATGGATTAGAAGAGAAATCATTTGTTACTGATGTATCATATAGATGGAACTCTACATATCTTATGTTATACTCGTGTGAAAATATGATAAAGTTATTTCAATGTATTATAATGGTAGGCATACATATGGATACGAACATAATTTGGAAGATTAGAAATGGTCTCTCGCATTTCTCGTGAAAAATTCTTGAAACTTTTTTTCGATGCCACAAAGGAATGTAGCGGTGTTTATTATCCTACATCTTCACTTGTTTTACACCATTTTTTCTATATTTCACAAACATTTCAAAAACACCGGAATTTGCCCATTTTTGTTGATGTAATTTATTCTATGGAGTTAAAATTTCGTAAATATTGGGAGGAATTACCTTCTTTATTTTTATTAGCTTCGGTGATGGATCATCGACTTAATTTAACCGGCACACAAACTATTGTAAAGGGAATTTCAAAATTCATGAATGTAGAATTATCACATACGCATATAGAATCTATGTTATGTGAAATGTATAATTATTACGCTGAAAAAGATAGTCAGCGTAGTTCTACTTCCCAAAGTTCTTTTTCAATAAATACTTCAACAAATGCAGACAGTTTATGGAATTTTTTAGAGACCAATATTATTAGTGTTCCCTCATTTAGTTCTAATTCGTCAATATCTAAAGCAATAGATGTTGATAATAGCACATTTGTTACGTTTTTCACCCTTTAATATTTTCATTTATATGATTATTTGACACCGAAATGCACTAAATGTTTCTATATCTTGGTTTAGGTGGAAAATGGGTGAAATAAGTGAAAAATGGAAGAAACAAGTGAAAAATGATCAAAATAGAAGAAAGCGGAAGTTAAAGGACCAAATTACAAGTATCAAAAGATGACTCGGCAAGGAAAATGAAGATATGAAGATTTGAGAGTGTTCGGCGTCAATTGGAGGAAGGAGTCAAAGGGGTGATATATAGCCAATACATTCTCACACATCAACTTTCAAGTTGAAAACTTTTGCATCGGTTTTTAGCCTCATCTTGAGACCATTTTTCACATGGTATAAGATCGAATTGGAAGTTGACATCTGAATGAAAGTTTTAACCCATCGAGTCAGCTTTCCAACGCACTTTGAATCACCTCAATCAAACACCGGGAGAGAAAGATATTGTCAAAATACTAAAGGCTGTCCGGGGGAAGAATACTATAACTAAGCGGTCGCTTAGGATAATTTGGCAAGCGGCCGCCCAAAACCCTACCGAGAATTCGAAGGCAAATATCATTGAACTAAGCTACCGCTTGAATTTACACTAAGCGGTAGCTTAGTGATTTTTTCGACAGATCTGTTCTAATTCCGAAAATAACCTAAACACCTATGGAAACGCGTTTTGCTTGATTTTCTCGACCTAAATAGATCAAAACACGTCCAGAAGCCATTATTCTTCATCTTGGAACAATTCTTTTCACCTTGGGAACAAGAAAACTCCATGGAAGGCTAAAGAATTATGTGAAGCAAAGAAGGAACTCACCGATTTTTGGGATTTCATGTCAATTGTTCAATTCCTTTGGTATTTATCTGATTTAAAACACTTGTAGATCTAGGGTTTCATTCTTATATGTATATGTGGAATTGGTTTAATGTTTACTCGATTTCTCATAGACTTAATCATGTTTCTTCTATCGTGGAATTAAACTAATCATTGAATTTCAATTTCATATAAGTTTATTGATGGATTTGTTGTGCGTTTAGTTTAATTTGTATTAGGTTTTCATAGGATTAATCACGTTCTTCCTATTGAATAATCGAAATACTTATTGAATTTTCATTACTTGGATATTATTGGTGTGATTATTTACAATTTTATGCTACATGTATAGGGTTGATTTTTAATCTAATTCCAATAATTGCTTGCAAAAATTATGAAAGGAAATTAGGATCTACAAGTACAATTGTGAATTACATTGATCTTAAACATCAAATCATCCGATTAAAGTGCCGGGATGAAAGCCTTTAATTGTGTTATTAATCCGGGTGAGGGAATTCTGAGCTTCACTATTTTAATTACTGAATTTTATCCCAAAAACTTTGATATTGATCTAATCAACATTGATATCTTTAGACAATTTTGAGTGAACGAGCACCTATTTAGAGACTCCTTAATTTAATTTCCATCTCTCTGTGGATACGACACCCCAAAGCTACACTACAACACCGTGATAAACTTTGGGCGTAATCAATGTCAGTAGTACAAATTTTGAAATTCCCTCTGAGTTAGTTAAATATATGAACGTGGACATTCGTAGTATGTTACAACCACAAGAACTATAGGAATTTAGTCTTTTATCATGGTGGAGGTTCGAAAGGCAATATCCGATTGTATCAAAAATTGCTCGCGATCTACTAACACCTCCAGTGTCGACGGTAGCATCAGATGCTGCATTTAGTTTAGGTGGTTGAATTTTATGTGACGAACGATCAAGACTAAAAGAAGATATATTGGAGGCTTTAATATGTTTGAAGGACTGGGAATGTGCGGAATTACGTCTTCAAGAACAAGTTAACAGTATAATGGCCGAAGAGTTGCAGCAGATTCAAGTATAAGATATTGTAAGTTTTTAAATTGATTAGTAAAAAAAATATGTAATTTTTAAATTTTTTTCAAGAAAAATTGTACACGTAATATTTTATTTGTGTACAATTTTAACACCGCCTACATAATTGTAGCCGGTCCCAAGCCCGGATAAAGGAGGAGGGTTTTAACTTTTATAATTCATTTAATTTATAAATTATTTAAGTAAAAAATGTAAATTTTACAAAAAAAAAAGAAATAGGAAAAAAAAAAAACGAGCCGGCTTGGCTCGGCCCGAGCCGAGCTACATTTGTTTGGCCAAAAAAAGCCCGAGCAGAGCTCAAACTTTTTTCCCCGGCTCGTTGCCATTGCTACACACATCTCTAGATTCTTGGAGATGTGTCAACACTTCAGATATCAGGGTATCTTAGATGACGCCATCCGTTTGAGGCTATTTCCACACACATTACGTGACAAAGCACTTGAATGGCTCGATTCTCAACCGATTGCTAGTATTACCACATGGAATGATCTTGTTTAAAAGTTCTGTACCAAGTTCTTTCCACCAGCCAAGATTGCAAAACTGAAGCATGGTATCTCTATTTTTCATCAAGGGGATTCTGAATCACTTGATAAGCCTTGGAACAAGTTCAAGAACATGCTTCGGAAGTGTCCACATCACGGTATCAGCAAAGGACTCTGGGTCCAATACTTTTGCGCTGGACTGCTTCCATCTTTCAAAAGTAATACAGATTCTTCATCTAACGGGTCGGTCTAGGACAGTTGATGATGCACTGAAACTATTTGAGACTGTAGCTACTACTTCAGCCATGTGGTCTTTAGAACGAGCAGTTTAGAAAAAGGCACTGGGTTTGTTCGAGGTAGATACTTATCCAGCTTTGTCAACAAAGATTGATTCACTATTCCATAAGGTTGAAAGCATGTCACAAACCGTCAATGCAGCAAATGTCAAGAAATCAAGTTGTGGAGACTGTGGAGCTGATTACAATACTTCAAACTGTCTAATTCTCACACAAGAAGTAGTGCATGTGGATTATGTGCAATGGGGTCAACGCCAACAGAACAACCCAAATTCTGAGACTCATAATCCAGGGTAGAGAAGGGACCAAAGTTTCTCGTGGAGTAATCAAAATCAAAATCAGAACCAGAATAGACCCTAGGGACAATTTCAGCAGCAGGAGAAGAAGCCACAATTGGAAGAAATGTTTGGAAAATTCATAGAAATTACAGGGAATCCAACAATCAATTTATGAAGAAGACAAAAGCCACTCTCCAAGAACAAAATTTTGCAATTAAAAATTTGGAGACTCAAATGGGGCAGATGGCACTCTCTATGACAAACAGGGCACCAGGAACTCTACCTAGCAACATAGAAGTCAATCCAAGGGAACATATGAAGGCAATAACAACCAGAAGTAGAGTGCAATTACTAGAGATTCATGTCAAAAGGCCGGTCACTAATAAGGAAACAGTACCTATTTCAGATGAGGAGCAAGTGAAACAGACTGAACAAACACTAGAAGAAAGTGCAAAGAAGAGTTCAGATACACTACGGGTTAAGGCAACCGCTCCTGTCAATCCTTATGAGCCTCCTATTCCGTTTCCTCAAAGGTTGAAGAAGCACAAATTGGATCAGCAATACAACAAGTTTCTTGAGGTCTTCAAGAAGCTTCACATCAATATTCCATTTTCCGATGCACTTGTTCAGATGCCTAGCTATGCAAAGTATCTCAAAGACATTCTCTCTAACAAACGCAAGTTGGAAGAACATGAAATTAGCTTACTGAGGAATGCAACGCGAGGATTCAGAAAAAGTTGCCTCCAAAACTGAAAGATCCAGGGAGTTTTAATGTTCCTTGTACCATTGGCGATTGCCATTTTGATAAGGCTTTATGTGATTTAGGTGCAAGTATTAATTTATGCCACTCTCTGTTTTCAGGAAACTTGGTTTGGGAGAAGCAAAAACAACTACGATGACTCTACAGTTAGCAGACCGATCCCTTGCTCATCCACGAGGGATTATTGAAGATGTGTTGATAAAAGTGGAGAAATTCATATTCCCTATTGATTTCCTCATTCTTGACATGGAAGAAGATAGGGATGTCCCGCTTATGTTAGGGCGACCTTTCTTAGCAACTGGAAGAGCAATCATTGATCTTCAGAAGTGTCAGCTTATTTTGAGACTTGGGGAAGAACATATTTCATTAATGTGTTCAAGGCCATGATATTTCCGACTGAGTCAGATAGTTTTCAGATCGATGTCATTGACAGAGTGATTGAAAACAACTTTCTCCTACGACATCCAACTGATGCATATGAAGCTTGCA
Organism: Osmanthus fragrans; assembly: GCA_019395295.1. Lineage (NCBI taxonomy): Eukaryota > Viridiplantae > Streptophyta > Magnoliopsida > Lamiales > Oleaceae > Osmanthus > Osmanthus fragrans. The sequence goes on along the minus strand of CM033344.1, from coordinate 22,094,737 downwards.
TTGCTCATCTCAATCCATCCACACTTATTCCAATGAGATTGAGAAGTGTGCAAGGCTTCTAGAAGCTAATCCACCTTCTGTGCGCAAACATTACTTCGAGGAACTGAAATATGGCATTAAAGAGAACTCAAGCAACTACCATCTCATCTTCGTTATGCCTATTTGGGGGAGTCTTCGACACTTCCAGTGATTATTGCAAATTCTAGCAGCGAGGTAGAGGAGGAGAGGTTACTACGGGTGCTAAGGGACAATAAAACTGCCATCGGGTGGTCCATAGCAGACATAAATGGTCTCAGTCCGTTGTACTGCATGCATAAAATACTTTTGGATGAGGACTTTAAACCGACGATTGATGGGTCAGCGACGATTGAATCCAAACATGAAAGAAGTGGTAAAGGCTGAGGTGTTGAAGCTACTTGATACAGGTATCATCTACCCTATCTCAGACAATGCATGGATCAGTCCAATATAAGTTGTGCCCAAAAAGGGAGGTATCACAGTGGTTAAGAATGAGAAGAATGAACTAATTCCGACTAAAACAGTGACTGGATGGAGAGTTTGCATCGATTATCGCAAACTCAACGATGCTACTAAGAAGGATCACTTTCTACTTCCATTCATCGATCAAATGTCGGAGAGACTGACAGGACACTCTCATTACTGTTTTCTGGATGGTTACTCGAGGTACAATCAGATTCCAGTGGCACCGGAAGATCAGGAGAAGACCACTTTCACATGTCCCTATGGTACCTTTGCATACCGTAGGATGCTTTTCGATTTATGTAACGCACCTGCCACTTTTCAGCGTTACATGATGGCTATCTTCTCTGACATGGTTGAGAAGTTCGTCGAGGTGTTCATGGACAACTTCTCAGTATTTAGCTCTTCGTTTGATGACTATCTGGAGCATTTGAGTCTAGTCCTACAGCGTTGCATAGAAACAAGATTGGTATTGAACTGGGAAAAATGTCACTTCATGGTACAGGAAGGCATTGTGTTGGGACAAAGGATTTCAACGAATGGGATCGAAGTGGATAGAGCAAAGATTCATGTAATTGGAAAACTACCACCACCAACTTCAGTAAAGGGTGTTCGCAGCTTCCTTGGGCATGCCGGGCTCTAAAGGAGATTCATAAAAGATTTCTCAAAACTCACAACTCCACTATGCAGCCTGTTGTTGAAAGATGCTACCTTCAAATTCACAAATGAATGTTTAACAGCCTTCAATACTTTGAAAGAGAAACTGATTTTAGCACCTGTGATCATCTCTCCAGATTGGGACTTACGGTTTGAGTTGATGTGTGATGCCAGTGATCATGCAGTTGGGGCTGTATTAGGACAACGCCGGAATAAAGTATTTCACGTGATCTACTATGCCAGCATGACCTTGAATGACGCTCGGCTTAACTATGCCACTACAGAGAAGGAGCTTTTAGCTGTAGTCTATGCCTTCGACAAATTTCGATCATGTCTTATGGGGTCGAAGGTTATATTTACACAGATCACACTGCCATCAAGTATCTGATGACGAAGGACGCCAAGCCAAGATTAATTCATTGGGTACTACTGTTGCAAGAGTTTGACTTAGAGATCAGAGATAAGAAGGAGAGTAAAAATGTAGTAGCCGACCACTTATCCAGACTTAAGCTCAGCGAGCACCTATACTTAGTGGATATTAATGAGGTCTTCCCAGATAAGCAGATTTTTAGTGTGGAAGGGACACCGTGGTATGCAAACATAGTGAATTATCTAGCAAGGTCGATCTCTCCACTAGATTATTCAAGTCACCAAAGGAAGAAATTTTTCGCTGAATTGAAGCACTACTTTTGGGAGGATCCCGTTCTCTACAGGCGAGAGGCTAATCAAATTAGTAGGCGGTGTGTTTCTGAAGAAGAAGTATCTAGAATTTTGGAGCAGTGTCACTCCTCAACTATAAGCAGGACATTTTAGAGCATCGAAGACAGCAGCTAAGATCTTACAATCAGATTTTTAGAATGACAACCATACGGTAAAGCCGAGCTATCGACTATAAACTAGAGCTTGTTGGGAGGCAACCCAATATTTTTTCCCTTTTATTTATTATGCTTTATGCATTAACTTATGTTTTTTCATAATTTTTTACATTTTGTTAGCTTTTAGGTCATCGATCACCTAGGTAGTTCACAAAGTGTCGTTGCAGGGTTCACACAAGTTCTAAATGTGTTTTGCACATTTTTCGAGGTATAAAAATCAAGTTAGGGAGATTTGAGATCGAAATCACGCATCGAGGGAAAAACAAGTTTTTTCGAACATTTCTCGAACCAACAAGTGATTTCATGTTTAAAAAGTAGTTTTGAAAATGATTTTATGGCTTACACATACCTCACGTCGTTTAAAGCGTGTTTTAACACATTTTAGGGACGTTAGACGATCGAGGGGTATAGGTGACAACAATGTTGAAATTTTGGGAAAAATTAACTAAAAATGAGTTTTCGAGGGGTTGAGTGAGTTATAAAACTTTTTCATGTTGTATGCAAGTTATCATACCCCATTAAACTTGTTCGGCAAGAAAAACGAGGCTTTTGGGTGTTGGGATCGATCGAGAGCTGAAAATTTGACAGCAGGAAAAATAATGGGTGTTCTGGTAGGCCATGCGGCTACATGAACTAACCACCCATGCGGTCGCATGGTGTGACCCAAACCGTAAGGAGCCCTCATAAATTGATCCATGTGGTCGTATGGATTTGCACCATGCGGCTACATGGTGTTAAAGTTTTTTTTTAAAAAGGCCAGGTTTTTTAAAACACACAGGACAGCCCCACTCTCACTCACGTTATCTCTCGACTTCCACTCGGTTGTTCTCGCAATGTCACCTCTCTTTCTCGACATCAACTCCAACTCTCATTTTTCTCGTCCATATAACTCATTCGAGCCATCATCATCACATACTGGAGGCATCATCTTGGTACATAAATTCCATTCTTCGACAGCCTCGTGACTTCAAGGTAAGTTTTGGCTTCCCCTTTTATTTCTTTTAAGGTTTGGTCGATTTTTTGTTGCAAGATCTGATTTTGATTCGATGTTCATTCTCTCACCAATTTAAGACATTTTTATGCCTCCAACATGTTTGATAAATTGCTTAAATGAAGGAATTTTGCACTTTCTCGAGATTTATACGATGGGACTAATCCTTACACGTATTGTGCTGTCTTGCTATGGGATATTGAAACATTTTTCACGCACACATCACTTGCAACATTTAGCCCTTAGGCACATCTTATGGCACCAACTTTGGCGATCGAGTTTTTATATCCAAACGACATCCTAATGCTCTAAATTTTTGATATAGAACACATTACAAACTCTCATATGCCCGGGAAAATTTTGAGGTGTCTCGACGGTGCCTGAGGGTGAACATACCTAGTCGAACATGCACTATTTTTTGAAATTTGACAACTTAGGTTCAAAATGGGTTATACATCACGTGTTACACCTTATGTGTTCATACATATGCGATGTTGCACATTTTATTGCCCGTGGCTCGGTCATGTCACTCCATGTCACTTCATGTCACGTCGTGCCTAGGCTCGTGTCACTCAAGTCACCTACTTTGTCCGTAGGTTTCTATACCCATATGACATCCAAATGAACTGCATTTTAAATATGTGCTAGAATAGGTTGACTACTTTCATATGCTCGGACGATGCTTGGGAAAAATTAGATTTTTCTCGACGGTGCCTGTAGGTGAAAGTCATTGGTCAATCATGGGTGAAATATTGAGAAATGCATGAATTCCACTTTTTTTGGGTTCTAAGCTATATGTTGACATATTTTAATAATACAACCTGCATTTTTCACGTATTCTCACAGAATATGGCATTGTAACCTCACTTTTGACACCATGTGCATTCTTTACTTATAAACGCGCTTTGAAGCAAGTTTGGGGGTTCATTCCATATCTCATATATTTGCATTATAACACTTGCACTTTTGGAGGATGCTACCAAAGAGGAATTCAAAAGGGAAAGACAAAGTTGGCTCCACTTCCGGTACTGAGCGTACACGGAAGTCTAAGACCTAGGCTTCAAGAGATTTCTCAGTTCGGAGACTTCGGCTCGTTACTCCAATATCATAAGCCATAGGGCTATCATTCCAGAGAGACCAGTAAGACTCTCAGGTTTTCCAGACATCGAGCTTGCCACTTTGATTAATAGTGCGGCTGGGAGAAATTGATAGAGAGGCCACACCCCGTGTATGAGGGGCTCACTCGGGATTTCTATGCGAACTTCAACAGTGACATTGATACACCGAGGTCTGAGCATCTACACCAGACATGGGTGTGGGGGCAGTGGATCATGTTTTTCCCCAGAGGTGATTCAAGAATATTATCAGCTCACCTGGGATAATTTGGTCCCTATCCCAGTAAATTTTTATTGGCCCGAGGTAGCGGAGGTATTATTATGGCGTACAAATGCAAGGCCTGATAGACTCCTGTTTGACATCGGATCGAGCTCACACCGTCCATTTTATGGCTATTCATGTGCCACAACATCGAGCCAACTTCCCACCGCACCACCTTTACAGATCTCACGGCCGACTTTCTCTACCACTTGGTCAGGGAGAACAAGATTGATCTTGCCTCATACATATATAATCAGATACACACATTGGGCACTTGGGCAGATCGTCGCTGCTCTCTAATTTTTCCTAGTCTGATTAGTGGCTTCTACCGGGCTGTAGGGGTTACCATCCCATTCGAGGAACTTCCGGAGAAGCTGAGCCCATTCATCAAGCTTACTACATGGGAGGCTCAGGAGCGAGCTCGGATGACACACCGAGGGCGATTGCCGGAGGCACAGAGATGATAGCAGCAAGCTGTCTTTGATCAGGAAGCTCCTGAGAATGCTAATATGCCTCAGGCTGCAGCACCACATCTACCACCACCCGGCGAGGTTGATACACAGCTTCTACGGTAGATGTTTGCCACCATGATGGGTTCCAGCCGGGATATTCAGAGTCTCCAACAGGCATTTGGTACTCTGAGCAGATAGATACAGCGAGTAGGAAAGCGCATGGACACCACTCACACTTTTACGGTGAGCGAACATAGAGAGACCCTCGCATCGAGGAGGGCCGTCGAGACACTGAGTGACCGACTCAGCTTGTATTCAGGCCGAATGGACACTTTCCAGTTGCACACTAACACTATAGCTACTGAGGTGCGGGGGTAATCCTACACTTTACACATTAAGGGCAATGTTTTGTATAAGTTTGGGGGGTGGTCAAATTTGTAGAACAAACTTAAGGATTCAGTACTTGTATTGAATTATGCACTACTTATTCGTTATTCATCGATATTGACATAGGATTGTCTGTTGCGTTTTTCACTGTTTATGTGTGTTTGTTTGTTTGCTGCTTTTGTGTGTTTGTTTAAATATATTTAAACAAGTTATTTCAATTTGTGTACTTGTGTGGTTTAATAGCCTTGCCGGTAATGATGTGAATATTGGAATAGGTATGAACTATGAATAGTGGAAATGGTGCATGTCTAGATTAGCCGATACTTATTTATGTGATACTTGGCATTTCTTGCCCACGACACTCATGTTTGGCATGTTAAATTGATTATTGGGTTCATTTTTATAGGAGATTCGAACATGATAGATTACACCTGAAATACCTCTACTATACTTAAAGAAATTCCATTGTTTTAGTGGTTTGGAGATGGATTAGTTATTGCAAGGGAGCATTGAGATGAGTAGAGATTTCATGCATGAAAACTATGTTATGTGGATTGTATAGACCAATGAGACGAAAATGAGGTGAAAGTCTGAAGTTAGAGGTTGGTTCTTGAAACTAAATGTCTAGAAAAATAAGGGTATGGCATCAATTGTTGTGAGGAAAACACTATTTTTAAGCCTTTATGACTCGAGTAAGTAAGCCTATAAGGGTGAATAAAAATCAGGTGCCTTAAAATCAACTGATTTTGGAGTCATTACAGGGGTCATATAGAAAGCAAGAGGGAAAGAGTCAAAAGAAAATAGAGAAAACACATTTGTCGAGCCTTTATAACTTGAGCAAGTAAGCCTGTAAGGTGAATGTACTTGGTGCCCTAAAGTCAATTGATTTGGGAGTCATTGGCCTAAAGCTTAATACATGGGTTATATAGAATGCAAATGAGAATGTGTCGAAACAAAGAAAAAGAATAGAGTGGGAATAGTACCCCATGACATTTAGTTGACAGAATTGAACCTTTGATGTAAAACAAGTAACTTAGTTTAGTCTTAGAGATTGAAACAATCAAAAAAATAGGAGAATCTCTTCTTGTTGAGGTGTAAACTTGTGATCACGAGACCAATCCAGACTAAGAGAGGGTGAGAACGTAAGTTAACAAATCTCAATGATAGAACACACCCCGGGATAAGTGAGTAAAAGAATAAGTTTGGAGGCACATATCTCTCGAGCGAAGAAAGGAAAAATTTGACTATTGCAGGTTGGGATTTGAATCTATCATAAACTGAGCATGTTTGCATGAGTACATACACACACACACGTCAGGTTTGCTTATGATAAGTGGAGGTTGATTTGATTTTGCACTGTTGATACTGTTCACTATGTTATTGCTGAATTCCAATTCTGAGACACGACAGGTTGTTAAGCCATGTTTTGTTTAGAGTTAAGTCACCATCTTGTTTGAGGACAAATGATAATAGCACATTTGTTACATTTCTCACCCTTTAATATTTTCATTTATATTGATTATTTGACACCGAAATGCACTAAATGTTTCTATATCTTGGTTTAGGTGGCAAATGGGTGAAACAGGTGAAAAATGGAAGAAACAAGTGAAAAATGATCAAAATGGAAATACCAAAAGATGACTCGGAAGGCAAAATGAAGATATGAATATTTGAGGGTGTTCGGCATCAATTGGATGAGGAAAGAAGTCGACGGGATGAAATATAGTCAAAACGTCATCACATATGCTGAAAAGTTTTGCATCGATTTTCAGTCTCATATTTAGATCCTTTTCGCATGGTATAACAGTCAACTTAGGATACTTTTCAAGCTAATCTGCAGCCCTCTAGTTGCTACTTTGAGCCCATACACATATATAGTCTTTTCTTTGATGCAACTATGTTATTCCATACCTTTACACATTGGAATACAATGTAAACATCCTTCCACTTTTATACTTCCAAGTGTATAGTAGGTAATGAAACTTCATTCGAGAAGAAAAGTAATGAGCAAAATGATAAGAGTCGATAGGTGCTCGTATAAATCAGTCAAAAAAAATGAAAAAACGAAAAAAAAGGAAAACAAAAAATGTTAAACGATGAAATCTATTGAAACGCATAATGAAATACCTGACTATGTGCTTGGAAGTTTTGATTCATTAAGCCTTTCATTTCGTATATCCCAAGCTAAACCTCATTACAACCTTATACATTGACTGTTTTGATTCCAAGTGGGTTTGTGGTAAGAAGTTGATGAACTCTCATTTGACAGTATGCCTATCATAAGATCAATGTTTGCTCGTTGCCTGTTCATGAATATTTAAGCCTCCATATTTGAGCGTATCTTATTCTCAGCTCCATAGAGAGAAATCCCGTACTAAACACTTTGATACCCGTGAGTTATGGAGCTGAATCTTTAACTCGAGATATACTTGATGTTGCATGTCTTAGGGTTAGCGGTAAGATGGTTATGGCTTGACACACACTTACACATTTGGCATGTGCTTTTGACATTTTGGTGATCATGACAATAGATTTCTTTGTGGTGTTGAGTTTGAAAAGAGCATGCATTGTGGTAAATTAGAACTTAATAATTTGACTTGCGACGTTGACTAATCTTTGATTGTTTCGTTTTGCATTAAATTGCTAGGGACTAGCAATAAGCAAGTTGGGAGGGTGTGATAACAGCACATTTGTTACGTTTTTCACCCTTTAATATTTTCATTTATATGATTGTTTGACACTGAAATGCACTAAATATTTCTATATCTTGGTTTAGGTGGCAAATGGGTGAAATAGGTGAAAAATGGAAGAAACAAGTGAAAAAGGATCAAAATGGAAATACCAAAAGATAACTCAGAAGGCAAAATGAAGATATGAAGATTTGAGGGTGTTCGGCATCAATTGGATGAGGAAAGAAGTCGACGGGATGAAATATAGTCAAAACGTCATCACATATGCTGAAACGTTTTGCATCAATTTTCAGTCTAATATTTAGATCCTTTTCACATGGTATTCTTCGAATTGGGAGTTGACATCTAAATGAAAATTGTATCCCATCGAGTCAACTTTCCAACGCACTTTGAATCGCCTCAATCGAATATCGAGAGAGAAAGATATGACCAAAACATTGAAAGCTGTCCGGCAAAAAATTGGCAAAACGATGCGGTCGCATGGCTATTATCGAGAGCTTTAGGGATGAACTACTTTGTTCCATGCGACTGCATGGATTTATACCATGCGGTCGCATAGGTATAAATTGGGCCAAAAATCTTTTATTTCCAGAAATCAACCAAATCAACTATGGAAAGTTTTTGGACGCATTTTTCTCACCCTAAAGTCGACCAGAAGAAGAAAATTCGACCATTCTTCATCTCCGAGACCTCTCAAACATCTATTAGGCTCAAGAAAACTCCATGGAAGGCTAAAAAATTATGTGAAACAAAGAAAGAACTCACTGATTTTGGGAATTTCATGTCAATTGTTCAATTCCTTTGGTATTTATTTGATTTAAAACACTTGTAGATCTAGGGTTTCATTCTTATATGTATATGTGGAATTGGTTTAATGTTTACTAGATTTCTCATAGACTTAATCATGTTTCTTCTATCGTGAAATTAAACTAATCATTGAATTTCAATTTCATATAAGTATATTGATGGATTTGTTGTGAATTTGGTTTAATTTGTATTAGGTTTTCATAGGATTAATCACGTTCTTCCTATTGAATAATCGAAATACTTATTGAATTTTCATTAATTGGATATTATTGGTGTGATTATTTACAATTTTATGCTATATGTATAGGGTTGATTTGTAATCTAATTCCAATAATTGTTTGCAAAAATTGTGAAAGGAAATTAGGATCTACAAGTACAATTGTAAATTACATTGATCTTAAACATCAAATCATCCCGTTAAAGTGCCGGGATGAAAGCCTTTAATTGAGTTAATAAGTTGGATAATTGACATTGAACGATCCAAATCGGGTGAGGGAATTCCGAGCTTCACTATCTTGCACTATTGAATTTTATCCTAAAATTTTGATATTGATTTAATCAACATTGATATCTTTAGACAATTTTGGGTGAAAGAGCACCTATTTAGAGACTTCTTAATTTAATTTTCCATCTCCCTGTGGATACGACACCCCAAAGCTACACTACAATACCGCCTAACACTTTGGGCGTAATCAACAAACAATAGTTTAAGTTTGGGGGGTTTGATAAGTGCGTTTTACGCACTTATTTAGGTCACAAAATATGGAGAATTGATTGTAATTATGTTGAAATATGGCTTAATTCTATATAAATTATGTTTGCAGGACTATGTCGATGGAAATAGCGAATGTGAGTGAAAACAAACAAGAAAAGACCAAAACGAAAGAGAGCCAAAGTTCAGGGACTAAGATGTAATTATTCGAAAGTTGACTTGAAACCCAAATCAAGAACGAGAACGAACTAGGTACAAGATTTATGAAATCAAAGAGTGTTCAAAGGAAGGAAATGAAGAAAAGAAGTCAAAACGAGGAGGAACGAAGTTCACGGACTAAACGACACAATCTGGCAACAAATTGTACCATACGGTCGAATGGCTATGCCAGAGAGTCCCAGGGGAAATTACGGGGAATGATACGGTCGCATGGCTTATAACCATGTAGCCATATGGTACATGTTTGCGAGAAAATTCTGCTTTCTGTTTTTAAGTGAAATACCTGTGGAAACTCAATTTTGGACTCCTTTATAACCCTAAACTCGTCCAGAAACAGGGGCTACGCAATTTTAGAGAAGAAAATGTGATTTTGGAAGCAAGAACTCGAGGAACAACGTGAAGAATCATCAACCACTCCAAAGAATCAATCAAATATCTTCTCGGGTGATGACGTTTCTTCAAATATTCTTTTGTTTTTCTTTCTTTAGCATGTTACGCCAGTTTTTCTTGTACTAGGAGATCGATGAACCTTGTAACATGATATTTTAATCTTTAGTTTTATATTTTTGACATTATAAACACGTTTTTGAATTGTTGTATGGTTTATATGCAATTTAATTTTTCACTACAATTATCTGTGCAATGATTGTATGAGTTTGGTGATTTATTTTATGCATTCGAAAGAAGGAAAATAGGTTCGGCGTAGTATAAATTGTCATAGGGGGTCCAATAGGGGATGAAAATATACCGCTATACTCTATGTGAATCTTTAAGTGTTTACAAAATTTCATGCATTCTTTTATGGTGTATTCGTCATAGAAATATAGTCGAATCGCATGATAGGATAGATTTAACATTTCTTGAAAGATATTGTTAAATTTAATAGAAACATTGATTATTCAATATATAATCGTGTTGTCAAAATATAGAACTAGGATTGAAATGGATGGTTGCATGGGGATTCATGATCCTAGTCCGTTTTTCTCTTATTAAGTAAATCAATTTGCATTCGAATTTCATATTGTATTCTAGTATAATTCGCATCTAGTTTAGCCAATTCATTCATAGTAGGATTTATTATCTAGCTCGGTATAATTTAGTATAAAAACACTCATCAAACATTCATCTAGTTTCGGTTAAGGTCAAGATAATTATCATTGAACTACTCAATATCTGTGGAATCTACTATCCGGACTCTAAAAGTCCACTTAATAACTTGTAACAAACCTTACACTTGCGATGATTTTAAATTGAACTGTATTTTCGTGAACAGCTATCGCACTTTGGTTTCCAAGAAGGATTAGAACCTGAAGAACTCGAAGAATACCTACCTAGTCCTTTACTTTTTAACTCTCTCCGCCTTCATAACCACATGTAACATGTCCTCCAACTCCATTTAATGTTGTAACTCTATTACATGGCTATATTCAAACCATTCAAAAACCAGGCCATTGTGGCCTCTCGATCCTCCTTAACAGGCCCTAATCATTGCTACATCCATCTCCTTATGGTAATCCTCAACATTCCTTAAATATTGGCTAGGGCTTTGTAGTTTTAGATAAAGATCTCTATAATAAAGACTAGTTACAAATCTCTTTCTCATGATAGCTTATTTCATCCCATGTTTCTATAGGCCTCTCATGATTCCTCCTCCTATTTGTCATCAATTGATCCCACCATATGATTGCATAATTAGTAAACTCTATCAGTGGCTAATTTCACCTTTTCTCTTAGAATAGTTAAGGCAATCAAAAATCAATTCTATTTTTTTCTCCCACTCGAAATACACTTCTAGATCTTTTTTACCTTGGAATAAAGGAATTTTCATCCTAATGCTACCCAAATTTTTGATCAATTCGATCTCCACCAAAGTCTTTAGGATCTACTCTAGATCCCCTATCACTCTTATCTCTTCTATTTCTCATCCTACCCACTTCAGCCTTCAAGATGTGGTTATCCTATTCTCCCTCTCTACTTCATTCTCATAATCAAATTCAGCTGTAGGATCACACCAATCTTGCCTCCTAACATTAGGAACTCCTCTTGTAACGTCCCGACCCACATGGACCGAAACGTGAGATTAACTGTACTTTAGCCGTCAACTTAATAATTAACTATACTTTTAGCGGAAAGTTATATATTTAATTCAACTTAATAATTAACTTAAGTTAAGAATTTAATTCAAAAGTTATATATTTTTTTAAAACAAAATAATTCAATACCAAAAGAAACAATTTCAAAAAAAAAGTCTTTAAAATATTTTCCATGCATGCATCCACTATTGTCGTGAAATTCTAGGCAAAACTTTAAAAATAAAAGTTGTTGTTTTTGTTTTCTATGTCAACCGACAATTTACAGTAAAGTAGGAAACTTTTTATACTATGACATCCAAAATCAGCTTCCGTCAGCAACATATGAGGTATAAAATATTTTTCAAAACTCCGCAGCAACTTGGTTTGGAAGGAAACCCAACGCAGTTTACTTAAAGTGTCATATAAAAGTTTATACATATTGAAACGACATAATTCCAACTCTATTCAGTAGCTAACTCACGAGGCTATCAAACCCAACTGGTTTTGTCCAAAAATCCCAAGTAACGACTGAGTTATGAATTTTTGAAACCAAGGGCAAAAGTTGAAAAACAGCAGTGATGCCCAGGTGCAGTTTAATTTAAGTGACTATAAAATTCAACCGACGTTGGGTCGACATGATTTCAAATTCATTAAGTAGTTACCATGTAAGGCTATCCAACACCACTGGTTTTGTTGAAAAATTTCAAGTAAAGATCGAGTTACAAATTTTTAAAGTCATGGCAGAAACTGAAATTTCTAAGGAACAACAACGTTAAATCGCTAACTAACATTTTTTTTCTTGATAACCAGTGACTTGTAAATTATTTTCTACAATGCATATCTACTTTTAAACACAACTTATTCTTAAAGAAATGTGCTTAGAACAGTTCCATATACGACATTTCATAGGAATCCAATTATTCAAATAACGTTTTGCAATCGAATTGAAAACATTAAATCACCGGTTTCTCCATAGCATAATGCATCATCCTCTACCGTCATCCACGTCCCCAAGCATTATCAAATCAACCTGTAGAGAGGAAATTAACCCATGAGTTTGAAACTCAATAAATATTATCGGTGCATTTCGTTGTCAAATTAGAATTTTCGAACTATAGAGTCATACCATCGCACGTAGATGGATTTCCGGCAAAATCCAATTTACTGTAGCATTATATAGCACATAGAGCCAGAAAATAATCATTCAAACAATTGTGGTGCCAAAGTACAGTATCCGGAGGTACCATTTCATTAAAAAAATTTAACGAAAAATAAAAATTTGAAATGAAATATCACTTGCATCTCTACCTACCTTGAGAAATAAATAGAAAGGAACACAATGTGCAAAAACCCTTTCTCCTTCACACCCTTGCTATTCCCTTAAGTTTAGCTTAACATAAACGGTATATTTTTTTTTAGAGAAAGTATGAATAATTTCGGATTTAAAGAGAGATGTAATGAAAAAGTGTCTTTTCTCTTCTTGTATCCTCTCTTTTTAGTGAAAAATTAAATGAGTGAGTTATATCACCATTAACCTTGTTAAATTTATTCTTTAACTAGAAATTTGAAGAGTTTTAAACCTATAAAATAATTCATTTATAAAAAGTTTTATAAAACATTTACATAAAGGAAAAATGAATTATTCATATGTTTTGTAATTTATTTCTATAAATGCAATCTAATAAAAAAATATTTGGATAAAACATTTGCTTGGTGATTCGAAACTGAGTTGCCTTTAAGAAATACTATGAAATGACCATTATGACAACCCAATTATCCATTAAATCTTTGTAATCAAATTTACTTAAACTCTTAAATTGTTGTACTTTTAAATAACTTATGGCTTGGGCTTTCATTTCATATGTGGGTCGAGCATAAGGTTCATCTATGGGTTAGGCTCGTGAGTCGTGATGCTAGATCGTCACATAAAATATGAGCCTAATTTCCTTTTCTTTTTTTTCGGGCTTCTACATCCCTTACACCCTAAATATAATTTCGTCCTCGAAATTTACCTTTTAATTGGGCAAGGAGTATTGGATATTTCTCATTAACTTCTTCTTCTCTTTCCCAAGTAGCTTTTTCTACTCCATGATTATTTCCACTGTACTTTAACCAGTTGAATCTCCTTGTTCCGTAATTTATGTACTTTTTCGATTCAGTATCTTCATTAGTAATTCCACATAAGATAAGTTTTTTTGTACTTCCAAGGATTGATAACTGACTATATGATCAGGATCATGTATATACTACATTGTGCACTGCCGATAATTCAGGTGGCAACGCCAATCGATAAGCCACATTTCCGACCTTATCAAGTATTTTAAAAGGTCTGATATAACGAGGTCGTAGTTTACCTTTCTTGTCGAACCTGAGTACACCTTTTATTAGTGCCACCTTTAAAAAAGACTTTATCTCCCACTTGAAACTGCAGGTCCTTTCTTCTGATGCATAGCTCTTTTGTCTACCTTGTGCTGCCTTTATCCTAGTACGGAAGAATCAACTGCTTCGACTGTCCTTTCGATGATCTCTGGTCCCAAAACTCTCTTTTCTTTGACTTCATCCCAATGAATGGATGACCTACATCTTCTACCATAGAGAGCTTCATACGGTGTTATTCCAATAGTTGCTTGGAAACTGTTATTATATGCAAATTCCACCAAAGGTCTATACAATTCCCAATTGCCTCCTAGATCCAAAGCACAGGCCATTAGCATATCTTCCAAAATTTGGATGGTCCTTTTAGATTGACCATGGATTGAGGATGATACGCCGTACTGAAATTCAATTTCGTTCTCATAGCTCCTTGTAAGCTTTTCCAAAATTTTGACGTCAATCTCGAATCTCTATCAAATACAATGGACATGGGAACACCATGCAATCTTACAATCTCTCTAATGTACAACTGAGCTAGCTGATCTAGACTGAATGTCATTTTTACTGGAAGGAAATGAGTTGACAGATCCATTATTATCCATATAGTATTGTGTCCTCTTGCTGACCTCGGAAATCCTACCACAAAGTCCATTGCGATAGTCTCCCACTTCCATTCAGGTATGTCCAATGGATTTAACAACCCTACCGGTCTTTGATGTCTCGCTTTAACTTATTGATAAACTATACATTTTTCCACAAATAGTCTTATACTTTTTTTCATATTTCTCAACCAAAATGTATCTCATAGGTTTCGATACATTTTCGTACCACCAGGATATGCGGTGTATGGGGTGACATGAGCCTCTTCTAATATCTCATTCCTCAAATTTTCATCATTAGTACACAAATTCCTCCTTTAAACATTAGTGTCTGATCCGAAGCTATTCCAAAATCCTTTCTCTTATTAGAACCAATCTCGTTTTTTATCTTTTGCAAGAATGGGTCCTTACCCTGTGCTTCTATGATCCGATCTCTAAGAATAGGACGAACCACCAAAGTTGGTAAATGAGCGGTGACTTGTTCTGGTGTGGTAGGTAGTGATGCCAACTTTCCCATCGACTTTCTACTTAGAGCATCAACAACAACATTATCCTTACCTGGATGGTAATGAATAGTACAATCGTAATTATTTACTAGCTCCAACCACCGCCTCTGTCTTATATTTGATTCCTTCTGTGTGCAGAAATATTTGAGACTCTTATGATCCGTGTAAATGTCGCACTTCCCTCCATGTAAAAGTAATGACGCCATATCTTTAAGGCACTACCGCTGCAAGTTCTAGATCATGCATTGGGTAGTTCTGCTCATGGTTCTTAAATTGCCTTGATGCATAGGCAATCACCTTCCATGTTGCATCAGGACACATCCCAAACCTTGTTTGGATGCATCACTATATAACAAACCCTTCTGAACCTTCGGGTACGGTTAACATAGGTGCTGTAATCAATCGTTGTTTTAGCTCTTGAAAGCTTTGCTCACACTTATCTGTCCATTGAAACTTTACTCATTTCCTTGTCAATTGCGTCACTGGTCCAGTTATTTTGGAGAATCCTTCTATAAATCTCCGATAGTACCTTGCCAATCCCCGAAAACTTCGAACTTCACCAACATTAGTCGGTGCCCTCCAATTAGTTACCGCTTCCACTTTTACTGAATCTACTTCAATCCCAGGCAGTAACTACATGACTGAGGAATCCAACTCGCTCAAGCCAAAATTCACACTTTTTAAATTTGGCGTATAACTTTTCCTTGAGTAGTATTTCTAACGCTATTCTGAGATATTCCTCATGTTGATCCTTACTCTTCGAGTATATCAAAATGTCATCAATGAAGACTATAACAAACTGGTCTAAATACTGATGAAATACACGATTCATTAAATCCATGAACACTGTCGGAGCATTGGTCAACTCGAACGACATAACTGTAAACTCGTAATGTCCATAACGAGTTTTGAAAGCTGTTTTGAGTATATCACTTATCTTAACCTTCATTTGATGATATCCAGATCGCAAGTCAATCTTGGAAAATACCTTAGCTCCTTTCAACTGGTCAAACAAATCCTCAATTCTCGAGAGCGGATACCTATTCTTGATGGTCAAACGGTTCAACTCCCGATAGTCGATACACATCCTCTACTTCCATCTTTCTTCTTTACAAACAACACTGGTGCACCCCATGGAGATACTTGGTCGTATAAAGCCACTATCCAACAGTTCTTGTAATTGGATTTTCAACTCCTGCAGTTCTTTTAGAGCCATTCTATACGGGGCTTTTGATATTGGTGCCGCTCCGGGAACCAGATCTATTGTGAATTCCACCTGCCTAAATTTGGTGGAATACCAGGTAAATCTTTTGGAAATACATCTATAAATTCTTGTACCACTAAAACGTCCTGTATTTTTATCGTCTCCTGCTTTTCTCTTGAGACGTTAACTAAAAACCTTTGATATGTTTCTTTTCTCAACATTTTTTCAGCTTGTAAGGCTGATACTAGTTGGAGATGAGGTTTTGTCGTTATTCCAGCGAAAGAAAATTGTTCTTCTCCTGGTTTCTGAAAAGACACTTCTCTTTCCTTACAACGAATGGTTGCATAATTACATCCCAAACAATCCATGCCTAAAATCGCATCAAAGTCTTTCATCTCTATCATATACAAATTAGCTTCTAATGTTTTTTCCCCAATTTCAAGATTCACCGACTTAGTTAACTTATCAATGTTCAATGTTTTGCCCAAGGAAATGCTAACATCTCTGACTTATCACAAGTAATACTAGCTTTAGCAATGAAAGACTTTGATACAAAAGAGTGAGTAGCTCCCGAATCAAACAGTACATAAGCAGGTGTATTAGATATGAGTAAAATACCTGCTATTATGTTTGAGTTCTCCTCTGCATCCTTCTGAGTGAGCGTAAAGACTCGTGCTTTGCCCTTCTTGTTCTGATCATTGTTATCATCCTTCTTCTGAGCAAAGGTGGGACAATCCTTAGCAATATGCCCTGGTTTACCACATCGAAAATAGGCATTTTTCCCTTGCAAACATTTACCACGATGAGGCTTACCACACTTAAGGCATGGAGCTATCGTAGTTACAATGCCCTAACTAGCACTAGGTTCGATATTAACCTTCTTATTTTGCCAGTTGGCTTTTCCTCTGCTTTGACCATTCCACTTCCTCTTACCAATGTGTCCCTTGTCTTGTTGGCTATACAATTGACTGTGTTATTCTATATTAGCCTTCTGATACCAAATAGCTTGAGCTCGTTCCAGCATCTCACGGTATGATGTGAAACGGTGTGACATGAGAATCATGCTAGGTCTGGGTTTAACCCTTGCTCGAACCTTCGAGTCTTCTTAATTTTAGTGTCCACCAGGTGTGGAGCCTTGAGAGTTGATCGAACTTTCATTCGTAATCAGTCGGGGACATATTTCCCTGTTTGAGCTGAAGGAATTCACTCTCATTGAAATCTCTTAAAGATTGAGGAAAATACTTTTCCATCACTTTCTCCTTGAATTGTTCCCAAGTTAATGCCAGTTGCTGGTCCGGAGTCCTAGTTTCAGATATCGAATCCCACTAGTGGCTTGCATCACCGATAAACAAAAACTCCGCACACTGGACCTTTTGGGCGTCCATACAGTTTATGAGTTGAAAAATTCGTTCTAACTTGCGAAGCCATTCTTCAACTATTAGTAGACCATATGCTTCATCGAAGGTAGGGGCTTATGCTTTTGAAATAACTCAACTATCGAGGCATGGGTCGGTAGACCAACTGGAGCTGGTGGTAGGGGTGGAGCTTGGTTCTGATTCTACCTACCTAGATCTTGAACCTCTTGCAGGATGTCCCTTATCAAATTGTTCTTGTTTACTCGAGACATTTCCCTGGGAATAAGATATACTATCTCTCATTAACTCCATTTTCCAATACTGAAATAGAAATAAAAGAAAAAAAAATTCTCAACTTGATCAGAATTGATTTTTTTTTTTTTGTACTCCTTGAAATCAGGACTTGCAATTATTCGATAAATTTTAACTTCCAATAACATAAATGAAAATATCACAAGGAAAATGGAATATAAGTCTCTAATCCCTATGAAATTTGCGAATCTTCTTTGGCGGAGCTTCATCTTCGGAGGTGTCTTCTGCCTCAGGCCTGGTCTCTATGTCCATCTCAACCTGTGGCTCAGGTTTATGCTCATGATCATTTTCTAATTCCAACCCAAAATCATCCCCGTTCTCCCATTCGGGATCTTCCTCTGGATCAGATTCAGACAAAGGTTCTTTCTCGGGCTTGGGCTCAACCTCATCATTGAGTTTAATTACTATCTTTGGTTGAGGTTCTAAGCTTTCGCTCCACCTGTCTAGAATGGTCTGACTATCATAAATTCAATCGTGTTTAGGTGTTCTGGAGGGTTACCTTCTAGCATCTCGTCCTTAACCATAATTCTCATGTTTTCCCCATTGAGATGGAAGTGAGTGTATGCGGTTATTCATAGCCTCGATATGCGTGATCTTCAATCTGGCATCCACAGCTGCCATACATCTCTCGTAGATGTCGTGTACATGTTCGACAATCGGACGGGACGGGTCAGTCATGTAGTCCTCATAGGACTGAATGACGGCCCTATGGTTCAATGCCGCTCTACAAGCTTTGGTCTTTCTAGCCGTCTGATAAGTTCTAGCCATGTCTCTCAAAAAAAATGCCTTTTAAGTTAAACTAAAGTTAAGGAAACAGCAAGGGTCTAAAGGAGAAAGGCTTTTTACACATTTTGTTCATTTCTATTCGAGAAATCAAGGTAGGTAGAGGTGCAAGTGGTATTTCGTTTCAAATTTTGATTTTTCGTTAAATGTTTTTAATAAAATGGTACCTCCGGTTACGGTGCTTCGACACTACAATAGTTTGAATGATCATTTTCTGGCTCTACGTGTTATATAATGCTACAGTAAATTGGATTTTGCCGAAAATCCATCTACGTGTGATAGAATGAATCTATAGTTCGAAAATTCTAATTTGACAACGAAATGCACCGATGATATCTATTGAGTTTCAAACTCATGGGTTAATTCCCTCTCTATAGGTTAATTTGATATGCTTGGGGACGTGGATGTTGGTAGAGGATGATGCACCATACTATGGAGAAGCCGGTGATTTAATGTTTTTGATTCGATTACAAAACGTTTATTTTGAATAATTCGATTTCCTATGAAATGCTGGATATGGAACTATTCTAAGCATATTTCTTTATGAATAAGTTATGTTTAAAAGAAGATATGCGTTGTAGAAAATATTTACAAGTCGCTGGGTTTCAAGAAAAAAATGTTAGCGATTTAACGTTACTGTTCCTTAGAAATTTCAGTTTCTGCCATGACTTTAAAAATTCGTAAGTTGATCTTTACGTGGAATTTTTCAACGAAACCAGTGGTGTTGGATAGCCATACATGTTAGCTACTGAATCAATTTGAAATCATGTCGACCCAACGTCGGTAGAATTTTATACGTCACTTAAAGTAAACTGCACCTGGGCATCATTGATGTTTTTCAGTTTCTGTCCTTGGTTTCAAAAATTCATAACTCGGTCGTTACTTGGAATTTTTGGACAACACCAGTAGGGTTTGATGGCCTCATGAGTTAGTTACTGAATTGACTTGGAATTATGTCGTTTCAATATGTGTAAACTTTTATATGACACTTTAAGTAAACTGCGCTGGTTACCTTCCAAACCGATTTGCTGCGGAGTTTTGAAAAATATTTTATACCTCATATGTTGCCGACGAATTCGGATTTTTGGATATGTTATAGTATAAAGAGTTTCCTACTTTACTGTAAAATTTCATGAAATTTCGATGTCGATAGCTATGCTAACGAATTTATTTTGTATATTGGCTGTTGACATAGAAAACAACAACTTTAAATCGCTTAACATTTTTTTTTCTTGATAACCAGCGACTTGTAAATTATTTTCTACAATGCATATCTAATTTTAAACATAACTTATAAATAAAGAAATGTGCTTAGAACAGTTCCATATACGACATTTCATAGGAATCCAATTATTCAAAATAACATTTTGCAATCGAATTAAAAACATTAAATCATCGGCTTCTCCATAGCATAATGCAACATCCTCTACCATCATCCACGTCCCCAAGCATTATCAAATCAACATGTCAGAGGAAATTAACCAATGAGTTTGAAACTCAATAGATATCATCGGTACATTTAGTTGTCAAATTAGAATTTTCGAACTATAGATTCATACTGTCGCACGTAGATGGATTTATGGCAAAATCCAATTTACTGTAGCATTATATAACACGCAGAGCCAAAAAATGATCATTCAAACTATTGAAACGAAAAATCAAAATTTGAAATGAAATACCACTTGCACCTCTACCTACCTTGATTTCTTGAATAGAAAAGAACACAACGTGCAAAAAGCCTTTCTCCTTCACACCCTTGCTATTCCCTTAAGTTTAGCTTAACATAAAAGATATTTTTTTGAGAGAAAGTATGAATAAATTCGGATTTAAGGAGAGATGTAATGAAAAAGTGTCTTTTCTCTTTTTGTAACCTCTCTTTTTAGTGAAAAGTTAAATGGGTGAGTTATATCATCATTAACCTTGTTAAATTTATTCTTTAACTAGAAATTTGAAGAGTTTTAAACCTATAAAATAATTCATTTATAAAAAATTTTATAAAACATTTACATAAAGGAAAAATGAATTATTCATATGTTTTGTAATTTATTTCTATGAATGCAATCTAATAAATTTATTTTTGTAAGAATATTGTATAAAACATCTGCATGGTGATTCGACCTGGGTTGCCTATATGACCATTATGGCAACCCAGTTATTCATTAAATCTTTGTAATCAAATTTACTTAAACTCAATATTTTAAATTGTTGTACTTTTAAATAACTTATGGCTTGGGGCTTTCATTTCAAATGTGGGTCAAGCATAAGGTTAATCTATGGGCTAGGCTCGTGATGCTAGATCGTCACATAAAATATGAGCCTAATTTCATTTTTTTCGGGCTTCTACACCTCTAGATTGCCCCCCTTAATTTGTAATCACTATATCTTGTCGATCGATTCTACCCCCAATTTCTCCAAACACCACATTCATCCATTCAAAATGTTGTTGCATAGCTTTTAGCATGAATGATTGATTGTTCTACTCCCAAGATATTGATTATTCTCATTCATACATATTGATAACTAGAATTATAATCCTCACATGTGTTTCACTCAATATTGGCTTTTCCCAATAAGAAGCTCACCATTTTTGCCTTTTTTTTCTATAGATGTTTTCTTTGTTAAGTTCTCTAAGGAAATAATTGATCTCAACCAAAAAAAAAAAAAATAGAAAAAAAAGAAGGATAATGATTCGAGGACGCAAGAAGAAGAAAGAACAAAGGAATTGAGGCTATGTTTAAAAGCCTAGAAAATGGTAAGGAAAACAAAACAAATTCCAACTTTGTGCCAAAATCATTGTTTTCACCCCCTCCCCCCACACGTGCGTATTCCATGATTTGGGTGAAAATGATTTCCCACTTTTTTGGTGGGAAAATATTTTCCAGTTTTTTTTTTTTTTTTTTGCCAATAAAAACAAATTTTATCCCTAATGGTAAAAAAAAATTATCATTTAATTGACAATTTGCATAAAAAATGAAGCCAAACGAAGACAAAAAAATTTCAAAATTTATTATTTTTAATTATTTTTTTTTTTACTTTTTGGCAATTCAAACAAATTTTAATATAGATTGTAAAAAAATTTATCCCAAAAAGTAACAATTTACATGAAAAAAAGTCAAATGGATTAGGTGGAAAATTATACCAATCAAACACCATTAATTACAATTTCCTCTAAAACAAATTCTAGACAATTCAATTCCCTACAATTCGTTTTCTTTCCACCCAAATTCCACCATTGCAATCAAACGAACTTTGAATGAAAACACAATGAAGAATTTTTTGAAATATAGGTATTTAATGAATATGTCTTTCTTAGCAGGATTGATACCAAAGGATAATATAGGTATTGAATGACTTATAAACATCGTATTTCTTGAAAATTTCACCGCAATAATTTCAAAAAGGTGTTTCTTGATTTTGAATATGCCTTTTCTTGTCCAATTGCCTTTTTTCTTGAATTTGTTTCTAGGCTTTTTTTTTTTTTTTTTTTTTTTTATTTTCATTTTTAACACTAAACGAAGAAGACACAAGAAAAATTAGAATTGGAAAACGAAGAAAGATAAAGGACAAAATCCTAGGTCCCGTTCTCTTTACTGTTTTCAAGCCGTTTTCTGTTTTCGATTTTTCAAAATAGTCAAAACGTGTTCTCTTTCCCATTTTCAAAAACGCATTTTCAAAAAAAAAAAAAAATTTATAAAGGAAATGCAAAACGACATTTTTTCGTTTTGAGCATTTTCTTTGCAAAACACGGGAAACTAGTGGTGGCAAAATGGGCGGGCCGGACCGGACCGGACCGGCCCGGCCCGCTAATCTTTCGACTCGAACCGGCCCGTGGACGAAAAAAGCCCGCATTATCCGGGCTTACGGGCCGGTTCGGCCCGGACCGTCAAAAAAACCAAGCGACCCGGTCCGGACCGCAAACCTTTTTTTTTTTTTTTTTTTTTCAAAGATTATCACTTAAAAAATAAATTGTAAAAAAAAAAAAAAATTTTTTTTAAATTATAGGCCCGCATTAACCGCGGGCCGGTTTCCCCAAACCCGGCCCGGACCGCTGAATAAAAATTTCGGCCCGTGAACCGGCCCGCTCGGTTTACGGGCCGATTCGCGGGCCGGGTCGCCTTCGAGCGGCCCGAGCGGGCCTGGAGCGGCCCGCCCATCTTGACACCACTATGGGAAACGCTCCAAAAAAGGGGAAAAGCTCGTTCTCTCCTCACTCTCACGTATCCTCTCTCTCTCTCTCTCACACACACTCACACACACCCATTCCCACCTCCATTTCCTACAAATTCGGTTGGATCGTTGCTGGGCAAGGTGAAGCAGAGGCAAACGATGTCGACTCATATGGTCCGCCACCATGGGTCAACGTGACGGCGTCGGAATTTGAAGAAATCAAACTGGGTCAATTGGGGATCGCGAATGGTGATTTTTCTGAAATCGATTCAGAGAGATTAAGTGTTGTTTGGATTGAATTGAGGCCATGGTTAGAGTCGCCTGAACAGGTATACTGAAATCTATAAAATTGCCACTGTTATTCAGATTCCATCGTAGAGTTGGTATTTATAGTTCTGGAGCCCTTGATTCGCATGGTTGTAAGTTCATGGCTATGATGTTATTGCTTTAGTGTCTTGCATTTGATACTATATTGATAAATTGTTTTCTTAACATCTTCACTTTGTAATTGAAATTAACTCTAAATTTAGGAAAAAAACGAAATTATGTTGTAAAATATGAGTTTCTTTGGCTAGACTGGATTTCTTTGCCAATAAGACAACGAATTTATTTCTAGTGGTCTCTAGTCCATTTCTATCTTAGATTAACAGCCAACAAAACGGCCAATAAGGCAAATAACTCATTTATTTGAGAGGTTTTTGGTGGTTGGAAGAATGGTGGGATGGGAAATAGAGACTGATAATTGTAAACAAAGGTCATAAATATAAGAAAGTACTGCACAGGGTTACTATTTGATTGCAACATCTGGAAATGTCAAGCTATTGCTTGCACCCTTCTATCTTAATGTCTGTCTAAGTAAAAGAAACTCTTTTTTTGCAATACTAGAATGGATTAGATGCTTCTTTCTTGCTGTGAAATTTCACCACTAGTGAAGCACTGAACTGAGGGATTGGCACAGGTTGTTGCCTCCCAGAATTTTGAAGATTCTGCATTATAATTCTAATAACTTGATCAAACATATGGGCCTATACATGTTAATGTCCCCCTCTCCCTTCTTTCCTTATTCCTTTTTGTTTAGATATTTGACTCTACTAACTGCTCTTAATTTTCTCTCTATATTTTTGTGGATAAAACTGTGCTGAAATACCAAAAAGTAGCCATTCGTTCAGTAAATTTGGACCTAATGGAAAATAATCAAATTTCATCCTAATAATTGAACCAGTAAACTTGTATTTTAGATCAGTGGACAGTGATAGAATTTGAGCTGAATTGAACTAGTAAACTTGTATTTTAGATCAGTGGATAATGTTTACTTTACATAATCAGACTTGTATATTTTACATGAGAGGAATCGCTAGCACGTATGTGATGATTTATATTAGTGCTATTCATTTTGTGACATGAGCAAGTCATTCAACGTTTGCTAAACCATTTGTTTTCCCATTCATTTGTGGTACTTTCTCTTTCTCTCTTGCAGTACTGTGTGTGGGACCGGTTCAAAGAACTGGAGGCAATGCCGCTGCAGAGATCAATGCATCTCTCAAAATTTGTTGCAGAAATGGTTGCATCTTTCTGCCTTTCCCTTACAGTCTTAAAAGTTGAACTAAACAACCCCATACTCTTCAACTCCAAAGAAGATTATGCATTTCCGAATGCTATTTGAAGCAATCTGGGAGTTTCCAGATAAGCTTGTGTGGAACATTTTTACACGTATTGCTGTCAACCCTGAGTATGAATCCCTTAGAATTAGAATCACTTTTTCATCAGCAAGCATGTGTTGAGTCTCGACAAGTCCCTGACTAATAAATACAAGCTGGCAAAGAATGCCCTTAAGAATGTTGAAGGTGTTCTCATGTGAGTTGGCTGGTTCATCATTTGCCATAACAATTATACACGATGCAAACTGCACTATAAAGTTCGTAAATCGTTGAATTAATTGTAAAAATAGGATGTTTTGGATAGTAAGAATGTGTTTATATATAAACTACAATTTATATATAGGTTACATATTATTTTCCCTAGTTGGAAGGAAGGTATTCCATTTGCAGAAGAAAGTATCTTCAATAGTTGGACTGATTCTTGTAATCGAGTTTTATTTATGTTGTTTAGAATTTTAGAAAGAAAGAATTAAATGGATATATTTGCAATTTTAGTTGTACATTAAAATTTGACATGTACTACAAATGTTGAATATCTTAAAATATATTATGCTATATATCGTACATGATTCATCGGATTAATTTTATATTTTGTTTAGTGTTTGTTTGTTTTGTCATGAGATATAAACTTGTAATCGTATTTATTGAAATGTATTGTCAAATTTAATTTATTTTGTGTCTTTATATCTGGGGGAAAAATAGAATTCAAGATTCACCAACTTCTAAATGTATATATTATTTGATACTATATTAACATTAAACAATTAAAATTAATTGAATAATCAGATTTCTTAAATAAAATATTATCAAATTTTATATGTTAATTAGGAATATATGGAAAAATATTTCAAGATTCAAAGATATTTCAAATTTATATGTTATTTAATATTATATTAATATTAAACTATTAAAATTAATTGAATAATCAGGTTTTTTGAATAAAATATTATCAAATAATATTATCAAAAATTGCAAAGTAAACGCGTTTTAAGTTTTCTGTTTTGAAAAATAGTTTTTCAAAATGACAAAAAGAACGCATTTTCAGTAATTTCAAAACAAACACTTAAAACACAAAACACAACGAATTTCAAAACTCAAAACACAAAACTGAAACACGAAAAGAACGCCACCCTAGTTTTTGAGCCAAAGTTTTGATACCAACTGATGTGAATCTAGGTAGTTATAGGAACTCTAGAACCTACAAAAGACTGAAATGGTCCCCAACAAAGCTAAAATCATAGTTTGAAGCTTGACCCAATGATTTATTGAATCAAATAACAAAAGTTATTGACGAACCTTGACCCCATAATTCAAAAAAAAAAAAAAAAAACCTTACTATAAATGTTGAAAGCAATTAAAAATGTTGTAGAAAGAAAATCTCGCTTTATTATTTCTCTCAAAATAATTGCTTTTTTACAATGAATAAAGCCATATGGACAATAACAAAGAAATCATAAATAGTCATAAACATCAAGAAATATCAAACAAATAGAGTTCTAAACGAAAAACTAAAAATTAAACGCCTTCAAATTTTTTTACTACATGCACGTGGCCTAATTTTTTTACTACATGTACTCTGTATTCTCTCGTAAGCCGTTCAATTGATTTGGCTACTAGTTGAAATTTTACCTCCGTGCACGTGGCCTAATTTGCCTGCACATGTGGCTTCGCTTCTTCTAACTTAGCATGCCCACATAACTTTGTGTTCCATTCGTTGCATCCTCTTGGCCCACATAGCTTGGACGAGTCAAAGGCATGGCTTCCTTGATCCACTTTGCTCTTGATCTCATCATTGGTCCATCTTCAACATACAATGGATCCCTTGCTAGCTTGCCTTTCATGATTCTCATCAAACTCTATTCCACATCTCGAGCACCAAAGTCCCTAGGATCTCTTCTAGGCCCCCTTTCATGCCTATCTCTTCTATTCCTTATCCTTTATCAACCACTAAGAATTGGTCATCCTCATTCTCACTTTCTATTTCATTCTCATCTTCAGATTCAGACCTAGGAGCATGCCTATCTTGCCTCTTGTCATTAGGAACTCTTTTTTGTGGTCCCATTTATGAGTTTGCAATCACCGTATTTTTCCAATCCGTTCTATCCCTAATTTCTCCAAACACTACATTCATCCTCTCAAATTATTATTGCATTGCATTCAACATGAAGAATTGGTTGTTTTCCTCCCCAGATGTAGTTTCTCCTTTGTTAGACATCTTAATAAATAGGAAAAATAATCCTCCATGTTTGCACTCAAGTGTTTTACTCAATATTGGTCTTTTCCCGAAAATAAGCTCACCAAAAGCATTTTGTCAAGTTCTTTAAAGAACTGACTTTAAAGAATTCAGTTTTTGTAATGTTCAAACCATCAAGAACTCAAGAAATAAGAATTGCAAGACTCGAGAAATGACTCTAGAAGGAAAGATCAAAAGAAGAATGAAAAACACCAAGAATTTCAAGAAAATATTTTCTTCAAATTAGGTACATCACATTTTCTTGAAATTGGATACATCCATTGCATTCATACTTAAGGCTAAATGATCACTTATTTTTCAACCATTTAAATAAATCCCACTACACACACACACACACACACACAAAACTGAAAAAAATTGATACATAACTATTCCTCAACAGACGTTGGACTTTTCGTAAATATTAGAAAAATAAATTAAAAAATTGAATAAGAAATGCAACTTCAATCACATCTATTAATGTGTATTCTCCACATATTAATGAATACATGGTTGCTTTCTAGTTCTTTATTGAACTTAATTTTGAACTTATTAAGGATTTCATCTTTGTGGCTATTCACGAAAATACCTTCAATTTAAAGCCACCGCAAGTGTACGGTTTGGTACAAGTAATAAATAGGACTTTTAGAGTCCGGATTGTCGATCCCAAAAAAATTGAGTAGTTTAATGATAATTATCTCGACCTTAACCGAAACTAGATGAGTTTTTAATATGTTTTATACTAAATTCTAACCAAACTAAGTTATGAAAGCTACTATGGATGAGTTGGCTAAACTAGATGCGAATTATACTAGAATGCAATGTGAAATTCGAATGCAAATTGATTAATTTAACAAAAGAAAAACTCACTAGGATCACGAATCCCTATGCAACAATCTATTTCAATCCTAGTTTTACAATTTGACAACACGATTAAATATTCAAGAATCAATGTTCCTATTGAATTTAACAATCTCTTTCGAGTAATGTTGAACCTATCCTATCATGCGATCCGACTATATTTCTATGATGAATACACCATAAAAGAATGCATGAAATTTTGTAAACACTTAAAGATTCACATAGAGCATAGCAATATATTTCTATCTCTTATTGGACCCTATGATGATTTATACATTGTCGAATCTATTTTCCTTCTTTCGAATGCATGAAATAAATCACCAAACTCATACAACTATTGCGCATATAATTGTAGAGAAATTAAATTGCATTTGGACGTTCGAATTTTTTCTTGTACTACCTAGAGAGATAATCTTCTAGTTTTTTGTCTTTGTTTTGTCTATGTAGGGGGGCCTGTCCTCCGCATAGTTTCTATGGTCTGGGGTATGCCCCTGTGCTTTTGTACATGATTTACTTTTGGTTATAATTCACTTACCTTAACCAAAAATAATAATAATAATTCAAAAACGTGTTTATAATGTCAAAAATATAAAATTAAAGATTAAAATATCATGTTACAAGGTTTATCGATCTTCTAGTACAAGAAAAACTAGCCTGACATGTTAAAGAAAGAAAAACAAAACAAATAAATAAGAGAAGACTCCCTATCAATTCTTGAACTGAAATCTCGAATCTTGGAATCAATCTTCTCGTTCTTCACCTTCTTCTTGCTCTCCTGTCAAAATAGGTCCAAATATGCCTAGCCCCCTTTTTCTTGTTGAGTTTACGGTTAAAAAGGGGTCCAAGATGTGTTTCCATAGGTGGTTGAATCAAATAAGGAAATCAAATTTTTTCACGTAAAATACTACTATGCGGCCGCATGGTTCATTTAAAATATCCCTGGAGCTTCTGGGTTAGTCATGCGACCGCATGGAATTTTGCACCATGCAGCCACATAGTACAAATGATTTCCATGTTGTGTCGTTTTGGTCCCTGAACTCCGTTCTTTCTCATTTTAACTTCTTTTCTTCATTCTCTTCCTTCTAACACCCTTTGATATCGTCAATCTCGTACTTAGTTCGTTCTCGTTCTTGGTTTGGGTTTCGGGTCAACTTCTGAATAATTGCATCATAGTCCTGAACTTTGGTTTTCTTCCGTTTTGGTCATTTCTGGCTTGTTTTCACTCACTTTTCATTATTTCCATTGATATAGTCCTGCAAACAGAATTTGTATAAAATAAAGCCATATTTCAACATAATTGCATTCAATTGTCCATGTTTTGTGACCTAAACAAATGCGAAAAATGCACTTATCAAACCTTAGTAGCTATAGTGACAGTGCGCAGCTGGAGAGTGTCCATCCGGCCTGAGTACAAGCTGAGCTGGTCACTCAATGTCTCGACCCCCCTCTTCGATGTAAAGGTCTCTCTATGTGAGTTCGTCGGAAAAGCGTGGGCGGTGTCCATGCGCTCGCTCACTCGCTGCATCTCCATGCTCATAGTACCAAAGGCCTGCTGGAGGCTCTGCATATCTTGGCTGGATCCCATTATTGTGGCAAACATCTACCTCAAAAGCTGTGTGTCAACCCCGCCAGGTAGTGGTGGATGTGGTGCTGCAGCCTGAGGCATATCAGCATCCTCAGCGGCCTCCTGATCAGGGACAGTTTGCTGTTGTCGTCTTTGTGCCGCAGCTAATCGTTCCCAAGCTCACTCCTGAGCCTCCCACGTAGTAAGCTTGATGAAGGAGCTCGGCTTCTCCGAAATTTCCCCGGGTGGGATGGTAACCCCTGTAGCCCGGCAGATGCCACTAATCAGACTGGGAAAGATCCTAGCAACGACGATCTGCCTATGTGCCCATCGTGTGTATCTGATTATAAATGTATGTGGCGAGGTCGATTTTGTTTTCCCTAACCAAGAGAAAACCAGCTGTGGGATCGGTAAAGGTGGTATGGTGGGACGGTGTGAGCTCGATCTGGTGCCAAACAGGAGTCAGCAATGGCCATGCATTCGCACACCCTAATAATACCTCCGCTACCTCAGGCCAATAAAAATTCACTCGAATGGGGACCATATTATCTCAGGTGAGCTGATAATAGTCGTGAATCACCTCTGGTGAGAACATGATCAACTGTCCCCGCACCCATGTCTGGGGTGTATCGATATCACTGTTGAAGTTTGCATAGAACTCCCAAGCGAGGCCTTCATATATTGGGGTGGCCTTCTATCAATTTTTCTAGCCGTAGTTATGAATCAAGGTAGCAAGCTCGATGTTTTGGAAGTCTGAGAGCTTTACTGGTCTCTCTGGAATGATAACCCAATGGCTTATGATGTTTGAGTAACGAGCTGAAGTCTCCGAATTTAGAAATCTCCTGAAAGCCTATCTCAGACTCCCATGTACGCTCAGTACCGAAAGTGGAGACAACCTTGTCTTTCCCTTTTGAAGTCCTTTTTGGCGACATCCTAACAAGCACACATCAAAGCCACGAACTACCTATTCCCAATCTCCACAATGTGTATTATCAACATTGAAACCTTGAAAACCGAAATTAGAGAGAGGAGAAAGATGGAGGAAACACTTACCTTTGTAGAGCTAGGTGATGAATGCAAAATAACATGATCAATTGGGATTCGAGGTACTTGTGTGATTCATGCAGATGAAGGATTGTATGTCGTGAGATTAGGGTGCAAAATCGCCTAGCACATCTACCGGGGTGTGTGAAATGGAGTGAAACAATAAGATGGATCTTATTTAAAATCGGGACCTTTTTAAAAAAATTACACCATGCGGCCGCATGGTTAAACATGGTCAAGCCAACGTTGGCTCTGATCTGTCCATGCGATCGCATGGACAACCAGAACCGAATTTTTTTCCTGTTTTCTATTTTTTTCAGTTCTCTACCAATCCCGACTCCCAAAATCTCGTTGTTCGTGCCTAACGAGTTAAATGAGGTATGCTGAGTGTATATAGCATGAAAAAGTTTTAAAATGCACTCAACCCCTCGAAAACTTGTTTTTAGTCAATTTTCCCAAAATTTCAACTTTTTGCCAAAAATACCCCTCGATCGTCCAACATCCCCAAAATGTGTCAAAACACATTTTAAAAACCTGAGGTGTGTGTAAGCATCATTTTCAAAACTACTTTTTAAACATGAATCACGTGTTGGGTCGGGAAATGTTCGAAAAAGCTCGATTTTGCCTCAAATACGTGATTTTGATCCCAAATCTCTCAAACATGATTTATATACCTCGGGATGCGTGAAATACACATTTAGAACTTTTGTGAACCATGCAAAGACATTTTGTGAATTACCTAGGTGATCGATGACCTAAAAGCTACCAAAATGCATAAAATTATCAAAAATCATGTTACTGCATAAAGCAAAATAAATAAAAGGGAAGAAATTTTGGGTTGCCTCCCAACAAGCGCTAGTTTATAGTCGATAACTTGACTTTACCGTATGGTTGTCATTCTGATGGCTTGAGGTGGACGGTGGATTTATCCTTCGAGAAATGGTGGCTCCAATAATGCTTCAACCGTTGTCTATTTACCTTGAAGGTCCCTTTACTCTCATGAGTTATTTCCACAGCTCCGTGTGGACAAACCTATGTAATTGTGTATGGACTAGACAATCTTGACCTTAACTTTCCTAGGAACAACTTAAGTCCAAAATTGTAAAGTAACACATGTTGCCTAATTTCGAACTTCCATCGTTGAATATGGAAGTCATGCCATTTTTTGGTTCGTTCCTTATACAGTTTGGCATTCTCATACGCTTCCAGATGGAACTCATCCATTTCATTCAGTTGGAGCAACCTCTTTTCACTAGCTGTCTACATATCAAAATTCAGACTTTTAACTGCCCAATAGGCTCGATGCTCCAATTCAACTGGTAAATGACATGCCTTCCCAAAAACCAAGCGATAGGGAAACATTCCTATCGGTGTTCTGAAAGCAATTATGTAGGCCCACAAGGCACCGTCAAGCTTTTTAGACCAATCTTTTCGAGATGAATTCACTGTGACTTCAAGTATTCTCTTTAGTTCCCGATAGATACTTCAACTTGCCCACTGGTCTGAGGATGATACGGTGTGGCATGCGGTGTTGAACACTATGCTTAGCCAATAATGCCTCAAAGTGACGATTGCAGAAATGTTTGCCACCGTCACTTATAATAGCTCGAGGTGTGCCATACCGTGTGAAAATATACTTTTTCAAGAATCCAATCACCACCTTTGCATCGTTCGTTGGTAATATTACTGCTTCTACCCACTTGGACACATAATCCACTGCAACCAAAATATATTTATTGGAGAAAGAAGACGGGAATGACCCCATGAAATCAATCCCCACACATCAAATAATTCAACCTCAAGAATGCTATTAAGAGGCATCTCATTCCTCCTCGAGATGTTTTCGGTTCGTTGGCACCTATCACACCTGTTCACAAACACAAGGCTTCCCGAAACAATGAAGGCCAGTAGAACCCTGATTGTAAGACCTTAGCTGCTGTCTTCGATGCTCCAAAATGCCATGCATAAGCTGAAGAGTGACACTGCTCTATAATTCTATGTACTTTCTCCTCAGGAACACATCGCCTAATGATTTGATTAGCCCTCACCTGTAGAGAACGGGATCCTCCCAAAAATAGTACTTCAATTTGTCAAAAAAAAATTTCCTCTGGTGACTTGAATAATCTGGTGGAGTGATGAACCTTGCTAGATAATTCACTATGTCTGTATACTGTGTCTCTTCCACACTAAAAATCAACTCATCTGGGAAAACCTCGTTAATATCAACTGATTCTGTTTACTCGTTGGGCTGAAGTCTGGATAAGTGGTCGGCTACCACATTTTCACTTCACTTCTTATCTTTGATCTCCAAATCAAACTCTTGCAGCAGTAGTACCCAACGAGTGAATCTTGGTTTGGCGTCCTTCTTCGTCATCAGATACTTTATGGCAGCGTGATCTGTGTAAACTATAACCTTCGACGCCACAAGATATGATCGAAATTTATCGAAGGCATAGACTACAGCTTGCTCCTTCTCTGTAGTGGCATAGTTAAGATGAGCGTCATTCAAGGTCTTGCTGACATAGTAGATCACATGAAATACTTTATTCCGGCATTGTCCCAATACACCCCCTACTGCATGATCACTAGCATTACACATCAACTCAAACGGTAAGTCCCAATCTGGAGAGATGATCACAGGTGCTGAAATTAGTTACTCTTTCAAAGTATTGAAGGCTGTCAAACATTTATCTGTGAATTCGAAGGTAGCATCTTTCAACCACAGGCTGCATAGTGGCATTGTGATTTTTGAGAAATCTTTTATGAATATCATGTAGAACCCGGCATGCCTAAGGAAGCTGGGAACACCCTTTACTGATGTTGGTGGTGGTAGCTTCTTAATTACCTGAATCTTTGCTTTGTCCACCTCGATCCCATTCGCTGAAATTTTGTGTCCCAAAACAATTCCTTCATGTACCATAAAGTGGCATTTTTCCCAGCACAATACCAATCTTGTTTCTGTGCAACGCAATAGGACTAGACTCAAATGCTCCAGATAGTCATCAAACGAAGAGCCAAATATTGAGAAGTCGTTCATGAACACCTCGATGAACTTTTCAATCATGTCAAAGAAGATAGCCATCAAGCAAAGCTGAAAAGTGGCAAGTGCGTTACATAAACCAAAAGACATCCTACGGTATGCAAAGGTACCATAGGGACACATGAAAGTGGTCTTCTCTTGATCTTTCGATGCCACTGGAATCGGATTGTACCCCGAGTATCATCCAGAAAATAGTAATGAGAGCGTCCTGCAGAATCTCCAACATTTGATCAATGAATGGAAGTGGAAAGTGATCATTTTGAGTAGCATCGTTGAGTTTGCTATAATCGATGCAAACTCTCTATCCAGTTGTGTTCTAGTTGGAATTAGTTCATTCTTATCATTCTTAACCATTGTCATGCCTCCCTTTTTGGGCACAACCTGTACTGGAATGATCCATGCGCTGTCTGAGAAAGGGTAGATGATACATGCATCAAGTAACTTCAACCTCAGCGTTTACCACTTCTTTCATGTTTGGATTCAATCGTCGCTAACCATCAACAGTCGGCTTGAAGTCCTCCTCCATAAGTATTTTATGCATGCAGTACGACGAGCTGAGACCCTTTATGTCTGCTATAGACCACCCGATGGCTGTTTTATTGTCTCTTAGCACCCGAAGTAACCTCTCCTCCTCTACCTCGCTGATAGAATTTTCAATAATCATTGGAAGTGTCGAAGACTCCCCCTGATAGGCATAACGAAGGTGAGATGGTAGCTGCCTGAGTTCTAACTTAGGAGGCTGCTGAGTAGATGGTAATATCTCTTTAATTCCATATTTCAATTCCTCGAAGTAATGTTTGTGCACATAAGGGGGATTAGCTTCTAGAAGCCTTGTACACTTCTCAATCTCAATGGACTCTGATCATGAAAATACTGTTCGATTTAAAACCACCGCAAGTGTACGGTTCGTTACAAGTAATAAAGTGGACTTTTAGAGTCCAGATTGTCGATCCCACAGAGATTGAGTAATTCAATAATAATTATCTCGACCTTAACCGAAATTAGATGAGTTTTTGATGTGTTTTATACTAAATTCTAACCGAACTAAGTTATGAAAGCATTTAAATGAATTAACTAAACTAAATGCAAGTGATGATTTATGCAAATTGATGTATCTAACAAAAAGAAAAACGCACTAAGATCACGAATTTCCATGTAACATTCCATTAAAATAAGGTTTTACAATTTGACAACACGATTGAATATTGCAGAATCAATGTTCCTATTGAATTTAACAATCTCTTTCGAGTAATGTTAAACCTATCATATCATGCAATCCGACTTTATTTCTATGACGAATACAACATAAAAGAATGCATGAAGTTTTGTAAACGCTTAAAGATTCACATAGAGCATAACGGTATATTTATATCCCCTATCGGACCTTATGATAATTTATACTACATCAAATCTATTTACCTTTTTTTGAATGCATAAAATAGATCACCACATTCATATAATTAATGCGCACACAATAATTATATGGAATAAATACGTATAAATCGTTCAATATATCAAAAACGTGTTTTTAATCTAAAAAATATAAAACTAAAGATTCTAATATCATGTTACAAGGTTCATCGATCTCCTAGTACAAGAAAAACTAGCCTGGCATGGAAAAGCTAAGAAAACAAAAGAATAAATGAAGAAACATCCTCACCCGAGTAGATATTCAATTAATTCTTTGAAGTGCTTGATGAATCTTCGCGTTATTCCTTGTGTTCTTGCTCTCCAATGTCAAAATCTCATCTAAAAGTGCGTAGCCCCCTTTTCTGTCGAGTTTAGGGTTAAAAAGAGGTCAAAAATTGGTTTCCATAAGAGTTTAAGTTAAAAACGAAAAGCTAAGATTCTTGCGTAAAAATCAACCATACGGCCGCATGGTTCAAATGCTGTGACTTCTATAGCTTTCTGGGATTGCCATACGACCGCATGAAAGGTTGTACCATGCGGCCGCATGGTGCAATTAACTTCACAATTTCGCCGTTTTGGTCCCCGATTCTATTCTTCCTCATTTTAACTTCTTTTCTTCATTTTCTTCCTTCTAACACCCTTCGATTTCATCAATCTCGTACTTAGTCCATTTTCATTCTTGATTTGGGTTTCGAGTAAACTTTCAAATAATTGTATCTTAGTCCCCGAAGTTTGGCTTTCTTCCATTTTGGTCCTTTTTTGCTTGTTTTCACTCACTTTTCATTTTTTCCATCGATATAGTCTTGCAAACACAATTTATATAGAATTAAGCCACATTTCAACATAATTACAATCAATTGTCCATGTTTTGTGACCTAAATAAGTGCGTAAAATGCACTTATCAAACCCCCCAAACTTGAACTATTGTTTTTCATCAAAAAATATGGTGACTTAACTCTAAACAAAACATGGTTTAACAACTTGTCGTGTCTCAGAATTGGAATTGAGTAATAACATAGTGAACAGTATCAACAATATAAAACCAAATCAACCTCAACTTATCATATGCAACCTGATGTATGTGTGTGTATACTCATGCAAACATGCTCAGTTTCTGATCGATTCAAATCCCGACCTACAGTAGTTAAAATTTTTCATTTCTTCGCTCGAAAGATACACACCTCCAAACTTATTATTTTACTCACTTATCCCGGGGTGTGTTCTATACTTGAGATTTGGTCAACTTAAATTCTCACCCTTTCTTAGTTTGGATATGACTCGCAATCACAAGTTTACACTTCAACAAGCAGAGATTCTCCTATTTCTTTGATTGTTTCAACCTCTAAGACTAAACTAAGTTACTTGCCTTACATCAAAGGTACAATTCTATCAACTAAATGTCATGGAACACTTTTCTCACTCTATTCTTTTTTTTTTTTGCTTCAACACATTCTCATTTGATTTCTATATAACCCATGTATCAAGCTTTTGGCCGATGACTCCCAAATTAGTTGATTTTAGAGCACCAAATTTTTATTAAACCCACGCAAGCACACAAATTGAACTAACTAAACAAATACTGAAACAAAAACGTCAAAAACGAATTTTTTTTTAACAAACACACAAAAGAAGTAAACAAACAAACACACAAAAAAGTAAACAAACACACAAACCAGGCTAATATCGATGAATAATGAATAAGCAATGCATAATTCAATACAAGTATTGCATCCTTAAGTTTGTTCTACAAATTCGACCACCCCCAAACTTATACAAAATATTGCCCTCAATGTGTAAAGTACAAGATTGAATACAGAATTTGAAGGGCAAAGCTTATACAAAACAAAATATGGGAGGTTAATAAAGACTCTCCGGATCAGTATGGTGGTGGTGGTGAAAACGGTGGGAATAAGCACGGTCCCGCTGTATCATCTGCCCAGTGGTGGAGGTGGTAGACTGGCCAGAATCTCCTGAAGTAGAGTGGACTAACCCTGCACCTCTGTAGCTATCGTGTTAGTGCGCAGCTGGAGAGTGTCTATCCGACCTAAATACAAGCTGAGTCGGTCACTCAGCCCCTCGACAGCCCTCTTAGATGCGAGGGTCTCTCTATGTGAGCTCGTCACAAAAGTGTGGACGGTGTCCATGCGCTCACTCACTCAGACATCTCTGTGCTCATAACACCAAATGCCTGTTGGAGGTTTTGTATAGCCCGGCTAGATCCCGTCATCATGGCAAACATCTGCCTCAAAAGCTGTGTATCAACCTCACAGGTGGTGGATGTGGTGCTGCAGCCTGAGGCATATCAGTATCCTCAGGTATCTCCTCATCTGGGACAGCCTGCTGCTGTCGTCTCTGTGCCTTAGCCGATCGCGCTCAACGCGCCACCCGAGCCCGCTCCTGAGCCTCCCATGTAGTAAGGCTGATGAATGCGCTTGGCTTCTCTGGAAGCTCCCCGGATGGGATGGTAACACCGGCTGCTCTGCAAGTGCCACTAATCATACTCGGAAACATCAAGGAGCAATGACGATCTGCCCATGTACCCAACGTGTTTATCTGATTATATATGCATGAGGCAAGATCAATCTTGTTCCCCCTGACCAAGTGGTAGAGAAAACCGGCTGTGGGATCAGTAAAGGTGGTACGGTGGGAGGTCGGCTCGATGTTGTGGCACATGAATATCTGATGCCAAACAGGAGTCTGTAATGGCCATGCATTTGCGCGCCCTAATAATACATCCGCTACCTCGGACCAATAGAAATTCAATAGGATAGGGACCATATTGTCCTAGGTGAGCTGATAGTACTCGTGAATCACCTCTGGGGAAAACATAATCCACTATCCCCGTACTCATGTCTGATGTAGATGTGCAGAACCCGGTGTATCGATATCACTGTTGAAGTTTGCATAGAACTCTAGGCCGAGGCCTTCATAAATTGGGCGTGGCCTCTCTATCAAATTTTCTCAACCGCAGTTCCGAATCAAGGTTGCTAGCTCAATAGTCGGGAAATCCTCAGCCATACAGGTCTCTCAGGAATGATAGCCCAATGGCTGACGATGTCAGAATATCGAGTAGTGGTCTTGAAATTGAGATGCCAAACAGGAGTCTGTAATGGACATGCATTCGCGCGCCCTAATAATACCTCCGCCACCTCGGACCAATAGAAATTCAATGGGATAGGGACCATATTGTCCCAGGTGAGTTGATAGTACTCGTGGGAAACATAATCCACTGTCCCCGTACCCATGTCTGATGTAGATGTGCAGAACCCGGTGTATCAATATCACTGTTGAAGTTTGCATAGAACTCCAGGGCGAGGCCTTCATAAATTGGGTGTGGCCTCTCTATCAAATTTTCCTAACCGCAGTTCCGAATCAAGGTCACTAGCTCAATAGCAGGGAAATATGAGAGCCGTACAGGTCTCTTAGGAATGATAGCCATTGGGCTTATGATGTCGGAATATCGAGTAGTGGTCTCGTAATTGAGAAATCTCCTGAAACTTGTTTCAGACTCCCGTGAGCCAACCTTGTCTTTTCCTTTTGAAGTTCTTTTTTGCGGCATCCTGCGAAAATCAAAGGCAAGAATAAGACCAAAAGTGATGCAAATATAGTAGATATGGAATGATAAGCACATAAACCCCCCAAACAAGGTGTTAAAAGTGAGTTTATAATGCCATAATATGTGAGAATGCGTGAAAGAAGCGGGTTGTATTATTAAAATATGTCAACATATAGTTTAGAACCCAAAAGAAGTGGAATGTATGCATTTCTCAAAATTTCACCCATGATCAACCAAGGACTTTCACCTACGGGCATTGTCGAGAAAAATCAATTTTTTTCCCTCAGCATCGTCCGGGCATATGAAAGTAAACAATCTATTCTAGCACATATCCAAAATGCAGATCATTTGGATGTCAAATGGGTATAGAATCCTATGGGCACAGTAGGTGACGTAAGTGATGTGAACTTGGATACGGTGTGACATTAGGTGACATAGACTGACATGACCGAGCCACGGGCACTAAAATGTACAACAACGCATATGTATGAACACATAAGGTGTAACAAGTGATGTATAACCCATTTTCAACCTAAGTTGTCAAATTTCCAAAAACAGTGCATGTTCGACTAGGCATGTTCGACTAGGCATGTTCGACCTCGGACACGGTCGAGAAAAGTAGAACTTTTCCCCTGCGCCATCTGGGCATATGAAAGTATGCAATGCGTACTACAACATATAAAAAATGTAGAGCATTTGGACTTCGTTTGAGTAGTGAAACCGATGGCCAAAGTAGGTGACGTGAGTTGTGAAACCTAGACAAGGTTGTGCTTAAGTGTTGCAACGGTGGTGTTCTTCCATGGTGAGCAAAGAAAATTATCACAATATGCAGTGGAAGGCAATTATCATCATGTAGGAAATCTAACTTCACAAGAAAACACCAAAAATTTCATGTATGCATTTCGTCGAACACTTTGAATGCAAGGTGATTTCTTCATAAATAGTATGAAATTGGGTATTGAAGCAAAGCCAAGTTTTTACCTAACAAACACATAATAAATCCATGAACGGTACTTCCCAAACTCCTCAAACAATACATATATAAATCGAGCAACATACCACAAGAGTTGAAGGAGCTAGGGTTGAGAGAAAAATAGCGTACCTTTTAGATCAAATGTGGATAAATGGAGATGATGTGGTGAGGGAATGTGAAGATGACCTCGTGTGAGAGGTAAGATTGTGAAATGTTGAGAGAGATGTGCGAAATGGCGAGGGATACCGGGTGAGTGTCGAGAAATAGCGTGAGTGTGGGTGGGCTGTCCCGGTGTGTTTAAAGAACCGGGCAGATTTTTTAAAAAAAAAATTACACCATGCAGCCGCATGGTGTAAATTTATGCGACCGCATGGAACAAAATGCTCGAGCCAATGTAGGCTCTGGTCAGCCCATGTGACCGCATGGACTACTAGAAGCCAATTTTTTTTGCCTGTTTTCCATTTTTCAGCCCTCGATCTACTACGACACTCTAAAACCTCATTTTTTCGTGTCGAACAAGTTTAATGGGGGTATGATGAGTGTATACAACATGAAAATTTTTAAAACTTGTATTTAGTCAATTTTTCTCAAAATTTCAACTTTTTACCAATAATACTCCTCGATCGTCCAACGTCACTAAAATTTGTCAAAACTCATTTTAAGCGACGTAAGGTGTGTGTACTCCATAAAATCATTTTCAAAACCACTTTTAAAACATGAAATCACTTGTTGGTTCGGGAGATGTACTGAAAAACTCATTTTTGCCTCGAAATGCCTGACTTTGATCACAAATCTCCCAAACATGATTTTTATACCTCGGAAAGCGTGTAAAATACATCTAGAACTTGTGTGAACCATGCAAAGATATTTTGTGAACTACCTAAGTGATCGATGACCTAAACGCTACCAAAATGCAAAAAATATTAAAATATCCTAAGTTAAAGCATAAAGCATAATAAATAAAAGGGGAAAAATATTGGGTTGCCTCCCAACAAGCACTAGTTTATAGTCGATAGCTCGACTTTACCGTATGGTTGTCATTCTGATGGCTTGAAGTGGACAGTGGATTTATTCTTGGAGAAATCACCGCTCCAATAATGCTTCAACTGTTGTCCATTGACCTTGAAAGTTCCCTTGCTTTCATGAGTTATTTCCACAGCTCCGTGTGGAAAAACCTGTGTAATTGTATATGGATCAAACCATCTTGGCCTTAACTTTCCTGGGAACAACTTGAGTCTAGAATTGTAAAGTAACACCTGTTGCCCAATTTCAAACTTCCTTAGTTGAATATGTAAATCGTGCCTTTTTTGGTTCATTCCTTATACAGTTTGGCATTCTCATAAGCTTCCAGATGAAACTCGTCCATTTCAGTCAGTTGGAGTAACCTCTTTTCACCGACTGCCTTCAAATTAAAATTCAGACTCTTAACTGCTCAATGGGCTCGATGTTCCAATTCAATTGGTAAATGACATGCCTTCCCAAAAACCAAGCGATAGGGAGACATTCCTATCAGTGTTTTGAAGGCAGTTCTAAAGGCCCATAAGGCATCGTCAAGCTTTTTATACCAATCTTTTTTAGACGAATTCACTATGACTTCAAGTATTCTCCTTAGTTCCCGATTAGATACTTCAACTTGCCCGCTGCTCTGAGGATGGTAAGGTGTGGCTATGCGGTGTTGAATGCCATACTTCGCCAATAGTGCCTCAAAGTGACGATTGCAGAAATGTTTGCCACCATCACTTATGGTAGCCCGAGGTGTGCCATACCATGTGAAAATGTACTTCTTCAAGAATCCAATCACCACCTTAGTATCGTTGGTTGGTAATACGACTGCTTCTACCCATTTCCACTGCAACCAAAATGTACTGATTGGAGAAAGAAGACCGAAATGGTCCCATGAAGTCAATCCCCCAGACATCTAACAATTCAACTTCAAGAATGCTATTAAGAGGCATCTCATTCCTCCTCGAGATATTTCCAGTTCGTTGGCACCTATCACACCTTTTCACAAACACAAAGGCGTCTCGAAACAATGAAGCCAGTAGAACCCTG
Organism: Osmanthus fragrans; assembly: GCA_019395295.1. Lineage (NCBI taxonomy): Eukaryota > Viridiplantae > Streptophyta > Magnoliopsida > Lamiales > Oleaceae > Osmanthus > Osmanthus fragrans. Next base: position 22,053,328 of record CM033344.1, on the reverse strand, counting down.
ATTGCAAGACCTTAACTGCTGTCTTTGATGCTTCCAAAATGCCCCGCATAAGTTGAGGAATGACACTGCTCCAAATTTCTGGATACTTCATCTTCAAGAACATACCGCCTAATGATTTGATTTGCCCCTCTCCTGTAGAGAACGGGATCCTCCCAAAAGTAGTACTTCAATTCAGTGAAAAATTTCTTCATTTTGTGATGTGAATAATCTAGTGGAGTGATGGACCTTGCTAGATAGTTTACTATGTCTGCATACCATGGTGTCTCTACCACACTAAAAATCTGCTCATCTGAAAAAACCTCGTTGATATCCATAGATTTGGTTTGCTCGCTCGGTTCAAGTCTGGATAAGTGGTCGGCTACCATATTTTCACTCCCCTTCTTATCTCTGATCTCCAAATCAAACTCTTGCAGCAGTAGGACCCAATGAATGAGTCTTGGCTTGGCATCCTTCTTTATCATCAGATACTTGATGGAAGCGTGATCCGTGTAGACTATAACCTTCGATCCCACCAGATATGATCAAAATTTGTTAAAAACATAGACTACAGTCAAAAGCTCCTTCTCTGTAGTGGCATAGTTAAGCTGAGCATCATTCAACATCTTGTTGGCATAATAGATCAAATGAAATACTTTATTCTGGCATTGTCCCAATACAGCCTTGACTGCATGATCACTGGTATCACACATCAGCTCAAACGGTAAGTCCCAATCTGGAGAGATGATCACAAGTGCTGAAATTAGTTTCTCCTTCAAAGCATTGAATGCTGTCAAACATTCATCTGTGAATTTGAATGTGGCATCTTTCAACAACAAGCTGCATAATGGCTTTGTGATTTTTGAGAAATCTCTTATGAATCTTCTGTAGAATCCGGCATGCCCAAGGAAACTGTGAACACCTTTGACTGAAGTTGGTGGTGGTAGCTTCTCAATTACCTGAATCTTTGCTCTATCCACCTCAATCCCGTTTGCTGAAATCCTGTATCCCAACACGATGCCTTCCTGCACCATGAAGTGGCATTTTTCCCAATTCAACACCAATCTTGTTTCTACACATCGTTGTAGGACTAGACTCAAATGCTCTAGACAATCATCAAACGAGGTGCCAAATACTGAATAGTCGTCCATGAATACCTCGATGAATTTCTCAACCATGTCAGAGAAGATAGCTATCATGCAACGCTGAAATGTGACAGGTGCGTTACATACACCAAAAGGCATCCTACGGTATGCAAAGGTACCATATGGACATGTGAAAGTGGTCTTCTCTTGATCTTCTGGTGCCACTGGAATCAAATTATACCCCGAGTACCCATCCAGAAAACAGTAGTGAGAGTGTCCTGCTAGTCTTTCCAACATCTGATCTATGAATGGAAGTGGAAAGTGATCTTTTCGAGTAGCATCGTTGAGTTTTCTATAATCGATGCAAACTCTCCATCCAGTTACTGTTCTAGTAGGAATTAGCTCATTCTTTTCATTCTTCACCACCGTGATACCTCCCTTTTTGGGTACAACCTGTACTGGACTAATCCATGCACTGGCTGAGATAAGGTAAATGATACTTGCATCAAGTAACTTCAACACCTCAGCCTTTACCACTTTTTTCATGTTTGGATTCAATCGCCGCTGATCATCAACCGTTGGTTTAAAGTTATCCTCCATAAGTATTTTATGCATGCAGTATGACGGACTAAGACCCTTTATGTCTGCTATAGACCACCCAATGGCTGTTTTATTGTCCCTTAGCACCCGGAGTAATCTTTCCTCCTCTACCTAGCTGATAGAATTTGAAATAATCACTGGGAGTGTTGAAGACTCACCCAAATAGGCATATCGAAGGTGAGATAGCAGCAACTTGAGTTCTAATTTAGGAGGCTCTTGAACAGATGGTTTTGCTGTTGTAGTTCCAGATCCCAGTACCTCCAAGTAGCATTTGCGCACGTATGGTGGATTAGATTCCAGAAGTCTTGCACATTTCTCGATCTCAATTGAATCAGCGTGGATAGATTGAGAATGTGTAATACAAACCTCATATGCATCGGTGGGATGTTATAAGCGGAAGTTGTTTTCGATCACACTGTCAATCACATCAATCTGAAAGCAGCTATTTGACTTGGTCGAAAATCTCATTGCCTTGAACACATTGAATGAAATCTGTTATTCCCCAAGTCTCAAAATAAGCTAACCCCTATGAACATCAATGATCGTCCCTCCAGTTGCCAAGAAAGGTCGCCCTAACATAAGTGGAACATCTTATCTTCTTCCATGTCGAGGATGAGAAAATCGGCAGGAAAGATAATCTTCTCCACTTTTATCAACACATCTTCGATGATTCCTCGTGGATAAGTAAGGGATCGGTCTGCCAACTGGAGAGTCGCCGTAGTAGCCTTTGCTTCTCCCAAACCAAGTTTCCTGAAAACAGAGAGTGACATTAAATTAATACTTGCACCTAAATCACATAATGCCTTATCGAAATGACAATTGCCAATGGTACAAGGAACAGTAAAACTCCCTGGATATTTCAATTATGGAGGTAGCTTTTTCTGAATCCTTGCGCTGCATTCCTCAGTAAGCATCACCGTTTCATGTTCTTCCAGCTTGCGTTTGTTAGAGAGAATGTCTTTGAGAAACTTTGCATAGCTAGGCATCTGAACAAGTGCATCAGCAAATGGAATATTGATGTGAAGCTTCTTGAAGACCTTAAGAAACTCGTTGTATTGCTTATCCAACTTGTGCTTCTTCAACCTTTGAGGAAACGGAATAGGGGGCTCATAAGGATTGACAGGAGCGGTTACCTTAACTCGTGGTATATCTGAGCTATTCTTTGCACTTTCTTCTAGTGTATGCTCAGTCTGTTCCATTTGCTCCTCGTCTGAAGTAGGTACTGTTTCCTTATTAGTGACCGACCTTTTGACATGAATCTTCGGCAATTGCACCCCACTTCTGGTTGTTATTGTCTTCACACGTTCCCTTGGATTGACTTTTGTGTTGCTAGGTAGAGTTCCCGGTGCCCTCAAGTCATAGCAAGTGCCATCTGCCCCATTTGAGTCTCCAAATTTTTAATTGCAGAATTTTATTTCTTAGAGAGTGGCTTCTATCTTATTCATAAATTGATTGTTGGATTCCATGTACTAATGAGTTGTTTCTATCAATTTTCCAAACACTTATTCCAACTGTGGCTTCTTCTCCTACTGCTGAAATTGACCCCGTGGTCTGTTTTGGTTCTGATTTTGATTTTGATTCTGATTACTCCACGAGAAATTTTGGTGCTTTCTCTACCCCGGATTATATGTCTCAGAATTCGGGTTGTTCTATTGGCGTTGACCCCATTGCACATAATCCACATGTTCTCCCTCCTGTGTGAGAATTGGACAGTTTCAAGTATTGTGATCAGCTCTACACTCATGCAACTTGGTTTCTTGACAGTTGTTGCACTGGGGGTCTGTGACATGTTTTCAACCTTATGGAATAGTGAATCAATCTTCATTGACAAAGCTGAATAAGTATCCACGTCGAACAAACCCGGTAGCTTCTTCTGAACTGCTCGTTCTGAAGACCACATGGCTGAAGTAGTAGCCACAGTTTCAAATAGCTTCAGTACATCATCAACTGTCCTAGTATACACCAACCCGTTAGATGAAGAATCTATATTGCTTTTGAAAGACGGAAGTAGTCCCACGTAGAAGTATTGGACCTGGAGTCCCTTGCGATACCGTGATGTGGACATTTCCGAAGCATGTTCTTGAACCAGTTCCAAGCCTCATCAAATGATTCAGAATCACTTTTGACGGAAAAATAGAGATTGCTTCAGTTTTGCAATCTTGGCTGGTGGAAAGAACTTCGTACAGAACTTTTGAGCAAGATCATTCCATGTGGTGATACTAGCAATCGGTTGAGTATCTAGCCATTCAAGTGCTTTGTCACGCAATGTGTGTGAAAATAGCCTCAAACGGATGGCGTCATCTAAGATACCCTGATATCTGAAGTGTTGGCACATCTCCAAGAATCTAGAGACGTATGTGGGTTTTCCTCAGCTCTCCCATAAAATTGATGCCCATTTTGAAACAAGTGTATGACATTGGTCTTCAGTTGGAAATTTGGTTGCCCAAATGGTGGATACACGATGCTGGACCGACTCTGAATGATTTGGGGAATCATGAAATCCCCTACAAGCATGTTTCCTTCGTCCATTGCTTCCTTCTCGTTAGCTGGAATTACTGGATTTTGTCGTTCGTCAGCCATTTGCTATTGTTGTGCTATTCTAGCTTCTCTTTGCAATTGGCGAAAAGTACGCTCGATTTATGAAATAGCTGGAATCAAGTCCCCTCCAATGGATCTTAGCATGCAAATATGAAATAGCCAAAATTGCCCAAAAATAAGCAAAAGTCAAAATAACGAAGTTTAACAAGTTATCTGACTAAACTAAAATCAAAACAAAAGAAAAATGTTCGAATTAGTGTCTAAATAACTAAAATTAAACTAAAACTCAATCCCCGGCAACGGCGCCAAAAACTTGATCACGAAAATACTGTTCGATTTAAAACCACCGCAAGTGTACGGTTCGTTACAAGTAATAAAGTGAACTTTTAGAGTCCGGATTGTCGATCCCACAGAGATTGAGTAGTTCAATAATAATTATCTCGACCTTAACCGAAACTAGAAGAGTTTTTGATGTGTTTTATACTAAATTCTAACCGAACTAAGTTATGAAAGCTAATATAAATGAATTAACTAAACTAAATGCAAGTGATGATTTATGCAAATTGATGTATCTAACAAATAGAAAAACGCACTAGGATCACGAATTCCCATGCAACATTCCATTAAATCTTAGTTTTACAATTTGACAACACAATTGAATATTGAAGAATCAATGTTCCTATTGAATTTAACAATCTCTTTCGAGTAATGTTAATTCTATCCTATCATGCGATCCGACTATATTTCTATGACGAATACAACATAAAAGAATGCATGAAGTTTTATAAACACTTAAAGATTCATATAAAGTATAGTGGTATATTTCTATCCCCTATCGGACTCTATGACAATTTATACTACGTCGAATCTATTTCCCTTCTTTCGAATGCATAAAATAGATCATCACATTCATACAATTAACGCGCGCACAATAATTAAATGGAATAAATACGTATAAATCATTCAATATGTCAAAAACATGTTTTTAATGTCAAAAATATAAAACTAAAGATTAGAATATCATGTTACAAGGTTCATCGATCTACTAGTACAAGAAAAACTAGCCTAGCATGGAAAAGCTAAGAAAACAAAAGAATAAATGAAGAAATGTCATCACCCGAAAAGATATTCAATTAATTCCTTGAAGTGCTTGATGAATTTTCGCGTTATTCCTGGTGTTTTTGCTCTCCAATGTCAAAATCTCATCTAAATGTTCGTAGCCCCCTTTTTCTATCGAGTCTAGGGTTAAAAAGAGGTCCAAAATTGGTTTCCATAAGAGTTTAAGTTAAAAACGGAAAGCTGAGATTTTTGCGTAAAAATCAACCATGTGGCCGCATGGTTCAAATGCTGTGACTCCTGTAGCTTTCTGGGATTTCCATGCGACCAAATGGAAGGTTTGCACCATGCGACCGCATGGTACAATTAACTTCACAATTTCGCTGTTTTGGTCCCCGATTCTGTTCTTCCTCATTTTGACTTCTTTTCTTCATTGTCTTCCTTCTAACGCCCTTTGATTTCATCAATCTCGTACTTAGTTCATTTTCGTTTTTGATTTGGGTTTCGAGTAAACTTTCGAATAATTGCATCTTAGTCCCCGAACTTTGGCTTTCTTTCATTTTGGTCATTTCTTGCTTGTTTTCACTAATTTTTCGTTATTTCAATCGATATAGTCCTGCAAACATAATTTATATAGAATTAAGCCATATTTCAACATAATTACAATCAATTGTCCATGTTTTGTGACCTAAATAAATGTGTAAAACGCACTTATCAGTGGCATTGAACAAATTCATAGCAAGGTTCATAGTTTTTGTGAATAAGGGGTCACGCATCAAACCGGGATTTTAACTTTCTTGGGATGTGAATCAATCTTTTGTGGGTTTTAGAGCTACTATTGCTACGTAGGTTTTCATCTTCTTCATTGAGTCTCCATCGTTTTCTTTCCTCTTCACCGTCTTCATGAGTTTTTCCACAAAATAAATACCAAGAACATTCAAGAATTGTTTTGTGCATTAAATTTAGTACACCAAAACAATTTTATTTCAATCTTTCTTGCCTTTGTTGATTTTTCACGTATTTAGTGTAAAAAAAACTTGGTTATTTCTTTATTGCAGGATTTCAAAAACTTGGTTAATGAGGACATGCCTATTAGGTTACCACCCATTCATGGCATTAAACAGCAAATGGAGGTGACTAACGAACCCCAACCTCGTTTGGATATTTCTTTATTGCAGGAGGTTGATTACTTGTTCCCTAAGGAAGCAAAGGAGTTTCAAAATCAATTGGGAAGTTTGAAGCGGAAACATTGGGGTAAACTTGAGTTCACTAATGATAAAGTATAATCATCCCATATCTAGATTAGATGATATTCTAGTATATTGCAAGAGTCTGGATCTATATGTTATGCATTTGAAACATGTTGTGGATGTCTTAAGTACGAAGAATATTTTGTCAATCACGAGTTCCTTAACTATTTTTGTAAAATTTTTATGGGCTAAGTTAGGAACGAAACATTATATTCACACTTTGAAATCATATATTCTTTTAATCCACTAACTTTATTGGATTTAATTTCGTTACAGGACGTTGAAAGTCATAGTTTAGGGAGAAAGAAGAGGATTGGCCATTATGCATCTAAAGCTAATGAAACAAAGAAGCCGAGGCAAGTATCATTTGATTAAGGTGATTGGATTTGGGTCCACATACAAAAGAAATGGATTCGAACACAAAGGAAGTCTAAATTAAAATCTAGGGGAGATGGACCATTCCAAATAATCGAAATGATTAATTATAATGCCTATAAGACGGATTTTAGAGGTGAGTATAAGGTAAATAACAATTTTCAATATTATTAATTTTTCTCTCTCTCTAATGCAAGTCAAGATTCGAGGACAAATCTTCTTGAAGAGCCTCGAACGATAGCATCCATGGAGGACAACAATCATACAAAGTTCAGGTCCAACTTGAAGGAAACCAATGATGAGATCGCAAGCGAAGAAGATCAAGTAAGCCATAGAATCAATTGTACAAGTAATCAATTGCAAGCAAAACATCAAGTTTCATGTTGGGTAAGTTAGAAGAAGTGAAGCCTGGAGTACAACCAGAAAGCGGCGCTCGCGCCCAAGCAAAATAGGTTGCGCGCTTATGGGTGCAAAATTTCAACCACTAGCCAAATCAACTGAACAGCGCACGCAGTACAAAAATCTGAGGATGGATTAATTTTTCCTTTTTCATTTAGAACTCTAATTGTTTGATATTTTCTTGATGTTTTACATTTTAATTAGGTTTTATGAGTTCTCCATATATATGACTCATTCTTTTCATTGTAAAAATAACAATTTATTATTGAGAGATTAAATCAAAAGAATGTTATTTTCTTATTCTCCATTGAACTCAATTTCGAACTTATCAATGAATTCATTCTTTGTGATGTTCAAGAAATTCATAGCAAGGTTCATAGTTTTTGTAATTAAGGGGTCAAGTTTTTCCAAAACTTAGGCTCATTGATTCAATAAATATTGGGTCAAGTTTCAAATTGGGATTTTAGTTTTCTTGGATTGTGATTCAATCTTTTGTGAATTTTGGAGCTACTATTGGTACATGGGTTTACATCATTATATATTTTAAGTAAATTCTTAATTATTAACGAACATCACGTAAAGTTAGGGCTAAACACATAGAAATTTATTACACATAACATCACGTACATTTTTCATATAATTCATACTATAATAACCATATGTTTTTTAATTTTTTTTTGTACAATTTATAATATTCTTTATAAACATTTTAACTGTTCCCGATGAACAGGAAGACGGTCACTATTTGTCGTGAACAGTGATCTGTCACTATTCATCATGAGGATATGTCACGTACAGATTTTTTATGCTCTTAATTTAATTTTAAAGTCTATATGGTCTACATAAAAGTGAAATTTGGGCTCTGATACTGAGCTGTACACCTCATATTTTAAACTTTAAAACTTGAAATGTAACTGAATTCTTTGTTAACCAATTAATAATTTATTATAATTATATATATACTATTTAAACGAAAAATAACATATAAAAATCGTATAAAAATCCTTGTTTTTTAGAAAATAAAGTTGACCTTTATAAACTAAAAGGGAAACAATAATTCAACTTAACAAATTTGAAGGAGTAGTCACATATAAATTTAAGTAACATAATTCAAATGTCAATTTAAATGAAATATAAAAATGCGAATGTTAAAACTACTTAGTAACATGCAATTTCTAAAGTTGAAAGTATCAAATAAAAATCTAGCCACGAACGTGCTTAAAATATTTTTATTTTTTTTTGCTTGGCAACTCATAAGCATCTGCTCGTCCAATCTTCCACGCATCCGACATGATCTGTTCTAATCTAAAATATTTTTTAGAGTGGGTATTTTGAAAAATAAACATCCAGTAACATTGTACAAGATTCGTATTCAACATCATATAAATATAACCAAACATTAGATACCCGACATTCTTAGATTTAGAGCAATTGATTGTGATAATAGATTGCTCAAGAAAATTTATTTAAGTTTCTACATCCTGAAGGATTACATAATTGGACCTAACAGTCTATCCCGAAGGATTTAGCATAAAATCAACCTAAAGGTCTTAAGGCATTAAATGTATTCATAATATAAATATTATGGAGAAATAAGAATTTAACTACTCCACCTTATGTATCTAAATCAAATGAAAATTTGAAAATTCTAAGAAATTTGAAAAAATTGCCTTAAACTTGGTACATAGAGATTTATCTAAAATTGATAATTTGTGTGAAAAAATGTGTCCATGAATCTATTTGTTAAAAATAATCTCACATTCCCATAACTTATACACCCTTGCTGATGAAATCATGGAAGGCAAGTTAGCAAGGATCCATTACATTTTTCAAATGGACCAATAACAAAATCAAAAAGCAAGGAAGAACAAGGAAGCTATGAAAGGACTTGTCCAGGCTACATGGATAGATAGTTTAAGTACAACAAGAAAGACACCAAACTTCAAGAAAGGCATGAAAGAGAAAGGACCAACTTTAGTTTTTTTGATTCATGTGAAAAAAATAAGGATTTACAAAATATGCATAATTTTAAGCTCGGGTGTCGGATTTTAGTCCATGACTATAATTCAGAAGTTTTTTTGAATTCTGCACATTTTAAAAGTTAACTAGGTTTGTCATGTTTATCTAGTTGTTTTACAAGTTAATTATGTTCCTATATGTTTGCCTAAGCAAGGCATATTCATTGTACAATAACAACATATAATATTATTTTGAGAGATAAAGTGATTTTTTTGCTTTCCAATCTTTTTGGCATTCAAACCTAGCCTTGGTTCTTCATTCAAGTAAAAATTGGGTCAAGGTTCTTCATTTGATTTTATCTTTCTTAGGGCTCGTATCAAATCTTTGTATGGGTTCCAAGGTACATCTTGCAGCGGAGTTCGCATGACATGTGCACATATCAAATAACAAACTTTCTAAATACAAGTCAAACCTCCACATCTATTACCAATCAATGCAAAAAGGTTAATAAAAATATTAGATGAAAAAAGTTTTGTTTTAACCACAACAACTTGACATATCTCATTCAAAATAACATTTTTGAACCCAATTTACAAAATTTAATGTTAGTAATAAAACCCATATTCATATTTTTGTATCAGCTTCTACTAAACCATGAACAACTTCAAAACGACTTGTGTCTAACCGATTTATAGAACTGCTATATACAATTTGGGCTGTAGGGAGGATCAAATCTCAATTCCTAAGATTTTTTAGGGACCAGACACCTTAAGATTATCAAAACTGCGGTTGACAACTTCAGTTTAACAACCAGTCTGGGAATAGTAAGCAGTAGAGAATTTCAATTTCAAGCATACACCATAGGAGTTCTCCAAAAATGGCTAGTGAAAAAAAAAAACCCTATTTGAAAAAAAAGATCTTAGGAAGGGCCATAGAACTTGACAATCTCATGAAAGTATAACTTGACAACCTTAGATGCATCAAAAGTCTTGTTACAAGGGATAAAGTACGTCATTTTTAGAGAAGCAATCCACTACAACAAAAATGGAGTCATGTTTCTTTGGAGTACGTTGTAGCCGTAGTACGAAATCCATACTAACTTCTTGTCAATGATAAATAGGGACGGGAAGAGGGATGTAGAGACCAATGTTTCTGCCTTTTTGCTTAGCCCGTCGAAAAGTGTTAATGTGCCAACTTACTTAGTGTATCGCCCCGAGCTCCGCGAACCCGGAGTGCCACGTGATGATCTTTTGCCATAAATTAACTAAAAGTTTGGCGGAAATAATTAACTTTTAAACATCACATTTATTATTGTGAACTTTAACGACAATAAAACTCATTTGAGTTAACTTAAGAAAATTGATTAAATCTTAAATCTCAAGTTTTTGAAAGAACTGAAATGACAAAGTACGTTAATAATGTTCAAATAAGTAAAAATTCAAAAGTAAATTAAATCGTTGCCGCCACCGCCCATCAATACCGATCCTCTCCGAAATCTGCAAAATCGTTAAAATAACGGAATGAGTATTTCAGATGAATACTCAGTAGACTCATCGTCAATAATTAATTTACAGAATAATTGAGCACATAATTATGCAATATATATACCGTGATATCATCATCATCATCATTGGCTCATTTTCTTGAAAAACCATAGGCTCTTTAAAATCATAGGGCATAGGTAGTCTCGTCTCATGCATTTAAGCACATAAGTTATGCATAACATTCTCATCTTATCTCATAAGAGATACTCATCTCTTCTCATGCATTAAAGCATATAAGTTATGACAAGCATAACAACATCATATATCTCATATAACATATTCTCATTTCATGCATTAAAGCATATAAATCATGTAAATCCACATAATACATGCAATTATAATTTAAACTAATTAATGGGGGCGAGCCTACCTCAATCTATCTCGAGTCATGTAAAAAGTGAAGCGGGGAGTAGCCTCAAGCTCTTAATCGTCAGTATGTTTCATTTACGCCAAAATAGAAAATAAGTTTTGAATTAGTATTTCGAAATTTTTAAAGTTTTAAAATGATAAAATAAAGTTTAGGAACTTAATTGGAATAAAGTGAAACTGAAAATAAGAATTTAAGGACCGAAATAAACTTTTGCAGCAATTAGGGACTAACTGTGAGAAAACAGAAACTTTATGGACTATTTTCTTTAAAACAGAACTTTGGGACTGAAATAAACAACTTTAAAAACTTAGGGGACTAAAGGATAAATTTCTAAAATAAAAAATAAAAATAAAAATATACCTCTCTCTTTCTTTGATTTACAGAGGAGAGAGAGAGAGGGACGACGGGAAGGGGCGAAATCCCTTCCTCCGATTCGGCCTGCGCGAGGTGGCAACGTCACCATCGCGTGGTGGTGTCGACAGTGTGGAGGTGGTGATGGGGTGATTTTGGCGTTTCGACCGAAGTTGACCGGAGCTTTGGGGCCTCGGATTGGTGGGTTTTCCGACGGTACTCCAGTGAGAAATGGGTATGGAGCTGAGGTAAGTTTATGGGTTTTCTTATTCCTTGGTTTTGGTGGCTTTTGATTTTGATTTTTGGGTTGACTGTGTGGTTACCGTTTTAGTGGTGCATGGCTGCCGAAATGGGGTGACTGGAATGTGGAAAACCAGTGAGGTTGGAGGTTGTGGGTGGCTCGAATGGCACCTTTGGGATGACGGAGTTGCTGTTTGGTATTGATGGTTCGAGTGGATGGCTGGCGAGTGGATGGATGGCGAGTGGAAATTGATGGCTGCAGTTTGTGTGTTTGCAGTCGGTGTTGGTGGTTCTGGGTTTCGACTGGTTTTGATTGTGTGAAATCTTCATGTCGCTGGTGCTAGAAACTGGTTCTAGCATCAACGTGATTTTCCAAGTATAAACACTGCATATGAATTACCCAGATTTGGTGTTGGCTTCGTGAGGTGTGAGGAGGGGTAAATGAGAGGTATATGAACAATAATTTTAGGGCACAAAAACCTAGGAGTTCAGTGGGCCAAGAATTTGGGCTAAAAGAATTTTCCTAATTGGGCTTAAGTGAATTGGGCCGAAAGAAATCAAGATTTGGACTAATAAAGTTTGGACTCTAATTAATAATATATCGTACTTAATATTATTAAAATTCGGATTTAAAATGATAAGGAATTTGATACTTTAAAATATTCGAGATTGGACTCGATTTGAATGAATTTAAATTGGTTTTATAACAACTAGACGAACATGCTTTCATTTTAAAATTCGGGGTTAAAACTTTGCGACACGTTTTTCATGATAATAATTTAAAATTCTTGGTCTCTACACTTAGCCACTTCTGTCTTTAGACTAGGCTAATAGAATTGAGTTTCAATTTCCTCTATGACCTTACCACGCCAAAAATGTTAGGCAAGCCACCGGCATGACTTCCCTAAACTATAAAGTCTCGCATTGAAGTCCTGCACAACCAATGGATCTAAAAGATAGCCCTCTTCAAGATAAATCCATCGGTAGTATCCAACTGCCCAATTTGCAAAGAAAGAAAAATATCTTTAAAATCGGGACATGGCTCATACCCTTCCTTAAGTCTTTCAGAACCTATGACCTTGACACTCATGATGGACAAAAAGGAGATACGACTGCTTAAAGTATCAAATGCTTGGTTTTAAACACCTTCCTTACGCTTCAAAATAGGCCTGTAAATATTTTATCCAATGACCATGCCTAAAATTCAACCATTACTGGGAATTAAGGAAGGAAGGGTCTCATGATCCGATAGAGGACAAATTCCTGGAGTAACAAGGAATGATGCTAATAGAGCACAACTTGTACAATTGCGTACAACTTCTTATCATAAGTCAAGTATCGTTGTTTAGTATCATTTAAGTTCTCACTAAAATAAGCAATCGGATGGTGTTCATGATTTAGGACTCCACCTATTCCTACCCCTGACAATCATAATCAACCTTAAAAAATTTGCAAAAATCAGGAAGTCGCATAACAGGAACTTTTATCATTTGATTTTTAATTAACTTAAAAGCTTTAGCTGCTTCCTGCGTCCAATAAAATTCTTCCCTCTTCATGCACATTGAGATCATCTCACACATGTTAGTTCTACACTTCATGCAACAAGCCTATATGGTAATGTGAAGAAATGTCATTTCTTCATCGATAGGGTTGTCCATTAGTTTACCCAAGAAAGTCATCATATCACGTAAAGGAGGCAACAGATAGGAAGATCCGTAGCCAAGGCATTTTGAAACTTTTGAAGAAATGATTGGACCTCAGAAGGGACCACTATTATTGGAGATTCCAGCAGAACCTCCATAACAACCACAACAAACACTATAGAATCATTCACGAGTGTATGCTCAAATTTTGTATGATTAATACGTATTCCTTTCCATTTCACAATTTTCTGGGCCAACCACAAGCCAATAGATTCTAATAGTAAAGGATTAAGGTAAATCTTCTTTTCATTGAACACAGAGGAACATGAATTGGATCGACTGCGGATGGTCACATCCAAATCTTTTTTTTGGTTAAGGTAAGTGGATTATAACCAAAAGTAATTCATGTACAAAAGCACAGGGGCATACCCCAAACCATAGAAACTATGCGGAGGACAGGCCCCCTACATAGACAAAACAACGACAAAAAACTAGAGAGTAGTTCCCTCTAGGTTACTCAAGAAAAAATTCCAACGTCCAAACCCAAAGAACGTTGAATCCACTTATTTTCCATAGTGGGATCCACATTACAAAGTGTATTAAACTTAGAAAAAACTGCAAACATAATATCATTGAAAACCAAGCTAGCATGCCTAGACGAGTGATCAAAGAAACGGGAATTTCTAACTCGCCAAATGTAGTAGACCATGGCTGCAAACATGGTTTTAATGACTGAATTTCGAAATGAATCAGCCCCAAATAGTTGTGCCATCCAACCTACAAGCTCTTCCCAAGGACGGTGAATGATAGGTATGTTACATTTACTACAAAAGAGCCTCTAGATCCACTCTGAATATGGGCAAGTAAAAAGGAGGTGAGCTGCATCTTCTTGATCACTCCCACAAAGAAGACATTTAATTTCCTCAATCAAACCAAGCCTCCAGAGCTTGCTTTGAGTATTTACTCCATTACAAAGAAAGAGCCACACAATGAAAGCACGACGAGGAATACGCTTACCAAACCAAACAAGTTTATGCCACGGAACCGCCTCCCTCCTATGCCGAAGAAACTCCCAAGCCAATCCAATAGTGAAATGCCCGTTCGGCTCACCAACCCATTGCATAATATCCGAAACAATTGGATTAGGGATGAAAGTAGAGGGAGTGGCGTGAATCACCTCCAACCAGTTAATAGATAAACCTAGTGGCCATCTCCAACTCATCCCATCAACAATGGCAGCCACCTTGGCATCCTTTCCTAACCCCGAATCATAAATAAGGCGATCTCCAAATAAACCATGTAAAGGGCCTAAAGGATGCCAATGGTCATGCCATAAGGAGGTAGCACGACCATTACCAACCTTGAACTTAAGCTTATTTCTCACCAAAATACGAAGGCTAAGCAACTTCCTCCACGTCGAAGAACAGTCATTCGGGCATTTAACCTCCTAAAAACTCCTACCCTTCAACAAATAAGTGTGTATCCAAGAAGACCAAATCGAGAGAGAAGAATCTGTGAGAAGGTACCAAATATGCTTCATCATAGCTGCCTTATTCCACAAAACCAGATTCTTTACCCCTAAACCCCCTTCCTCTCTTGGCATACATATGCGCTTCCAAGCCACCTTAGCACCACTACGAGTAAGAGCACTTCCTTTACACAGAAATGACCTAAGAGTGGTCTCCACCTTCTTAGTGACTGCCTTAGGGAGAATAAGAAAGAAGACCAATACACTTGGATAGAGAAAAGAACGAACTTAATAAGCTGGAGTCTCCCGGCATAAGACAAAGTACGAGAGGTCCAACCTTTAGCCCTTGCCACAATACGCTCCACCAATACATTACAATCCAAAGCTCTCAATTTAGTAGCAATGAGTGGAACGCCAAGATAACGAACCGGAAGTGAACCCTCCCTATAACCAAGAGAATGGATCAGGTCCTTAAGATGTACATCCACCTCACAAGCAAAAAGATTGCTCTTATCCGGATTAGGTGTCAACCTAGAAAGCTCCTCAAACTTATTGAGCACACCACCAATCAAGAGTACCGAATCAACTTCCGCCCTACTAAAAATCAATAAGTCATCCGCAAAGCAAAGGTGGGATATTTTTCTCTTTGTCACATCTCCAATGGAACTTAAACCCATCACCTTGAGTCATACGCCCCATGAGACCAGAGAATACCTCCATAGCAAGAACAAATAAATAAGGGGACATTGGGTCACCTTGACGAAGACCTCTCACACTCTTGAAAAAACCATGAAACTCCCCATTGATGGCCACAGAAAATTTCGGAGTTGAGATACATTCCGACACCCAAGAAATCATTTTCTCCGGGAATCCAACAATCCGCAAAACCTACAATATGAAATCCCATCGCACCATATCATAAGCTTTCATAAGATCAACTTTGAAAAGACATCTTGGAGCTCCCTTATTCTAATGATAATTCCTCAAAAGTTCTTGAGAGAGAAGGATATTATCACTAATACGCCTTCCTTCCACAAAAGCGGTTTGTTGAGGACCAACAATACCAGACAGTACTTTTTTGATTCGGTTAGCAAGTATCTTAGCAATGTATTTATAGATCGTATTACAACAAGAAATGGGACAGTAGTCCTTAACCTGAGTGGGATTAGGAACCTTAGGCACAACAACAATCGAGGTAGCATTTACCTCCTTAAGAAGCCGACCAGAGTGGAAAAAAGATCGAATGGTCGCAAGAACATCGTCTCCAACGATACTCTAAGCCCTCTTAAAGAAAGCAACATTAAAGCCATCCGGACCCGGCGCTTTATTCTCTTTCAAGGCAAAAAGAACCGCTTTAATCTCCTCATCCGATACCTCCTTTCTAAGTTCACACCCTTGTGCTTCGAAAATGCACGAAGGTAGAACATGCTTCATAGCCTCCAAGTCGAGGGGAGACTCACGAGCTGGTCTAGATAGAAGCGTGGAGAAAAATTCCACAAAAGTGTCCTTTACTGTGCCTGGTTCCTCCACCCTACTCCCATCCTTACATTGATACAATCTTACTTTTGCTATGATGATGCTTCATGGACTTAAAGAAAAATCTGAAGTTTTGATCTCCTAGTTTGAGCCATTGGATACGAGATTTTTGCTTGAAAAAACTCTCATCATCTCTACTCAAAGTAGCATATGTCTTTACCACCTCCACTTCCGCCTCAATAAGTCTCACATTTAATGGATTTTGTTGAACCAAGGCTTGAATCTCCTCCATCTTTGCCTTAGCAGCCCCCACACGAGAAGGTAGATGAGAGAACACGGAGATTTAACCTTTTAAGTTCAATCTTCAAGTTCTTCATCTTTGAACACAACCTATACATAGGTGTACCAACAATAAAACCTGACCAAACCCTATCAACCAAAGGCATGAAATCAGGATGCTCTCCCCAATAATCAAAGTATTTAAAAGGAGTCTGCTTAATGGGAAGCGCCCAAGTTTGACAACAATAGGGGAATGATCTGAAACTCCAGAGGGAAGAAAATTAGCTTCAGATCCTGAAAACGCACCATCCCAATGTAGGTTAATAAGAGCTCTATCCAACTTTCGAAAAATAGGCTTGTCCCGCCGTCGGTTACTCCAAGTAAAAAAACAACCTCCGTAATGGAGGTCCTCCAACCCTGACTCAATCACGCAATCTTGAAGGTCTTGTTTCCAAGACGGCTAGTCATTCGAACTACTAAGACACTCATCTTGACGACGCACTGCATTAAAATTCCCAAGAATCAACAAAGGAGAGTCGTCAAAATTATCTGCTTGCATCCGAATATCATTCCAAAGCGCCATTCTCCCACTAAGAGTGTGTTTCCCATACACAACGGTAACATAGCAGCTCAGCAAAGTCGATGAAAATTCCACGTGGCAATGCATAGCTTGATCAGAAGAACCAACAACTGTCACCTTCACCATGCTAGGGTCCCAACACACCCAAATACGACCCCTAGAACAATGAGCATAATTACCCTCAAACAATGAGCATAATTACCCCAATCGCTGCACTATTCACCTCTAAGACCTTAGTCTCCACAAGGCCACAAAAACAAAGCTTCTGATTTTGTAACAAATTCCGAACCTCCCTATGTTTCATGTGGTCATTCAAACCCCTAACATTCCAACATCCAATGAACATTAAAAAAGATGGGAAAATGTGAGCACGTACCTCTATAGACTAACTCCACCGACCCCTTCTAGGGGAGTGGTGTTTCTTGCCCTTCCTTTTGCCCATTGAGCCCTTCTTTTTCTTCTTCTCTAGGGAATCAGTCACCTTTACAGCCAAGGAATTAGGAGAAGATTGAAAAGAGGAGTCTGAATCATCCTCACAACGCATATCCTCGGGTTCAGTACCATCCACATCCACAAGCAAAGAGTCCACCCTAGGAACCACCAGCTCACCCGGTTACACACTTATGTCATTCTCAGTTGGCGCATGAATAGCTAAAGGCTTGGAACTACTATCAAACACAACACGTTGCAAGTCACTCTTAGTTAGAGAGCTCTCCATCCCGGCAATCGAAACCTTCTTCCCTTTCATTTTTCGTTTGACATCAACCCAAGCTTTCTCAACATCCTCCTTCATAACTATCTCTTGATTCACCTTAGAGACTTGCACCCATTTTTTGGACTACTTAACGCCCACCTGTTGCTGACTTTGTTGCATACAATGACCTTTGACAAAAAACACCACACGAACTGATCGGGGTCCACTCAAACTCCACATGCACAGTGATCCAATCACCGTTTGGACAGTACACGTCAAAGTCTATAATCAGCTCCTATGAAGCATCAATTTCCACACACACTCTAGCAAAGCTAAGCCTCTTCTTTGAGAGTGTAATCTTATCTGCATAGAGAGGTATACCCACAGCACTTGTTACAAAATTCTGTCCCTTAGGAGTTCAATATTTAAATGGAACATTCACAAGCCTTACCCAAACCGGCACCCTCTTAAACTCCTCTTTATCTAATTGCAGATTGGGCTGCCATTTCTTTAAGACAAGAGGGTAATTAACCATATGCCAAGGAGCACGATCAAGAATATTGGCCGCTTGATCAATGGTTTCAAATTTAAACAAAAACACTCCATGATCAGTTGATAGCACCTCCTTAAGCCCAATCCTTCCCCATAGCTTCAAGGCAATGGAGTTAACCACTGGATAAGGAAGCCTCTTCCCAATAAAATACCCAATTAAGGTCGACCTCCACTCTTCACACCCCTCCTCCACAACCTCCATGGGAGGTCGGACCTTCACTCTCCCATCCTCCTTACTTGGTTGAAAGAAATCCAGATTAGAGGCAACCTTCAGCCTCCGTCGAAGTCCCACACACAACAGAAGCAAAAGAGGACGAAATGTGGGCCTTAAGAGCCCCAGGATCCAAATTCGTATGGTCTCCATGAAGAGGTGATTGGGCTGGATTTTGGGGTTTAACTAAGCCCATTTTAGCGTTGAAATCACCCCTAGCCAGTGAGTCTATTGACCCAAGGGCTCCAGCGTAATCTGCACCCCTGCCATTTAGATTTAAATCCAAATCAGCAGACTTTAATGAATGCTCCAAGGAACGAAATGTTCCATGTTGAGCCTCCAACACATTAGGACAATTAGAAGAACCTTCCTTTGAGGGAAGCTGCAATCTAGGACCTCCATAATTAGCATGCACGAGCTGGCTAGGGTTAGAGAAACCCACACCCTTGTGCCACCCAACACCACCCACGTTTTCTCCACCACTCCTCGCCGTAGAACTATCCTCCGTCGATGCCGCACAACCATCCACTGTCGCTCCACCACCCAAGGATTCCTCAATTATATCCAGGTCAGTCGAGCAAGAATCCATTTTAGTAATGAAACCCACTGGAACCAAGGCAGAATCCTCACCTTGACCAAAACCTCCTCCATTGACGACCAGCATCTCATTAGACGAAGCAAGGGAACCTCCTTGCATGGCCATGAATAAGAAAAACAATAAATAAAACTATTTTTCCAATTGGTTAATGAAACCAATCCGAAAAAAATCACAACCAGAAGCAAGAACAATGGAAATGATGATTATTTTAGTAAGGGATCAAGGAATAATCACCATAGGAAGAAGAGAAAAAAAAAGGGAGAGAGAAGAGAGAGCAGAAAGCATTTTTCCCTCATCAATTCGGTTTAAAAGCCAGATTGAAATATCAAAGTTTGAAGTCACATCCAAATCAAACAACCAAAGAAGACTAAGAATGACATGCCTAACATCCATATATGATCCTTATACTCAAAAAATTGAATAGGTACCATACAACGTTCTTTCAGCACTATAGAAGAAGTGTCAACCAAAGAGAAGTTATATGGGTAAAGGTGAGGGACTAGTTTCAACCCAAGATGGGATACTGTAGCTATAGAAACCGCATTGATGCAACTACCACTATCCACAATAATTTTACAACCCTTATGATTGATCTTGATGTAAGTATGAAAAATGGCATGAATGCTAATCATTTTCATCTTTAGGTTGGTAAGGGTACAACGTACAACACTTAACTAGAGGTGTCGAGGCCAACGACC
Source organism: Osmanthus fragrans (assembly GCA_019395295.1). NCBI lineage: Eukaryota > Viridiplantae > Streptophyta > Magnoliopsida > Lamiales > Oleaceae > Osmanthus > Osmanthus fragrans. The sequence continues at coordinate 22,033,386 of CM033344.1, read as the reverse complement.
ACAGGACCTAGACCCATATGAAGGGTATGAATAACACCTACGAAGGTATTCCCATTATCATCCAAATCATCAAACTCTTCAAACTTAGGCTCATAGACTTGATAGAAAATGGCTTACCTACGATATCCTTCATTTCCCCATTGACTAAGGGAGCGCTAGGACATCTGGAGGAGATATGGCTGAAGCCCTTACAGTTGAAGCAGTGCAAGCGAGAAGAAGTCCTTGCATTTTAGGAGCTTTACCTTTATTTTCCAACATAGGAGAAGCATTAGATGGGAGAGGCCTAGAAGGGACTTAACAGGAGGAGGTGGAGAGGATGAGATGGAAGGACAAGCTTGCGTTTAAGATCATCTCTTAGGCCATGTCTGAACCTACTTAAAGTCATAGCTTCATCCTTAACGATATGACATTGCATTCGAAATTCATCAAATTGAGTACCACGTCAGTCACTAGATGATTTCCATTCCACTGTTCCAACAAATTAGCCCTGTAAGATTGGGATAAGTAATTCTCTTGAAGTCGATGATTCATTTCCTCCCGACTTCCAACAGGAGGTGCCCTACGCCTATGAAGGAGATCCTCAACACTTTCCCAAAAGAATTGAGTAGTGCAAGTTAATTTCAAACTGGCCAATTGGACTCATGTCCCTATTACATTGAGTAAAGATTCTAGAGTCTAAGTAGTCATCGAAAGTAGAAGCATCTAATTTGATATTTCTAAAGTAACACTCTTCTAGCGAGGAAGAGAAAGAATACTGTGGCAGTCACGGCCTCGTTCCTGCTCACGATCTTGATCTCCATCCCTTCTTCAATCATGTTGAAAATGTTGTCGATGATGATAGTGTCCATTGTGGGAATGCTTTTGAGTTATATGCGTTCGTCGAATGAGGGGCTTGTTCAAAGTTGTTCAACCTCTGTCAGGTCTCTCTTCATGAGTAGCAGCCATCTCAGTTTGGACAATCGATAATTGAGTCTATAATTGTTGTTGATTAGTCCCAAGTTGAGCCAATTGTCGGGTGAGTGCATAAAATTGGGAAAGCATATTGTACTAACACTAGAGGTGATAGGACGACCATTATGCAAACACATGCAACGTAATACCAGCTAAATGAAGTGTATAGAGATCAACAAACAGGGCGTAAAGGTAATTTAAATAACAACCTGAGAATTAAAATATTTATTTTACTTTTTTGGGATTATTTAAATCCTGTTATGACAAGCTAATACTATTGATGTATTTATAATAACAAAGCACGGGTCAAATACTTATCAAAATCTAATCACTTAAAATAAGTTCGAATTTAACAAAGTCTATGGGTTCAGTGATGTGATATTAGGTAAAAGTAGAATAATAGCATCACAAAGAATTAATCTATGTAGTTTTAGAATAAAACAGTAATAAAAACCATCGATAAATAAAAATAATAACACCTCTTTTTGTTTGTTGAAGTAACTCAGGCAGTCAATCCAGTTACACTTTCAATTCAAACACCCCTTTTTGTTCGTTGATTTTAGGTAAAATTACACTTTCAATTCAAACAAACAAACTGGGCATAACCGAGGCCCAAGCAAAGAACTCAATAAAAGGCAGAGAGGCTTGCGGCGGTTCACCATTGGAGAAGATGAAGTTCGACGGTGGTGGCTAAAGAGCCGGTGTGACTGAACGAGGTGGAGAAGTCTAGTGGCGGTTTGAATCGATTTTTTTAGTTGGCTGGTTGTCGGTGCGAGAATAAAACGATGAGGGAGATGAGTTGCTGTATGTTGGGGTTTGGGCCTATTGGATTATTAGAACAGTTGGTGGTGTTGGGTTACTTATATATTGGATTTGGCGGCTGATTTTTTTGCTAGTATTGAAAGGTGTTGGTTAATAAGAAGTTGCAGGTTACTTGTATAGTCTGTAGTTATCTCAAATTTTTTGGGGCGTGACAATCCCTCTCCTCTTGAGAATTTCATCCTCGAAATTCATTCAAATAACACAGGAAAATTTTCTTTCATTTCATTTATTTTCATAGGTTTCTTCTTCCATAACATCACTAAGACAGTACTTTGACGAATGGAACTTCTTTACTTCAAAAACGCTTTGTTTCCTTCATTAATGTCTTATCTGGACTCTCTTCATATGTTAAGTGATGCGGATATCCTTTATTGGGCCTTTGTTGAGGCCATTTATTTTATACTTTATTGTCTTCTTCTTAGATCATTACCACTTCATGCACAAGGAATTTTTTTTTTTAACTCTATGAATTGATGAAGCCTTCACCATTCTTTTCATACCAATAACCACCTTTTACAGCAAAATTAGTCCATATGTTTCTTTTATTTTTGAGGTAAGTTTCAATATGTTTAGCATAGGAAATGGTGGCTGACTTTTGCTTCAATCTTCATTGAGTCTAATTCTCATCTTCTTCATTGAGTCTTCATCTTATTCGTCAAGTCTCAATCATTTTCTCGACTCTTCATCATCTTCTTGAGTCTTTTACATGAATAAAAATACCAATAACATTCAAGAATTGTTTTTTGCATTAAATTTAGTGCATCAATACAAATTTTTTTATTTATTTATTTATTTTTTTTTTTTATCTTTCTTGTTTTTGTTGATTTTTCCGTGTTAGTGTCCAAAAAAAAAATGAAAATTCTCGAAAATAATTACAGCAAAAAAAGAAAGAAATTTCAAGCCAAAAAGAGGCTTATTTGATTTGAAGAAACATTTTCTTGAAAATTCTTGAAGTGCAATTCCTTTCAAGAAATTGGCTCAAAACCTAAATCATCCATTGGTTTTAATATTTTGTGGAAAAGGAATACAATCGATTTCAAGATAACAATTTCTTGAAATTCTTGGTTGTGTTTTCATTCCTCCGTTTCTTGAGTCCTTTTCCGCCCTTCTTAAATTCCTTGTTTGATGTAGACCCACTTAGTTACCCACGAAATCAATGGAGAAAAGAAGAAGAAATTCGGATTTCTTGCTGTATTGTGAAGAAGAAGATCAGATTAGAAGCCTAAGGAAACTAATTCCTTAAAACCCCAACCTTGAGATGCCACAAAGGTTGATCACTCATTTGATAAGTCAAAATTCTAGCATTCAATCAAGAACACAAGAAGGTAAAGCAAAAACTTTTCTTTCTAACTTCAAATTCGTTCATTGCCCTTCAAAATACATGGATGCTGGTTTATATAACTAAAATGCCCTAACTAAGTGAAGAGAGAACGAAATGAGCCTAAGGAAAATGTGGGTTGGGCCCAATTGATCAAAACACACGAAAATGGGCCTTAAACAATTACAAGACTAAAGTTAAAATTCCTAATTAATCCTTGCAATCTTCTTGTCCTTCCAGATTTATCCCTTGGTCAAAAAGATAAGTGACCATCCTTGGTGACGCTTTGGAATCTTCAAATTTAGTTTTAGAATCCTTTTGCGTGGCCTCTTTGTATTGCATTTCCATGATCAAGCCTTGCAATGCCTCTTTCATCCTCTTTGTCCTTGCCCTGGTCATTGGACCGCCAATTCCTTGCAAAGGGTCCTGAAAATATTTGGGAACATCAACTCGGTCAGCACGTCGATCTCTATTATTCCCCTCCTCTTTAGAAGGATTCATCCTCGAATCACCTACATCAAACAAAGATAAATCAGCAACATTAAAAGTTGCACTAACATTTCCATAATCGCTTGGCAAATCTAGCTTGGAGGCATTATCATCGATCCGCTCCAAGACTTGGAAGGGTCCATCTCCTCGAGGCTGGAATTTTGATTTCTTTTGTGTGAGAAATCTCTCCTTACGCATGTGCACCCAAACCCAATCACCGGGTTGGAAGACAACCTTCAAACACCCCTTATTGGCTTGTTTAGCATATTGCTCATTCTTTCTTTCAATGTTGGCTTGAACTCTTGCATGTTCCTTCACAAAATCTGCCTTTTTCTTACCATCAAGATTAGCATGCTCATTAGTAGGTAAAGGTAAAATATTCACAGGTGTTAAAGGATTAAAGCCATAAACAATTTCGAAAGAAGAAAATGAAGAAGTGGAATGAACAGTCCTATTATATGCAAACTCAACATGTGGCAAACACTTCTCCCACTCCCTTAAGTTCTTTTGAATTATAGAATGCAATAAAGTAGTGAGTGTTAATAAACTACTTTAGTTTGACCATCCGTTTGAGGATGTGTAACAGTAGAGAATAGCAATTTAGTTCTTAAGTTATTCAACAAAGTGCGCCAAAAATGACTTAGGAACTTGACATCTCTATCACTAACAATTGTTTTAGGCAACCCATGCAAACGAACCACTTCTTTAAATAACAAATTAGCAATATGTGTTGCATCGTTGGTTTTAGAACACGCAATAAAATGAGCCATTTTACTAAACCTATCAACAACAACAAATATGCTGTCCTTACCACTTTGAGTCCATGGATATATCTTGCCAAGGTTGAGTAGGCACTGGTGGTATACAAGCCATGTAGTCTAACTTTAGATTTTGATTGCCTACATGTAATGCACTTATCACAAACAGATTGCACATCATGCTTCATGTTTGGCCAATAAAAATGCTCTCGTAATATATCTAAAGTTTTTTGAACTCCAAAGTGACCCATCAAACTTCCCCCATGACTTTCCCTAACAAGCAACTCACGACCAGAACAAATAGGCACACACAATTTATCTTTCTTAAATAAAAACCCTTCATGCCTATAAAATTCACCAGACGCACACTTATCACATGCATTCCATACTTGGCCGAAATCAGAATCATTGGCATACAAATCCTTAAGCAATTCAAAACGAAGTAATTTAGTTTGCAATGAAGTAAGTAATGCGTACCTCCTAGACAATGCGTCAGCCACAACGTTTTCTTTCCCATGCTTGAATTTGATTACAAAAGGAAACATTTCTATAAACTCCAACCACTTAGCATGTCTTTTATTAAGCTTACCTTGGGTCTTCAAGAACATCAAGCTCTCATGATCGGAATGAATGATGAATTCCCTCAGCCACAAGTAATGCTGCCATGTTTGAAGAGTTCTCACTAACACATAAAGCTCCTTGTTGTAAGTAGGATAATTCATCGCTGCCCGCCTAACTTTTCACTAAAATAAGCAGTTGGTTTCGAATCCTGTATCAAAACAGCTCCTATTCCAATTCCAGATGCATCACATTCTATCTCAAAAGCTTTATCAAAGTTGCCTTTAAACACAACAAAGGTGCATTAGTTAGCTTATCTTTCAAAGTTTTGAAAGCTTGATCATGTTCATCATCCCATTTAAAAACAACACTATTTTTAACAAGTTCATTCAAAGGTGCAGCAATAGAACTAAAATATTTAACAAACCTTCGACAAAAACTTGCTAAACCATGAAAACTTCTCACCTCGTTGGCATTCATAGGTGTAGCCCTTATGGCTCTTACCTTTTCTTCATCAACACTAATACACTGCAAACTAACGACAAATCCAAGAAACACAATAGATTCCATGCAAAACGTGTACTTCTTAAGATTAGCATACAATTGGTGCTCTCTCAAAACACTAAACACAGCTTGCAAGTGTTTCACATGTTCATCCAAATTTTTGCTATAAACTAAAATATCATCAAAGTAGACTACCACAAATTTTCCCATGAAAGCATGCAAGACATCTCATGAATGTACTAGGTGCATTAGATAAACCAAAAGGCATCACTAACCACTTATACAATCCATATTTAGTTTTAAATGCAGTTTTCCATTCATCCCCCTCTTTCATGCGAATCTGATAATAGCCATTCTTTAGATCAATCTTAGAAAACAATTGAGAGCCATGCAATTCATCAAGCATAGCATCTAGTCTGGGGATAAGGTGTCTATACTTTACCGTTATCTTGTTAATAGCTCGGCAATCCACACATGCACCATGTCCCGTCTTTCTTTGGAACTAGGAGGACCGGAACCGAACATGGGCTAAGACTCTCTCTTACAAACCGCTTTTGCATCAGCTCATCCACTTGCCTTTGTATCTCCTTCATTTCCTCGGGATTAGCTCTATAAGCAGGCCGATTTGGTATCATACCAGGTATAAAGTCTATCTGATGCTCAATTCCTCTTAAAGGAAATCCATGGGGGATATCCTTAGGAAATAGGTCTTCAAAGTCCTGCAATAAAGACACACAACACTAGGCAAAGAAGAGTTAAGATCACTAGTAGAAAAATAAACATCCTTGTACATACAAGCACATGTTGTCTTGCCATCACCACACTTTTGGCCTCATGTTTTTCATCAAGTGCACTCATTCTTTTATTTTTCTCTCTTCTCTTCCTATTTGTTTGCTTTTCTCACCTTTTTGCTCACTTTTCTCTCCATTTTTTCTCTCGACCTCACTTGCTGTCCTTTTATTTTCCTCTTGCTCACACTTTTGTTTTTTCCCCCCTCATTTTACACTCTTTTGTTATCCTAATCTGGCCCTCATAAGCTTGCGAAGGCTTGAGAGGAGCTAATACAACTTTTCGGTTGTTCATTACGAAAGAATACTGATTTTTATACCCATCATGTGAAACCCTCCTATCAAACTGCCATGGTTGGCCAAGCAATATATGACCAGCATACATCGGTGCTACATCGCAAAGAACCTCATCCTAGTGGCAATTGAAAATGGTACCCGAACTTGCTTGTTTACCTTCACTTATCCACAATCATTCAACCATTGTAGCTTTTATGGTTTAGGATGCATTTGCCACCTCAAATTCAACTTTTCTACGAACAAAGTACTAGCAACATTAGTACAACTCCCACTATCAATAATCTGCGCACACACCTTATCCTTCACGTGGCACCTTGTGTGAAAAATATGCTCATGTTGCTCCTCATCTCCTTCATCTTTAGGCTGTATACTCAAGGCCCTCCTTGTAACAAGTAATTCTCCTTGCACAGGTTCCTCCACTTCAACATTTGAACAATCCTCCAAGGGTGGCATCTCATACACTTGAGCTAGCACTTTCGATTTCTCCATTTGCCTGTACAACCATAACCCTTTTATTTGGGCATTCAGAAGCAATATGTCCAAATCTTTGGCATCTAAAACACTTAATATCACGTGACCTAGTAAGAGTTTTAGTTTCAGGTTTTCCTTTAGGAACAACAACCAAATCCTTTGACTTTGCTTCTTCTTTTGATTTAATGGTAGCTTTGTTGTCCTTCCAATTTGATTTCCGCGAAGAGCTAGAAGACGAACCAGATCTGAACCTCTTGGACTTGATTTGCTGTTCCACTTTAATGGCTTTGTGTAGTAACTCTTCCAACTCTCCATAATGTTGCAACTCAACCACATCAGCTATCTCCTTATTCAATCCGGCAATAAACCTAGCCATTGTTGCTTCATTGTCTTCCTCTATGCTTGCTCTATTCATGGCAATTTCCATTTCCTTATAATAATCCTCTACGCTCATGGAACCTTGAACCAGCCCTTGCAACTTCCTATACATACTAATGGATGGGTATAAACCTCTTGCGCATCACCAACTTCATCTCTCCCCATGACCGAACAGGCCTCTCACCATTCCTACGCCTATTGATCACCAATTGATCCCACCATATACTTGAATAATCTGAGAACTCCACGGCTGCTAGCTTTACTTTCTTCTACTCGGAGTAATCGTGACAATCAAATACGTGCTCAACTTTTCTTTCCCACTCTAAGTATAAATCTGGATCATTCTTTCCTTGAAAAGTCGGAATTGTCATCTTTATACTGCCCATATTGTTATCTCTTTTGGAGTCAACCTTCTTGTCCCGTTTATAATTTGTTCTCTCCTCTTCGGAATCAACTTCATCTTCTTTATCGAACTTATGTCTTCTATGGGACCTAGATCCGGAAGAGGACTCCAAATCATCCAATCTCGTATTCAACAATCTAAATTGATCATTAACAACCTTCATGAAGAATTTCATGTTGAGTTCTTGTGTTTCCCCTCCTTCCTCAATCATGATTTTCAACCTGCAAAACGAAACAAGATAGAAGGTGTTGTTCCTCACACAATCCCCCACGTGTTTGTACTCAAAATTAGATTGTTATCACTCGTGTTTCACTCTATTTTTGGCTTTTTTCTTGTTGATGTTCTCTCTTGCTTTTTACCACTCAAAAGCCAAGCCGGCTCCTTTATGTTCTTAACTGAATCAAGACTTCAACAAATCTCTAGAAGCAACCAAATAGATGGTGACCATTTTAACAAAATCAGAATTGTTTTTTTTTTTTTTTTTTTTTTTTTTTTTGAGTCATAACTACAGCAAAGCTCACAATAGGAGGAAACTAATTCAACCATAACATGAACCCAAATTTGAAGGATCAGAATTCAACAATAACAAGAACTCCTGCGAAACACACAAATTTGAGATTGAATCAACCCTTAGGAAACGTGATCAAAGAACAACAATGGAAACTTTTAGAACCCCAAATTTAGGCACATTTTTTTTTTAAAAATCACGAACGAAAATTAATAAGGAACATGAATCAGAGCTTAAGAGTGTGTTTGATAGGCATTATTTGGAAAAAATGAATTTTGAAATAGTGATATGATGGGAAAATGTGTGGTTGAAAAAGAAGGAAAAGTTATTGATGTGATGAAAAATATTATTTTATTGAAAAATATGTGATTAAAAATGAGTAGAAGAATGAGAATGAAAATGAAAATGGGAATCAAACAGGGCCTAAATCAACAAGGGATAGCAACCTTGAACAAAGAACAAGAATGGGAAACTTTTAGAACCCAAATTCTGCCATTTTTTATTTTTTTTTTTTTTTTTGTTTTTTTTTTTAAGAACGAAAATCAGATATATGAAAATCAGATAACCTGATTCCAACAACTCAAAAGAAGGCTCCGATACCAGATGATGTAGACCCACTTAGTTACCTATGAAATCAATGGAGAAAAGAAGAATAAATTCGGATTTCTTGATGTATTGTGAAGAAGAAGATCAGATTAGAACCCTAAGGAAACTAAGTCCTTAAAACTGGGACCTTGAGATGCCACAAAGGTTGATCACTCCTTTGATAAGTCGAAATTCTAGCATTCAATCAAGAACACAAGAAGGTAAAGCATTCTAACTTCAAATTCGTTCATTGCCCTTCAAAATACATGGCTGCTGGTTTATATAACTAAAATGCCCTAACTAAGTGAAGAGAGAACGAAATGGGCCTAAGGAAAATGTGGGTTGGGCCCAATTGATCAAAACACACGAAAATGAGCCTTAAACAATTACAAGACTAAAGTTAAAAATCCTAATTAATCCTTGCAATCTTATTGTCCTTCCAGATTTATCCCTTGGTGAAAAAGATAAGTGACCATCCTTGGTGACGCTTTGGAATCTTCAAATTTAGTTTTAGAATCCTTTAACGTAAAGGTATTGCATTTCCATGATCAAGCCTTGCAATGCCTCTTTCATCCTAAAGGTCCTTGCCCTTGTCATTGGACCGCTAATTCCTTGCAAAGGGTCTTGAGAATATTTGGGAACATCAAATTGGTCAGCACCTCGACCACCTCGATCTCTATTAATGGGCCTAAGGAAAATGTGGGTTGTGCCCAATTGATCAAAACACACAAAAATGGGCCTTAAACAATTACAAGACTAAAGTTAAAACAACCGTGCTACTTGTACAACATTGATTGACAACAATGGTTGACAATCACTCCCATGGGAGGGGGACCCTTGATGAATAAAAAAATCGTGGGCCCTCCTTCATGTGAGATGATTGTGAACTATTGTTGTCAACCAATGTTGTACAAGTAGCAAAATTCAAGTTAAAATTCCTAATTAATCCTTGCAATCTTCTTGCCCTTCTAGATTTATCCCTTGCACAAAAAGATAAGTGACCATCCTTGGTGACGCTTTGGAATCTTCAAATTTAGTTTTAGAATCCTTTAGCACAACCTCTTTGTATTGCATTTCCATGATCAAGCCTTGCAATGCCTCTTTCATCCTCTTTGTCCTTGCCCTAGTCATTGGACCGCCAATTCCTTGATAAGGGTCCTGAGAATATTTGGGAACATCAACTCGGTCAACACCTCGATCTCTATTATTGTTCTTGCGGGCTTTAACCTCACAAAGGCTGAAATCTTTGATTGAGATCAATTAATTCCTTAGAGAACATGAAAGGAGGCATTGAAGAGGAAAATATAATAGAGAGGAAAACAATGAAGCCCTCATGATGAGAGCCATATAACAACATATCGAGCGGATGAATGTGGAATTTGGAGAAATTAGATGAATTTTTAATGTTGGGATGCAAGGTAGGAGTGATCCTAGAGTTCAATTTTATGATGAGAACGATTTGGGTAGTGAGAATGAGGATGATGAATTATTAGATACCAAAGTGGGTAGGATGAGAGAGAGACGAGAAAGGACACCTAGAGTCCTAGAGATTTGCAGGAGATAGGGTAGCTTGGAATGATCCGAGGTATATTTAGAGTGGGAAAAGAAGTTGTAGTTGATATTGATTGCCATATCTATTTGGAGGAGAAAAGTGTGAAATTAGTGGGCTATGTTTACCGACTAAGCAATTGATTATATGGTGGGATCAATTAGCAACAAGTAGGAGGAGGAATCGTGAGAGGCCTATTGAAAAATGGGGTGAGCTTCATCTATCAAGAGGAAGAGATTTGTGCCAAATCACTATAATAGGGATCTTTATAAAAAGATTCAAAGCCTTAGTCAAGGTTTGAGGAGTGTGGAGATAATTTTGATTAGGGAAAATGTTGAGGAGGATTGGGAAGCCACAATGGCTAGGTTTTCGAATGGTTTGAATAAGCTACAATGGATAGGTTTTTTGATCGGGAAGCCACAATAGTCAATATAATCGAGCTACAACATTATGTGAAGTTGGAGGATATGTTGTATGTTGCTATGAAACTGGAGAGGAAATTAAAAAGGAAAGGAGAAGCTAGGTATTCTTCGGGTTCTTCGTGTTCTAATCCTCTTTGGAAATCGATGTGCGATAGTAATAGAAGTGATGAGGCTGTTTTAAAGTTTAAGACAGGATCACCAAGGAAAAAAGAGTAACTAGCAAAATAAAACCCAAGGCGGATCAACCTTCTAGGAATAGGAATATCAAGTTATTTAGATGCTTAGGATTGGGGCATATTGCTTCTCAACGCCCAAACAAAAGGGCTATGATCTTGCGTGATAATGTGAAAGTGGTGAGTGAGAGTGATGATGAGATGCTCGAATTGGAGAATGCTAGTGATGTGATGGGGCAGAGTACCCAGTGGTAGGTGAAAGCACTTGTTATGAGGCATGCTCTCAGTACACAAATCATGGTGGATGACATGGAGCAGCAAAGGGAACAACTTTCATACTAGGTCTAATGTCAACAATAATACGGTATGTAGTATGATTATTGATGGGGAGGGGGGAGTTGTACCAATCTTGCTAGTACTACCCTTGTAGAAAAATTGGGTAACTATGCTAAAACATCCTAGATTTTATAAGTTGCAATGGTTGAATGAATGCGGAGAGGTTGGGGTTAATAAGCAAGTCTTTGTGAGCTTCACAATTGGAAAGTATAGCAATGAGCTGATGTGTTACGGGAACAAAATAAGGTACAGCTTTGTCAAATATCGAAAATCTGTTACTCACCATTAACATTGAAACAGGTCCTTGAGGATAATTAAAACTGAGAGGTGCGGAAGAGAGGCAAAAGGAAAGTGGCACTTATACCTAAAAGATTTTTAGTGAGGTGACTGAAATTAAAGAGAAAAGAGTGGAGTCATAAGAGAGAAAAGAGATAGAGCCTTCAAAGAGAAGAATAAAAAATGTAACATACCTATCATTCACTGCCCTTGGGAGGAGCTTGTAGGTTGGATGGTACAACAATTTGGGGCTGATTCATTTCGAAATTCAGTCATTAAAACCATGTTTGCAGCCATGGTCTACTACATTTGGCGAGAGAGAAATTCTCGTTTCTTTGATCACTCGTCTAGGCACGCTAGCTTGGTTTTCAATGATATTATGTTTGCAGTTTTTTCTAAGTTTAATACACTTTGTAATGTGGATCCCACTATGGAAAATAAGTAGATTCAACGCTCTTTGGGTTTGGACGTTGAAATTTTTTCTTGTACTACCTAGAGGGATGGTCTTCTAGTTTTTTGTCGTGGTTTTGTCTATGTAGGGGGGCCTGTCCTCCGCATAGTTTCTATGGTCTGGGGTATGCCCCTGTGCTTTTGTACATGATTTACTTTTGGTTATAATCCACTTACCTTAACCAAAAAAAAAAAAAAAAAAAAAGAATAAAAAATGAGTTTCTGTGCAAATGAGAGTGAAGTAAATAGGCTTTTAGTGAAAACCCAACCATTGATATTGTTGGTTTAAAAGGAATCATACCTCAATTTGAAGAAACTAACCAACCCCTCTCTAGTTTGGCTATTTCTTTGTTGCATGAATTTGGAGGCCTATTCTTTGAAGACATGCCTAGTGGGTTGCCACATATTCAAGGCATTGAGCATCAGATTGATTTTATACCTGGACTTGTTATTCCAAACCTGCTAGATTATAGAAGTAATCCCGAGGAGACAAAGGAACTTCAAAGGTAAGTTGAGGAATTGATGAGCAAAGAGTATGTGAGGGAAAGCATGAGTCCATGTGTCCGCCACTACTATTACAGCAAATGGGACTTGAAGAATGTTGGCTGCTGGGCAATCAATAACGGTAAAGTATTGTCATCTCATAACTAGGTTAGATGATATGCTTGATGAACTGCAGGGATCATGTAAATTTAGTAAAATTGATCTTAAAAATAGATATTATCAAATTAGGATGAGAGAAGGAGATCAACGAAAAATTGCTTTTAAAACTAAATATGGATTGTATGAGTAGTTATTAGTATAATCTATATAGCACTTTCATGAGATTAAAGAATCATGCTTTGCGTGCATTCATAGGTAAATTCATTAAGAACTTAGATTAAAGAACTATGCTTTGCGTGCATATAAGCATTTAAGATGAGTGATTATTGTTTTGAAGTAGGAACAACTTTATGCTAACTTTAGTGTACATTTTGCAAGGAAAAAGTGGTTTTTCTTGGTTATGTTATTAGTGGAAAGGGTATTAAGTAAATGAAAAAAAAAAATCAAAGCCATCAAGGAATGGCCAACTCCTAAAAGTATAACTAATGTTCTTAGCTTTCATGGTTTAGCTCTTCTATAAGCGCTTTGTTAAAGAAACACACTTACTGCATGACTCATTAAGAAGGTCGCAATCATACAAATTTTAGGTCTAAGTTGAAGAGGAACCGATTCGTGATAGAGAGCAAATAGGATCAGTGAAGCCATGCATTTACTTGTTCAAGCTACGGAGGCCAAGAGTTTGAAGTTGACAAGCCAAACACCAAGTTTCATGTATGGACATGAAGGACAAATTGGATGAATTAGAATCAAGAAAACAAAATTGGAAGCCAGTCGGCTAACTATGTTGTCGCGTAGCAAAAGACGATGTTGTTGAATGTACTATTCTAAAACACAAAAAAGTGGATTTTTTGTTGTTCTGCGCGGTCACAAAAGTTATTACTATGTTGTCGCATAGTTCATTTTCAGGACGCGTTTTTCCATATTTTTTCTAGAAGTTTATTTTTGGAAGAACTCTTGTTATGATACTTTTTTTTTTTATATCTTTTTTATGTAATTTAATTTTGATTAGGTTTTTATGGGTTCCTTATGAATTTCATTATTTTCATTGTAAGGAACATATTGAGAGAATTGATAAAATGAGATTTGCTTTCACTATTTTCATTAAACTTTATTTCGAACTTATCAAAGATTCTATCTTTGTGGCATTCAACAAATTCATAGCAAGGTTCATAGTTTTTGTAATTAAGGGGTGTTGTTCTTCCATAACTTTGGTTCCTTGATTCAATAAATTATTAGGTCAAGCTTCAACCCCGAATTTTAGCTTTCCTAAGTCGTGATACAATCTACGCGGTTAACATTGATATTCATTGTATTCTTCAAGTCATTCACATCAAAACTATCATACCTCGAACACTCGAGAATTGAACTATTTCGTTAGGTTTGTTTCCAACAAAAAAAAAATACAAGAAAAAATGACAGGAAAATTCAAGGAAAAGGCAAAGAAAGTCCAAGAAAACCAAATTCAATTTCAAGACATCATTTATTTTGGGTGTTTTCATTTTTCTTTTGATCTTTCCTTCATGACAAATCCTTTCTCGAATCTTGTTATCTTTCATGTTTCTTTAATTCATGGAGGATTGAAAATTACAAAGACTGAATTCTTGACAGAGTTTAATAAGTTTCTTAGAGAACTGAAAAAGAAAGTATAGAGATGAAAAAAGAAAGAGTGGTAAACTTATTAGCGGAAAAATAACATTTAGTGAGACACTTGAGTGCGAACACATGATGATTACTTTCTGAGTTGTTAAGATGTCTGACAAAGGATAATTTACATCTAGGAAGGAGAACAACTAAATCTTCATGCTGTAAGTGACGAAACAACAAGTTGAGAGGATGAATGTAGTGTTTAGAGAAATTAGGGAAAGAATGGCTGTGCAGGACAGGGGACAAGCCAAAAAAGTTCCTAATAATAGGAGGCAAGATCGGTGTGATCCTAGAATTGAATTTAATGAAGGTGAATATTCGAGGATGAATCATTTTGAAGGAGGGAATGATAAAAATCATGGAAGTTAAAGTTTGCAAGGATCAAATGCATGTTTTGGAGGGGTCGATAACTAGGTTAAGAGCAAAGAAGATCGAGTGAGTCATGCCCTTGTTCAAGCTACGTGAGCCAAGAGTTCAACAAGACACCAAGTGAAGGAATATAAAGGATGTAAAAAAACTCTCATAACTTTTAATTCAGTTGTCAGGTTTTTGTTTGTGAGTAGAATCCAAAAGAGTTTTTTATTTTTTCACGTTCATGGGCTATGTTTCGTTGTTTTGGGGGGGGGGGGCGGGGTCCATTTTAGCATTTTTCTATTTTAAGTTTGCTTAAGAGTATTTTCATTATTTTGGCAGCATTTTTGTGTTATCCAATTTTTTAGTTGAAGTCAAATCTATTTTATAATGTTTATCTAGTTGTTTTACAAGTTAATTACAATTGTTTGAGTTCGTCTATATAAAGCTTTTTTAATTTCACAAAAAAGGACATTATTTGAGAGATTTAAATAAAATGATATATTCGCTCTTAATCTTGTTGTTAATTGAATTATCCAGAACTTATTAAATATATCCAATCTTTATGGTGCTCAACCCCTTCCAGTCTTGTTCTTGATTCAAGAAATATTGGGTCCAATTTTCAATCTATGATTTTAGCTTTTGTGGGTTTCAGGGTACATCCTGCGACGGGGTCCACATAAGTTGGTTTCTGAGCTTTGGCTCTAAAATCTGGTTTTTGTTTTTTATCTTTCTTTTGTTTTCCGGTTCCAATTTTCTTTTGTCTTTTCGTTCAGTATTCATCATATTCTTCAAGACATTCACATCAAAACAATTATACCTAGTACACTCGCGAGAGAGAGAGAGAGAGAGAGAGAGAGAGAGAGAGAGAGAGAGAGAGAGAGAGAGAGAGAATGAAAAGCATATTCAATTTCAAGACACTTTATTAGATTCATTGGGTTTTTAGAATTTCTTTTGATATTTCCTTCTTGAATCCTTTCTCGAGTTTTGTTATCCTTCGTGTTTCCTTAATTCATGGTGGATTGAAAATTACAAGGGTTGAATCCTTAACTAAACTTAGTAAGTTTCTTACAGAATTGACAAAGAAAGTATAGAGATGAAAAAAAGAATGAGTGGTAAGCATGTTAGCGGGAAAAAGCATTGAGTGAGAGACTTAAGTACAAACACCTGAGAATTACTTTATTAGTTATTAAGATGTCTGACGAAGGATAATTTGCATCTAGGATGGAGAACGACTGATTCCTCATGTCGTAAGCAATTCCTCATGTCGTAAGCAATGAAACAACAATTTGAGAAAATAGTGTTTGGAAAAATTAGGGAAAGAATAAATAGGTATGGTGATTACAAACTTACAAAGGGGACAAGAAAAAAGAGTTTCTAATGTTAGGAGGTGATAGGACACTAGGACTGAATTTGATGAAGGTGACTATTTGAGGACGAATCATTTTGAAGGAGGAAATGATGAGAATCATGTAAGGTAAGCTTGTAAGGGTCTAATGCATATTCTGGAGGCGGCGATAACTAGGTCTTGCAAAGAAGATCGAGTAAGCCATGCAAGGACTTGTTCAAGCTACATGGGCTGAGAGTTTGTGCAACGAGCAAGATACCAAAGCAAAGGAATAAAAATGATGTACGAAAACTTGCATAGCTTTCAACTCAGTTGTCAGGTTTTCATTCGTGGGTAGAATCCGAAAGAGTTTTTCAATTTTTCACATTTTGTTGGATGTTCTCAAACTTTCAGGGCTAAATTCCAATGTTTCGGAGGTTCATTTTAGCATTTTTTTCTATTTGGATTTTGTTTAAGGGTATTTTCGTTGTTTTGGCTGCATTTTAGTTTTATCTAGTTTTTTAGTTTAAAGCAAACTATATTTTACAATGTTTATCAGGTTGTTTTAGAAGTTAATTAGGATTGTTTGAGTCCCATATAAGGCTTTATTCATTGTACAAAAAACGAGACATTATTTGAAAGATTTATTATAAAATGAGATTTTCACTTTTAATCTTGTTCTTAATTGAATTATCCAAAATTTAGAGAATTGACAAAGAAAGACTCTAGTCTTTCTTTGTCAATATTAATTGAAAAAGACAATATTAATTGAAACACTTGAGTGCGAACACATGAGGATTACTTTCTTAGTTATTAAGATGTCTGACAAAGGAGAATTTACATCTAAGAAGGTGAATAACTAATTTCTCATGTTGAAACAACGAAAGAACAATTTGAGAGGATGAATGTGGTGTTTGCAGAAATTAGGGAAAGAATGGATTGGCTATACGGTGATTACAAACTTACAAAGGAGATAAGCAGAAAGAGTTCCTAATGTTAGGAAGCAAGATAGGAGTGATCCTAGGGCCGAATTTGATGAATGTGAATATTCGAGGTCGATTCATTTTGAAGAAAGAGGGAATGAGGAGAATCATAAAAGGTAAGCTGGCAAACATCCAATGCATATTTTGGATGGGCTGATAACTAGATCAAGGGCAGAGGAGAATGAGTAAGCCATGCAAGGACTTATTCAAGCTATGTGGATCGAGAATTCAAATGCAATGTTCATCCTTATTCTCAATTTGAAGTCGAACCTTTCATGGATTGTCCTTACCAATTCATCATTCTTCTTCCCATCTAAACTACCTCTTTCATCAATAGACAATAACATAATGGTCAAGTATCATTATCGCATACCTAGCTTAGATGATATTATGTATTTTTGGTAAATAGATCTGCAAAGTGTAGCATCATCAAATTATAATGAAAGAAGGAGATAAGTGGAAAACTGCTTTTAAGATATGAAATAACGAAGTTCGACCCAACTAACACCTAAGGGGAGTGGATAGGTGTTTTACGCGAAATTTAAATTTATCAATATTTAAAGCAATATGTCACATTAACTATTTAATTCAGAAGAATTCACATACAAATCTAACTTGTGTTGAATTGAAGCATTTTTCTAATTTGCATAAAGTAAATAACAACAATAATTGATCACAGAGAAAACCTTTCGCAAAGGATAAAAAAACTCCAGGCCCAAGCTTGTAAAATCTATTATAGACAAACAGACTTACAATACGATCTAGACTTGACTAACTCTTAGTACTCTCTAACCTATTAGGCCCAATAAAGGAAATATAAGCCCAAAAGATAGTCCAACCATTTTCGACAAAGAAAACATTCGAATTGAAAAATGATATCTGAAGAAAAGTACACTCTTTGAGTTAGCTTTCCAACGCACTTTGAATTACCTCAATCGGATATTGGAAAAAAAAAAAGTTATGATAAAAATACTGTAGACTGTATAGTGTCAACCGGACTATCGGACGACCGGAGAAACTAACCGGTCGACCGGAAGCGCTGAAACCCACAATTTTTGAGAATTAATAGCCACTACTTGCACAACTTAATTACCCTATTTAATATGACCTTTCACCCACCCCAAACCTCACCTATAAATACCCTCTTCACTCATTTGATTTTTCACACCAAAAACACTTTCAATTTGCTTTCAAAGTTGAGAGAAAAATATAGAGTTTGGGAGAGAAAAGAAAGGTGGTTTTCAAAGTGTTTTCCAGAAGTTTTAAGTGTGGGCAAAAAATATTCTACAAGAAGGTTTTTGTGATTTCAAAAGGTGTTTTCAAACAACAAAGGAAGGTCCAAACGTCCAAGGTTTGTCGAAGTTTTTTAAAGTTCATCAAGCATCAAATCGAGGTAGGTAGAGGTGCATAAAGTTGTTATACGTGTATAAGTTATAATTTCTAGCAAGGAATGTTCTATGTTAAAGGCTAATGTTGTGTTCAAATGGTATCGTCAATTCGGCATGTGCCTTTCATGTCAAATGGTTCCATCAGTACGGTATACATTTAAAGATTAATGTTGTGTGTTGGTATCTTTGGTTCGGCATGCACCTTTCATGTCAAATGGTTCCGTTGGTATGGCATACATTTTCATGTCAAATGGTACCTTGGGATACGGCATGTTTTATGGAAGTTCTAATGTTAATTGTTATGAAATGCTTAACTTAATCACGATTGCACCTATGACGCCTATTGAATTTTCAACTCACGGGTTTCTACCCTATATCTATAGATTAAATGTTGATGCACTGGGTTGGATGATGGAAGAGATGGAAGGAGATACAATAAGCCTATGGGAACCCGGTGAACAAGTGATTTAGATTTAAAGTCTTTAACGTTTCATATGTTATTCCCAACGTTAATTCTTTTGATTATCTTGAACAAGTCATGATTTCATCAAATAAATTATATTTCATTATTTTGGGAAGTTATAAAGTGTCTTAATTCAATATCCTTCAAAAAAGAATGTTTGTTAATATTTAAGCTTCCGCTAAGATATGTACACTTGTTACTAAACCACCGGTTAAATTAAGTAAAGTAAGTAGTGTCCCGGTCCACTAGGGGTTGGGGCGTTACAGCGTGGTATCAATGTAATGGTTTTTAAACCGGTTCTGTAGACCAAGTATGTTTTCAAAACAAAAAAGAAAATTTGAAAGTTTAAGGTATTTCTTGACATATTGCATTCATCCATCGAATCTCATCCGATAGCCCAGGTATGTGCAAAGTTTAAAGTTATGGAAGTTATGTTTATGGAAGTTATGATTTGATGCTTTGATAAGTTATGGCACATTTTCAAGTATATGTTTATGTTAAAGTTAAATGTGCTGTTTCAAAGATATGTATTGGACTTGGGCTAAAACTTAAAGTTATGGGCATAAAGGAAATGTATGTTATGATGTTATGTGTTAAAAGGCATAATTGGGCATTTATGTGATAGAATGGTTAGATGTTTACAAACGGCAAGGAAGACTACGGCTATCCATGCTTATGAGAACTATGTAACAGATCCTAACCGACCGCTTAGCGATCATATGCATGACATCTATGAGAGATGCATGACGGCGGTTAATGCCGGTATGGAGATCACGCATATTGAAGCCATAAATAACCTCATACACTTCGTCCCACCTCAATGGGGGAGATATGGGAGTCACAGTTAGAGATGAAATGTTAGAAGGCAATCCAAACATGTTCGAGTTTGAGAGATATTGCCATGCCCTGATAGATTTATGGGATGATATAATCCATGAGGAGCCTTAGGAAGAACCTATGGCTGAGGAAGAAGACCCTGAAGAGGAACCCGAGGAGGAGCAGGAGCCTGAACTAGAACCACAAGTGGTGATAGATATAGAGTCCGGGCCTGAGGCGGAAGATTCTTCCGAAGATGAAACTCCACCAAGGAAGCTTCGTAAAACTCATAGGGATTAGAGATCTAGATATTCCCATTTCCTTATGATGTCTTCTTTCATGCTAAGTTTATCAAACTATTATGTATCCTGATTTCAAGAAGTATGAGAAATAAAGATCTTATCTTTCTTCCTAACAAAAAAAAGAAGTTAATAAGAAACCTTACATCTTATCCGCAGGAAAATGTAGCGAGCCAACCAAAACAACCTGATAAGAGATCTCCTCCAAGCAGTCCAAGACCTAGGCAGACAGAACCCGAACCAAGATCAACCCCTAGCACCAGCTCCTAATGCTCTTCAAACCTATGCTTCAGTGGTCGAGCAATTTCGAAGGCACAAGCCCCCTACTTTCAATGGAGCAACTGATCCACTTGCAGCCGAGGAGTGGCTTCTCAAGTTGGAGAGAATATTCCGATTGATAGGGTGCACGGACGCTCAAAAAGTCCAGTGTGCTGAGTTTATGTTCTTCGATGATGCAAGTCATTGGTGGGAATCAATGTCTCAAACTAGGACTCCAGAACAACAATTGGCGCTAACATGGGAACAGTTCAAGGAGAAAGTGATGGATAAGTACTTTCCCCAATCTCTAAGGGATTTCAAGGAGGGCGAATTTCTTCAACTCAAATAAGGAACCATGACCCTGACCGAGTATGAATGGAAGTTTGACCAACTCTCAAGGTATGTACATTTGGTAGACAAGGAGGCCAAGAAAATACGAAGGTTCGAGTAAGGGCTGAACTCGGACATGAGTATGATCCTTATGTCCCACGATTTCACGTCTTACCGTGGAATGTTGGAACGAGCTTATGCAATCTGGTATCAAAAGGCCAATGCGGAGAAATCGGTTCAATTGGACAACCGACAGGATAAAGGGCAGTTTAGGAAACGAAGGTGGAACGACCAAGATAAAGGAAAAAGCAAGTAGCAGAACAAGAGGGCTAATGGCGGAGCCAATGCCAATAAGAGCATAGTGCCGGTCATTGCGACATGTGCTAAGTGTGGAATAACGCATCGTGGTGAATGTCTGCAAGGGAAGAATGTTTGTTACCGAGCGGGAAGCCAGGACATATCATTAGGGATTGTCCCATGTCTGCACCGAAAAAGGATGACATCAAGGATCAAGATCAGAAGGGAAAGCACGAGTTTTTGCACTGACTCAGAAGGAGGCAGAGAAGAACTCGAACGTCATAGCAGGTACTCTATTGATAGCCAATATGCCTGCTTATGTACTGTTTGATTCAGGAGCTACGCACTCCTTTGCATCGACGATTTTTATGGCTAAGTCTAGTATTACCTGTGATAAATCGGAAGGTATATTAGAAGTTAGTATCCCTACAGTTACTTTGAGTACTGATAAGATAGTCAAATCTGTTAGTATATAAGTTGAGGGAAAACCTATGGAAGCAGACTTATACATGATAGAGATGAATGACTTCGATGTAATACTAGGCATGGATTGGTTGGGACTATAATTATGCCACCATCCGATGTAAGGAAAGGGAAATATTATTTCAGAAACTAGGAGAAGAACCATTTCCTTCTTTGGAATCAAGACGAAACCTTTTATTCGACTAGTATCGGCTTTACAAGCTGAGAAGATGTTGAGAAAAGGAGCTTGTCAAGGATATTTGGTAAATATCCTAGGATGGAAACAAGAGACAGTAAAGATTGAGGACGTACCAGTAGTACGGGAGTCCGGAGATGTGTTTCCAGAAGAGCTATATAGTATTCCACCAGATAGGCAAGTGGAATTCACCATAGAGCTAATTCCTGGAGCGACACCAGTGTCGAAAGCCCCATATAGAATGGCTTCGAAGGAACTACAAGAGTTAAGGAAGCAAATACAGGAACTCCTTGATATGGGATTCGTACGACAAAGTGTATCTCCATGGGGTGCGCCAGTGTTGTTCGTAAAGAAGAAAGATGGAAGCATGAGGATGTGTATCGATTACAGGGAGTTGAATCGATTAACCATCAAAAATAAGCACCCACTCCCAAAATCGAGGATCTGTTAGATCAACTAAAAGGAGCCAAGGTATTTTCCAAGATCAATTTACGATCTAGGTACCATCAATTAAAAGTGAAGACATAGGATATACCTAAGACAGCTTTTAGGACTTGTTATGGACACTACGAGTTTACGGTGATGCCTTTTGGATTAACCAATGCACCAGCGGTATTCATGGATCTGATGAATCGAGTATTTCTTCAGTATTTAGATCAATTTGTCATAGTCTTTATTGACGACATTTTGACATACTCCAAGAGTAAGGAGCAACATGAAGAGCATCTAATAGTAGCCCTAGAGGTGCTACGCAAGGAGAAATTTTATGCCAAATTCAAGTAGTGTGAATTCTGGCTTGAACGAGTTGAATTTCTTGGACATGTAGTCACTGCCCAAGGGATTGAAGTAGATCCAGCAAAAGTGGAAGCAGTAACTAGCTGGAAGGCGCCGACTAATGCAGGTGAAGTACGGAGCTTTCTAGGATTGGCCAGATATTATCGAAGATTTATTGAAGGATTTTCCAAGATAGCTAGCCCAATGACGCAGCTTACAAGAAAGGGATTCAAATTTCAATGGACGGATATCTGTGAGAAGAGTTTTCAAGAACTTAAGCAGAGGCAATTTGCGCCTGTGGTAACAATACCTGAGGGAACAGAAGGGTTTGTTATATATAGTGATGCGTCCAAGCAAGGGTTAGGATGTGTACTGATGCAGAATGGAAAGGTAGTAGCCTACGCTTCAAGGCAATTGAAGAAGCATGAGCAGAACTACCCGATGCATGATTTAGAGCTTGCGGCAGTAGTACACGCATTGAAAATATGGCGACACTACTTGTAAGGAAGTAAGTGTGAAATTTATACGGATCATAAGAGTTTAAAATATTTCTTCACACAGAAGGAACTAAACATGAGACAGAGACGATGGTTAGAGTTAGTGAATGATTACGACTGTTCCATTCACTACCATCCAGGTAAGGCAAATGTGGTGGCCGACGCCTTGAGTACGAAATTGACGGGACAGTTGACGTCACTACTCACTTGTCAAATGAAGTTAGACAAGGACTTGGAAAGATTGAAGATTGAGGTGGTTACCACACCAAGACAAGTCACAGGGAGATTAGCAGCTTTGACAATTCGACCTACTCTTCGAGAGCGAATTATAGAAGCACAAGGTAATGACCTGTTCTTGATGAAGATCAAGGAAGAAGTTGGAACAGATAAGAGAAAAGATTTTGAAATAGCCCCAAGCACTGATATTTAAAGGAAGAATCTGCGTGCCTAAAAATGAGGATTTGAGGGATATATTAAAAGAAGCTCATTCCACCCCGTACACCGCACATCCCGGTGGTACGAAAATGTATCATGACCTCCGAGATACATTTTGGTGGAGAAATATAAAAAGGGGTATCGGACTGTACGTGCATAAATGCATAGTATGTCAGCAGGTTAAGGCGGAGCACCAAAGACCAGCAGGATTGCTGAATCCTTTAGAGATACCTGAATGGAAATGGGAAAAATCACAATTGGTTTTGTGGTTGGATTTCCAAAGTCAACAAAAGGACACAATGTTATATGGGTTATAGTAGACCGATTGACAAAGGCAGCTCATTTTCTTTCAATGAAAATGATTTCCAGTATGGACCAGTTGGCACAATTGTACATAAAAGAAATAGTAAGGATACACAGTGTACCTGTGTCTATTGTGTCTGATAGAGACCCAAGGTTTACATCTAAATTCTGGAAAAGCCTACAAGCAGTTATAGGAACGAAGCTGAATTTCAGTACAGCATATCACCCGCAGTCTGACGGACAGTCTGAAAGGACCATCCAGACTTTAGAGGACATGTTGAGAGCATGTGTTTTGGATCTAGGTGGTAGTTAGGAGTCATACTTACCCCTAGTAGAATTTACGTATAACAATAGTTTTCAAGCAACTATTGGAATGACACCATATGAAGCTCTCTATGGAAGAAGATGTAGATTCCCTGTTCATTGGGACGAAGTCAGGAGAAGAGAATTTTGGGACCAGAAATAGTTGAAAGGACAGTTGAAGCGATCGATCAGATCCGAGCAAGGATAAAGGCAGCACAGGATCGGCAGAAGAGCTATGCTGACATGAGAAGAAAGGATTTAGAGTTTCAAGTGGGAGACAAAGTCTTTCTAAAGGTAGCACTAATGAAAGGTGTACTTAGATTTGGAAAGAAGAGCAAGCTACGACCCCGGTATATTGGACCTTTCGAGATACTTGATAAGGTTGGGAACGTGGCTTACCGATTAGCTTTGCCACCTGAATTGTCAGCGGTACACAATGTGTTCCTCGTATCAATGATAAAGAAATACGTACACAATCCTAATCATGTGATAAGTTATCAGACCCTAGAAGTACAAAAGGATCTTATGAGGAATCACCAATTAAGATACTGGATCGAAAAGTGCATAAGCTAAGGAATAAAGAGATTCAACTAGTTAAGATATGGTGGAATAATCATGGAATGGAAGAAGCTACGTGGGAAAAGGAAGAAGAAGTTAAAGTCAAGTATCCTGCACTCCTTGCCCAATTGTAAGGTAAATTTCGAGGACGAAATTTATATAAGGGAGGAGGGATGTAGAGGCCCGAATCTTTTCTATAAAGCTAGGCCCATAATTGTGTGATTAACTTCACATTAGGCCCAATAAAGGAAATATAAGCCCAAAAGATAGTCCAATACATGTTTAAAGGTAAAATGATGTTTATAAAGTATTTTCTTAAAAACGATTTGATGAAGATTGGACGGAATGCAAAGTATTTCATTTTATGGCTAAAGTATACTTCAAATATTTTTAGTCTCTTTTGAGAACCATTTTCGACAAAGAAAATATTCGAATTGGAAAATGATATCTGAAGAAAAGTTGTAGCTCTTTGAGTTAGCTTTCCAATACACTTTGAATTACCTCAATCGAATATCGGGAAACAAAGTTATGATAGAAATACTGTAGCCTGTGCAGTGTCAACCGGACTACAGGACGATTGGAGCAACTAACTGGTCGACCGGAAGCGCCGAAACCCACGATTTTTGAGAATTAATGGCCACTACTTGCACAACTTAATTATCCTATTTAATATGACCTTTCACCCACCCCAAATCTCACCTATAAATACCCTCTTCACTCATTTGATTTTTCACACCAAAAACACTTTCAATTTGCTTTCAAAGTTGAGAGAAAAATAGAGAGTTTGGGAGAGAAATGGAAGGTGGTTTTCAAAGTGTTTTCCAGAAGTTTTAAGTGTGGGCAAAAATATTCTGTAAGAAGGTTTTTGTGATTTCAAAAGTTGTTTTCAAACAAAAAAGGAAGGTCCAAACGTCCAAACTTCGTCAAAGTTTTTGAAGTTAATCAAAGTTTTTCAAAGTTCATCAAGCATCAAATCGAGGTAGGTAGAGGTGCATAAAGTTGTTATACGTGTTTAAGTTATAATTTCTAGCAAGTAATGTTCTATGTTAAAGGCATTATTGTGTTCAAATGGTATCGTCGGTTCGGCATGTGCCTTTCATGTCAAATGGTTCCATCGGTACGTCATACATTTAAAGGTTAATGTTGTGTATCAAATGTTATCTTCGGTTCGGCATGCACCTTTCATGTCAAATGGTTCCATTGGTACGGCATACATTTTCATGTCAAATGGTACCTCCGGGTACGGTATGTTTTATGGAAGTTCTAATGTTAATTGTTATGAAATGCTCACGATTGCACCTATGACGCTTTTGAATTTTCAACTCACGGGTTTCTACCATAGATCTACAGATTAAATGTTGATGCACTGGGTTGGATGATGGAATAGATGGAAGGAGATGCAATAAGCCTATGGGAATCCGATGAACAAGTGATTTAAATTTAAAGTCTTTAACGTTTCAAATGTTATTCCCAACGTTAATTCTTTTGAGTATCTTGAACAAGTCATGATTTTATCAAATAAATTATATTTCGTTATTTTGGGAAGTTATAAAGTGTCTTAATTCAATATTTAAGCTTCCGCTAAGATATGTACACTTGTTACTAAATCATCGGTTAAGTTAAGTAAAGTAAATAGCGTCCCAATCCACTAGGGGTTGGGGCGTTACACCAAGGCCTTCCTGGATTACGTGCTCTTGCACCAGTTCTTAGCCTTCTGGAATCATCTATCTCCTGTGAATCACCAAGAACGTCTCGTTCTAGTCCTATTGGAACTCTAATTTCCTTCCTCAATCTTCAGAATTTGAAGATTATAGGAAGTGGGTGATTTGGTGTAATGAGAATTTGGAATGATGTTTTCCAAAGTGTGGTTGATTGATCTCAAAGTATAGGATTGATGTAGGATCTCCAAAAGATGTTCTCTACGAAGAATGATCTACCACTAGTCTGGACTTGGGGGTATATAGTAAGAAGGTATATGGGGTTGTTTTGGACTCATAAAGGAGGTTATGTTGATTTATCCAAGGTGGCGCTTGATTGTTGAAGGGCATCCAACTAGCATTATTCTGGCTACTTTTTCTCCTTGTAATGCACCTACTTTCATGAGATAAATGAATCATGTTTTGTGTGCATTCATAGGCAAATTGTAGTAGTTTATTTCAATGACATCCTAATATATAGCAAGAGCTATTTGGCTTACTAATGCACCTAGTCCATTCATGAGATTAATGAACCATGTTTTACGTGCATTTATGGGCAAATTTGTAGTTGTTTATCTCAATAACCTCCTAATATATAGCAAGAGTTTAGATGGCATATTGAGCATTTGAGATGTATACTTCTTGTTAAAAGATGAGCAACGTTATGCTCATTTTAAGAACTGTACATTTTTGCATGGAAAAAGTGTTTTTTTCTTGGTTATGTTGTTAGTATAAAAGGTATTGAACTACAAGAAGAGAAAGTAAAAGCCATCAATGAGTGACCAACACCTAAAATCATAATTGATTTAAGAAACTTTCCATGGTTTGACTAGTTTCTATAGGCATTTTGTTAAAGATTAGAGTACACTTCCACACCACTCGCTAATTTCAATGGGCATTGAACAAGAAAATGCATTTAATATTATTCAGGATAGGTTGTGTTCTGCGCCTATTTTAGCACTACATAACTTAAACAAAACATTTGAAATTGAATGTGATGCTTCGAGAATATGAATTGGAACCGTTTTATTGCAGTATAGGTGACTAAAGGGCTGTGTATTTCTGCTGTTTAAGGAATTAAAATCAGAAATATAACCGTTGCAACTGGTTGGTGGGTCCCACTCTTGTCATGGCCAGTCAACAATTGTGGGCTATAACGGTAGGAAAAATGATTTTTTCCCTTTGAGAATCAGTCCTATACAGCGGCTAATATTACAGTGAGAAGCTAAGTAGGACAGCTTTGAATTGTCCTACTTATGAAAGAGAGCTTTGGAAACATGCAACACTATCTGATGAGAATCATTGAGGGCAAGCTAGCAATGATCCTTTGCATGTTCCATATCGATTACAAGATCAAGAATGAAGAACATGAAAGAAACCATGCATGGACTTATCCATGCAATGTGGGCCAAGTGTTTAAGTACAACAAGCAAGACACCAAACTTCAAGATGTGCATGAAGGAAGAACCAACCTTAGTGCACTTAATTCAAGCTAAGTTAGAAGAAGCGGAGCCGAGAGTGTAGCTGAAAAAGGCACTCGTGCGGAGAAGCAAAAAATTTAACCGAGGCATCTGCCACAGTATAAGAGTGCGTGCTCTATACAAAATCTGAAAGTGGTTTTTTTTTCCCCTTTTTCATTTAGAACTCTATTAGTTTGAACAATCTTGATGTTTCATGAGTTATTTAGGATTTCTTTATTATTGTCATATATATAAGGCTTTATTCATCGTACAAGAACACCAAGACATATTTGTGAGTAATTAATATACAAAGTGAGATTATTCCCTTTCATATCTTGTTCTTAATTGAACTATCCCGAACTTATCAAAGACTTGCAATCTTTGTGGTGTTCAACCGTTCAAACCTTGGTTCTTGATTTAAGAAATCATTGGGTCAAAGTTATAACTCTGATTTTAGCTTTCTTGGGGGTTCTATCAAATCTTTTGTGGGTTCTAGGGTAAATCCTACAACAGGGTTCACATCAGTTGGTATCAAGGCTTTATCTCTAAAATCAGGTATATGAAAGATTCTTTTATTTTCCAATTCTAATTTTTCTTGTGTGAAGTTGCTGAATCTTCATCCCATCCTTTAAGTCATTTATATAAAACAATCACACCAAGAACATTCAAAAATTGTTTAGTGTATGTTACCTAATGCCCCAACACAATTTTTTTTCTTTTCTTGCCTTGTTTTCGATCTTCCCTTTAAGTTTGTGTTAAAAATGAAATTTGAAAAAATATATATTAAAGAATATTGAAAAGAAAAACAAAGAAAATAAAGTTCAAGAAAGTGGGAAAATACCAAGAAAATTCAAGATAAATGCAAAGAAAGTTCAAGAAAAGCATATTTACTTTCATAAAACCCTTTCACGAAATTCTTGTGGTGTTGTTTTTCAAGAAACGCCATCTATATTTGTAGCGATCGAGAATTTTAAATTATTTTTCTTGAAAAACGTGTCGCTAAGTCCTAACCCCGAGTTTTAAATAAAAGCGTGTTCGTCTAGCTGTTGTTAAACTAATTTAAATTTATTAGAATCGAGCCCAATTTCAAATATTTTTATTTATTAAA
The DNA here is from genome assembly GCA_019395295.1 of Osmanthus fragrans. Taxonomy (NCBI): domain Eukaryota; kingdom Viridiplantae; phylum Streptophyta; class Magnoliopsida; order Lamiales; family Oleaceae; genus Osmanthus; species Osmanthus fragrans. The sequence goes on along the minus strand of CM033344.1, from coordinate 22,004,798 downwards.
TTCCTTATCGTTTTAAATCCGAAATTATATACGATATATTATTATTTCGGGTCCAACGTTCCATTAGTCCAATTAGGGTTATTTTAGCCCAATTCTTTAAGTTCAATTAGACAAATTCTTCCGGCGCAATTTCTGGTCCGTTTACTGTCCCTAGGGATTTGTGCCCTAGATTATTCCTACTATTTATATACCCCCATCTCTCCCCCTCCCCCCCCCCTCAACCTCACTCACGCAACCAAGCCCAAAGGGTAAGAAAAATCTCCAAAAAATTTCTCTCCTCAAGGCAGTAAACCCCCAATTCATCTTCCTAACAGATTTATGTGTGATGTTAGAAAACCAATTTCTAGCATCCACACACCATCGCCTCCAACCCACAGCCACCTCCAACCCATAATTTCCACCACTGCAGCCACCACACACGCCACAGTTAGAACCCCCCAAGCTGCAGCCATCCATCCCACAACCCAGCCAATCGAACCACCACCATGGCCACCTCCTGCAAGCCACCACACCAGCTCCACCATCCCAAACGCCACCACAAGGACACCCAGCCCACCTTCCAGTCAACCCAAAAATTGAGCCCAAATCAAAACCAAAATCAAGAAATAAGAAGACCCAGAAGCTTACCTCTTATCCCGACCCACTCTCCAACCGGTTCGCCGCCGGAAAGTCCAAGAAAATCGAGCCTCCAAGCCTCGGTTTCTCTCCAACCCGAACGCCCAACCACCCAATCATCACCCCCACACCTGACACCACCGGCATCCCCACGCGACGCCGGCGCTAGCGTCGCCGGCTGGAATTGGAGGAAGGGGCGAAGCCCTTTTCCCCGTCGCCTCTCCTCTCTCAGCTCCTGTTTGAAAGCGAGGAAGAGAGAGAGAGAGACGTTTTTATTTAATTTGATTTTTGAAAATTATTTTTAAGCCCCTAATTTAGAAGTTAGTTTATTTTAGTCTCCCAAGTTTTAAAATGATTTATTTCTGTCCCAAAGTTCGATTTTTAAAGAAGAACAGTCCCAAAATTTATGTTCTAAGATAAATCAGCCCACAGATTTAGAAAAAGTCCATTTTAGTCCTTAAATTTTTATTTTCAATTTTAACAAATTTTCAATTGAGTCCCTATTTTAGAAAAGTGCAATTTCAGCCCTCAAATTCTTATTTTCAATTTTAATAAATTTCAATCAAGTCCCTAAACTTTATTTTTATCGTTTTTAATCTTTAAAAATTTCGAAACACTAATTCAAAGTTATTTTCTATTTTTGGCTAGACGAAACGTAAGGACAATAAAGCTTGAGATTACTTCCGCTCCACTTTTTACGACTCAGGATAAATTGAGGTAGACTCGTCCCCATTAATTAGTTTAAATTATAATTGCTTGTACTATGTGATTTTATGTGATTTATATGCTTTAATGCATAAGATGAGAATCTCTTATGAGATAAATTATATTGTTATGCTTGTCGTAACTTATGTGCTTAATTGCATGAGAAGAAAGAGAATCTCTTATGAGATAAGATGATGTTATGCATAACTTACTTGCTTAAATGCATGAGACAGACTACCCACACCCTATGATTTTAAAGAGCCTATGATTTTTCAAAGAAAATAAGCCCATGAGAATATCACTGTATAGATTGCATAATTATGTGTTCAATTATTCTGTAAATTAATTACTGACGATGAGTCTACTGAGTATTTCTTCGAAATGCTCATTCCACTATTTTAACGATATTTGCAGATTTTGAAGACGACCGAGTTTGATGGGCAGTGGTGGCATGAATGAATAATAGTAGTTGACTGTTTTTAATTTACTTTTTAATTTCACTCATTTGAACGTTATGAACTTACCTTGTCGTTTCCGCTATTTCAAACTTGAGTTTAAAGTTTAATAAATTTTCCTTAAGTTAATTCAAACGAGATTTATTGTTGTTAAGTTCACAAGTTTTAAATGTGATTTTTTTTTTAAAAGTTAGTTATTCCGCCAAACTTTTCAGTTAAGTTAGGGTAAGATGATGATGACGTAGCATTCCGGGTCCGCGGAACTCGGGGCGTTACAATATTACTATTCAACACATATATCATCCTTGGGAGTCAATCATGTTGTGAAAAAGCAAAAACCAAATTCAATAAATCTTTCCTAAAAATTCTTGGGGTGTTCCCATTTTTCTTTCGATCTTTCCTTCTTGATTCCTTTCTCGAGTCTTATTTCCGTCTTGTTTCTTTAGTTATTGCGGGTTTAAATATTACAAAGGTTGAATTCTTGATTGAGTTTAGTTTTCATTAGAGAACTTGACAAAAAAAAAACATAGAGAGGAAAAAAAAATGCAAGAGTGGTGAGCTTATTATTGGGAAAATGTCAATATTGAGTGTTGAAAACAATGCAACAATAATTTTAGTATTTTTACTATTTTGAATGAGTTTAAAGGCCATTTTCTTTATTTTTACAGTGTTTTTGTTTTGTTTCTAAAATTAGGTTTTTGTTTTCCAGCTCCAATTCTTCTTGTGTCTTCTTGGTTGACTCTTCATCACATTCTTTAAGTCAACACATCAAAACAATCACACCGAGAATATTGAAGAATTGATTTGTGCACCAAAGACAATCACACCAAAGATAAATTTTATCCTTTTTTCTGGTTTCTTGCCTTGTGATTGATCTATAGTAAAAAAAATGGTACTTTTAATTCATGAAAAAAAGACAAGAATAATTTTTTTTTTTTTTTTTTTTAAAAGGCAAAGAAATTCCAAGAAAAGGATATTCAATTTCAAGAAACCCTTTATTGGAATTTGCGTGGTGTTATTTTCCAGCAAATGCCTTCTTTATTACTATTTGAAAAGTATATCATCTTTGAGAATTGATCTAATTGTGAAAAGGCATAAACCAATTTAAAGAAATGTTTTCTTGGAATTCTTAAGATGTTTTCATTCTTTTTTTTTTTTATTATTTTATCTTACCTTCTTGAGTTCTTTCTTTAGTCTTGTTACCCTTTTTGTTTCTTGAATTCTTGTTGGTTTCACTATTGAGGGAAACATTTGAGGAAAAATGAGTAAGACATTAGTTATTAAAATGTCCGACAATGAGAATTTACATCCATGGAGAACAACTAATTCTTCATGTTGAAAACAATGCAACAACAATTTGAGAGGATGAATTTGATGAAGGAATTCGAGGTCGAATCCTTTTGAAGAGGGAGTGAATGATGAGAATCATGGAAAATCATAGTAAGGATCCATTGTGTGTCTTGAGGGGCTGATAATAAATCAAGATTTAAAGAAGGTCAAGTATCCCATTCAAGGATTTGTTCAACCTACGTAGGTCGAGAGTTCAAGTACAACAAGCAAGACATCGAAGCGAAGAAATAAGAAGGATATACAAAAACGAGCAAAACTTCAAACTTAGATATCTGATTTTCTTCCATGAGAAAAATCCAAAAGTGCTTTTCGATTTTGTTCATTTTTGTTGGACGACGTTGTCAAACGTTTAGGGCAAAATTCGATTGTTTTGGGGGCCGTTTACGTTTTTCTATTTTTAGTTAGTTTAAGGATATTTTGGTAATTTTGGCAGCATTTTTCTTTTATCTAGGTTTTTTTGTTTAAGTCAATCTCTATTTTATCATGTTTATCTAGTTGTGTTTACAAGTTAATAAGGAGTGTTTGAGTGCGGATAAGGCTTTATTTCATTGTACAAAGAACAAGACATTATTTGAGAGATTAATCATAAAATGAAAATTTTGCTTTTAATCTCGTTCTCAATTAAACTATCCAAAACTAATCAAAGATTTTAAATCATCGTATCATTCTACTCTTTCTGCCTTGGTTCCTGAGGGATGGCAACGGGGTAGGGCATTTTCCCACCCCGTTACCCATTTAAGGCGAAGCGGGGAGGGTCGTTTGCCCCGTATGGCCAAAACACCTTTTCTAGCTGGTCGAGCTTTCTACAAAAAAAGCGATGCAAGAATGTATTCTCTTATCGAAGCTTCTTTCCTGGGCGGGGGCCGGCCTCCCACTCCTTATGCTGATTTATTAGCTTAGCGTTGGCTTCCTTGTTAGCAGGTCCGTTTAATTTTTTTTATTAAGTTTTTTATAATTCATTTTATTGCCTCATTAAAGCGAGACAATAATATAGTTATTAAATTTTTTAATTAATTTATTTAATTTTAAAAGTTAAATTATTCGAATACATTTGTAAACTAAGGCCTTTATTGTTTATCATATTCATAGAAAATCTTAGTTGCCATCTTCTATTAGAATTAATGATTTTTGGAGTACTTCTTTTAAAGTATTGAATTCTTAAAAAAATTATAAAAAAGGGGCCTGGGAGCGGAGGCCCTGTCACCCGTACCCGCCCTGGGGCGAAATCCCCCGCCCTGATTACCGATTAAGCATAGAGACAAAAAGGCGCGGGGAGCTTAGAACAACCAAAATTCCACTTTTTAATTCGGGAATAGTACATGTTATAGCATCCTATTGTTATACTATGCAATAGTATTGTTTTCCGTCTGGCTTCCAATTTTGTTTTCTTGATTCCAATGCATCCAACTTGTTTCTGTCTTTATGCCCAACGTGAAACTTGGTGTTTGACTTGTTAACTTAAAACTTTGGGCCTTCTTAGCTAGAACAATTGCATGGCTTCATTGATCATATTTGCTCACGATCTCGTCATTAGTTCATCTTCAAGTCGGTCCTGAAATTTGTATGATTTGGATCATATCATTCTATTCCTCTTCGAAAGGATTCAACTTCGAATCTATTTCTACATCAAACAGAGTGAGATAAGAAACATCTAAAATTTGCAAATTATCACGAACTTACTTTGAAGATCCATGTTGTAGCTATTGTTTTCAATCCTTGCAATTATGGAATGGTCCATCTCCTCTAGGATGAAACCTTGACCTTCTTTGTATTCTAACACGCAATTTTGCCTAAGCATCCAAACCCAATCACTTGGTTCGAATACTTTATGCCTGATGCTTTTGCTACCTTGAGATGTAATTCAATCCCCTACTTTCCATCTAAACTAACGCTTACAAAAATAGTTAAAGGAAATTAAACAAAACAAAGTTAGCGTATTTAAACCACAAACCATGTAAAAAAACGTGTAGAAGTAGTACATGATACTAAATTGGTTCTCAACATATTCCAAAAATTCGAACGAAAACAGTTAGGGACTTCAACATTGAAATATAGATCCTCATGCCTCAAATCACCAACAATGCATCTCAATTATCTATCATGCTCAATTAATTTTCTCACAACATACTCGAATATCATAAACTAGTAGGTGATTGCCTGTGAATGTATGTGACAAATTATTTAGGGAAAATTGGAACAGCGGTCCCTAACCTCACCTTTTTACAGACTTTATTCTAACCTTCACTTTGTACCACTCACAGTCCCAAACCTTTCAAAAATATGCAGTTGGGGGTCCAAATGGATGGAAACCGTCCATTTGACCGTTAGTTTACCAATACAATTGAACTTTGACCAATTTAAAAGGGTAAAAGGGTAACTTTGCTATTTAATTCTATAAAACAATTAGAATAAATAATTAAAACAAAATAAAAATAAAGGGAGAAAACTATTCTTCTCCTTCTTCACCCCCCGCACCCCCACTCCATCCCCCTACCCCACCCCACCCCACGCCATCCCATCCCATCCCATCCCATCCCATCCCAAACCACCGCCCAAATCAAAGTATTCAACCTCTCATTTTCATATTTCTTAACCAAATTCACAACATCACTTTTCAGAAGCCTCTCTTCAATTTCATCAACCAGGATTTTGACATCCTCGATCTTCTTCACGCTTTTTCTCACCAAAAAGCCCCTGAAAACCTTCTGGATCTTCAAAGCAGAAACCTAGCGGGTCGACTCCGATCTGACAAAGTGTTTCGGGATTTGAACTACTTTTTGAGAGGAAGTTATAATCGGCGGACATTGAATCGGATGAGCAGGCCGCGGCGACTCCGTCATGTAAACCAGAATGCCACGGACAAAAGGCGAACGAGTATATTGACAGCTTAAAGGTTCTTGTTGAGACCAGTGATTTGTCAAAAATGGGCTATAATTCATTGGCAATACGATCGATAACTGCAATTTAATGATAGATTTATATATTTTTAAAGATTCAATTGTGGGGAAGAACGAGATATTGAGGTGGACGATGGTGGCTCTCATTTAGGCGGTGGTTTGGGATGGGGTAGGGTGGGGTGAAGAAGGAGATGAATAGTTTTTTTTTCTTTTGTTTTAATTATTTATTCTAATTGTTTTATAGGGTTAAATAGCCAAGTTACCCCTTTACCCTTTTAAATTGGTAAAAAAAGGTCAAAGTTCAATTATATTGGTCAACTAACAATCAAATGGACGGTTTCCATCCATTTGGACCCCAGCTACATATTGTTTAAAGGTTTGAGACTGTGGATGGTACAAAGTAAAAGTTAAGGTAAAGTATGCAAAAAGATAAAGGTTAGGGACCGCTGCTGCAATTTTCCCAATTATTTATTACTCTCATATTAGATGCATTAGTATGTGTTGAAGTACATGCCCCATGTGAAAAACTATTCTTATATGCTAGACCATCATCTAAGCTATGTACGAGATAATGATACTTTATCATGTCATAGTTGAGTGCTTTTCTTTCAATGCTCATCAAATTCTCCACTTGCATCGTATCAACTGGATATTCAATCGGTGGTATCCCATAATGTCTTCATAGAACAATTCTTTGAATTCCCGCAATAAAGAAATATCCAAACTGGGGAAGGGTTTATTGGTTCTCACTTAAGCCCTCTCAGTTTCACTCTTTTTTGCGAAACTCACTTTTGATTTTTCTCTCCTCTCAGAATACTCTATTCTTTTCTTTCTTGTGGCTGTACACTTTTTCCCTTACAATTAGCGACCTCACTATTTTCTCTCTTACTCTCATTTTGCGAAGTTTCATTGTCTCCTTTTGTCTCTCTTTATTTTTCTTTTCTTTCTCACCTCTCAATTTCAATTGGACATCAAATAGAAGAGTAATAGCTCATCTGTGGTGTAATAGTACAAGAGTAATGACTCTCATCTTTTACAAAGTTGTACTTATTCTTGAATCCATCATATTTCACCTTCCTATCTTACTGCCATGGCATTCTCAACAAAATGTGCCCAGCATGCATAGGAACTATGTCACACATCACCTCATCACTCTATTTCCCAATTGTAAAGCTCACCAAGACTTGCTTATTAACCCTAAACTGTCCACATTCATTCAACCACTACAATTTATAGGGTGTATTTTAGTATAGTCAAACCCATTTTTCAACAAGTGTAGTGCTAGTCACTTTGGTACAACTACCCCTCATCAATTATCAAATTACATGCCTTATTGTTGACGTGGCACCTCATATGAAAGATGTTCTCCTTTTGCTGCTTCATGTCTTCCACTTTGATTTGTGTATTAAGAGCACACATCATCACAAGTGTTTTCCTGACGACCAAGACCGAGTACTCTACTCCATCACCATCACTAGCATCCTCGAATTTGGGCATCTCATCATCATCACTATCACTCACTACTTCCCCATTATCGTACAAGATCATTGCTCTTTTGTTTGGACATGAGAAGCAATGAGCCTCGATCCCAAGCACCTAAAGCATTTGATATGTTGATTCCTAGAAGGTTGGGAATCCTCCTTGGGTGTAACTTCGCTAGTAACTTCCTCTTTTCCCCTTGGTGGTTCGGTTGTAACCTTTGAAACACCCCCTTCACTTCTATTACTATCCCACTTCTGTTTCCAAGAAAGATTAGAACTTGAAGAATACCTAACTGCTCCTTTTCTTTTTAACTATCTCTCCACCTTCATTGCCACATGCAACATGTCCTCCAACTCCACATAATGTTGCAACTCCACTACATTGGCTATATCCCTATTCAAACCATTCAAAAACTGAGCCATTGTACTTCCCTATCCTCTTCAAAATTCACTCGAATCGTAGGTAAATACATCTCCTTGTGGTAATCCTCCACACTCCTCAAACTTTGACTAAGGCTTTGATGTTTTTGGTAAAGATACCTATAATAGTGATTGATTAGGCACAAATCTCTTCCTCATACAGCCTTCAACTCGCTCCATGTTTTCAATAGGCCTCTTATGATTCCTCCTCTACTTGTTGCTAATTAATCCCATCATATGATTGCATAGTTGGTGAACTCTATCACAGCAACTTTCACCTTTTTCTCCTCCAAATAGTTATGGCAATCAAAGAATATCTCCAACTTCTTTTCCCACTCTAAATACACCTCTAGATTGTTTTTACCTTGCAATGGAGGAATTTTCAACTTAATGCTACCCAAATTCCGATCAACCCAATCTCCACCAAAGTTTTAGGATCTCCTCTAGGCCCTCTTTCACACCGATCTCCTCTATTCCTTATCATACCTATTTCGACCTTCGATATTTGTTCATCCTCAATAGTACTATCCAAGTCATTCCCACCATCAGATTCAATCCTGAGATCACGTACCTTGCCTCCTAAAATTTGGAGCTCATCTAGGTTGCCTACTTTGTAAGTTAGCTATCACATGTCCTACTGATCCATTGTCTCTAATTTCTCCAAGTACCACATTCATCCGCTCGAATTATTTTTTCGTGGGAGTCATGAAAGATTGACTATCTTCCTCTCTTGATATTGATTCTTCTTTATCAGACACATTTAATAACTAGAATTTTGTGTGCGTGGTATTTTCACTCAAAAATTGGCTTTGCACTCTAATAATTTCACTACTCTTGTCTTTTTCCTCTCAATGCTTTCTTTCAAGTTCTCTAAGTAACTAATTGATCTCAATCAAAATTTTCCACTCTTGTGAGGTTCAAAATCCTAAGTAAAAGAATTTAAGAAGGATACTGACTCAAGGAAAGGGCTCAAGAAAGGAAGGAATGAAAGAATTGAATGAAAACACAACCCAAAATTTCAGGAAAGTGTTTCTTGAAATCGATTTATACGTTGTCCACAATAAAATTGATACAATGGTTGATTTAGGTATTGAATTGATTTCTTGAAAGAAATTGCACTTCAAGATTTTAAAGAAAGTGTTTCCTGAAATCGAATAAGCCTATTTCTGCTTGAAATTTTCTTTTTCTTTTTGCTGGAATTTTTTTTTTTTTTTTTTTTTTTTTTATCTTTTGAATTTTCATTTTCTTAACACTAAATACGTGGAAACTTGAATAAGGCAAGAAAGATCATAACAAAGTTGTATTGGTGCAATAAATTTAATGCACAAAACATTTCTTGAACGTTCTTGGTAAAATGTATTGATTGATGTAAAAGACTAAAAAAATGAAGAATCAAGACACCATGAAAAAGATGAAAGAAAAAAAAATGCGGAAATATAAAGATATAACCTTGATTTTAGAGTCAAAACTCTGATACCAACTGATGTGAACCCAAGTAGCAATACTAGATCTGAAAACAACAAAAGATAGAACCTACCCCTAGAAATTTAAAATACCGGTTTGAATCTTGACCCAATAATTTATTGAATCAAGCAACTAAAGTTATGGAAGAAATTGACCCCTTAATTACAAAAACTATGAACCTTGCTTTAAATTTGTTGAACGCCACAAAGATGAAATCTTTGATGAGTTTGAAATTAAGTTCAAAGAAGAACAAGAAGAAAGCAAATCTTGCTTTATTAATTCTCTCAATAATGTGTTCTATTTGTTGTAGAACTCTTGTTATGGTATTTTTTTTAAATATCTTTTTGATATAATTCCATTTTAATTAGGTTTTTATGTGTTCCATATAAATAAGATTCATTCTTTCCTCTAGGAAAAAATTGGAAAAAAAGTGTTCAAAAAATGAACTATGCTACCGCATAGTTATAACTCTTGCGACAGCATAGAACAATCAAAATTTCATTCTTTGTTTTAGGAATAAGTACATGCTATAGTGATCTGATTGGCTTTCAATTTTGTTTTCTTAATTCCAATGCATCCAATTTGTTTTTGTCTTCATGCCCAACATGAAACTTGGTGATTGGCTTGTTAACTTCAAACTCTTGGCCTTCGTAGCCAGAACAAGTAAATATATTATTTCATCGATCCTATTTGCTAGCGATTTCGTCATTGGTTCCTCTTCAAGTTGGCCTGAACTTTTTCTCTCTTGTGGCTCTACTATTTTCTCTTTATTTTCAGCCACCTCGCTATTTTTTTTTCCCTTCTTTGAAGTATCAACGTTACTATCCATTCCTCTCTGTGTTTTTCCTCTCATCCTTACCTCTCAATTTCAATTTATCCTCACAGACCTATTTTGGTGTTAATGGAACAAGAGTAACAGATTGAAATCTTTGACAAATCTGTACCTACTTTTTGTATCCATCATATGTCACTTTCCTATCATACTGATGGGCCTCCCCAACAAGATATGTCCACAAAACATTACCTAATCACTACACTTCCTAATAGTGAAGCTCACTATGACTTGCTTATTATTACTAACCTCTCCACATTCATTCAACCACTGCAACCTATGTCTAGGATGTTTTAGCATAGTCAAACCCATTTTTTCTACAAGGATAGTACTATCAACATTGGTACAACTCTCCCCATCAATAATCACTCCACATACTTTGTTGTTGAAACGACACCGAGTATAAAAGATTTTCTCCCTTTGCTGTGCCATGTCATCCACCTTGATTTGTGTACTGAGAGACTTCGTAAAAAGTGTTTCACCTATCACTAGTACTCTACTATGTCTTCATCACTAGCATCCTCCAATTTGGGCATCTTATCACTATCACTATCACTATCACTATCATTCACCACTTCCCCATTATCATGGAAGATCATTGTCCTTTTTGTTTGGGAATTGAGAAGCAATGTGCCATGAACCCCAAGCATCTAAAACACTTGATATCCCTATTCCTAGGAGGTTGGGAATTCACCTTTGTTTTATTTTGTTAGCTACTTCCAATTTTCCCCTTGGTGATTAGATCTTAACCTTTGAAACAGTCTCATTACTTCTATTACTATCCCACTTCGGCTTCCAAGAAGGATTAGAACCCGAAGAATACCTTGTTGCTCCTTTTCTTTTTAAATGCCTCTCTACCTTCATAACCACATCTAACATGTCCTCCAACTCCACATAATGTTGTAATTCCACTATATTGGCTATCTCACTATTCAAACAATTAAAAAAAGGTAGTAATTGTGGCATCCAAAGCCTCCTCAATTTCATCCTAGTCATAGCTATCTCCATCTCCTTAAGGTAATTCTCCACACTCCTCGAACCTTGAGCAAGGCTTCGAAGTTTTTTATAAAGATCCCTATAATAATGATTAGGTGCAAATCTCTTCTTCATAGGACTGCCTTTAAACTCACCCCATGTTTCTATAGGCCCCTCGTGATTTCTCTTCCTATTTTTTACAAATTAATCCCACCATATGATTGCATAAATCAGTAAAATCTATAACTGCTAATTTTACCTTTTTTTCTCCTCCAAATAGTTTTGACAATAAAAAATTAACTCCAACTTCTTTTCTCACAATAAAAACAACTCCATATCATTACTACCTTGTAATGAAAGAATTTTCATCTAATGTTACCAAATTTCGATCAACCCTATCTCTACCAAAAGTTTTCAGGATCTCTCATCTAGGCCCCTTTCATGCCTATCCCCTCAATTTCTCATCCTAAGCACCTCAGTCTCCGATAATTGGTCATTCTCATTCTCATTCTCACTACCTAATTCGTTCTCATCATCAAATTCAACTCTAGCATAGGCCTAGCATCCTAACATTAGGAACTCCTCTAGGTGACCCCTTTGTAAGTTTGCAATCATCATATCCTGTCGATGCATTCTATCTCTAATTTCTCCAAATACCACATTCATCTGCTCAAATTGTTGTTGCATGGCTGTCATCATGAATGCTTGATTTGGTACCCCTTGTAGATAATGATTCTTTTTTATTGTGTCTGCACTCGTGTTTCACTCAATTTGGCTTTTTTCCTCAAATAATCTCACCACTCTTGAATGTTAATTTTATTGGCGTACTAAATTTAATTGCACAAAACAATTCTCGACTGTTCTTGATATTGTGTTTTATCAGTAAAAGACTCGAAAATGATTAATTGAATGTTCTTGAATGTCTGAACTCAAGAAAACAATGGAGACTCGATCAAGAAGATGGGAATTAGAAAAAATTATGGAAAGATAAAGATATAACCTTGATTTTAGAGTGAAAACTCTAATACTAATTGATGTGAACCCACGTAGCAATAAAAGCTCTGAAACCCATAGAAGATTGAATCACAACCCCAAGAAAACTAAAATCCCGGTTTGAAACTTGAACCAAAAATTATAAACCTTGCTATGAAATTGTTGAACGCCACAAAGATTTTGGTAAGTTCAAAATTTAGTTCAATGAAGAATAAGATGAAAGCAACCTTTTTTTATTTTAATCTCTTAATAATGAATTAATTTACAATGATAAAATGAAGCCATATTGCAATAACAAAGAAACTCTAAAAATAACTCATAAAATATCAAGAAAAAGGAAAACTTAAACCTCCTTCAGATTTTTGTACTGCGCATGTGTACCATGTATTCTCTCTTGTGAACGTCGTTCAATTGATTTGTCTATATGTTGAAATTTTGATCCGTACGCGCAACTTATTTTGTTGAGCACGCATCGCTTTCCAACTGCACTCCAGGCTTCGCTTCTACTATCTTTGCTTGAATTAAGTGCACTATAAGATTGGTTCTTCTTTTATGCCCATCCTGAAACTTTGAGTATTGCTCGTCACACTGGAACTCTTGGTCCACGTAACTTGGAAAGCGATCCCATGGCTTTTGATCTTCTTTGCTAGGGATCTCATCATCGGTTCTTCTTGTGGTGTTATTTTACAAGAAGCGCCTTATTTATTACTATTTGATATCATCCTTGGAAATCGATCTAGTTGTGGAAAGGCATAAACCAATTTAAAGAAACCTTTTCTTGGAATTCTTGAGATGTTTTCATTCTTTCTTGATTTTTCAATCTTGAGTCCTTTCTTGAGTCTTGTTAGCTTCTTGTTTCTTGAATTCTTATTGGTTTGAACATTACAAAGACTGAATTCTTGATTGAGTTTAATTCTTTAGAGAACTGGACAAAAAAAGCTTAGAGATGAAAAGACATGGTGAGCTTATCATTGGGAAAAGCCAATATTGAGTGAAACACTTGAGTACTAACATGTGTTGATTACTTTCTCAGTTATTAAGACGTCCGAGAAAGAAGTTTTACATCTAGGGAGGAGAACAACTAATTTTTCATGTGGAAATCAATGCAACAACAATTTGAGAAGATGACTGTAGTATTTGGAGAAATAAGGGATAAAATGGATAGGCAAGATACTATGATTGCAAACTTACAAAGGAAACAAGCAAAAGAAGTTCCTAATGTCAGGAGATAAGATAGGCGAGATCCTAAGGCTGAATTTGTTGAAGGTGAAGATTCGAGGTCGAATCATTTTTAAGAGGGAGGGAACGATGACAAACATGGAAAGTAAGTTAGCAAGGATCAATAAGCATGTTCAAGAGGGGTTGATAACTATGTCAAGAGCGTATAAATCAAGGAATCCATACAAGGACTTGTTCAAGCTACATGGACCTAGAGTTCAAGTGATCAAGACACCAAAGCGAAGGAAAAGGACTTTGAAAACAAGCATAACTCGGTTGTTGGATTTTCTTTTGTGTATAGAATCAAAAGCATTTTTCCTTTTTGTATATTTTTTTAGGATGGCGTTATCAAACTTTCAGGCCGAATTCGGTTGTTTTGGAGGTTCGTTTTAGCCTTTTTCTATTTTGGGTTGTTTAAGGGTATTCTCGTTATTTTGGTAGCATTTTCGTTTTTCTCTGGTCTTTTAGTTTAGTCAAACTCTATTTTATCAAGTTTTTCTGCTTATTTTACAAGTTAATTAGGATTGTTTGAGTATCCTTTATTCATTACACAAAGAACTAGACTTGGTTTTGATTCGTATCAGTTGGTATCGGAGATTTGGCTTAGAATCATGTTTTTGTTTTTTTTATCTTCTTTTGTTTTCCAGTTTTAATTTTTTTTTAAGTCTTCATCACATTCTTTAAGTCAGTCATCACATCAAAACAATCACACCGAGAATATTTAAAGAATTGATTTGTGCACCAACACAAATTTTAACTTTAGTCTTGTAATTGTTTAAGGCACATTTTCGTGTGTTTTGATCAATTGGGCCCAACACACTTTTCCTTAGGCCCATTTCGTTCTCTCTCACTTAGTTAGGGTGTTTTAGTTATATAAACTAGCAGCCATGTATTTTGAAGGGCAATGAACGAATTTGAAGTTAGACAGAAAAGCTTTTGCCTTACCTTCTTGTGTTCTTGATTGAATGCTAGAATTTTGACTTATCAAAGGAGTGATCAACCTTTGTGGCGTCTCAAGGTTGAGGTTTTAAGGACTTAGTTTCCTTAGGGTTCTAATCTGATCTTCTTCTTCACAATACAACAAGAAATCCGAATTTCTTCTTCTTTTCTCCATTGATTTCGTGGGTAACTAAGTGGGTCTACATCATCTGGTATTAGAGCCTTCTTTTGAGTTCTTGGAATCAGGTTATTCAATTTAATATATCTGATTTTCGTTCTTAAAAAAAAAAAAAAAAAAAAAAAAAAATTTTTTTGCAGAATTTGGGTTCTAAAAGTTTCCCATTCTTGTTCTTTGTTCAAGGTTGCTATCCCTTGTTGATTTAAGTTCTAATTTATGTTCCTTATTGATTTTCGTTCTTGATTTAAAAAAAAAAAGGTGCCTGAATTTGGGGTTCTAAAAGTTTCCATTGTTGTTCCTTGATCAAGTTTCCTATGTCTTTTTGATTCAATCTCTAATTTGTGTGTTTCGCGGGAGTTCTTGTTATTGTTGAATTCAGCTCCTTCAAATTTGGGTTCATGTTATGGTTGAATTGGTTTCCTAGTGTTCTAGCTTTGCTGTAGTTATGACTCAAAAAAAAAAAAACAATTCTGATTTTGTTAAAATGTTCACCATCTATTTGGTTGCTTCTAGAGATTTGCTGAAGTCTTGATTCAGTTTAGAACATAAAGGGGGCTGGCTTTGGCTTTTGAGTGGTAAAAGGCAAAAGAGATCATCAACAAGAAAAAGCCAAAAATAGAGTGAAACACGAGTGATAACAATCTGATTTTGAGTGCAAACACGTGAGGGAGTGTGTGAGGAACAACACCTTCTATCTTGTTTCGTTTTGCAGGTTGAAAATCATGAGTGAGGAAGGAGGGGAAACACAAGAACTCGACATGAAATTCTTCATGAAGGCTGTTTATGATCAATTTAGATTGTTGAATACGAGATTAGATGATTTGGACACCTCTTCCAGATCTAGGTCCTATAGAAGACATAAGTTTGATAAAGAAGATGAAGTTGAACCCGAAGAGGAGAGAACAAATTATAAATGGGACAAGAAGGTTGACTCCAAAAGAGTTATAATATGGGTAGTATAAAGATGACAATTCCGACTTTTCAAGGAAAGAATGATCCAGAACTATACTTGGAGTGGGAAAGAAAAGTTGAGCACGTATTTGATTGTCACAATAACTCCGAGAAGAAGAAAGTAAAGCTAGCAGCCGTGGAGTTCTCTGATTATGCAAGTATATGGTGGGATCAATTGGTGATCAATAGGCGTAGGAATGGTGAGAGGCTTGTTCGGTCATGGGAAGAGATAAAGTTGGTGATGCTCAAGAGGTTTATACCCAGCCACTACTATAGAGATTTGTATAGGAAGTTGGAAGTGCTGGTTCAAGGTTCCATGAGCGTAGAGGTTTATTATAAGGAAATAGAAATTGCCATGATTAGAGCAAGCATAGAGGAAGACAAGGAAGCAACAATGGCTAGGTTTATTGCCGAATTGAATAAGGAGATAGCTGATGTGGTTGAGTTGCAACATTATGTACAGTTGGAAGAGCTACTACACAAAGCCATTAAAGTGGAACAGCAAATCAAGTCCAAGAGGTTCAGATCTGGTTCGTCTTCTAGCTCTTTGTGGGAATCAAATTGGAAGGACAATAAAACTACCATTAAATCAAAAGAAGAAGCAAAGTCGAAAGATTTGGTTGTTGTTCCTAAAGGAAAACTTGAAACTAAAACTCTTACTAGGTCACGTGATATTAAGTGTTTTAGGTGCCAAGGATTTGGACATATTGTTTCTGAATGCCCAAATAAAAGGGCAAATGGAGAAATCGAAAGTGCTAGCTCAAGTGATGATGAGATGCCCTTGGAGGATTGTTCAGATGTTGAAGTGGAGGAACTTGTGCAAGGAGGATTACTTGTTACAAGAGGGCCTTGAGTATACAGCCTAAGGATGAAGGAGCAACGTGAGCATATTTTTCACACAAGGTGCCACGTGAAGGATAAGGTGTGTGCGCAGATTATAGATAGTGGGAGTTGTACTAATGTTGCTAGTACTTTGTTCGTAGAAAAGTTGAATTTGAGGTGGCAAATGCATCCTAAACCATACAAGCTACAATGGAATTCGATTGTGGAGAAGTGAGGGTAAACAAGCAAGTTTGGGTACCATTTTCAATTGGCAAATATGAGGATGAGGTTCTTTGCAATGCAGCACCGATGTGTGCTGGTCATATATTGCTTGGCCGACCATGGCAGGTTGATAGGAGGGTTTCACATGATGGGTATAAAAATCGGTATTCTTTTGTAATGAACAACCGAAAAGTTGTATTAGCTCCTCTCAAGCCTTCTCAAGCTTATGAGGACCAAATTAGGATAACAAAAGAGTGTAAAATGAGGGGGGAAAAAGTGTGAGCAAGAGGAAAATAAAAGGACAGCAAGTGAGGTTGAGGGAAAAATGGAGAGAAAAGTGAGCAAAAATGAGAGAAAAGCAAACAAACAGGAGAGAGAAGAAAGAAAAGAGGAGAGAAAAATAAAAGAGTGAGTGTACTTGATGAAAAACATGAGGCCAAAAGTGTGGTGATGGCAAGACAACAAATGCTTGTACTTATGTACAAGGATGTTTATTTTTCTACTAACTACCTTAACTCTTCTTTGCCTAGTGTTGTTGTGTCTTTATTGCGGGACTTTAAAAACCTATTTCCTGAGGAGATTCCCCATGGATTGCCTCCTTTAAGAGGAATTGAGCATCAGATAGACTTCATACCTGGTTCTGCCATACCAAATTGACTTGCTTATAGAGCTAATCCCAAGGAAATGAAGGACATACAAAGGCAAGTGGATGAGCTGATGCAAAAGGGGTTTGTAAGAGAGAGTCTTTGCCCATGTTCGATTCCTGTCCTCCTAGTTCCAAAGAAAGATGGGACATGGCGCATGTGTGTGGATTACCGAGCTATTAACAAGATAACGGTAAAGTATAGACACCCTTTCCCCAGACTAGATGATATGCTTGATGAATTGCATGGTTCTCAATTGTTTTCTAAGATAGATTTAAAGAATGGCTATTATTAGATTTGTATGAAAGAGGGGGATGAATGGAAAACCGCATTTAAAACTAAATATGGATTGTACGAGTGGTTAGTGATGCCTTTTGGTTTATCTAATGCACCTAGTACATTCATGAGGTTAATGAACCATGTCTTGCGTGCTTTCAAGGGAAAATTTGTGGTAGCCTACTTTGATGATATTTTAGTTTATAGCAAAAATTTGGATGAACATGTGAAACACTTGCAAGCTGTGTTTAGTGTGTTGAGAGACCAATTGTATGGTAATCTTAAGAATTGCACGTTTTGCATGGAATGTGTTGTGTTTCTTGGATTTGTCATTAGTTAGTAGGTGAGAAGTTTTCATGGATTAGCAAGTTTTTATCGAAGGTTTGTTAAAGATTTTAGTTCTATTGCTGCACCTTTGAATGAACTTGTTAAAAAGAATGTTGTTTTTAAATGGGATGATGAACATGATCAGGCTTCAAAACTTTGAAAGATAAGCTAACTAATGCACCTTTGTTGTGTTTGCCTAACTTTGATAAAACTTTTGAGATAGAATGTGACGCATCTGGAATTGGAATAGGAGCTGTTTTGATGCAGGATTCGAAACCAATTGTTTTTTTGAGTGAAAATTTAGGCGGGGCAGCGATGAATTATCCTACTTACGACAAGGAGCTTTATGCGTTAGTGAGAACTCTTCAAACATGGCAGCATTACTTGTGGCCGAGGGAATTCATCATTCATTCCGATCATGAGAGCTTGAAGTTCTTGAAGACCCGAGGTAAGCTTAATAAAAGACATGCTAAGTGGTTGGAGTTCATAGAAATGTTTCCTTATGTAATCAAATACAAGCATGGGAAAGAAAACGTCGTGGCTGACTCATTGTCTAGGTGGTACGTATTACTTACTTCATTGCAAACTAAATTACTTGGTTTTGAATTGCTTAAGAATTTTTATGCCAATGATTCTGATTTCAGCCAAGTATGGAATGCATGTGATAAGTGTGCGTCTGGTGAATTTTGTAGGCATGAAGGGTTTCTATTCAAGAAAGACAAGTAGTGTGTGCCTATTTGCTCTGTTCGTGAGTTGTTTGTTAGGGAAAGTCATGGGGAGGTTTGATGGGTCACTTTGGAGTTCAAAAAACTTTAGATATATTACGAGAGCATTTTTATTGGCCAAACATGAAGCATGATGTGTAATCTGTTTGTGATAAGTGAATTTACATGTCGGCAAGCAAAATCTAAAGTTAGACCACATGGCTTGTATACCCCTTTACCAGTGCCTACTCAACCTTGGCGAGATATATCCATGGATGTCATTTTGGGATTACCAAGGACTCAAAGTGGTAAGGACAACATATTTGTTGTTGTTGATAGGTTTAGTAAAATACTCATTTTATTGCATGTTCTAAAACCAACGACACAACACATATTGCTGAATTGTTCTTTAAAGAAGTGGTTAGTTTGCATGGGTTGCCTAAAACAATTGTTAGTGATAGAGATGTCAAGTTCCTAAGTCATTTTTGGCGCACTTTGTGGAATAAATTAGGAACTAAACTGCTATTCTCTACTGTTGCACATCCTCAAACGGATGGTCAAACTGAAGTAGTTAATAGGACACTCACTACTTTATTGCGAGCTATAATTCAAAAGAACTTAAGGGAGTGGGAGAAGTGTTTGCCACATGTTGAGTTTGCATATAATAGGACTGTTCATTCTACTTCTTCATTTTCTCCTTTCGAAATTGTTTATGGCTTCAATCCTTTAACACCTATGAATATTTTACCTTTACCTACTAATAACATGCTAATCTTGACGAAAAAGGCAGATTTTGTGAAGGATTTACATGCAAGAGTTCAGGCCAACATTGAAAGAAAGAATGAGCAATATGCTAAACAAGCCAATAAGGGGCGTTTGAAGGTTGTCTTCCAACCCGGTGATTGGGTTTGGGTGCACATGCGTAAGGAGAGATTGGAAATCAAAATTGCAGCCTCGAGGAGATGGACCCTTTCAAGTCTTGGAGCAAATCAATGATAATGCCTGCAAGCTAGATTTGCCAAGCGATTATGGTAATGTTAGTGCAACTTTTAATGTTGCTGATTTATCTTTGTTTGATGTAGGTCATTCGAGGACGAATCCTTTTAAAGAGGAGGGGAATAATAGAGATCGAGGTGGTCAAGGTGCTGACCAAGTTGATGTTCCCAAATATTCTCAAGGCCCTTTGCAAGGAATTGGCGGTCCAATGACAAGGACAAGGACAAGGACAAAGAGGATGAAAGAGGCATTGCAAGGCTTGATCATGGAAATGCAATACAAAGAGGTTGTGCTAAAGGATTCTAAAACTAAATTTGAAGATTCCAAATCGTCACCAAGGATGGTCACTTATCTTTTTATGTAAGGGATAAATCTGGAAGGACAAGAAGATTGCAAGGATTAATTAGGAATTTTAACTTTAGTCTTGTAATTGTTTAAGGCCCATTTTCGTGTGTTTTGATCAATTGGGCCCAACCCACATTTTCCTTAGGCCCATTTCGTTCTCTCTTCACTTAGTTAGGGCATTTTAGTTATATAAAACAGCAGCCATGTATTTTGAAGGGCAATGAACGAACTTGTGTTCTTGATTGAATGCTAGAATTTCGACTTATCAAAGGAGTGATCAACCTTTGTCGTGTCTCAAGGTTGAGGTTTTAATGACTTAGTTTTCTTAGGGTTCTAATTTGATCTTCTTCTTCACAATACAGCAAGAAATCTGAATTTCTTCTTCTTCTCCATTGATTTCGTGGGTAACTAAGTGGGTCTACATCACCCAACGTGCTCGAGCAAGATACCAAAGCGAAGGAATAAGAAAGACTTAAAAAATGAGCATTACTTCCAGCTCGGTTGTGTAATGACCCCACTTCTATATCCAAGCCGTTAACTTACGTACTATCCGCTCTGGGTAGGTAATCTACCCACTTATCCCTCACAGATATCTATTGTGTCCACGGGATTTAACTTAAGTCTCTTTCATT
This sequence comes from Osmanthus fragrans, assembly GCA_019395295.1. NCBI lineage: Eukaryota > Viridiplantae > Streptophyta > Magnoliopsida > Lamiales > Oleaceae > Osmanthus > Osmanthus fragrans. The sequence continues at coordinate 21,984,357 of CM033344.1, read as the reverse complement.
AGGGAATAGGTCTTGTGTTCAAATCATAGATGACGTGATAAAAAGCCATGAGGTAAGTGTCAAATGCCCACCTTGGATAGTACTATAATATAACGGCTTGGGCAAAGAGGTTGGCCCGTTACAGATTGACCTTTCCAATTCAGCTTTCTTCTTAGCATCTAAACTATCTCTTCCATTAACAAGTAAAGGAATTAAAATTAGCATAAAGTGGTTCTTGCTTGAAGACAACAAGCACACATCTCAAATGCTCATTTAAAATTTGACTATAGACTAAGATTTACAACTACTACGAATTTAACTATGAATGTACACAAAACATGGTTCATTAATCTCATGAAAGTGTTAGTGATGTGAACCCACGTAGCAGTAGTAGCTCTGGAACCTACAAAAGATTGAGCCGCAACTCAAGAAAGCTAAAATCTCAGTTTGAAGCTTAACCCAATAATTTATTGAATCAAGGAACCAAAGTTATGGAAGACCCCTTAATTATAAAAACTATGAACCTTGCTATGAATTTGTTTCAATGCCACAAAGATGAAATCTTTGATAAGTTTGAAACTAAGGGTCCGTTTGATTGCAATGGTGGAAAATGGGTGGAAAGAAAATGAATGGCAGAGAATTGAATTGAATAGAATTTTTTTTAGAGGGAATTATAATTAATGGTGTTTGATTGGTATAATTTTCCACCTGGCAAATTTTTTGTTTGCCTTTGTTTTTTACACAAATTATTAATTAAATGGATAAATTTTTTTACCATTGAATTTGGAATGTGTTCCAATTGCTAATATATATATATATATATATAAAGTCAAAAAGCTGGAAAACGTTTTCCCACCAATATGGTGGAAAAACGTTTTCTAACTTTTGTGCATCAACAACTTGTACCTTGGAAAACGTTTTCCATAGAAAATTAGTGCAATCAAACAAGTGAATAGTAAAAAGTAGGAAAACGTTTCCACCTTCCATGGAAAACATAGGCTATCAAACACACTCTAAGTTCAATGAAGAATGAGAGAAAACAACCTCACTTTTGTAATTAATCTCTCAATAATGTGGTGTTTTACAATGAAAGGAATGAGCCCTATATGTACGGCACTCATACAACCCTAATGAAGACGTAAACAAATAAAAAATATCGAACAAATAGAGTGCGCCTTCAGACTTTTGTACTATGAGAGTGCACCGTTCAGTTGATCTGGCTACAAGTTGAAATTTTGCACCCGTAGGTTTGCAACCTACATTTTGCTTGCGTGCGCGTGTTGCTTTCCTGCTACACTCCAGGCTTTGCTTCTTCTAACTTTGCTAGAATTAAGTGCACTAATCTTGGCTACTCTTGCATGCCCAACATAAAACTTGATGTTTTACTTGTTGCAATCTAAAAGTCGACCCACGTAACTTGAACAAGTAATCTTATTGCTTCCTGGATCTTCTTCGCTCGCGATCTCGTCGTTGGTTTCTCTTCAAGTTGGACCTGAACTTTGTATAATTGTTGCCCTGCTTGTATCCTATCATTCGCTCCCTCTTCAAGAACATTCATCCTCAAATCTTGACCTACATTAGAGAGAGATCAATAATATAGAAAATAGTAAATCCCTTATGCTTACCTTGAAAATCCATCTCGTAGGCATTGTCATTAATCATTTCGATTGGAATGATCAATCTCCCCTAGGATGTAATTTAGACCTCCTTTGAGTTCGAATTTGTTTCTTTTGTATATGCACCCAAATCCATCACCTGGATCAAATAATTCACGCCTTGACTTCTTTTCTTTCATTAGCTTGAGATGCATCATGGCCAATCATCTTCTTTTCCCCTAAACTATGACTTTCAACATCATGTAAAGAAATTAAATCCAAAAAAGTTAGTGGATTAAAAGAATACATAATGTCAAAGGGTGAATACGAAGTGGATCTCTTAGTTTGGTTCCTAACTTAGCCCATAAATTCACCCCAAAATAGTCAAGGAACTCATGGTTGACCAAATATTTTTCATACTTTAAGACATCCACAAAGTTTACCTCCATGTTTCCTTTGCTCTTCAAACTCCCCAATTGATTTTGAAACTCATTTGCTTCCTCTGGGAACAAGTAATCAACCTCCTGCAATAAAGAAATATCCAAACTAGGGTGAAGTTGGTTAGTCTCCTACATTTTTTGTTTAATGTCATGAATGGGTGATAACCCAATAGGCTCATGAACCAAGTTTTTGAAACCGTGCAATAAAGAAATAGCCAAATTAGGGAGGGGTTTGTTAGTCCTCAATAAAGCCCTCTCAATTTAACTCTCTTTTTCATGGAAGCTCTCTCTTGACTTTTCTTTTATCTTTGAAGACTCTCTTTCTTTTCTCTATTGTGGCTTCTTCTTCTTCTTTTTTACCTTTAGCCACCTTTCTATTTTTTTTTCCACTCTCTATTTCCTTTTTCTCGTGGCTCTATTATTTTTCATGATTTTCAGCCACCTCTCTGTTTTCTAACTTACTCTCCATTTTTTTCCCTCTTGTTTCTCCATATGATTAATTATTTGAGAATTAATCATATTGTGAAATCTGAAGCTTTCCAACAAATCATCCAACTCTCTATGCTTCGTAACAAGTGCTTCATCTACCAATGAGTACTCTACTCTATCAAAGTCTCTAGGATCTCTTCTAGGTTTCCTTTCACGCCTACCTTTCTATTCCTCATCCTATCAACTTCAACTACTGACATTTGGTTAATTTCAGCATAGGATAACCACTATCTTGCCTCCTAACATTGTGAGCTCTCCTAGGGGGCTTTGTAAGTTTGCAATCAATGTATCCTGCCGATCCATTCTGACTTTAATTTCTCCACATACCACATTCATCCGCTCTAATTGTTGTCACGGATAGGGATCATGAATGCTTGATTGTCTCCCAATCTTGATATTGATTCTTCTTTATTAAACATATTAGTAACCAGAATTTTGTATGCATGTTTGCATGTTTCACTAAAAAATTGGCCTTCCCTCTAATAACCTCACCAATCTTGCATTTTTTCTGTCAGTGCTTTCTTTCAAGTTCTCTAAGGAACTAATTGATCTCAATAAAAAAAATTTTCCCCTTGTGAGGTTCAAATCCACAAGAACAAGGAATTTGAAAAGGATATTGACTCGAGGAAATGACTCAAAAAAGGAAGGAATGGAAGAATTGAATGAAGAAACAACCAGGAATTTGAAGAAAGTGTTTCTTGAAATCGATTTATACCTTTTCCACAACAAAATTGATTCCAATCATCATTTGATATTGAATTGAATTCTTGAAAAAAAAAAATTGATTTTCAAGAATTTTCGAGAAAGTGATGACCCACATAGATTTAATAGCTCTGAAACACACAAAAGATTGAATCACTAACCAAGAAAGCTAAAATCTCAGTTTGAAGCTTGACCTAATAATTTATTGAATCAAGGAGCCAATATTATGGAAGAACTTAATCCTCAATTACAAAACTTATGAACCTTGCTATGAATTTTTTGAACGCCACAAAGATGAAATTTTTGATAAGTTCGAAATTAAGTTCAATGAGAACAAGAGAAAGCAACCTATCCTTTATAATTAATCTCTCAATAATGTGTTTTACTGTGAAAAGAATGAGCCCCATATATAGGGAACTCATAAAACCCTAATTAAGACATGAAATACCAAGAAAATATCAAACAAATAGAGTTCTAAATAAAAAAGGAAAAATTAAACCGCATTCAGATTTTTGTATTGTGCCTGCGCACCTCGTATTCTCTCTCACACGTGCACATTGTGTATTTTTTAGCATTGAGATGCAATGTATCCCGAGTCCGAGCTTCTAAAACACTTGATATCCCTAAATTGGGTTTTATTTTGCTAGCTACTTCCTCTTTTCCCCTTGGTGTTTTGGTTATTAACCTTTGAAGTAGCTCCATCACTTCGATTTCCAAGAAGGATTAGAACCCCAAAGAACAGGTAGCTGCTCTCATTATTTTTAACTGTCTCTCCACCTTCATAGCCACATGTAGCATGTCCTCCAACTCTACATAATGTTGTAACTCCACTACATTGACTATATTATCCCTATTTAAACCATTCAAAAATCTGGCTTGTGTCCTTCCTATCCTCCTCAACATTGGCCCGAATCATAGCTACCTCCATCTCCTTATGGTATGTAACGCTCCCAAATTCTCTAATAACTCAAGGCGCTACTTAAGTCAAAATATCCTGTAAATAAACATTTTCAAAAAAGTCACCACAATGTGAAGGCATGCATATACTTTAAAAACTAACCTGTAAATAAATATTTCCAAAAGTCGCTACAATGCGAAGGCATATATATATATATATATATATATATATATTTATATACTATAGCAACTTAGCACAAAATGCGGAAACATCATTTTAATAATTTTCTCACATCTAAGAGTTAATACCAAATGTAATAAGCAAGTACCAACATTTGCAAAAATACTAAAATTTGATATTAAAGTGTCAAAATGGAAACCAACTATTTAAAATTTCTTGTTTCAAAACTTATAATTTAAAAGTTCTATTATTTAATTAAGGTTGCCCGGCTCATTTGCCTTGCCTTGCCGAGCTCCATAACCTGAAAGGGTGAAAAAATAGTAGGGTGAGCATAACGAATTATACTCAGTGGAGATACAGCAATCAGTCCAAGTCAAATCTAAATATGAAATCAAGTGGTGAATATAATATCAGTACAACATACTATAGAAATATGTACTATGGGCATTCCCAAGGACCCAATTTCGATCACGGACCTATTTATGGTCCCTGATAACCTTTTCATAGGTATAAACATTATATCACAATCAAAATCACGCATCAAGAATTAACATGGACAAATAACCACAATTGCTTAAATGTAAACCCCACCTCAAAGTCTTGAAAATTTTCTTGAAAATTGAAAAGATGTGATGTTGCCGTGCTTTACACTTTGCCCGCGATCTCGTCTAACAAGAACAAAATTAATATTATTTAAGATACTAAGTCTAATTAAAACTTTAAAACTTTTAGGGATTTAATTGAAAATGTATTAAAACTTAAATTTATGTTTGAAGGCTGAATATGAACTTTTTGGAATTTGTGGGCTAACTTAAAAGTTACTAAAACTTGGAATTGAAATAATAACCTTTTAAAACTTTGGGGCTAAAATGGATAACTTTTAAAAAACTAGGGTTTAAGGAATAATTTTCAAAAATCAAAAATATATACATATAACCATCCTATCTCTCTCTCTCTCTCTCTCTCTCTCTCTCTCTCTCTCTCTATCTCTCACGCGACATGGGGCAGGGGCCGGGAAAAGGAGAAGGTGAGGCGAAGTGGGGCGAACTCCGGTCAAAGGCAGAGTTGTCACCGTCGCGAGGTAGCGCCGGCCGGTGGGGGTCAATTGGGATTGATTGAGTGTCGACCTAGGTCAAAAATCGAGGCCACCGTTCGATTTTTCTTGGCTGTAATTCGGCCAAAATGTCGATTAATTGAGGTAAGTGTATGGGTATTGTGATTTCTTGGTTTTGTGGTTGTTTGGGGCTAGTTTTTAGATGAAATGGGAGCGGTCGATGGTGTTGCAGGCGGCGGTATGGGGGCGGTCGATGGTTTTGCAGGCGGCGGTTTGGTGTGGGATGGTGGTTGAAATTGTGTGTTTGCAGTCGGGTTTGGGTGACTGGTTGTAGTTTGCAGTTTAGTGGTGGTGGCAATTCGACTGTGGGGAGATTCATCTGGGTTTCTGTGTGTGCGAAGATGGTTCGAGGTTGGAGGATTTCGACATGGGTGAAATTGTGATGATTCTGTCAAATTTTCAGTTGATTATTGAGCGAAATTGAAGGAATTTTGGTGATAGTTTCTTACCTGCTTCTTGGCTGCGATGTTGGGAGGCCGTGGAGTCGAGAGAAGAGTGATGGTGAATAGTGAATGTAGGGCACAGAAAACGAGACAATAATTTGGGCTAGAAATAATTTTGGACTAATTGGGTTTAAGTACATTGGACTAAAAGATGAAATTTGGACTAATAAAATGGACTTTAAATAAAATATCGGACATTAAAATTGGATTTAAATCGATAACAATTTGATACTTTTAAAAATGTTCGAGATTGGACTCGATAAATAAATATTGAATTCTTAAGATTAAAATCGTTTCGAAATTCTATATTGAATGTTTTGCTAGACAATTCGACGGACGTAAAATAAATTCTAAAATTTGACGGGAATGTCGTAGCGACACACTTTAAGTTTTAAAATTTGTACTTTAAAAATTCGGGTCGCTACAACCTTCCCCACTTAAATAAATTTCGTCCTCGAAATTAAACTTACTTGATTTCAAAATGTCTGGATATTTGGCTAAAACCTCATCTTCTCTTTCCCAAGTTGCCTCTTCTCTACCATGTCTATTCCATTGGACTTTAACTAAAGGGATATCTTTGTTCCTTAAGATATGAACTTTTCTCTCAAGTATAACTGAAAGAGTTTCCTCATATGTCATATCCTTGTTAACATCCAAGGATGCATAACTAATAATGTGGTCAGGATCATGGACATGTTTCCTTAACATTGAGATGTGAAAAATATTATGTACTGCTGCTAACTCTGGCGATAAAGCCAACCTATAGGCCACGTTTCCAACTCTTTCCAAGATTTCAAAAGGTCCAATAAACCTTGGTCTAAGTTTCCCTTTCTTTCCAAACCTTACCACTCCTTTCATAGGAGCCACTTTAAGGAACACTTTTTCACCAATTTCAAATTGTAGTTCCTTTCGTCGCTTGTCAGCATAAGACTTCTGTCTGTCTTGTGTTGTTTTAATCCTTTCTCTGATCTTCTCCACAGCCTTTACAGTCTGTTCCACTATTTCTGGACCCAAAACCTTCCTTCACCAACTTCATCCCAATGGATTGGTGATCTGCACTTTCTGCCATAAAGAGTTTCATACGATGCCATGCCAATGGTAGAATGAAAACTATAGTTATATGAAAACTCAACCAAAGGTAAATGCATTTCCCAGTTACCACCAAGGTCTAAAGCGCAAGCTCTCAACATATCCTCTAAAATCTATATAGTTCTCTCTGATTGTCCATCCGTCTCTGAATTTCAATCTAGTTCCCATAGCTTTTTGGAAGCTTTCCCAAAATTTTGATGTAATCTGGAATCCCTGTCTGACACTATAGAAACTGGTACACCATGCAATCTTACAATTTCTCTGATGTACAACTGAGCATACTAGTCTAAACTGAAAGTGATGTTCAATGGTAAAAAATGAGCAGATTTTGTCAAACGATCAACTATGACCCATATAGCTTGATGACCTTTAGCTGATCTAGGAAGTCCCACAACAAAATCTATGGTTATGTGTTCCCACTTCCATTCTGGGATTTCAAGTGGGTTCAACATTCCAAACGGACGTTGATGTTCAGCTTTAACTTGTTGGCAAGTCATGCACTTCTCAACAAATAAGCCAATTGACCTCTTCATGTTTCTCCACCAATAAATTATTCGCAAATCCTGGTACATTTTCGTACCTCCTGGGTGTGCAGTATAAGGTGAATAATGTGCTTCCTCTAAAATCTCCTTCCTCAAGGCTTTGTCCTTCGGTACACACAGTCTTCCCTTGAACATAAGAGTGTCATCAGTTGATACTTCAAAACCTTTAACACTACCAGCGAGTACTCGGTCCTTAATCTTGCACAAAAAATTATCCTTACCCTGAGCTTCTTTAATTTTGTCTCTAAGAGTCGGTCGAACGATCAAAGTAGCTATAATTGCGGTTGTGTGATGTGGATGAGCTACAACCTCAAGTCTCATGTTGGCAAAATCCTTGATCAATTGTTCTTGACTGGTTAGGGCAGCAAACTGTCCTTTACCTTTCAGGCTAAGTGCATCAGCAACAACATTGGCCTTGCCAGGGTGGTAGTAGATAGTACAGTCATAATCTTTAACTAACTCCAACCACCTTCTCTGTGAGAATATTCAATTCTTCTAAGTGAAGAAATACTTTAAACTCTTATGGTCTGTGTATATCTCGCACTTACTACCATATAGATAGTGTCGCCATATTTTTAAAGCATGAACTACAGCAGCCAATTCCAAGTCATGTGTAGGGTAGTTCTGCTCATGTGGCTTCAACTGTCTAGATGCATATGCAATCACTTTTCCATGCTGCATCAGTACGCATCCCAAACCTTGTTTCGATGCATCACTATAGATTACAAAACCTACTGACCCTTCTGGAATAGCCAAAACTGGTGCAGATACCAATGTCTGTTTCAATTCTTGAAAACTCTTCTCGCACTTATCTGTTCACTAAAACTTCACTCCCTTCCTGGTCAACTGGGTCATCGGTCCAGTAATTTTTTAAAATCCTTCGATAAACCTTCGATAATAGCCAGCCAATCCCAAGAAACTACGAACTTCATTTATATTGGTTGGTGCCCTCCAATTAGTGACAGCATCAACCTTGACTGAATCAACTTCGATACCATCTGCAGTAACCACATGTCCAAGGAAACCAATTCGGTCAAGCCAGAATTCGCACTTCTTGAATTTCGCATACAACCTTTCTTGTCGAAGTGTCTGTAACACAATGTTGAGATGCTCCTCATGCTGTTCCTTGTCCCTTGAATAAATCAGAATGTCATCAATAAAGACCATTACAAACTGATCCAAGTATTGATGAAATACTCGGTTCATTAAGTCCATGAAGACAGCTGGTGTATTAGTTAACCCAAATGGCATCACAGTGAACTCGTAATGTCCGTATCGAGTCCTAAATACAGTTTTTGGTATATCACCATCCTTAACCTTTAACTGATGATAACCTGATCTCAAATCAATCTTGGAGAATACAACAGCACCCTTTAACTGATCGAACAAATCTTCTATTAGTTGTAAAGGATACTTATTCTTGACCGTGAGGCGATTCAACTCCCTATAGTCAATGCACATTCCTCATTGATCCATCTTTCTTTTTCACAAACAGAACCGGTGCTCCCCAAGGCGATACACTCGGTCGAATAAATCCTTTATCCAATAGTTCTTGTAGCTTGCACTTTCAACTCCTGAAGTTCCTTAGGTGCCATCCTGTAGGGTGCTTTAGATATGGGTGCAGCTCCAGGTACTAAGTCAATCCTGAATTCCACTTGTCTATCTGGTGGAATACCAACTAGATCTTCTGGAAATACATCCACAAAATCACGCACAACTGGTACATCTGTGGTAGTTACCTCAGTTGCCTGAACACTAGTGATGCTCACTAGATATCCTTGATTGGTACATTTTCTCAACATCCTTTGTGCTTTCAACACTGATATGACATGGGGCATGGTTTTGACTTTTGTCCCGAAGAAGGTAAATTCACATTCTCCTGGTTTCTGAAAGAGCACCTCCCTCTCATGACACTTAATCGTAGCGTGATTGCAACTAAGCTAGTCCATGCCTAAATTGATATCAAAGTCCCTTATGTCTATTAAGTACAAGTCTGCCTCTAAGTTCTTCCCATCTATTTCAAACTTAACAGCTTTCGACATCAAATTAGTGATAATAGTTTCACCTGAAGGGATACTAACTTCTAAGGTATCATTCACACTTTCACATACATTCCCAATCTTATCATGAAAACTAGCAGAGATGAAAGAATTCGTGGCACCGGAATCAATCAAAACGATAGCAGGTATATTGAATACTGATAGAATACCTGTCATCACGTCTGGATCTTTCTCTGCCTCCTTCTAAGTTAAAGCGAAAACTCGATCATTTCCCTTCCTGGTATCTTCCTTACCCTTGAATTCAGGACATTCACCAGCAAAATGATCGAGTTTCTTACATCTGAAACACATCCCCTTCCCTAGTAAGCACTCTCCATGGTGACGCTTGTCACATTTCGGGCATATAGGTTTCTCAGTGCTAGCCTTTTCCTCCATTTTTCCCCATGATTTCCCCTTCTTGTTCTGATATCTGTCTTTGCCCATATTCCGACTGTCCCATTTTCTTTTTACTGGTACCTCTGGGGGTTTCTGAGTAGTCTTTTCCAAGTTTAAGCGAGAGGATATAGCTTGTGCTCGGTCAATTGCTTCGGCATAGGTAGTGAGTCCTAAACCTGCCATAAGTCCTCCAATTTCTGGGCGTAAACCCCTTTCAAATCTTCTAGCCTTCTTGATATCCATGTCAACCAGATGGATAGCATACCTGGATAGCTGGTTGAATTTCGTTTCATATTCCACCACTGACATACTTCCCTGTCTAAGTTCAACGAACTCTGTTTCTTTCAGATCCCGGAAAGACTGGGGAAAATACCTCTGTATTATTAATTTCTTGAATCCGTTCCATGTTAGTTCAAGTTGCTGTGCCTTAGTTCTGGTGCACTGATATGACTCCCACAAATGATCTGCGTCCTCTTCAAGTTGGAACACAACACATGACACTTTCTGAGTGTCTAAGCAGGCTATATGTTTAAAGATCCGTTCTAATGCCCTTAGCCATTCCTTTGCAGCTAGGGGTCCTGTTCGACCATTGAATGTTGGTGGCTTATATCGGCGAAACTGTTCAACAACAATGCTAGTGTTGTCTGCATTAGCCTGTGGATTAGGGGCATTTCGTGGAGCTGTTGGGGCTTGTTGCTGAATGAGGCCCTGGAGAGCATTCACGAGATCCCTTAATGAATTATTTCCCGCATCGCCAGTAGCAGTCTGGCCTGGGGTAGCTTGTCTTGCAACAGCCCGATTCACGGGAACTCGATTTGTTCTACGAGACATTTTCCTAAATCACAACAACATTTGTCTCAGCATCCACTAAGTTGTGAAATTCACAATGGCCATTTAGGAATAATAAAATCTAAAAATGAAGAATTATAGAAAGCACAGTAGAGCTAAAAGCAAATTTTATTATCATCTCAAATTTTCCAAAAGGAAAACAAATAATAAAATTGCAACCAATATCTATAATCCGAAATATGTTCTCCTACTGAATTTCCACGAATAGTTCTTCCCACATCTCTATCTCATACGTTCCTTTTGGCATATCAATTCTGAAAGTAAATTCTACTGAAATGGGTTACTTCATGTTTTAGCCTAATTCCGAGGACTAAATTTATAATCTCTAATTTTTTTTTTAAATACTTCACATCACAAGTTCAACTCCCAAACATAATAACTCATGGAAATTTTTTATAACATGTACTGGATACAAACTTTCAAACATTTCAAACTGCATCAACTATAGCAAAATTTCATTCTCATGTAACCTTTCGTTGTAACATTCAATTTCAGATGCAGTTATCTAATAAATTCATGGTATCCAGCAGTTGAAAATTTTCAAACTTCATCAAATAAAATTTTCTAAACATTTTACCTTTCCGGAGTCGGCTTGGCGTGGCAAGAGCGGGTAGTATTCAAATTAAATACTAAATATTATTTTTTTAAAATTTTCACAATTCTACAGAAAGGTAGAACCGTGCTCCGATACCATACTGTAACGCCCCAAATTCTCTAATAACTCAAGGCGCTACTTAAGTCAAAATATCCTGTAAATAAACATTTTCAAAAAAGTCGCCACAATGCGAAGGCATGCATATACTTTAAAAACTAACCTGTAAATAAATATTTTCAAAAGTCGCCACAATGCAAAGGCATATATATATATATACACAAAATGCGGAAACATTATTTTAATAATTTTCTCACATCTAAGAGTTAATACCAAATGTAATAAGCAAGTACCAATATTTGCAAAAATACTAAAATTTGATATTAAAGTGTCAAAATGGAAACCAACTATTTAAAATTTCTTGTTTCAAAACTTATAATTTAAAAGTTCTATTATTTAATTAAGGTTGCTCTGCTCATTTGCATTGCCTTACCTTGCCGAGTTCCATAACCTGAAAGGGTGGAAAAATAGTGGGGTGAGCATAACGAATTATACTCAGTGGAGATACAACAATCAGTCCAAGTCAAGTCTAAATATGAAATCAAGTGGTGAATATAATATCAATACAACATATTATAGAAATATGTACTGTGGGCATTTCCAAGGACCCGATTTCGATCCCAGACCTATTTACGGTCCCTGACAACTTTTTCATAGGTATAAACATTATATCACAATCAAAATAACACATCAAGAATTAACATGGACAAATAACCACAATTGCTTAAATGTAAACCCCACCTCAAAGTTTTGAAAATTTTCTTGGAAATTGAACAGATGCAATGTTACCGTGCTTTACACTTTGCCCACGATCTCGTCTAACAAGAACAAAATTAATATTATTTAAGATACTAAGTCTAATTAAAACTTTTAGGGACTTAATTGAAAAGGTATTGAAACTTAAATTTAAATGTTTGAATGCTGAATATGAACTTTTTGGAATTTGTGGGCTAACTTAAAAGTTACTAAAACTTTGGAATTGAAATAATAACCTTTTAAAACTTTGGGGCTAAAATGGATAACTTTTAAAAAACTAGGGTTTAAGGAATAATTTTTAAAAATAAAAAATATATACATATAACCATCCTATCTCTCTCTCTCTCTCTCTCTCTCTCTCTCTCTCACGGGACATGGGGCAGGGGCCGGGAAGATGAGGAGGTGAGGTGAAGTGGGGCGAACTTCGGTCAAAGGCAGAGCTGTCACCGTCGCGAGGTAGCACCGGCGGGTGGGGGTCGATTAGGGTTGATTGGGTGTCGACCTAGGTCAAAAACCGAGGCCACCGTTCGATTTTTCTTGGCTGTAATTCGGCCAAAATGTCGATTAATTGAGGTAAGTGTATGGGTATTGTGATTTCTTGGTTTTGTGGTTGTTTGAGACTGGTTTTTGGATGAAATGGGGGCGGTCGATGGTGTTTCAGGCGGCGGTATGGGGGCGGTTGATGGTTTTGCAGGCGGCGATTTGGTGTGGGATGGTGGTTGAAATTGTGTGTTTGCAGTCGGGTTTGGGTAGTTGTAGTTTGCAGTTTAGTGGTGGTGGCAATTCGACTGTGGGGAGATTCATTTTGGTTTCTGTGTGTGCGAAGATGGTTCGAGGTTGGAGGATTTCGACATGGGTGAAATGGTGATGATTCTGTCAAATTTTTAGTTGATTATTGAGCGAAATTGAAGGAATTTTGGTGATAGTTTCTTACCTGCTTCTTGGCTGTGATGTTGGGAGGCCGTGGAGTCGAGAGAAGAGTGATGGTGAATAGTGAATGTAGGGCACAAAAAACGAGACAGTAATTTGGGCCTAGAATTTGGGCTGGAAATAATTTTGGGCTAATTGGGTTTAAGTACATTGGACTAAAAGATGAAATTTGAACTAATAAAATGGGACTTTAAATAAAATATCGGACATTAAAATCGGATTTAAATCGATAAGAATTTAATACTTTTAAAAATGTTCGAGATTAGACTCGATAAATAAATATTGAATTCTTAAGATTAAAATCGTTTCGAAATTCTTTTGCTAGACAATTCGACGGACGTAAAATAAATTCTAAAATTTGACGAAAATGTCGTAGCGACACACTTTAAGTTATAAAATTTGTACTTTAAAAATTCGGGTCGCTACATGGTAGCCTTCCACACTACTTGAACCTTGGCTTAAGGCTTTGTAATTTTTGATAAAGATCTCTATAGTAATGACTACGTAGAAATCTCCTCCTTATGATAGCTTTCAATTCATCCCATGTTTCTATAGGCCTCTCACGATTCCTCCTCCTATTTGTTGCCAATTGATCTCACCATAATATATTGCATAATCTGGAAATTTTATCACTTAGTTTTACCTTTATCTCCTCAGAATAATTATGGCAATTAAAGATCAACTCTAATAAATGATCCCAAAACGAATGAGGAGTTGAAACTCTATTCGAATTTCGATCAAAGCGATCTCAACCAAAGTCTCTAGGATCTTCTCTAGGCCTGTCATGCTTGTCTCTTGTATTCCTCATCCTACCCACTTCGTCCTCGGAGATTTGGTCATCCTCTCATTCTCGTTCTCTACTTCATTCTCATCATCAAATTAAAACTCTAGGATCACGCCCATCTTGCCTCCTAACATTAGGAACTCCTTTAGGTTGACACCTTTTGTAAGTTTCCAATCATCGTATCATGCCAATCCATTCTATCCCTAATTTCTCTAAACACCATATTCATCCACTCAAATTGTTGTTGCATAGCTTCCACCATGAAGAATTGATTGTTCTGCTCCCTAAATATTGATTCTTCTCTTTAGACATCTTGATAACTAGAATCATATGTCTCATGTGTTTGCACTCAAGAGTCTCACTAAATATTAACTTTTTCTCATTAAGAAGCTCACAACTCTTGTCGCTCATCTCTATATGCTTTCTTATTCAAGTCTCTACGGAACTAATTGATCTCAATAAAAAAATTTAGCTCCTTGTGAGGTTCAAACCTGCAAGAACAAATGGAAAAAAAAAAAAAAAAAAAAAAGAAGGGTAATGACTTGAGAAGGACTCGAGATGGAAAGACTAACGGAAATTGAATGAAAACACGACAAAGAATTTCAAGAAAGGATTTCTTGAAATTGATCAGTCTTTCTCGACAAGATACCAAAGGACGATATAGGTACTGAACGACTAGAAAGATTGTATTTCTTGAAAATTTCACCACAAGAATTCCGAGAAGGTGTTTTTTGAAATTGAATAAGCTTTATCTTGACCAATTGCCTTTTTTCTTGAATTTTTTTCCAGCCTTTTATTTATTTTTATAATTTTCGTTTTTTTACAAGAAATATGTGGAAAGAACAATAAAGGCAATATGCCAAAAAAAAAAAAAAAAATTGATGAAGACTCAATGCACACAAGAAGAATGGGAATGAGAAAATGTGGAGAGATAAAGGATAAAGACCTGGTTTTGGACCCAAACTTATCAACTAACTGATGTGAACGTACATAGCAATAAAGAACCCTAAGCACGTTAAAATCAGAGTTTGAAGCTTGACCCAATTGATTTATTGAATTAAAGAACCAAAGTTATTGAGGAACCTTGATCTCGTAATTACAAAAATCAAGAACCTTGCTATAAGTGTTGACTGCCACAAGGAACAAGTAGAAAGCAGATCTTGCTTTATTAAATCTCTCAAAATAATGGATTTTTAAAATGAAAGAATTAGGAAATATATAGGCAATAACAAATAAATAACTCGTAAAATATCAAACAAATAGAGTTCTAAAAGAAAAAGGAAAATTGAAATCGCCTTCGGATTTTTGTACTGTGCACACGCACTGTGTATGCTCTCACACAAGCACCGTTCAATTGATTTTAGCTATGGGTAGAAATTTTGCTTCTGTACGTGGGTGGTCTATTTTTCTTGTTCGCGCTGCTTTTCTGCTGTATCCAGGCTCCGTTTCTTCTAACTTGGCCTGAATTTGGTTTTTCTTTCATGCTCATCTTAAAACTTTGTGTATTGCACGTTGCACTCGAACTTTTGGCCCACGTAGCTTGGACAAGTCCTTGCATGGCTTCCTTCAATCCTCTTTGCTCTTGATCGACAACATTGGTCCATCTTCAACACTTATAAGGTGTGACACCCCGAACTTAAACTTCGAGTGTCACATACTAAACATAACAACTTCTACCTTTGCTACATATAAAAACACTTAATTAAATGTATTACATGTTATAAACTTATTTTCAATTTGGTAAAATATCTCTCATAAAATTTAATGGCCAGCAGAAGTGCTTGTCGAAATGAAATTATACTTTTCCATATACGGACTCGGCACTGCTACGGTTAGTTGGGGCAGTAAGTTCAAATATTTTTATAAAATTCATCCCAACTCCGTTTTCTATGAAATCTGTGGCATTAATCTATATTCAAGCGATTTTCTAGGTTAAAACATGAAAAAGTTTCCAAGATCATATGATATGGGAGTTTTACTGAAAACGGTGAGGTATTGCACAGAAAATTCAGTTTGACCCTTTGACCCTTAAAAATTTATATCCTAGGCTACAGATATCCAAATTGAGTGATTCTTACGCCTATATTAAGACAACTCAAAGAGGAACGCAGCAATATTTGTAGAGTCCGAAATAGACGTTTATGAAGTTAGAAATAACGTTTTGAAATTGACCCAAAAATTGTCTCGTTTCTGCCTTTTTACCACTTGCAAGAAAAAGTCTAATAAAAATGTCTTTTAACGTAACATGGAAGATATATAATTACATAATTTATTTCCGGTACCATATTACATCATGTCTTATACATGTTTTTATACAATACCATAAGAAAAACCTATGGAAAGCAGTCGAACAAAACATACAAAAGGAAACTTTGATGCAAAAGTAACCTTTGTCCTTAACCCATCATCAATTATGCCAACTGACTTTCATCAACTCAACGATCATGGATCTGAAAATTTAGTATAAAATACTATGAGTATAAAGAATGCTCAGTGAGATACCATGCTTGAATTTAACATGTTAATACTACACCAAAGAATGCAATCAAACACATACTTGCACATTCCGGCTTGCCGGTGCCCTTCGGACATGTCCTAAGGCATAAATAGATATCTAACTTTGTGGACTTGTCCACATCTTTCATATTATGGTTTTTCATGCATAGTTTAAGTATAAGTATTACCATGAAATCCTACCACTTAAGTATAGAAAATATCTTACAGTTAAACTTGAAGAAGTTTCGGTTGAAAGATGAATTGAGAGTGACTTTGCTTCTTTTTTTTTTTTTTCCTTTTCCTTTACGTATTTGCTGCCTTTCCTTCTTCTTTTACACGAAAGTTTGCTGACTTTTGGAAGGAATAACATGCAGGGAAATATCACTATATAAAGGCAAGAAATTAAGGGATAAACCAAAAGATGACTAATCAAAAAATTGTGTCTCCACGTGTGCTGAATTGAACCCCATTCATGCATACATTTCAACACCAAAACCCAGCTGGTGCCACCATTTAACACCTCCTACTTTCTCAACACACCTCATGCATGCATTAGTTAATTACTTCTTGCATTAATCCATTGCAAAGTGACGGCCAAAGTGGATGAAACAAAGAAAATGTTTATCTATAATACTAAGAAGATAGATGTAGAATTTAACAATTATCCCAAACCCCTAATTAACTAATCTTGATAGACTTTAAATAAATTGACCAATGCAAATTTGGCAACCATTAATAACTTTGGCCATACCAAAATTTTGAAAAGTTAAATTGTTATCCTAAAAATTAAATGAGCACAAAATTTCGGAGTATTACATAAGGGATCCTTGCTAGCTTACCTTTCATGATTCTCATCAAACTCTATCTCCACATATCAACCACCCAAGTCTCTAGGATCTCCTCTAAGTTCCCTTTGATGCATAATCCTTATCCTAAACACTTCAACCACTGAGAATTGGTCATCCTCTATCTCACTTTCTATTTCATTCTCATCTTCAAATTCAGACCAAGAAACATGCCTATCTTGCCTCCTATCCTTAGGAACTCTTTTTGCTGACCCCATTTATAAGTTTGTAATCACCATATTTTGCTAATCAACTATATCCCTAATTTCTCCAAATGCCATATTTGTCCTCTCAAATTGTTATTGCATTGCTTTCAACAAGAAGAATTGGTTGTTCTCCTCCCTAGATGTAGTTTCTCCTTTGTTCTACATCTTAATAACTAGGAAAACTCAAGTGTTTTACTAAATATTGGTTTTTCCCCCGAAAATAAGCTCACCAAAAGCTTTTTCCCTCTCTATGCTTTTCTCTAAGGAACTAACTAAACTCAATCAAGAATTCAGTTTTTGTAATGTTCGTTTAAACAAGAACTAAAGAAATAAGAAAGATAGCAAGACTCAAGAAACGACTCTAGAAGGAAAGATCAAAAGAAGAATGAAAAACACTCCAAGAATTTCAAGAGAATGTTTTCTTCAAATAGTAATAAAGATGGCGTTTCTTGGAAAATAACACCACAAGAATTCCAAGAGAGGGTTTCTTGAAATTGAATATTATTTTCTTGTACTTTCTTTGCCTTTTTCTTGAATTTCCTTGGCTTTTTCTTGAACTTTCTTTGCCTTTTCTTTTGAATGTTCTTTGCTATTTTTATTCTTAAATTTCCTTTTTTTTTTTTACATAAACTTAATGGAAAGGATCAATCACAAGGCAAGAAATTGAAAAAAAAAATGAAAATGTGTTGGTGCCTAGTTAATGAAATAAACAATTTTTGAACCCCATTGTCAGATGTGCCCTAGAACCCACACAAAATTGATACAAACCCCAAGAAAGCTCAAATAAGATGTAGAATCTAATGATTTGTTGAACCACGAACTAAGGCTAGAATGTTTGAATGCCAGAATGAATCGAAGTCCTTGATAGGTTCGGGATAGTTCAATTAAGAACAAAATTAAAAGCGAAATCTCGATTCATGATTAGTCTCTCAATTAATGTTTTTTGTACAATAAACATGCCTTGTATTGGCAAACATAAAGAAACCTAATTAATTTGTAAAACTTCGTTAACAAACTTATTATCTTGTAAAACTAATTTGGATAAAACTAGAATGTTGTAAAATAACGAAAATACCCTTAAACTAACTCAAAATAGGAAAAAGCTAAAACAGACCACTAAAGAACGGAATTTGACCCTCAAAATTTGACAACTTCATTAGAGTAACATATGCAGAATTGAAAAATGCTTTTGAATTGTACTCATGGACAAAATCCGATAATCGAGCTAAAAGTTATGCATGTTTTCGTACATCCTTCTTATTCCTTCATTTGGATCAAAAGAATTAAGGTTGGTCCTTCTTCTTTCATGCCCATCTTGAACTATGTTGTAATTAAACTCTAGGTTGTAGCTTAGACAAGTTGTTGCATTGTTTCCTTGAAACTCTTTGCTCTTGATCTTGTTAGTGGTCCATCTGAAATGTGCAATAGGTAAATGGCTAGCTTACCTTTCATGATTCTCATCAACAAATGATGAAAATCTTTGATAAGTTCTGGATAATTAAATTAAGAATAAGATTGAAAACCGAATCCTTACTTTTCAAATTCTTGTTGATTATAGTGCGTAAAAGTTTAGTTAATGTTCTATTCGCTATTTCGGTTTATTCATTTGTCTGTGGGTAACATGTAGTAGAAAATAATAGTTTGGTTCCAACTCACCCCAAAAAAATTCAAAAAGTATATAAGGAACTTAAAATCCCTATCAGACAAAATACTCCTAGGTATACAATGGAGTCACACACTCTCTCTCTCTCTCTGAAAAATAAATCAGGTATATTTATGACATTGTCTGTTTTATGGAATGAAATGAAATGTCATCTTACTAATCTTATGCATATGGAATCGGAGCCCTTTAGTCCTAGATAGCCCCAATACAAAGTTCATAATTACATCAACCCATGACTCACCACTGCCCCATGGCAAAACCTTTGACTTGGGCATTCTTATAAGTAATGCATCTACTACAAATGCGATTAACATCTCTTTTCATTCTAGGCCACTAAAAATTGCTCATGCAACATTTTTAAGGTTTTTCTAACATTGAAATGCCCCCATCGATCCCCCACTATGTGCTTTACGCACCAACAACTCACGAATGGAATAACTAGGCACACAAGTTATTTTCCTTACAAAAATATCATCATAAAATTTATCAATGGTTATCACTTGACACATAATTGACATCATTTGCATACATATCTTTAATATATTCAAACCCAAGCATTTTGTGATGAGTGTCACAGAGGGCAATCTAACAAGGATCATTTACATCCCTATTACACATAATACTTCAAGGTATACCATGGAGTAGCACTATCTCTCTAAAGAATAAATCAACTATGTTCATGGAATCATCTGTTTTACAACATGGAATGAATTTGCCATCTTACTAAACCTATCCACTACCACGAATATAGAATCTCAACCCCATTTAGTCCTAGGCAGCTCCAACACAGAGTCCATAGACACATCAACACATGGCTCACTAAGAATGGGTAAGGGTGTATACAACCGTTGTAGTAAAACCTTGGATTTGGCCTTTTCACAAGTAATGCATCTACTACAAATACGATTAACATCTTTTTTCATCCTAAGCCAATAAAAGTGCTCATGCAACATTTCTAAAATTTTCATAACATTGAAGCATCCCATCAACCCCCCACCCCCCACAATGTGCTTTACACACTAAAGAAGTATTTGGCACAATTTACTTTCCCTAAACAAGTAACCATCATGCCTATAAAATTTATCTACCGCACCTTTATCACATGACATATAAGTTAGAAAAATATGCACAATTTGCCTATATAACTTTAACACATTCAAATCCAAGTGTTTTGGAACTTAAAGAAGTACATACCTTAGGGATAATGGATCAGCAACTATGTTCTCATCCCCTTGTTTGTATATCAAATGATATAGGAAAGTCTCAATATACTCCATCCAGCATGTCTCTTGTTCAACTTACCTTGACCCTTTACATGTTTCAATGATTCATGGTCAGAATGGATTATAAACTCCTTTGGCCATAGATAGTGTTTCCATTCCATGTTTCCGAAGCTCCAAAAAGAGCATAAGATCTATTATCCTACATCAAAACGGCTCCAATTCCTATTCCAGAGGAATCACATTCAATCTCAAAAGTTTTGTTGAAGTTAGGTGTCAAAACATGTGTAGAACACAACCTATCCTTACTAATTTAAAAGCATTTTTTTGTTCAATGGCCCCAATGAAATCCTACACTTTTTTTTTTCACAATCTCAATGAGTAGTGTGGCAAGTGAACAAAAACCTTAACAAAACGCCTTTGAAAACTAGCTAAACCATGGAATCTTCTTACCTCAATTATGCCTTTAGGCATTGGCCAGTCCTTGATGGCTTTTATTCTCTCTTCATGTAGTTTAATACCCTTTTCTACTAACAACATAACCAAGAAAAAAGTACTTTTTCCATTTAAAATGTACACTTCTTAAAATTAGCATCCACACATTTCAAAAGCTAGCAAGATATTTTGCATGTTCCAGATAGACTGATTACAAGATCAAGAGCTAAGAAGATCAAAGAAGCTATCTATATACAAGGATTTGTCCACGATACGTGGGCTGAGATTTTGAGTGGAATAAGCAAAACACACAAAGTTTCAAAATGGGCATGAAGGAAGAACCAATCTTAGTGCACTTGATTCGAGGTAAAAAAAAAAAAAGGAGTTCATTCGGAAAGCCATGCGATGGCAAGGCTTTAATTTCCTTGCCCTAGCAATCATAAAAAATTCAGAAATGAGAACAAATTCATTGTGTCATGTGCTTGCAACAAATATAACCATGTGATCATATGGTTATCCGGTTGCGGTCCGAAATTTTATTTTTCAGTTTTGATTTGGACTCTTTTTGTTTAAGCTTATCTAGATGTTTTTCGAGTAAAGTAGGATTTTTTTTTATTGCCTATACATATACGAGGCATTATTCATTGTACAAAAACTCCAAGACATTCTTTGAGAGATTAATACACAAAGTGAGATTATTATCTTACATATCTTGTTCTTAGTTGAACTATCCCAAACTTATTAATGACTTCCAATCATTGGGTTAAGTTTATAACTCTAATTTTAGCTTTCTGAGGTTCTATCAAATCTTGTGTTGGTTCCATGGTGCATCCTGCAACGAAGTTCACATTGGTTGGTATCACAGCTTTGGCTCTAAAATCAAGTCTTTTTTTTCCAGTTTAATTTTTCTTTTATTGTCTTCTTCGTTGATTCTTCATCAAAACAATCACATGAAAAATGTTCAAGAATTATTTAGTGCAATAGCACTAGTGCACCAACACAAGTTTTTCAAATTTTTACTTGTGTTCGATCTTCTCGTTAGGTTTGTGTTATAAAAAAACACAGCAAAAAATATTCAAAAGAAAAGAAAAGGAACTTTCAAGAAAAATAGCTAAGAAAATTCAAGAAACGGCCAAAGAAAGTTTAAAAAAAGCATATTCAATTTTAAGAAACCTTTTTTTGGAATTCTTGTGGTGTTACTTTCCAAGAACCACCATCTTTATTACTATTCGATACATGTATTATCCTTTTGAAAAGGAATAAACCAAATTCAAGAAATCTTTTCTTCAAATTCTTAGGGTGTTTTCTTTTTTCCTTTCATATTTCCTTCTTGAGTCCTTCTCGAGTCTTATTATCCTTCTTCTTTCTTTTGTATTCTTATTTGAGTTTAGTTAGTTCCTTAGAGAACTTGACAAATGGAGAGGAAAAATGCACGAGTGGTGAGCTTATTATTGAGAAAAAGCCAATATGGAGTGAAATACTTGATTGCAAACACGTGAGGATTATTTTTCCTAGTTATTTTTCCTAATGAGGCGAACAGCCAATTCTTCATGATGTAACAATTTGAGAGGATGAACTTTGTATTTGGAAAAATTAGGGTTAGGATGTATATGTAGGGTACAACGATCGAAAACTTGCAAAGGACACAGCCAATTCCCAATGTTAGCGAGCAAGATAGGCTCTTTCTTAGGGCTGAACTTGATGATGAGAATGAAGTAGAGAGTGAAAATGAGGATGACCAAATCTTTGTGGCTGAAGTGGACACCTTCTAGGAATAGGGATATCAAGTGTTTTAAATGTTTGGGTTCGGGACACATTGTTTCTCAATGTCCAAACAAAAGGGCAACGATAGCATATGTTGTTGGGAATGCCATGGCAGTGTGATACGTGATGGATTTAGAATTAGGTTTAGCTTTGTTGAAGATGGAAAATCAGTTACACTTGTTCCTTTAACAGAAAAACAGGTCTATGAGAATCAATTGAAATTAAAAGGTGAGATAGTGAAGGAAAAAGAAAGAGAGGCAAAATGAGCGTGAAACTGAAACTTCAAGAAAAGACAATAAGAGAGAAAATAGAGATATGGCTTAAAGTAATAAAAATGGTGTAGGGTCACAAGAGAGAAAAAGATAGAGAGCCTGCAGAGAAAAGAAAAGACAAAAGTGGGCTTTTTTGTAAAAGAGAGTTAAATTAAGAGGGCTTTCATGTAAAATTAGCCTTTGATATTGTGGGTTTACAAGGAATCCTTCCTTATTCTTGAGGAAACTAATCAACCTGCTACCCATTACATGCATTGAACATCTAATTAGTCTTATAGTGCTACAACCGATTAGCCTATAAAAGTAATCACAATGAGACAAAAGAGATTCAAAAGCCAATGGAGGAGTTGATGAGCAAAGGGTACGTGAGGTCTCATATGAATCCATGTGCAGGCCAATGCTACTTCTAACTAAAAAGGATGGATGTGGAGAGTGGGCATGATTGTAGGGCAATCAACAATATAACGGTAAAGTATTGTCATTCCATACCTAGATGATATGCTTGATGAATTGTATGGATCATTTATTTCTAGTAAAATAGTTCTTAAAAGTGAGCGTTATCAAATTACAATGAAAGAAGGAGATGAGTAGAAAATTGTTTTTAAGACTAAATATGGGCTACATGAGTGGTTAGTTATGCCATTTGTACTTTCATGAGATTAATGAATCATGTTTTGCATATATTCATAGGCAAATTAGTAGTAGTTTATTTTGATAACATCCTTGTATATATAACAAGAGTTTAGATTGGGATATTGAGCATTTGAGATGTGTGCTTGTTGTTTTGAGAAACTCATTGAGCATTTGAGATGTGTCTACCAAATGTGTAGCATACCTTGAGAGTTGGTCAAACTTTCGTTCATACTCCGTCAGGGTCATGGTTCCCTGTTTGAGTTGAAGAAATTCGCCCTCCTTGAAATCCCTTAGAGATTGGGAAAAGTACTTATCCATCACTTCCTCCTTGAACTGTTCCCATGTTAGCGCCAATTGTTGCTCCGAAGTCCTAGTTCGAGACATTGATTCCCACCAGTGACTTGCATCACCGGAGAACATAAACTCAGCATACTGGACTTTCTGAGCGTCCGTGCACCCTATCAATTGAAAAATCCTCTCCAACTTGCGAATCCATTCTTTGGCTGCAAGTGGATCAGTTGCTTCATCGAAAGTAGGGGGCTTGTGCCTTCGAAATTGCTCAACTACCGAAGCATGAGTTGGAAGAGCATTAGGAGCTGGTGGTAGGGTTGAGCTTGGTTCGGGTTTTGTCTGCCTAGGTCTTGAACTGCTTGGAGGAGATCTCTTATCAAGTTGTTCTGGTTGGCACGTGATATTTTCCTACGGATAAGATGTAAGGTTTCTTATTAACTTCTTTTTTTGTAAGGAAGAAAGATAAGATCTTTATTTCTCATACTTCTTGAAATCAGGATACATAATAGTTTGATAAACTTAGCATGAAAGAAGACATCATAAAAAAATAGGAATATCTAGATTTCTAATCCCTATGAGTTTTATGAAGCTTCCTTGGTGGAGTTTCATCTTCGGAAGAATCTTCCGCCTCAGGCCCGGACCCTATATCTATCACCAGTTGTGGTTCTGGTTCTGGCTCCTGCTCCTCCTCGGGTTCCTCTTCAGGGTCTTCTTCCTCAGCCATCGATTCTTCCTCGGGCTCATGGATTACATCATCCCATAAAGCTATCAGGGCATGGCAATATCTCTCAAACTCGAACATGTTTGGATTGCCTTCTAACATTTCATCTCTAACTGTGACTCCCATATCTCCCCATTGAGGTGGGAGGGAGTGTATGAGGTTATTTATGGCTTCAATATGCGTGATCTCCATACTGGCATTAACCACTGTCATGCATCTCTCATAGATGTCATGCACATGATCGCTAAGCGGTCGGTTAGGATCCGTTACATAGTTCTCATAAGCATGGATAGCAATTCTATGGTTCAAATCTGCCCTATAAGCCCTAGCCGTAGTCTTCCTTGCCGTTTGTAAATATCTAACCATTCTTTTACATAAATGCCCAATTATGTTTTTTATCATATAACATCATAACATACATTTCCTTTATGCCCATAACTTTAAGTTTTAGCCCAAGTCCAATACATATCTTTGAAACAGCACATTTAACTTTAACATAAACATATAATTGAAAATGTGCCATAACTTATCAAAGAATCAAATCATAACTTCCATAGATATAACTTCCATAACTTTAAACTTTGCACATACCTGGGCTGTAGGATGAGATTCAATGGATGAATGCAATATGCCATGGAATACCTTAAACTTTCAAATTTTCTTTTTTGTTTTGAAAACATACTTGGTCTACAGAACCGGTTTAAAAATCATTGCTCTGATACCACGCTGTAACACCCCAACCCCTAGTGGACCGGGACGCTACTTACTTTACTTAACTTAACCGGTGGTTTAATAACAAGTGTACATATCTTAGCGAAAGTTAAATCTTAAAAAATATTCTTTTTGAAGGATATTGAATTAAAACACTTTATAACTTTCCAAAATAACGAAATATAATTTATTTGATGAAATCATGACTTGTTCAAGATACTCAAAAAAACTAAAGTTGGAAATAACATTGGAAACGTTAAAGACTTTAAATCTAAATCACTTGTTCACCGGGTTCCCATAGGCTTATTGCATCTCCTTCCATCATCCAACCCGGTGCATCAACATTTAATCTGTAGATATAGGGTAGAAACACGTGAGTTGAAAACTCAATAGGCATCATAGGTGCAATCGTGATTAAACTAAGCATTTCATAACAATTAACATTAGAACTTCCATAAAATATGTTGTACCCGGAGGTATCATTTGACATAAAAATGTATGTCGTACCAACGGAACCATTTGACATGAAAGGTGCATGCCGAACCGAAGATACCATTTGACACACAACATTAACCTTTAAATGTATGCCGCACCGATGGAACCATTTGACACACAACATTAACCTTTAAATGTATGCCGCACCGATGAAACCATTTGACATGAAAGGCACATGCGGAACCAACGATACCATTTGACACACAACATTAACCTTTACATAAAACATTACTTGCTAGAAATTATAACTTAAACACGTATAACAGCTTTATGCACCTCCACCTACCTCGATTTGATGCTTGATGAACTTTGAAAAGAACTTCGAAAAAATTTGATGAACTTCAAAAACTTTGACAAACTTTGGACGTTTGGACCTTCCTTTGTTGTTTGAAAATACCTTTTGAAATCACAAAAATTTTCTTGTAGAATATTTGTGCCCACACTTAAAACTTCTGGAAAACACTTTGAAACCCACATTTCTTTTCTCTCCCAAACTCTCTAATTTTCTCTCAACTTTGAAAGCAAATTGAAAGTATTTTTGGTGTGAAAAATCAAATGAGTGAAGAGGGTATTTATAAGTGAGGTTTGGGGTGGGTGAAATGTCATATTAAATAGGGTAATTAAGTTGTGCAAGTAGTGGCCATTAATTCTCAAAAATCGTGGGTTTCAGCGCTTCCGGTCGAATGGTTAGTTGCTCCGGTCGTCCGGTAGTCCGGTTGACACTGCACAGCTTACAGTATTTCTATCATAACGTTTTCTCTCGATATCCAATTGAGGTGATTCAAAGTGCGTTGGAAAGCTAACTCAAAGAGCTACAATGTTTCCTCAGATATCATTTTTCAATTTGAATGTTTTCTATGTCGAAAATGGGTTTCAAAGGAGACTAAAAATATTTGAAGTATTCTTTAGCCATAAAATGAAATACTTTGCATTATGTCCAATCTTCATCAAATCATTTTTAAAAAAATACTTTATAAACATCATTTTACCTTTAAACATGTATTGGACTATCTTTTGGGCTTATATTTCCTTTATTAGGCCTAATGTGAAGTTAATCACATAATTATGGGCCTAACTTTATAGAAAAGATTCGGGCCTCTACAGGTTCTATCCCATTAGGTTGGTCAATCAAGGTCTAAACTTTGTTCACATACATCGAGTCCATTTCGAATTTCATGACATCTTGTCATCTCTTTAAGTCAACACTTGACTTTGCTTATGCGTAACTAGTAGGCTCATCATCCTCGATTAATAATACTTGGTTAGTAATCGTGAATTCCTACCTTCTGGGAGGTCGAATGGTCCTACTTGATTTACGCTAAGTCGGAGTGTCCTCAGATATCTCTATATCATGATCAAGAGTATGTCCCTCAGCAGGTGTGGGATCAAACTCGGATTCATCAATTTGGTCAAATATATCTGTGGATTCTTGAACTCCTTCAAGTTTTATTTCACTCCCACTATCCTCTCCTAGAATAAACTATTTCTCTAGAAAAATTATATGTCATGAGACGAAGACTTTCTTCTCAGTGGGTTTACAGAATTGACATCCAAATACATGTTTAGGATATCCCACAAATATATATTTATCGGATTCAGTCTCAAACTTATCCAATTTAGTCCGCTTCATAAGCATCACAGCCCCAGACCAGAATACTTGACAAGTTGGGCATTTTGCTTTTCCATAACTCGTATGGAGTTTTATCGACCGACATAGACGAGACACGTTTTAGTGTGTAGAACATTGCAATCAATGCATGGCCCCAAAACCTTTTGGGAGGTTTGCACGACCTATTGTTAATCGCACTATATCAAATAGTTTGTGATTCCTCCTTTCAGACACACCATTATTTTGTAGTGTATATAAGGAGTTCACTGCAAGAGAATCACATTCTCTTTTAGATAATCTAAACTTTATCTTTAAGATATCTCCACCTCGATCGGATCTTAGTGTGAGAATATCTTTACTAATTGTTTCTCTACTTTTAACTTGAATCCCTTGAACATTTCAAGAGTTTCATGCTTAAGTTTTATCAAACATACATGACCATTTCTTAAACAGTTACTAGTAAGTGTGATGAAATAAGAGACTCATCTAGCATTAATCGGCATGGATCCACATACATCACTATGCATTAGATTTAGCAATTGTGCATACTTTTCACCTTTTAAGTAAAATGAGAATTGGCCACTGTGCTTAATAGGCACAATTCACATTTGTCAAATGATTCAAAATCAATTGAATATACATCTATATGTAATTAGTTGACCGAGTCTACAATGCTAGATTTAGGCGTTATTCAGATTATCACTTTTTATGCTTCTAAATTTCTATACTTATTATAGAATACTCAGTATTTAGAATATAAATGTTATTTTATAATTCACCATAACCATTGAGATAAAAGAAACAACAATTAACCTTAACATTAATATAATTCATGTCCAAACATGAAATTCAAATAACATTCTGGTATTGGTGGGTTCAAACTAACATTTCTCTAATTCAAATACTAAGCTTAAAGGCAACGGCAAGAAGTATGCTCCTACAGACAATGCAGCAACATTTGCTCATTTTCGACGTGTAGGTCAACTTTTTCCTCATGCAGTGGTCTACTTCTATTTAGTTTCTGCATACTTATACAAATATGAGATCCATATCTAGTATCTAATACCCAAGAAACTAGTGAAGTAGATATAGGCCTTACCCAAGTAGATTTGATGATGTCCTTATTAGCTTTGTCTGTTATAGCCATCTTAGATGTTTTCTCAAAGCCCTTCAGACTTCCTCTTAATATCCTTAGAGGAATTAATGGCTTGCCCACTCATAACTTCGATATTGGGCTTAACAGTCTGAAGTATGTTCAGCAACTCAATGAATGTGCACCCGAGTTTATTCATATCAAAATTCATAATTTGGTATGAATAACTCTCTGGCAGAGATTATAGAAATAAGTCAATACTTAGTTCAAGATTCACAACTGAACCCAATAGAGATAATTTCTCAATGGCACTATCTTTAGCATTTGAGCACTGATTGAAGATCCCTCTGTCATTGTGCACCGGTATAGATGCTTGGAAGTCTCATATCCTTTCACACATGATTATCATACAACTCTTTGAAATAAAGTTCATGTGTTAGCATTTATACTCTTGTGTTGCTTTTGTAACTCAGGTGACATTGCTGCAAGCATCACATATGTTGCAAAATTATTCGTTATCACCGTGTTTATTATAGTAGCCTCCTCTTCTTTAGTCAAGTCATCAGCAGATGTCTCAAGCAAGGGCTACTCAAGGACATAACCAACTTTCTCATGCTTGAGAACAATTCTCAGATTGCGGTGTCAATCAAGAAGACTTGGTTTGGTTGTTGGCATACATTATGCCTTTCAAATACACATGTTTACTCATGATTCAATATAAATGACGAAAAGTAAAAGAATGATATATAAAATGCATCAATTAATTTAATATAATCATTTATCAAATTAATTGTGCTCCCACTGTTTAACTCAAATTTATGACCCTCTCGCATAAATTTATGGAATCCATAATTGACTCCCAGTAGGCTGGGATCCCATTTGTTATATTAAGACCTTGAGTGTACTCAACAAGTCTTAATAAAATATTTGGATAGATACTATTATCAATTGTATCTCCATACAACTCCCAGATCATTAAGCTGACAACTCTTTATCTTCTCACATCTCATGTGTTAGCTTAACATGCCTCTAAAATTTATCTCCTTGAGTGTACTCAACAAAAGATAAAATTTAGTTAAGTCGAGCCCATCATTCAAAAATATCGAATATTTCATAGTGTTAAACATATCCCTAATAGACCAACCTTGAGTGTACTCAACAAATTGAGACGATTTAGGACTCTCATTTTTCACTATAATGATGGAAGGCGAATAATAAAATCGACTTAATATTTTAGTTAGAGATTTATCATGCAAAGGTATCATAATAATTATATATATATATACATGCATCAATCATGCAAATAAACATACATATAATAGTGTGGATGATTATGAACAAATTCTATCTAGTCTTCCTGAGCCAAAAGGAAAATTAGTTGGTCAGTTCCTTGGGGTTATTGCATTGAATTAGTACCAATGCCCCATCTCCATGGTTTCCTCCTCTTCTTGCGTCTTCAATTAGTTCAACTGCAACTTGTATCTTATATTAGTTGGCACGCAGGCCTAAATGAAAATTGGACTCGCAGGCCCATATGTATAATAACAATAATAACGAGCTCGCAGACCCAAAACAATTAAGAGCTCGTAGGCCCATAAAACAACAAGAATTAAATAAACCATCCAACACATCCATATGGTCGAGTCCATAATCATCCACTAATAAGCATTCATCACATAAATGTTTCCTATATAATATATAATATTATATGCAAGTATGTTTCAAGAATCTAGCAATTAAAGGTCGTCTAAACTATTTAGACAAATGGATCGAAATAATTAAATATTAATTAATCATATTAATCAATTAATTTAATTAGTGGATTTATTTAATTAAAATCAAATTTTAATTAAATACTGAAATAAAGTCCAACTCTAATTTCATTATATAGGGTGGAAACATTTAATTAAAATCAAATTTTAATTAAATAGCAAAATTAGAGTCCAACTCTAATTCCACGATTTAGGGAGAACTTATTTAATTAAAATCAAATTTTAGTTAAATACTAAATTAGAGTCTTAACCTAATTCCAAGAAGAAATTTAGGGCGAGACAATTTAATTAAAATCGATTTTTTATTAAATATCACATTAGAATCTAATTCTAATTTCAAGAACATATTAGAGTGAATTATTTAATTAAAATCAAATTTTAATTAAATGCTAAATTAAAGTCAAACTTTAATTTAAATTGAATTAACATTTTAATTTAGGATAAAATTCCTAAATAAAACAAAATTCAATTAAGGGTCAAAATTTAACATTTAAGTTAAAATCTAATTTTAACGAAAATATAAAAGTCGTCAATTTTGAATAAAATTTTAATTGGGTCAAAATTGAAATTTTTGATCAAACCCTTTTTAAAATAAAATTTAAAAACACTTTATATTCTAATTCAAAACAACTTTTGAAAACTTGCAACTTTGCCTATTTTAAAATTATAAACAGGCCTCCAATTTCTCAAATTATAGAAAGGCCCTCCTTTTATTATTTACAAAACTGACCCTCGAAATGGAATTGCAACCCGGGGTCCTCAATATCAAATATTGAAAAACAGACCCTTATTTAAAATTTACAAATTCATCCTTCTTTCATAATTTTAGACAGGGACTTGCAATTTCAAAAATTGCAACCCAGGCTCTCGCCTCCAACATGCTTCTACCCGAAATTGAAACCCTAAGCAAATTTCACCCCATTTTCTCCTTGTTGATGGCTAGCTTTCCGGCATCACCGGATCTGAAGATGCGGTGCACCGCAAGCTGCAGTACGCGATGCTGCACACAGCAGCGTCGCACGCTGCTGCCCGCAGCATCCACCGGTTCGTAACTGCCTGGCAGCGGCGTTAGGCATCTGGCATCTAACGCCGCTGCTCTCGCTGGCGTCCAACGCCGTGCAGCGACGTCTGGCCTTCCCAGCGCCCGCGATGGCAGTTGTCGTCAGCCATTCTACATCACGATGCCCTTTTCCCTTTTTTTTTTTTTTACCCAAAGATTTATTTTCTTTTCAAAATCAAATTTTGAACCAAAAAAGTAATTTTCTAAATTGCTAGTTCAAGAAACAATTATGAACAATCAACTTTTGACTATTCAATCATGCAAAACAATTTCTGACAAACACAAAGTAGGCTCTGATACCACTATTGGGAATTTACTTATCCACAGCAAAAAATTAAATAAATTTCAATTCCCACCAAGGATCTGCTTTGTGTTTAGATAGAAATTGTGATAGAAACTATACCTTTATTCAGATCTGCAAACTCCTTTGCTATTCCTGTAGTTCCAGCAATCCTGATCTGTCTCTCACAGCTGCCAATTGTCCAGCTTCCAATGAAATCCACACAGGGAACAAGAATGAGAAGGAACTAGGGTTTACTTTTCTTGTGCTAGCAAGAATAATGAAAATCCATCAACTGTTTACAAACCCTAGCAGCTTATTTATATAAGCCCAAACGGGCTTGGCCCGTCTCTTAAATTTAACCCGGTCCAATATTTAATTAATCCAATTAATTAAATCCGGTCCATGAATTAATTAATCCAATTAATTAATTCGGACGTATTAATAAGCAATCCAATTAATTAATTATACAACACTTGTCAATTAGTTAATTGTCGAATCTCAATCTTCCAGTTCTCCTTTTGTGTGTGACCCATTAGGTTTCCAATCACAATGTCTAACGACGTGAATTATTATTTTGATCTAATCAAAATCGATAAATCAAAACACCCTTTTGATTTATCACTAATTCACATTCGTCGTCCCAAATTGACATCTAGCAATGTGTCAGGGTAATACATGTGACGAAAAATTTCATGTGATATGACAAAACCAAACTCGTTCGTTTATTGTAAAACTATAATCCCTTCGTCAGTATGATCCGATCAATCACGAGATATGGATAAGTGTCAATCTCAATTATCGATCATATCTTTCATTCCACTATTAAGTCAATGTAAGTTGAAAACTCTTTTTCGAATTATAGGTACACCTTGGCCAAGGATTTCGTTATCAACTTAACTGGATAAAATGTAGATCATAAACTTTTACTATCTAAGAGCGACGAATCCTCTATTGATCATTCACAACCTTCATATGATTCTTGACATACCCGAACAAGCGGCCCTTGACAGAGCAACTTCCAGCATCATCAAAGCATGACTGTCTCCACATAAGGTATTATGATGATCTCAAGTCGAATGATCAATTCCACTACCAAACGTTAGAGATTAATCACTGACACTCAGATAGTTATCCATGTGGAATCTCTCAGCAGGTCTCCAATATTTTGTTCTATAACAAAACATCCACATGTTCATTCAAGTGTCACCACACTTTAACTTGTGAGATGAGCTACTTACTTCACAAGTAAGGAATACACACGTAATGGTCTATCCGTAACAACGATATCTGTATCTCATTATTACTTGCGACCATAGATGATTTAAGATTCAATCATATGTAATTTGTGTCTCACAATCACAACTCTTTGTGATTAACAAATTACCGAGATTTGAATCTACGGACTCTATTATTTAATATAATAAATCTTGCAATAATAAATGCATTAAACATATATCAAAAGTACTTATACCCAAAATTGATTGGACTTAGGGCATAATACTTACAGGACAGTCTTGCAATGAGTATAGATTGTCTTGTTGTGTCCCCTATTTTAATTGACTCTGTTTGTGGACCATTACGTTCTCTTGTAAGAGGGTTCTTCTTTTTTTTTTTTTTTTTGGTTGTAAATCACCCATAATCCTCCTGTTTTCTCTTCTAAAATCATTTGGGAATTGTGATTGGATTGGTTCTTTTTGCACATGTAAGTCACTTTTAGGTTAATGTTTTGTTTTTTGAATTTATTGGTTTTTTCAAAGTTCTTGCCATGTGCTTTTGTCAAATTTTTTATAGTTGGCAACGTGAAAAAAAAAATGACAAGTTGTGTCACTTTTTAATATAAAAGGCTATGTACTATTTTATTTTATATTTTAGTGACATTCATGCACACTTCAAAATAATTAGAGTTCTCAATTTTTACGGTGTATATCTATAATCATAAACTATCTTATTGTGTCAATAATTATGGACCCACAGAAACGAAATGCAATCTAATCCTATATCCCTTAGTACACCCTGTCAATTGTTTAAAAGTGACATTGTGTCTGCTTTTAATTGAAAGGTCATATTCTATTCATTCATTTTGTACTAGATGAGAATTAAACTTATCTTAGCAAAGTTTAATTCATATATAAGCTTACAATGTTAAAATAAGAAGTTTTTAAATTATTATTATTTTGTTAGACAAGAATTAAATTAGCTTAAATCTTTTTTATTTATTTTTTAAAAAAAGTGACATGCTTTGTCACCTTTTTTTTTTTTAATGAGACATACTGTAATTACTTTTAATTGCAACTATTAAATAAAATTTTAAAAAAAATATAGCTAATTTGCAATAATTTAAATCCTTTACAGTTTTGTTTGTGTAATTTTCGAATTCGAGGTCTACCTCTTTGTTGAGGTTTCATATATTTTTAAGATTATTATACAAGCTTAGAAAGTGTCATATTGTACCATTTTTAAATTAAAAATGTCACACACAATTACTTTCTAATAGAACAATAACATCTTTATCTAGGCTTTCAATTTGCTTTAAAAAATTTATTTTAGAAGTCGTTTTTTTTTACGTTATATGTAAATTAAGTTTTCATGGTATATGTCACTTTCTAATTAAAAAGTGATATTGTAGATCGTTTTTAATTAAATTTAATTTTAATTAAATGTAGCAAGGGAATCCATCGTTTCGACTACTAGTGTATTTCATCGCCCCATTTCCTATAAAGTAGTTACTACCTGAGCCACAGAGGATTGTTTTTTGATCAATAGCTACATAAACACATATTGTATTTCGACCTTGTTGATTGAGAATAGTATCTATTAGGGCGAACCAGAAACGTTTGGGTAGAGCCGGATCTAAGCGTTGGCTAGGTAAACACCTGTAGTAAGAGAAGTAGGCATGAACCCTGTAGACTATCCCCATGGGGGTGGTGAACGTAGAGCCCCAATTGTTAGAAAAAAAACCTACAACCCCTTGGGGTTATCCTGCACTTGGAAGTAGAAGTAGAAAAATGAATAAATATAGTACCCTATTCACCTCTTTGAGCTTCTATTGAATCGAGAAATATGTTTGATTGGCCATCTTTTTGATATATACATAAGGCATTCTCTGGATAATTCAAATCGAAGCAATTGGATGTCCAACTCAAAAGAGAGTACTTGGGTTCTCCCAATAACTAAAAAGTATAGCATGCCCGTATCTAACTAGGGTTCGCGGTGGTGGAGGAACTGGATCGGAAAAAGAGGGATCCGATTACGCATATTCCTAATCCTAAATGGAGTGGAACGACGTAGGGATCCATATGTAAACATAGTATCTATTTAGATACGCTTGAATGACCCCTTAGAGAATGTATATAACTCTATTCCGGTCTGGTCCGGTATGGAATGAACTTATAATTTGATGATAGATTAATAATAAGTGTGAAACAATTTTCTTTTGTGGGAATCAGGGGTAAGTTCATATATGAATATGATGGAATCCATTTTCATTCTAAATATAATGAAAACGAGTAGTTTCTCCTATGTCTTTGCATAAAAAAATATTTGTTCTCTCCTAGAAAGAATTGTTTCGTAAAAATCTTGTCTAATAACTAACTAATAACAAGTAATAAATTAAGGTTCTATTCCAAAACGGAACGAAAAGGATAATATACAGGATGTGTAGAAAGGTTTGTGATACTTCTCTTGATTCAGGGAAACTATAGGATATAGTACCAATCCTAAATATTCATAGGATTAATTGTGAATCCAAAACAACAATAGAAATATTTAAGACTTCGATTTGGATTTAGTCTTAGATTTTGTATATCAAATCTTGTAGATCTGGAGAAGTATGTATTTAGCCAAAATACATGCAATAGAATCTTTGTATTCGGCTCAATCCTTTTAGTAAAAGATTGGGCCAAGTTTTCAATTAAGAGAACGGAGGGTAATTACTTATTATCTTACTTATAGAGTATCCACTACGGCAAACTCAATTTTGATCTCTTTCCATACCTCACAAGCAGCAGCTAGTCCAGGACTCCATTTGCTAGCCTCATGGATAATTTCATTACCCTCAGAAGCAAGATCACATCCTTCTTTACGAGCTTTTACACATGCTTCTAGAGCTACTCGGTTAGCTATGACACCTAGCACATTACCCTAAGGGTGCCCTAAAGTTCCTCCACCGAACTGTAGTACGGAATCATCCCTAAAGATCTCGGTCAGAGCAGGTATTTGCCAAACGTGAATACCCCCTGAAGCCATGGGCAGAACACCTGGTAGAGAGACCCAATCTTGAGTGAAATAAATATCGTGACTTTGATCTTTTTCAATAAAATCATCATACAGTAAATCAACAAAGCCTAAAATGATGTCTCTTTTCCCTTCAAGTTTACCTACTAAGGTTCCAAAGTGAATATGATCTCCACCAGACATACATAATGCTTTAGCTAGTACACGGTCTATCAATAACTGCATTCATTGCATGATGAATGTGAAGATATAGGCTATTATCTTGGCAATAGTGAGCCAAGATAGTATTTGCAGTAAATCCTCCTTTTATGTGGTCATGCATTACAATAGGAACTCCCAATTCTCTAGGAAATACTGCTCTTTTGATCATTTCTTAGCATGTACCCGTAGTAGCATTCAAGTAATGCCCTTTGATTTCACCTATTTCAGCCTATGATTTATAAATTGCTTCGACACAAAATAAGAAACGATCTCTCCAACGCATAAATGGCTGGGAGTTCATGTTCTCATCATCTTTGGTAAAATCAAGTCCACCGCGAAGACATTCATAAACTGCTCTACCATAGTTTTTAGTAGATAACCCAAAATTTGGTTTAATAGTACATCCCAACAGGGGTCGACCATACTTTTTCAATTTATCTCTCTCAACTTGGAACCAATGAGGCGGGCCTTGGAAAGTTTTAATATAAGCATGAGGGATTCGCAGATCTTCCAAACGTAGAGCACGCAGGGCTTTGAACCCAAATACATTACCTACCATGGAAGTAAACATGTTAGTAACATAACCTTCTTCAAAAAGGTCTAAAGGATAAGGCTACATAACAGATATATTGATATGCTTCTCTAGGAACGGGCTCAATATGGTAGCATCACCCTTTGTAACGATCAAGGATAGTAAGTCCATCGGTCCACACAGTTGTCCATGCACCAGTAGAAGATTCGACAGCTACCGCAACCCCTGCTTCTTCAGGCGGAACTCCAAGTTGAGGAGTTACTCGAAATGCTACCAAGATATCAGTATCTTTGGTTTCGTATTCAAGAGTATACAATTTGTACTCTTTAACATCGGCTTTGAATCCAACACTTGCTTTAGTATTTGTTTGTGGTGACATAAATCCCTCCCTACAACTCATGAATTAAGAATTCTAACAACAAGGTCTACTCGACATGAATTAGGTGTTAATGAAATTTTTCACAGGAATCTTTCACAAACTTCCCAACTAATACTAATATTATCAACTAATCAGAATGTTTGATTATTAGACCATGGTATTTGATTTACCAAATACATCATTATTGTATACTCTTTCATATATATAGCGCAACCCAATTTTTTTTTACCTTTTTTGGAATCGAAATACCTAACCTAACTAATAAGAAATTCCCTCTTGACAGTGATATATGTAAATCCTAGATGTGAAAATATGCGGAATTCGTCTATGAAAGGGTATAAAAAAACGAAAAGAAAAAATATAGGCTAGGCGTAAGCGTAAATCGATATGCTGAAATAAAAAATACGAAGCACCGATGATATAGAAATAATGAATCCTAATGTAAATAGAGTTCAAGTTCGAATCCGATAGAATTTTTTCTATAATATAGATGGGATTGTCTATCATTATAGACAAATGAAAAACTTTCTCAAAATTCTTATTCATCCACTTGAAATTTTCCAAGTTCAACCAAGCTATTTTGAAAATTTCAAATGGTGCCAACGAAGTCGAGTGTTGACTCCCATTTCCGATTGACATTTCTTATTGAATTAACCGATCTCCGTGCTATCGGACCTTTATTTTGAATTTGATAATTTTTCGCCAAAAAAATTTCGACATATTTTTTTTATTATTATGAGAATCAACCTACTACTTCGGGTTCTGGGGTTTCCACGCTTGAAAAATAAAACCTGGGCCGAATCGTCCAAATCGTCGGTCCAATACTAGATGTAGCCTTTCCGCCAGACAAGATGTATAATATTTATAATGCTCTGGTAGCTAAAGGTCGAGATATTGTTAGTCAAGCAATCAATGTGACTTGTGAGGTACAACAATTATTAGGAAATAATCGAGTTAGAGTTGTAGCTATGAGTGCTACAGATGGTCTGATGAGAGGAATGGAAGTGATTGACATAGGAGCTCCTCTAAATGTTCCGATCGGTGGAGCAACTCTAGGAAGAATTTTCAATGTGCTTGGAGATCCTGTTGATAATTTAGGTCCTGTAGATGAATGTACAACATCTCCTATTCATAGATCTGTGTCTGCCTTTCTACAGTTAGGTACAAAATTATCTATTTTTGAAACAGGAATTAAAGTGTAGATCTTTGAGCCCCTTATCGCCGTGGGGAGAATTGAACTATTTGGAGAAGTTGGAGTTGGTAAAATGGTACTCATTATGGAATTGATTAACAATATTGCCAAAGCCCATGGAGGCGTATCCATATTTGGCGAAGTGGGTGAATGTACTTGTGAAGGAAATGATCTCTACATGGAAATGAAAGAATCTGGAGTGATTAATGAAGAAAATATTACAGAATCAAAAGTGGCTCTAGTTTATGGCCAGATGAATGGACGGCCTGGATCTCGTAAAGAGTTGGTTTGACTGCCTTAACTATGGCGGAATATTTTCAAGATGTTAATGAATAAAACATACTTCTATTTATCGACAATATCTTCCATTTCGTCCAAGCAGGATCCGAACTATCGACCTTATTGGGTAGAATATCTTCCATTGTCGGTTATCAACCTACCCTGAGTACCGAAATGGGTACTTTACATGAAAGAATTACTTCTACCAAAGAAGGGTCCATAACTTCTATTCAAGCAGTTTATGTACCTACAGACGATTTGACCAACTCTGCTTCTACTACGACATTTGCACATTTAGATGCTACTATCGTACTATCAAGAGGATTAGCTGCCAAGGGGATCTATCCAGCAGTAGATCCTTTAGATTCAACGTTGAACCATGCTTCAACCTCGGATGGTTGGTAAGGAACATTAGGAAACCACGCAAAGAGTTAAGCAAACTTTACAATGTTATAAAGAGCTTCAGGACATTATAGCTATCCTTAGGTTGGACAAAATATCCGAAGAAGATCATTTAACCGTAGCAAAAGCATGAAAAATTGAGCGTTTCTTATCACAACCTTTTTTGTAGTAGAAGTATTTATCGGTTCTCCAAGGAAATATGTTGGTCTAGCATAAACCATTAGAGGATTTCAATTGATCCTTTCCTGAGAATTAGATGATCGTCCTTGACCAGCCTTTTATTTGGTAGGTAATATCGATAAAGCTATTGTAAAGGCTATGAACTTAGAAATGGAGAGCAATTTGAAGAAATGACTTTAAATCTTTGTGTACTGACTCCTAATAGAATTGTTTGGGATTTAGAAGTGAAAGAAATCATTTTATATACTAATAGTGGTCAAAGTGGTGTATTACCAAATCATGCCCTTATTGCTACATCTGTAGATATAGGGATTTTGAGAATACGCTTTAGGGACCAATGGTTAATGATGGCTCTGATGGGGTGGTTTTGCTAGAATAGGAAATAATGAGATCATTATTTTAGTAAATGACATTGATCCACAAGAAGCTCAGCAAATTCTTGAAATAGCTGAAGCTAATTTGAGAAAACTTGAAGGAAAGAGACAAATAATTGAGGCGAATCTAGCTCTCCAATGAGCTAGGACAAGAATAGAGGCCGTCAACGTAATTTTGATAGGATTCTTTCGAGTGAATCAAATCAAGCAGAATCCTATTTTGCTACAAAGAAAAAAAAATAAGATACAAAATCAATAAAAATAAAAGAGGGTGGTCGAAAAAACTTATTAGGTACCATTTACTCCGGTATCTAATAAGTTCTATCTACTATTGGATTTGAACCAATGACTCCCACTGTATGAAAGCAATACTCTAACCACTGAGTTAAGTAGGTCATTTATCATCCCAAAGATAACCAAATGGAACCCATGATATCGATGGATTATAAATATCATATTACTTATGAGCAATACTAATACAAGCAATACCACTAAAAAATAGAGGATGTTGGATCACAGAATATTTATCTTGACAAGAAATTATCTACATGATAAAATATGTATCACAAGCACTAAAGGCTATAGCTCAGTTGATAGAGCACCTCGTTTACATGCGTGCCAATGTCTTTCAGGGGGGTCCATCATACAATAAAAAAATGCACTTATTGAGAAATCGATGTCTTATTCCATAACTGTGAGGGAACAATAGTCTAACAAATGGTTCGGTCCGATTTTGGTGCCCATTTAGGTCCCAAACAAACCCATACATTG
Organism: Osmanthus fragrans; assembly: GCA_019395295.1. Classification (NCBI taxonomy): domain Eukaryota; kingdom Viridiplantae; phylum Streptophyta; class Magnoliopsida; order Lamiales; family Oleaceae; genus Osmanthus; species Osmanthus fragrans. Next base: position 21,944,368 of record CM033344.1, on the reverse strand, counting down.
ATTTGAGAATACTAATCCATTCAATGCTAGGCATAATGAGTATAAGGTCCTCAAAAAAATCTCTTTTCGTCCTATGAACGTTAAGGTGTATGAAGTTTTATATTTTATTTTTTAAGCCGAACGATAGAGACTTCATTTAACTTAGGTTGATCTAGGCCAGAGGCAGACCTACATCAAGATAACCTCACATTTGAAATACTTTGGTAGTGCTCCTGGATCATAATCCCAAATAATGAATAAGAAGAGCACATGGAGCCCAAGGCAAAAAAAAATGCATGTTGGGTCTTTGAAACATGAAGGTCTACGGTTCGAGTCCGTACAGCCCTATAGAAAAAATGAAAATGAAAAATATAAAATATTCGAATTTTCATTTCTTCATTATTGTGTGTTGCTTGTAACTGACCAATAAATCAAAATTAATCCTATAAACTCAATCACGGGAATCGTTTAAAGCAGAATCTCTTTGGTAAGTTTCATTGTCAACAATGTCAAATAGGCTTTTTCTTCGTATACCTTACCTAGACCTATCGAAGCACAAAGGGGATGGTCTTCTTTTTCTGTATTCAATCAAGAGAAACCCCTCTAATAAAATAAAAGGAATATACCAACACTAAGATATTAGAAATCAAAATACCTATCCATACTCTTACATTTGAATACTTGTTCCATTCGAAATCACTAAGAAAAAAACGACAAACTCCAGATTCTATTCCTAAAAAAAAAATAGAAATCTCTAAAGAATTTAGAATAATATATATAATTTTTAAAATAATAAGTTAGAAATTCTAAACACAAAATAAGAATTCTATTTTCTTTTTATTTGGAACTAGGTTTCTTTAGCAAGAATCCTAGGTGAAAACAAGAGAATTTGTATAAAAGTAATAGTTAGAGTTATACTAACTAAATAAAATCGAAATAAAAATAAGTGAAAATAAAAAATAAGTAGACTGGAAATAGGATTCCAGTCAAGTCAGTCGATGAATCTTGAAATGAGATATGCCCCGCAATTAACAAAGGAAACTAGATGGTTTGGTTATTTCTAATAATATCAAGTCTTATTCCTATTTAGGCATTTTTCATTTTAAGGATTTTAGTCCCGTAGGAAAGGGTTGGAGAAACTTTCTAGTTATGAATCGGTCAAGGCTCTCTAGTTTAAACTACATTAACTGATCTTTCAAATTGGTCAAGGCTCTCTAGTTTATGGTCGCTTCTCTATGGTAGCAGTTGTTGTCTTTTTGAATTTGCTTCACTAATAGGATCACGATTCGACTTTGATCGTTATGGATTAGTACCAAGATCGAGTCCTAGACAAGTGGATCTAATTTTAACAGGCGGAACAGTAACAATGAAAATGGCACCCTCTTTAGTGAGATTACATGAGCAAATGACCGAACTAAAATATGTTATTGCTATGGGAGCCTGTACAATTAATAAAGGGATGTCCAGTACCGATTCTTATAGTACTGTTCGGGGAGTCGATAAGCTAATTCCCCTGGATGTCTATTTACCAGGTTGTCCACCTAAACCAGAAACAGTTATAGATGCTATAAAAAAAAATTGTAAGAAAATATCTCGAGAACTCTTTGAAGATATAATTAGGTCTCAACAAGCAAATCAGTGTTTTACTACCAATCACAAGTTTCACGTTTGATGCAGTATGAATACTAGAAATTATGATAAATGATTCCTTTATCAGCTGCCATCTACTTCAGAGATCCCTACTGAAAACTTTTTCAAATATAAAAATTCAGCATCTTCTCACGAATTAGTGAATTAGACATGATTCCTTTGTATTGCACAGAACAACAAGTAGTGGGTGAATCTTCATAAATTTGATCGAGAATGTGAAATATTCTAGCTAAAAATGTGGGAGATAAAAAATATGTAGGGTCATTTGTCTACTTGGCTAGTCACAAGCATCGACTACATTCATAGATTTTTGGGCTTTGATTATCAAGGAATAGAGACTTTACAAATAAAGGCCAAGGATTGACATTCCATTGCTGTCATTTATATATATATATATGGTTATAATTATCTACGCTCACAATGTGCCTACGATGTAGCACCTGGCGGACAGTTAGCTAGTGTGTATCATCTTACGAGAATAGAGTATGGTATGGATCAACAAGAAGAGGTATGCATAAAAGTATTTGCCTCAATGAGGAATCTTGGAATTTCGTCCGTTTTCTGGATTTGGAAAAGTGTGGATTTTCAAGAACGAGAATCTTATGATATTGCCCCCAATTTTTATGAAATAAAAGATGCTCATTGAATAATAAGAAACTAATTTCCACTAATACAATTTCAGAGATTCAAGGATTGTACTTTCGGTTCTAGATTAACTAGAATAATTCTAATTGAAGTTTTCATTTATATAATTATATTAGGAATTATGGATAGGATAACAAATAAAGACAAAATTAGGGGTGGGTTCGTTGGGAATTCTTGCATTTATTTGGAAGATACTTATTTCGTATGAGCTTGCAAAACCAATAGGATGAATCAAACGCGTTCTGCATCATGAACTTTGTACTGCGCACATTACTTAGACCGGTTCTAGAAAGTCATGTCGGGACGAATTAAGAAATCGAATATGAAAGAGAAAATACAAAGAAATGAAAGGGTATCAGATTTTCTTTATTTTTATGGTATCTGAACCGAATCTTGTCTCTTTCAACTTCGACTTTTTAGTCTTTCAACCAACTAATTGAACTTTTCAAATATGTATGAAGTATTAACAGATTTTTTGAACGAAAGAAAAAAAAGAGAAAATAGAATTGAATTCTTTTAGATACTTTATTTAAAAAACTCTACCCATCTATTTCATTCTTAAACATAGGAAATGAGATTCAATCCCTTTAACTGCAAATTCAAAAGCCGTTTTATTTCACTCATATAACTATCTGGTTTAGTTCATCAACTCGAATTCTGAATAGAAAAAAAAAAAATATATATTCAACTTATTTAACTTTCTTAATAGAAAGAAAAGATATAGGGGAAATTTTATATCTCACCGAATCACACGTAGAAATATTGATAATACACATAGAGTTAATGGTATTTCATAACTAATTGATTGAGCAACAGCTCTTAAACCACCTAAAAAGGAATATTTATTATTTGATCCATATCCCGACATAAGAAGTCCAATGGGAGCAAGACTTGAAACAACGATCCATAAAAAAAACACCAATGCTAAGATCGGCTAGAATAAGGTGACAACCAAAAGGAGTTACTGAAGAATTCCCAAGGGGCCAGCGTATTCAGGTCCAATACGTTGTTGTATCCCTACAGATATTTCTCTTTCTAACCAAACAATTACTAGTACACCTAGTGTGATTCCTAATACTAGAGTCAAAATAGGGACAAGCAGAGTATGATCCCATAGACTTCTTTTAAGAATTCCAATCTGGAAAATGAATGGATGGCTTGTAGTTCCATTGTATTATCAATTATCATTTCAACGATCAAATTCTCCCATAATGATATCTATACTACCTAGTATTGTCATAATATAAGTCAATTTCATTCTTTTAACTAACTAAGGCAGAATTTCCTTGTTGATACGAATTTTCCATCTCCAAGGAAAAACACTCTGATCTCCTATCAAAAAAATTCCCAATTTTCCTTTTGGTGCTTCAACTCTTACATAAAGTTCTTGTTTGGACAATTCAAGAGTCGGAGAATGTTTTTTACTAATAAATCGATATTCAAAATCATTCCATTCAGTATCTTTTACTCTATCAAAGGGTAGGATTTCTAAATTCTCAAAGGGCCCCACTGGAATTTCTTCCAGAGCCTGTTGGATAATTTTTATGGATTCTATCATTTCACTGATTAGTACTAAATAATGAGCTAATGAATCCCCTTTTTTTGCCATTAAACCTCCCAATCAAATTCATCGTAACACTTATAATGATCAACTTTACAAAGGTCCCATTGTATTTCGGAAACTTATAGCATTGGTCCTGATAAACCCCAATTTAGTGCTTTTTCTCCTCCAATAATGCCTACACCGTCAACTTGTTTTTAAAAAATAGGATACCGCCTAATAAGCTTTTGATATTCAGCAACCCCTGTTAAAAAATAATCGCAAAAATCTAAACATTTATCTATCCATCCATGAGGTAGATCGGCAGCTATTCCTTCGATACGAAAATAATTATACATCATTCGCATACCCGTGGCAGTTTCGAATATGTCATTTATCAATTCTCGTTCTCGAAAAATATAGAAGGGGTATGAGCCCTAATATTTGCCATAAAAGGACCAAGCCATAGCAAATGAGAAGCTATACGACTGAACTCCAACATAATGGCTCTAATATAGCTAGCCCATTTAGGTACTTGAATATTGCCTAGTTGTTCGGGTCCATTTACGATTATTGCTTCTTTGATCATAGCAGCTAAATAATCCCAACGTGTTACATAAGGCAAATATTGTATAATTGTTCGATTTTTCGCAATTTTCTCCATTCCTCTGTGTGTATAACCCAATATTGGTGTGAAGCTAATAACATCTTCACCATCGAGAGTAATGATAAGTCGAAGAATTTTCGGGAACATTTTGAACATTTCATTTCTGCTCAGAAATGAAATGTTCCAACTTCCAAATGTTCCTAGAAATTCTTCCTCCCATTGGACCATTTGTATCTACATGCATCAGGATCCCAACTCATGGACTCGGTTCGAGAAATCAAGATAAACAAAAGAACCGACTCTTTTTCAAATTCGATAAATGTTGGTTGATCGTATGTTTCATTATAATTATATGATTCAGAGTATCCTTCCCTATTTGATCCTATTAAATTCCATATTCGAAGTTGCGATTAGATTGATTCATTTAAAAAGAATCGATGCAATACATTTCTTATGTACCCATAGGTTAGTGGATTTGAATCAGATTTCGGATCAATCTATATTGATTGACTACCTCCATTATGTTGTTGCTATTACTATTTTTGGTTTTGGATCTTCCAAATCATTCTTGCAAGACATCCAGACCCTTTTTTTTTATCCTTCGAGAAAAAAATTCATTCTCTTCATAAAAAATAGGAGGTAGAACCAATAAAGATTTCTTTTTCGATTAATCCTTGGCTTCATTCAAGAATTGTTTTTTATCCAATCTGTAGGAATCAATAGAAAAGATAAACTCCTTATGATACACCACATCCGACTCAGTTATTGATAGAGAGAATAAATCTGCCATTTCTTGAAATCTCTCTTTTAATTCAAAATCGTGGTGTAACCGTATCCTCGCATTTTCCGGTCATGGAATAATGAAATAAATCAAAAATGGATTTGTGTTCAAGAATGAAATCTTATTTGTCCATATCTGGTTCATCCTTCGGAACCCTATGACACCCCAGATCTGATGAATAGGAAGAATTGAGATAGTATTTTGTAAATACGTAATTATCTTTAATATATTAACCCAATATGATTCGAAACCAGATGAAGTTCTGACCATCTATTAGAGAAAAAAGAACGAATGGATCTTGTAGGTTCCCCAAGAAATTCTTTGATTTCTTCTGGAAGCAAATGATTAATCGTGTTCCATGAATAGCGGGACAGTGAGGAATATCCAGAAAGGAATTTCGAGAATCGGTCTGATTCTATCTCTGTTCCTTCCGTTTGAAGAAATGAATGATCCCAAAGAATCGATCTTTCTTTTAGTTGTTGAATCTTTCTTTGATTGATCAATGTGTGATATTCTGAATTCTCATTACTAATGGAATCCAAATGATCTATGGATTGATCAGATGATCCTTTCATTGGCTAAAATCCGTTACTTGAACGAAACTAGATCTTGTGGAATCATATTAAATATTTTACGATACATTCCGTACCTTTCTAAAAAACTGATCCTTGTTTACCAACTACACATTGTCTAACCAAATCAAATTCTCTCTCGATACGTTCCTCAAAAAATCCAATTCGTACGGATTCTTTCCCCAACTAAGAAAAAGATCTTGACGGAATTACCAAATATGAAATTGAGCACAATTTTGCAAAGAAATAGCCCACTTGTTTCTCGAGAAGAGATGGAAAACATGTTCAATATCATTTGATTGAATAGTTGACCCAATCCCTTGTTGTTTGAAGAAACCCTCCACTTCAATTGGTATTTTTTTCATGAAAAACAGACATGAGATAAGAAATCCAGTGTTTCACTAAAATTTCGAATAGTGGTCCCGAATTCAAATTGATTTTATTCCGCCTCTTCCTCAGAGAGAGACAATCAAACAATTCCCAATCACGGTCCTTGCGGATCAGATCATCCATATAATAAACAAAAAGAAACTCCAAATATTTGATATAAAGCTCTTTGAATAAGATCTCAATTCCGTGACGGTTTCATTAGATATCTTACAACTAGAATCTTTTTTTTTCCCGATCCAGCTCCTCTGCCACCGCGAACCCTAGTTAGATTCAGGCATTCTACACTTTTTAGTTATTGGGAGAACCTAAGTACTCTATTTCGGATTTAGGAAACAACTATCAGAGATTTTTTTTTTTCCTTTTGGAAGATACAGGAGCAAAACAGTCAACATATTGATATTGGAAAACCCAATGGATTCTTTCAATGTATCATTTATGGGACCAATGGAATTCATTGGTATAGGAAGAAGCCCTCTCAAATAGATATTTTTTCTTTTGACCATATTTCGATTATTAATACGATATATAAGGATTGTCACTACAAATTCAAGGTGCCTTGAATTTATGGAAAAGGCGAACTGATTTTATGTAAAAGAATTTTAGTTTGGGAGAGAAATATAGCTTTAGGGATTATAGAATGTAGTTGCTTATCAAACACAAAATGCAAAGGCAATTACCAGTAACTAAAAATATAAGTAGAAATATTATTTAGGCATATAAATGGTGGATTCATGATTAACGTGTAGGTTACTTTCAATTGAAATGAAGAGTTTTTCCTTATAATTACCATAATGGTTTTAGTTAGTGGGTATTAAATGAATAAACAGTTATGACACTTAGTGGTTATTACCAATTCAAATGGAATGCCTAGTAGGGAAAAAGAAAAGTCACGTTGAGGGGAGATAAAAATTAAAACTCGTGGCTGAATAGATAGAGTTATTTGAAGACAAAAACCATGTTTAAGGACTATTTGGCATAACAATAAGTGTAACTATATTTTTAAAATTTTAGGAACTTAAAATATGTCATCACAAACATTTAAAAGAAATTCGACACCTTAAAAGACAAGTACGCGAAAATTTATTATCGTGACCAAAACTTTAATTTGAACTCTAAGGAAAGGTTGTAGCGACTCCATAATATAATTCAAATTATTTTCAAGTTCTACAAGAATTTTTTTTTATATTTGAAAACGACCTACGATTTTTTTTCTTGGCTGCTACAACTCTCGGCTTAAAATAATTTCGTCCTCGAAATTTAACTTACTTGTTTAAAGAGGTTGTGATACTTGACTAAGATGTCTTCTTCCCTTTCCCAAGTAGCCTCATCCTTACCATGTTTATCCCATTGGAGTTTGACAATGGAACCCTTCGATTTCACAGAACATGCTCATTTCTCTCTAGAATCACTGCAAGAGCTTCTGTGTATGTCATATCGCTCTGGACATCAAGTGACCGAACATTCACCACATGGCTAGGATCCGAAATGTACTTTTTCAACATAAAAACGTGAAATACCTTGTGCACTGCTGAAAGTTCGGGTGGCAACGCTAAACGATATGCCACATTCCCACTCCTTTCAAGAATTTCAAATGGACCGATAAATCTAGAACTTAATTTTCCTGTCTTTCCAAATCGTAGTATTCCTTTCATTGGCGCCACTTCGAGAAATACTTTATCTCCAATCTCAAAAGTCAATTCTCTTCTCCTTTTGTCGGCATAGCTCTTTTGACGATCTTGAGTAGTTTTAATTCTTGATCTAATTTTGTGTATAGCCTCCACAATATTCTCAACCAATTCTGGACCCAAAACTCTCTTTTTCACCAACTTCATCCTAGTATAATGGCGAACGACATCGTCAACCATACCAGTCCTCATATGGTGCCATGCTAATGGTTGCTTGAAAGCTATTGTTGTATGCAAATTCGACTAACGGCAAATGATCTTCCCATTTACCACCCAAATCCAGGACACAAGCCTCAACATATCTTCAAGAACTTGGATAGTTCGTTTAGATTGTCCGTCAGTCTGAGGATGGTATGTAGTACTAAATGTTATCTTGGTACCCATAGCTCTCTAAAGGCTTATCCAAAACTTAGAAGTAAACCTCGGGTCTCTATCTGATACGATAGAAACCGGAATACCATAAAGCTGCATAATTTCTCTGACATAAATCTGTGTGAGTTGTTCTAAGCTATAGGTTGTCCAAACTGGCAGGAAATGAGCAGATTTTGTAAGTCAATCCACAATCACCCAGATCGTATCATGACCTCTCGCTGATCTAGGAAAGTCGACAACAAAATCCATTGCAATCTTTCCCATTTCTATTCGGGTATGTCCATAGGATTCAACGACTCTGACGGCCTCTGATGTTCAGCCTTTACCTGATGACAAACCATACATTTGGACACAAACAAAACTATCTTTCCCATCATATTTCTCTACCAAAATGTGTCACGTACATTTTAGTTCCACCTGGGTGTGCTGCGTAAGGAGTAGAATGAGCTTCAGTCATGATCTCATCCCTCAATACTTCATCATTTGGCACGCACAGTCGGCCCTTAAACATCAAGGCTTTATCTTCGGCTATTTCAAATCATTTTCTCTTCTCAGTGCCCACTTCAGCCCTTATCTTTTCCAAAGAGGGATCATATCTCTGAGCAGCTACTATTCTGTCTCTGATAGGTTTCACAATAAAACTTTCTAAAATTGCTGATGTCCTTACTGGTGACGATAATACTTCAATTCTCATGTTCTCAAAATCTCTGATTAAATGATCTTGTCTTATACATAGCGTTGACAACTGTCCCATGTTCTTTCTACTCAATGCATCGGCGACTACATTAGCCTTACCCAGATAGTACAAGATAGTGCAGTCATAATCCTTAACTAATTCTAACCACCGTCGTTGTCTCATATTCAACTCCTTCTGGGTGAAGAAGTATTTGAGACTCTTGTGGTCGGTGTAGATCTCACACTTGCTCCCATATAGGTAGTGGCGCCAAATCTTCAAGGCGTGCACTACCGCTGCTAGTTCGAGATCATGTGTAGGGTAATTGTGTTCATGCTGCTTTAATTTCCTCGAAGCATAAGCTATCACTTTCCCATGTTGCATCAAAACACATCCTAAACCAAGCTTGGATGTATCACTGTAAATCACAAAACCTTTCGAACCATCGGGGATAGTCAACACCAGCGCAGATACGAGCCCGTCCTTTAACTCTTGAAAACTCTACTCGCACTTCTCCGACCATACAAACTTAGTACCCTTTCGAGTCAATTGTATGATATGGCTTGCTATCTTGGAAAATACTTCAATAAATCGTCGATAATAGCCGGCTAAACCTAGAAAACTCCGCGCTTCTCCAACATTTATAGGTCGAAACCAATTGGTCATCGCCTCAACTTTGGATTATTCCACTTCAATTCCTCGTGCTGAAACAGTAAGGCCTAGGAACCCCACTTGATCCATCCAAAATTCACATTTCTTGAATTTGGCATATAACTTCTCCTCACTTAGTGTTTCCAACATTGTCCTTAAATGTTCTTCGCGTTGCTGAGAATCTCTCGAGTATATCAGTGTCGTCAATAAATACGATAACAAACATGTCCAAATACAGATGGAACACTCTGTTCATCAAGTCTATAAACATTACAGGGGCATTCGTCAAGCTAAAGGGCATCACTGTAAACTCATAATGCCCATATCGAGTCCTAAATGCCGTCTTTGGTATATCAGTTGACTTAATCTTCAGCTGATGGTAGCCCGACCTTAAGTCAATTTTCAAGAACACAGATGCACCCTTTAATTGATCAAATAGATCATCAATCCTTGGAAAGGGATACATATTCTTGATTGTCAACTTATTTAGTTCACGGTAGTCGATGCACATTCTCATAGTACCGTCTTTCTTCTTTACAAAGAGTACCCGAACTCCCCATGGAGATACACTTGGTCTAATGAACCCTTTGCCTAGAAGTTCTTCTAACTGCATCTTCACTCCTGTAATTCCTTTAGTGCCATTCGATATGGAGCTTTGGACACAGGAGCAGCTCCAGGTAGCAAATCTATCGTGAATTCTACCTGTCTATCAAGCGGGGTACCCGGTAGATCATCGAGAAACACATTAGCATACTCTTGTGCTATTGACACATCATCTACCACTTTTTCTTGAGTTGAGGTACCAGTAAAACTAACAAGATACCCTTGACAGTTAGCCCTCTCAACATGCTCTCTATTTTTAAAGTTGAGATGACGCGATGAAATGCCTTAATCTTCGATCCATAAAATTTGAACTCCTATTCTCTCGGTCTTCGAAAGATTACTTCTTTCTCAAAACATACTATTGTGGCTCGAATTTCACCTAACCAATCCATACCTAAAATAATATTGAAATCTTTCATCTCTATAACATACAAGTCGGCCTCTAAAGTCAGTCCCTTAAAATTTATCTGTACCCCATTTGCTACCCTATTTGTATCAAATTATCAATAGTTCCACCTAATGGCATATTAACTTCTAGTACACTATCATTCTTTTGAGATGAAGTATTAATCTTAGCTAGACATGCATTAGATATTAATGAATGCGTCGCGCCGGAATCAGTTAGGACGTAAACAGGAATACTAGAGTCAGATAAAATACCTGTGATCACGTTCGAATTTTTGGCAGCCTCATCGTGAGTCAAAGCAAACACCCTTGCTTTTACTTTCTTCTCTTGCTCGAGTTTCTTAATCGATGGACACGAAGAAACCACATGGCTGGGTTGGCCACACTTATAGCAAACAAAGTTTCCATACAAACATTCTCCCTTGTGAAACCTGTTGCACTTAGGGCATTGGGATAAAGAATTACTTGGCTGACTCGTAAGTGTCTTCTTCTTAAACTGTCCCGCATTCTTATTCTTATCGTGCCACTTTCTTTTTTCGAAGTCACTACGCTGTCCCGAATTTACCAACTTCACCCTCGAATAGGTTACTGTTTGAGCTTTCTTTACCAGTACCTGAAAGGTAGTGAGATCATGTGATCTCACAATCTGCCTGATCTCTGGGCGCAGGCCCCTCTCGTAACGTTTTGCTTTCATGAGCTCGGTACTTACAAGATGTGGGACATATTGGGACAATTCCTCGAACTTGCTCTCATACTCAGAAATTTCCATATATCTCTGTACCAGCCTTAAGAATTATGTCTCCTTATAGTCTCGCATGGCATGTGGAATTTTTTTTTTGCTAGTTCAATCTTAAATTGAGTCCAAGTTAGGTCACGTTTTTCCTTCTCGGTGCGAGTGTGTGACGCGGATTCCCACCAATGGCCTACTCTTCCAATTAGCATAAACTCAACATATAATACTTTTTCATTTTCCGAACAAGAGATGTGCCAGATGATCTTCTCAATAGTACGCATCACTCCTCCACTACTAGAGGGTCCTTCCCACCATCAAAGGTAGGGGTCGATATCTATGAAATTTTTCTACCGTCGGAATAGGCGGTGCAGCCAGGTGTGGTGGTGGAACCAGCGGTACTTGCAGAACTGGTGGAGTTTGAGATGCTGGAGGTGTAGCTTGAGCAGCCATGGCCTGTCTCAACTCATCAATCTCCCGCCTTAGCTTCCTAATTGTCCTTGCTTGCACCACATTTCTATATACTAGAATAATTGCAATCTCATTTAGAGGAGTCGATGGTACTTGCACAATATAGGAAGAAGGTTTATAGTTCAACATCGTTTTTTATTATCTCAAAAGAATCCTTCAAGAGGATTTCAAATCCTGAAAGAGCATCTCGCGTTAACCAACAATAAAGCAAAATGAGTCCTACTAGAACTCAACAATAATTAAATTTAATAAAATCTACTAAAATTTCACTCTTCTATTTATCATTGTCATCATCGTCACTATTCCAGCCTCCATGCACCCTAGGTTTCTTAGAAAAGTACTTCATCGTCTCAAATAGGTGGAGGTGCATCTTCACGAATGTACATCTCAGTAGGTACACTATCGTCCTCGAGGATCGCAAGTCGAGTCAACTCCCACTGCTCAATTAGCTCTACGCAGAAGGCCTCATAGTCCCTCATAGTCAATCTCTCGGGCCAAGTAGGCACCGCAATTCTCCATAAATAATCGTAAATCGATTCAGCCACCTCTAGCCATTCTCCCGGTAAGGTATTAATAAGGAGACGAGTGGCTCGACGACCAGTGACCATGTGGCCTAGTTCTCTTACCTCTCTCCACCTTACTAACATCTCCCAAATGTGCTAACCTATATTGTGAGCTAGATTCCACCGATACTCTTCATATTGCCTCACAATCTCACGTTGGCGAGGCATCATTGAACTCGTCTTTCTACAAGTTTTCTTAATGCGTACCATCTGAGTCATACCAATTATTCAAAGTCCAATTAGTGGGTATCTAATAAGTTTTAGTTAATTCTCGAGGACTTAAATAAACATTTATGCCCTGTTTGGTACCCATTCTCATTCTCATTCTCATTCTCATTTTCATTTTCAACCACACATTCTTCAATAAAATAATATTTTCTATCACATCAATAACTTTTCCTTCTTTTTCAACCACATATTCACCATCACATCAACCCAAAAAATTCATTTTCTCTAACAAAATGGCTACCAAACAAGCTATTAATTTGGCCACGTTCTCAAAATACTTTGTACAATAATGATAATCTACAAAAGTATTCAAATTCCAACATCTACTAATATTCATGCATACATTTCAAATATTGTATCTAGAATAAACTTTCTTATTCTCACCACAAGATGCAAGCATTCATATAAAACTTTCTTTACCTCAGAATCGTCATGACGCGGCTAGGCAGACACAATGCTCAGGATCCTTGTAAAAAAAAATTTTTGTCATCTATGCATGTCACAAAAGCACCTAAGATATGGTTTTTAATGCAAGTCTACAGAAAATAAACCATGCTCTGATACCAAGTTGTAACACCCCAAATTCTCGGAAATTGAAACGTTCAAAATTCTACTCTTCGTTTGACCTCTTTGATGCTAACCAAAATAAATTTTAATTAAGATAAATTTTGGAGTTTGATACATATAAAATTATAATGGAAGATATATGTCCATATAGACCTTTAGAAAATTATGGCGTAAATTGATTTTTGGAAAACATCTTGTGAAAATTCAGCGACTTTCGGTTTCGTAGTAGCGGAAGAAAATCTATGTTTGGCCTAGTAAACATTGACTAAAAATTATGAAATTTTGACAGAGGCTGTGATACTCATATACATACATCATATAAAAATTTGGGGTCTCGGCGTTGACGTTTGAAGCACGAAAGTATAGCTTGACCATGCTGGACAGAAAGTCCGAAACTGACCCAATACAGTTTACTAAAAAGGGCATCACTTTTTCTCTAGATATTATTTTACGGTGATTCCAAAAAACACTAGGGGTAGCAATAAAGTTCGAAAGTCCGGACGGCCCGGGCTCGGTGCAAGCTCGGGCCGGCCCATGTTTAATTTAAAAAAAAAATTAATTTTTTTTTTTAAAATAAGCTGCCTGCACAAGCTATATATATTGCCATTTAGCAGATGATATTCATTCAAATGGAAGAAGGGTCAGAAGGGTCCGAATTCAGTAATTATTGTTTGTAGTTATTCATATTATTAAATAAAATAATACGTTTTCCTTTTTCATTTCTCAATTAAACTTGAGTGAGACATTCTGGCCCTCCTTTCTTGACAGAGTCAAGCTTAATTTTGAGACAATCTTATCAACATTTATTTGGTTCATATACCCATATAATTTACTCATTTCATCTGAAAGGATATCAAAATAAAATCGAATCGCAATGAAACCATTTGGCCCCCATTAATTTTAATTATAGTATTTTTCTAAAAAATGGAAGGTTGTAAAAGATGAAAAAATTTCGATTTACGTGAAATATTAATTTATTGAAAATTGTGTAGTTGAAAATAGGAGAGAAATTTTTTTAATTTAATTTGATAAAATTTAATGGGGGCCAAACGAGAGCTTAGAAAGTTATGCACCACATTGATTCATTTTCGAATTATTAAGTGTGACAAACGATCAAGACTAAAAGAAGATATATTATTGGCTTTAATATGTTTGAAGGATTGGGAATGTGCGGAATTACGTCTTCAAGAACAAGTTGACAGTATAATGGCCGAAGAGTTACAGCAAATTCAAACATAAGATATTGTAAATTTTTAATTTGATTAGTTTAAAAAAAATATGTAATTTTTAAATTTTTTTTTAAGAAAAATTGTATACGTAATATTTTATTCGTGTACAATTTTAACTCCGCCTACATAATTGTAGCCGGTCCCAAACCCGGATAAAGGAGGAGGGTTTTAACTTTTATAATTTATTTAATTTATAAATTTTTTAAGTAAAAAATGTAAATTTTACAAAAAAAAAAAAAAAAAAAAAAAAAAAAAAAAAAAAAAATCGAGCCGAGCCGAGCTTGGTTATTGTAATATTTAATTATAATTATAGTTAAGTATTTAATTTAAATGTTTATTTAGTGTTTAATTATTTATTGTAATTGGTTAAGTAATATTTAATTGTTTAATTATTATGTAATTATATATATGAATTGGTTAAGTAATATTTAATTAAAATAATTTATTTAGTATTTAATTATTTATTTAATTGTTAATTATTTTTTTATGAATTGGATATGTAGAGTGTGTTTGATAGAGATTATTTGGGAAAAATGAATTTTGAAATAGTGATATAATGGGAAATGTGTGGTTGAAAAAGAAGGAAAAGTTATTGATGTGATGAAAAATATTATTTTATTGAAAAATGTGTGGTTGAAAATGAGTAGAAGAATAAAAATAAAAATATGGGTCAAACGGGGCCGTAATATTTAGTTATTTATGCATTATTTAATTATAATTAGGTAGTTAATATTTAATTACGTAAATTAATTTTTTATTTAATATTTAATTAAGTAAAAAAATGTATATTTTATAAAAAACAAAAAACAGGGGAAAAAAAATTTACCCGAGCCGGCTCGGCCCGTGAAGGCCCGAGCCAAAAGCTCAGGCTGAGCCACTTTTTTTTGGCCGGGTTTAGCCCGGCTTGGCTCGAGCCCAAAAAACCCGAGTCGAGCCCGAACTTTTTTTCCCCGGCTCAGGTCCAACCCGGCCCAGTTCATTGCCACCACTAAAAACCACTATTAGAAGACTCATAGGACTTTCAAAAATCATTGATTTCATTCAAAAACATGCACTATAGCCTAAGTTATGTCATTTTAAATAGGAGAATAGAGTCTGTAATTCAATCTAGTAATAAATAAACTTGATGCATGATCTTTCCAATGTTTCTAAATTATAGTCGACATGCATGCAGTATAAATAAAACTAGGCGAAACAAAACGTTAAACATTCTAAAAGTGTTGTCTATGTATTTATAAAAATTACACAGACAAAAATTTTACTAGGAAGATTAAAAAAAAAAAAATTCAATCGCCGAGCACTTGCCACCATGCCAAACTCCTGCCATGCCTTCATTTAACCTATAAATTTGTATGAGTTCAATCGCCGAGCACTTGCCACCATGCCAAACTCCTGCCATGCCTTCATTTAACCTATAAATTTGTATGAGTGAGTATCACAAGTAATACTCAGTAGGAAACACTTAAGTAAACAAATAAAAATAATATGTTTTCTAGAATTGTGATTTGGTTATTTGAGTCATCGTCAATTTTAAAACGAATCGGTGATCAAACAGTCCGTTTATTCTTAGGTTTTTTTAACAACCCCTTTCTCTCATGAATCGAAATTCATCTCTTCATCTTTTATTGGAACCACCAAAGGGTGCTTCCAGTCTCTCATGAGTGACACAATAACACATTAATGCAAATTGAAAACAAACAATTTTTACTCTACTTACAAAAGTGTGAGAAACACCCCAACCTTAAATATTTGGAGTTTGAATATCCTTTGACATTCAATGTGTAGTAAAATGCATCGTACTCTTAGCCTTTCCTTTAGAAAATTTTCAAATTCAAGATGCCTTAAATTTATGGGAAAGGCGAACTAATTTTATGTAAACGAATTTTAGTTTGGGAGAGAAATATGGCTTTGGGGATTATAGAATGTAGTTGCTTATCAAACACAAAATGAAAAGGCAATTACCAGTAACCAAAAATGGAAGTAGAAATATTATTTAGACATATAAATGGTAGATTCATGATTAACGTGTAGATTACTTTTCAATTGAAATGAAAAGTTTTTCCTTATAATTACCAAAATGGTTTTAGTTAGTGGATATTAAATGATTAAACAGTTATGACATTTAGTGGTTATTACCAATTCAAATGGAATGCCTAGTAGGGAAAAAGAAAAGTCACATTGAGGGGAGATAAAAATTAAAACTCGTGGCTGAATGGATAGAGTTATATGAAGACAAAAACCATGTTTAAGGACTATTTGGCATAACAATAAGTGTATCTATATTTTTAAAATTTTGGGAACTTAAAATATGTCATCACAAACATTTAAAAAAAATTCGACACCTTAAAAAACAAGTATACGAAAATTTATTATCGTGACCAAAACTTTAATTTGAACTCTTAAGAAAGGTTGTAGCGACTCCATAATATAATTCAAATTATTTTCAAGTTCTACAAGAATTATTATTTTTATTTGAAAACGACCTACGATTTATTTTTTTATCGGGCGCTACACTATGGAGATGGTGAGAAGAGATATTTTACATCCCAGAGGGGTTATAATTGGAGATACCATTATTTCTGGTACAAAAGTTCCTAAAAAATGGGAAATGACCTTTGCGTGCGGTTTGAACTACTGATTTTTGTAATTGGAAGTAACCAATTCGGTTTATGATGAAACCTAGAAATCGACCACTGATCCAATTTGAGTACCTCTACAGGATAGACCTCAACAAGATTGAAAAATAATGGCAGCAAGTGATTGAGTTCAGTAGTTCCTCATATAAAATTATTGATTATAGAGATATAGTAATATGGAGAAGAAAAAATTGTTTCAAGCACCGACGGAAACAGAAGCCCCCATTCTTTCAAACTTTCAAAGAGAGGAGGACGTGTTACTCACATGTTATTTAATGGTCAGAGGCGAATTGAAAGCTAAGCAGTGAGAATTCTACAGATTGCCCGGGAAGAAAAATAAAGATGTCTCTTGTGTTACCCATAATATGTGGAAGTATCGATGTAATTTCATAGAGTCATTTGATCTGAATGCTACATGAAGAACATACGCCAGATGATGGAACTGGAAGATCTAGGATATAGAAGATCATACCATGAGTGTTTCGACAAATTTGGACTAGATAACCACCCATGTGGTACTTCATTGTACAATATATAAAAGATCCATCTGTATAGATATCACCATCTACATCATGAAAGTCGTATGCTTTTGGAAGAAGCTTGTACAATCTGGGAAAGGATTTTGATTGATAAAAAAGAAGAATCTACTTCAACCAATATGCCCTTAGGCACGACCATACATAACATAGAAATCACACTTGGAAATGGTGGACAATTAGTTAGAGCAACGTGTATTGCAGCGAAACTGATTGCAAAAGAGGAAAAATTGGCCACATTAAAATTACCTTTTGGAGAGGTTCGTTTGATATCCAAAAACTGCTCAGCAACAGTCGGACAAGTGGGGAATGTTGGGACAAACCAAAAAAGTTTGGGTAGAGCCGGATCTAAGCGTTGACTAGGTAAGCTTCTTGTAGTAAGAGGAGTAGTTATGAACCCTGTAGACCATCCACATGGGGTGGTAGAGGGTGAGCCCCAATTGGTAGAAAAGACACACAACCCCTTGGGGTTATCCTGCACTTGGAAGCAGAAGTAGAAAAAAGAATAAATATAGCGATAATTTGATTCTTCGTTGCCGTAGTAAATAGGCAAGAAAATAGAAGTTCTTTTTTCGTCTTTACAAAAAAAAGGAGGAAGTTGTGGCATGTTCACTAAAAAAATCCTTTTTAGTCAATCATTTATTAAGAAAAATTGATAAGCTTAATAAAATAGCAAAAAAAAAAAAATAATAGTAACTTGGTCCCAGTCATCTACCATTATACCCACTATGATTGGCCATACAATTGCTATTTATAATGGTAATGAACATTTGGATATTTATATAACAGATCGTATGGTAGGACACAAATTAGGAGAATTTGTACCTACTTTAAATTTCCATGGACATGCAAAAAGCGATAATAGATCTCGACGTTAATCTTTTTTTTTTTTTTTAATATATTATAGATAAATACTTATGATAGAAAATGATCTCATGATCTTGAACTGATCTTACATAGGATCGCAAATCCTAAGTTTGTCTATGGAGAGCGGATCTAATTGTATTAGTGTCTATAATTGATTTCTTCTGTATAATACTAATCGATAGGGTCTCATTGGTAAGTGCTATAAGATCTCGTGCATTGGAACCCATGGTTATGGACCCGAATCCATTAATATGAAACAATTTCTTTTCCAAGTGAAAACCCCTAGTACATGAAAGAGTGAAAAAGTGTTTTTTTGTTTGTTGTGGAATAAGAAGCCTTCGTATCTTAATGCACGTATTTAATTTATTCGGAGCTATTAGAGAAAGATCCACTTTTTGGAGAATATGAGTCTAAACAATAACAAGAATATTTCTAGTGGAACATTTTTCAGAGAGATGGTTCACTAATAGACCAATGGATAAGTAATTCGATTCATTCACATCGAGATCATGATGTTTGGAATCCATATTATACAAGAAGACATTGCTTTTGCTAATTCAAATTGAAGGGTGATATAAAATCGGTCTATTTTCGGCATCATATCCATAGTTAGCGCATTTATCATAGTTAGCAGTTCCAGCTCCGTATCAAGGTCACGACCGATATTGTCACTATCATTCATAAGAAAATATTTAGGCTTGTTATCTAGGAACTTGTTCAGAAATACTATAATGAAAGGATCATAAGAGTTTGTCATAGGTATTTGACCAAATAGGATTGTCAAGTTCTTATAGAACCTATCACTAAAATCCCCTTAGAGAGGGATAAGGCTAAGCGGAACGAAAATGATTTTCCATGAGATGGGAAATGAAAAGTATTAGTCCTACACGAAATTTGTGAATAAGTGATTGTCTGATAAATAGCAAGGAATACCCATCTTAAATGTTAATTTAATTTTTTATTATGTTAAGCCTACGTTTGGCCTCATTTTAACAACACATTTATCTATAAAATAATTTTATATGAAAATCAAAAAAATTTCTTTATTTCAAACACACATTTTTCCTCCTAAAATGGGGCTAAAAAACACGTCTTTCCTAAAATGGGGCTTGAACAGGGGTTAAATGTGAACTAAGTTTTCGTAATAGATAAAGTAACCGTGTATTTCATTTATTAATTAAATTTCGCTTAACTGTACAAAGTATTTTTTACTTTTAAAATACTATTTATCTGATTTTTCAAAAGGAATTTGATTTTGGAGGTATTTTTGTAAGTGTCCTTTTATTTTCCAAGGTAATGGGCGAAATTTTTGGGCCTTCCTCTTCTGACCTTTACGACGTTCAAGCCTCAAGGGGATGACGAGGTCTCAGCAAGCCAGCAGAGAAGGATGAGCAGAGGAGCAGGAACGCCTGATTTTTTCTACAGAGAAGCTCAGCGCCTTGGTTATGTTGCTCGCTCTGCCTTCAAGGTCTTTCTTCTCATCTTTCCTTGTACCCCTAATGTTGTGATATGAAACACATAAAATTGAATTAGGATTAACTATGTGAATTTGAAAAAATCAGTATGTGGCCATTGATATATATTCATTATTTCTTGGAATTGAGGAAGAGCAGTTGCTTCAGATTCAGAAGCAGTACAAACTAATAACCTCTGGTTCGTCTGTTCTTGATCTTGGTTGTGCTCCTGGCGCTTGGCTTCAGGTTTTCCGTATTGTTGCATTGTCTTTCTCTTTGTGTATTAGTGGCTTCATGATCTGAGAAAAATACTGCTTTTTTGTTTTTGTTTTTCTTAATATTGGATTTATGATTTTGGTACTGTGGTACATGGTTATCTTAATACAGGTGGCTTGCCAGAGCTTGGGTCCATTAAAGAACGGTGGAGCAGTTGTTGGGATTGACATTAAGGTAGTTCGCCTTATATAATGTAGTTTTTGGTAATTTCTAAATAATTTACAAATCTGTAGAAGTTGGATACTGGTAATTATTAATTGATTCACCATCAAAAAATTAATTGATTAACCAGTGTGTCTTACGAGAGAGGCAATGTAAGACAAAGGCCATTGGTCGGTACTAAATTTTGAACATAATAGGTTTTGTGTGTTATAATTTTCTCCTTTTAAAGAGTGTGGTGTGCTGTAGAGCAGAAGGTGAAGGTTCCGTCTATGCACTGTGACGTTCGTGTCCAAACTGTTTGTGCTGATGTCATGAACTTCCAAAGGGATCAAGTCATAGCACTGTCTCCGCAGGTATTTAAATCGATGCCTATACATTCACTGAATTGCTGTGTCCCTCTTTGCTATTTTCATGATAAAGAGCTAATTTTTATTTGATTTTCAATCCTACGTGGATTGTTTGCTACTTTATTCTAGTAAATGATAAGTTCTTATTAACAATAATTATTGAGATGCCTGTATTCCAACTTGATTTCATTGTTGGCCTTGTTCTTGCTGCTTAATGCTTGATGAGAACACCTCTTTATTGGATTGGTGATGGATAATGAAAGCTTTATTTCATCATAGCATAATATTTTAGCACCGGTACACCCTTATTAGGTTCAATCTTTATGTACTTCAGCATGCTTCTTTTTGTAACTCATCTCTTTCTTTTACATCAAGTGAGTTTTGTTTTGATAGTATGGGAAGTTACTTTCCAACTGCATCAAATATTACTATGATTAATTTATGTCTAATGCTATCAATAAAACATATATAATAGCTAAGTTGATCATCAAAACACGTCCTGGCCTTGTAATTGTTCCTGCTTGAACAAACCCCAGTAGTGTTTTCTTGTATTATATAAATGCTTAACATGCAGTTGTCCTCTTTTTTGCTCCTACCCTTGATTATCTCAGTATGACTCATATCTGCATCACTTTGTTTATTCTCTACTGGAGATATATGTAAGTGAAAAGAGAGAACAGATCCCTTTTACCCAGAATCTCACTTTTTGATGGATTTACTATATGGTGAAAAGTAGAGCTCTAAAGGATTGTATTAATGAGGATATTACAAGATTTAAAATAAGGTTTGAATAGGTTATATATTCTACTGAAACCCAAATTTTAGTAGATCTTCTACTTCTTTTCATCCATGCCTAGGCTCAACAATAGATTTCTGAAACAACCTTAGCTATAGTGGTGATCCATGTATGCATATCTATGAATTTAATTTTTTTTTCTCTTTTTTATTTTTTACTTTGTTCCATGAAAATAGGAGATTTGGTATTGATGTTTTAAATTGTGCTCATGTCCATCTTCATGAGTTCCCAACACCATGTATCATCACCAGTTGTATTATTTTTGGCATCTCTTTGAATGCTATGAATTGGTCTGATTTTTAAGCACCATAGAGATCTCAAACTGGATAGTTATTTCAGTATAGTAGCACACCTTACAGTCCATCAGTCATAGATAATATGAAGCTGCTAGATTTCTTATAATGTTTGACATTTCCTGAAATGCCACCCAATCATCTCATGAGCTTCTCATTTCTTTCAAAGTTGATGTTTTTCCTTGTTTAATGTTCCTAGACATATTGTCCTGGTAATCCTCATCTTTAAAACAATCGCATCATCTGTTGTATAACAGATCTTCCATTCCTCCCATTAGCACTATTTCGTCTTTGAGGCTTGATAGGTTTCAAGGCCCCTTTAATTTGAGCAGAATTTTTACATCCAGGTTCAACTCTTATATAGGATGGTAAGCCTCAAAGGCCTCTTCCTTCCTCAACAAAGTACTAAATTCGGCCTTTTCATTTTAGTCAGTTTCTCAGTTTGTTTTTCCACCCTTTCTCAATGTGGCCACAGTGTTATTGTAAGCTGTAATTATTTTTCATCGATATCAAGTTACCACAATACAATTACTTCACAATTTTCAGTTGAAGAAATGGTAATCATGTAAAGTTATGTATCTAAAAATTAGAAATTTAGTTAGCATCCAATCTTTTCATGTATACCGATTTTGTAGCCATCATTACCTTGGTGCACTTTGTGTTTTATTTGAGATTATCGGTAGATTTTGCCAATCTTAAATCTTAGTGAAAATAGTACATGCATGTAATAAGTTAGATTTTTTGTGCATAATACATGAACACGTCTTGCAAAACAAAGATGTGTTCATCATTTAGGCTCTGTTTGATTCTCATTCTTCTACTCATTTTCAACCACACATTTTTCAATAAAATAATATTTTTCCATCACATCAATAACTTTTCAACCACATATTCACCATCATTACATAAAAAAAAATGCATTTTCTTCAAAATAATGTGCATCAAACGAGCTCTTAGTATTTTTATTATTTTGTGTAAAATTAATTATCTGGCCAACGACATGTGACCGGTTGATGAAACATGCATGGATCTTTTTTCTTTGAAGTGACTTCTTAAACTACCCTTCAAATTTCTGTATTGTGGATCAGAGAGTTCAAGACCTCCTAATTCCTAGAAAATCCTTGGAGCTTGGAAAGTTAATGTTTTCATGATTGAAGATTGTAGAATCGTCTGGAAAGAATTTAATCCCTTTTTGAAATAAAATTAGAGCTCTATATAGAACGTATAAAGTTGACTAGATTCTTAGAATAGGAAACTAACCAAAAGTCCTTACTTTTAGGTTTTGAAATGATGATACTCTACAATGCTACAATCTTAATATAGAAACTAATATACAACAATACTCAATTGCACGCAAATCTTTCATGCGCGCCCCATCCCTCGCAGCAAGCTGGTCTGAAGATGTTTTAAATATTTGTTAGAACGCCACACGTGGTAATTCTATAGCATAGATATTTGAAAGTTGTCTTCCTAACGGCATATCGTGGGTTTGTATCTGCCCACTTTTCAATTTTTATTTTATGAATTGCGGGTCAATCTCTACGAGTTTAGACTTATCGTGTTGGACTAAGTTGTGTGCACTATCGACAATTTTCTCGTATCTGTGAGAGAGATCCATGTGTATTTATTTCCATATCACCATTAAGATATTCTTCAAATGATATTTTTGGAAAATCTAGTCTAGATTTATAGATAGCGACAATAAATTTTAAATGATGTTCTTTGCTACAAGTGCAAGTATCTCTTGGTAGTCTATTGCATAAGTTTGTGTAACCTTTTGTGGCTAGACGTGCCTTCTTCCTTTTGAGGGACCATATGCTCTGTACTATTTCCAAAGTCTGATATCTTTTTGGAGCCTTGATAACTTCCTCCATGGCTTTCCTCTAGACTTCCAATTTCAAGGCTTCTTGAGCTATCTATGGAGTGTTAAGGCATGATATCTGTGTGAGAAAAGCCTGGAAGGAAATAAGTTTTGGCTGAAATTTTCTTTTCATTACATGTTATTGGTTCAATGTTTAAAGAATGTGAGCTGTTAGTTAGCCTTTTTCTCCTTGGATAGATCATAGTGGCATGATTTTTGAGCTTCTCAATTCTGGTCTTAAGAGGATTAGTATGTGTAGAAGGATCTTTTCGACTTGGTGTGAGGCTCAAATTTGGGGAAATTTGACTTGTCAGACTAAGGCAAGAGCTAGGATTTTCAAGATAAGGGTCCTGATCTCAGCTTGTGAAGGCATTTAATTAAATAAATGGTCAAGTAATACAACTCTTCCTAATAAGTTTTTGATACTCATTCAAAAATGTGAGGGATTACTTCACGTGCCCTTTTTTCCCCCCTCTTTGCAATTCCCATTTTGTTAAGGGATGTCAACGCATGAGAAATGGTGAATGATGCCTTCATTTTGGAGATAAGTGATGAGAGTTTCATTGAGGTATGCGAAGAATTATGAAATGTTATATAATTGAGATATTAACGTGAGATGACCATTATAATTGTTTAGTCTAACTATTGCGAAGGGAAAAAAACCCTAGGGCTACAATCAAATCTAAAAGGAAAAATGCTACATTAATTATAAAAATCAATTTACTAAGGAAATAATCTAAAGGAATCGAGGAAATATTACGGGGTATAATATGACAATTTTTTTTTTTATAGCTATAATGTCTCCTCACAAACTCAATATGCTGTTGTGGAAACCAAATTGAGTTTTGAAACTGAAACGATTCAAGCAAATGTCTCTTCCAAGTGTCAACGGATGCTCAAAAATTGCGTTTACAATGCTTGTCGACTAAGTTAACCAAAGAACTAGAAGTTGGTGCAAAAGAAAATCTATTGTTGTGAGAAGAACCATCACCAAGACTTGAGGGACACATCCCACAAGTAGAATGCACGAGGTCAAAACCATAACCTTAAGGAGTTTTTTAAAACTAGACCTAGTATGAGAACTGTGAAGTCCATGGGTTGTACCAGCACTTCACCCAAAGTAAAGGCCAAATAGGAACCCAGTTACTATTGGATGCTAAGACAAGAAGTGATGGAAATTAACACAGTGGAAGACAAGCTATTTCAGAGAGTTCACCAAGTAAACAACTACCAAAGAAAAACCTGTTTACAAAGGCCATGTGAGGATTTGGAATAATACATAATTGAGACAGCATGTATGACTGTCCTGTCTAACTATTACAAAGGGGAAAACCCCTATTTTTAGAGCTACAATCAACTCTAAAAGGAAAGATCTTACATGGGTTATGAAAATGATATTGTTAAGGGAATAATCTAAAGGAATCGAGAAAATGTAAGGGAATGACAATCTTTTAATATCTTTAACTAAGTATTCCCTCAAATTACAAAACCTTAAGAGTTTAAATTTTACTTCGGTGACAATAAGTTTGTGAAAAACTGATCCAACTTCAGGTTTTGACTTCAAAAGAAAACCTAGAGTATCATTGGTGAAAGTTAAAAATCAAGGAGCACTAGAAGTAGTGACCCAAGAGGAACCGCATACGACAAAATGTATCAAGGTAAGTGGAGATAGAGTGGAATTTTTTAAAGGGTAAGGTACACAGTTTGTTCAACTAACTTACAAGTTAAACAACGAAACATACATTATTATTTCCAAACATGGAAAGAAACAACCATTTTAAGAATTGTAAAAGAGGATGCCTAGGTGTCTATGCTAGAAGCTGATCTGGTTAGTTGTTTGTGAGGTCGCGAGGTTGCTAAACCTATCCTTCAGACTCTAAACTCTCATTCTTACAATTTACTTTTTCGAAATATAGGCCTTCTATTAGTTAAAATTCCCATCATCCTCCCATAACAGTCTTGGGAAATGCAACCAAATGGGATGAAGAATACTATGCAATTATGATCTTTGGTGAATTTTCCACTAAACAATAAGTTTAAGGTCAAATATGGAAAATGCAATACATTGATGGTGCAATTTGGATAGTCCCTTTTCCTAGGGGCGGACCTAATTCAGGCTCAGTGCAGGTAGATGCTTGCACTGAACTTTGGGGCCCCCCAGCCACATTTTCTGAACATGTATTGTTATAAATCCATGTACTTCATGGTTGGCTATGGTTTCTTCTTCAAGTTCATGGCCACCCTCTATTTCTTCAGGTCTGGTTGGGCTTTAGGATTGGTGGTGATTACCCTCTTTCCGCTACAATCATGTCTGAATACGCTAATAAAAAGACCCGTGGAACGTTCATAGCTGCGGTTTTTGCAATGCAAGGATTTGGGATTCTGACTAGTGGAATTGTGGCTCTTATTGTCTCTGTATCATTTGATCATGCATATAAGGTTCCAACATACGAGGAGAATGCGGTACTCTTAACCGTACCACAAGTCGACTATATTTGGAGCATTATTTTGATGTTTGGAGCCATCCTGGCTTTGCTTACTTTCTACTGTGTATGAAGATGCCTGAAATAGCTCGTTACACGGCCCTTGTAGCTAGGGTAGCAAAAGGGCCAGGTAGTTTGTTGGCTTGGCTCGGGCTCGTTTTGGGACGAGCCCGAGCCGAGCAGTGGGTTCGCTCGGTTGTGCCGTGTCCACGAGCTGCCTAAAGTTCATGAGCTCGGCTTGTGGGTAATGTGAAGGAAAAAGTCAAAATTTATTTTAAAAAAAAAAGAAAAAAGAAAAATTGAGCTTTGAGCCTGAGTTCGGCTTGGCCCATTGCCACCACTACTTGTAGCCATAAATGCAAAACAGGTAGTGCAAGACATTGCTAAGGTGTTAAACGTTGACTCGAAGCTGAAGAGGAGAAATAAAAAAAATAGTCGGAAGCTAGCGAGTTCATTCGGCTTATTTTCTAAGGAATTCATTTGACGTCATGGCCTTCACTTGTTAGGTACCACTAGTTGGAGGGAATCTTTTGTTTCAGATTGCTTCTTTGGAGTTGGAGGGAATCTTTTGTTTCAGCTCTCTATCTGTATCTTAAGCTGAACTTTAGACCTTTACTAATGTCGCCCGCACTGAAAAAAAATTTTGGGTCCGTCCCTACCTTTTCCTACCATGGGAGGGAAAAACTCTATTTGCTACCCCAAGTTTTTGCCCCATAACAAGGCAAATATGATGAGTACTTTCTCACGTAAACTGGCTATAAGATTTGAGTCCCTTGAATCTATGATCCAAGTACTAGGATAGAATTTTTTTGAGTGGGTAATACATATTACCGAGTAGGTCACATGACATTTGGCTGGAGCCTGAATTGAAGCCCTGAATTTCTACCTGGTTTACAATATTAACTTTGAAGAGTATGCCTCCTGATTTTGCCAAGACCAGGTCATAATTTTGTACTACTGAATTCCTCAAGCCCATAAGATTTTTCCAACACTCACTAATTGCTGGAAAAAAATTCAGAGAATATAGGTGATGATAGGAATGTCTATGGGGAATATGTAAAAGACCTCGTCCACGAGGCAAAATTGACTAGAGACCTAAGTTTTATGTTTTTTGGTGTAAAAGACATCTATTTTCTTGTGGTCGTTTAAGACTAAAATGACCGAAGTCATTCGGTGTCCCACTACTACTACTCAACTTCTTTCCTTCCTCACAATATACATAAAAACTGGGGATGCAACTAAGACATAAATGAAGTTAAGACAAAAAATAGAAGAGGAATCTAGAAAAAGGAAGAGTTCTATCCTTTAAAAATGCTATTTTTATTTAATTTTTCTTTGTTGTGTGAAGACAGTGAATAGTATTTGAAAATAATTTTTGTTTGATGTTCAATGAATAGAGAAAAGAGAAGCTGTGTGTGGGTTTTTTTAGTGTTTGTTTGGGAGAGATTTTTCCAAGTAAAAATGATATTTTTTGGAGAATGCGTGGTTGAATTGTGGGGAGAAGTTGCCAGTCCCATTTGTATGACAATCTGGATTCTTAACGATTAAATTCTCACTAAAATTTAAATTGAACTTATACAAAAGGGTTGAAATGAATAAATAGAATTTTTATAAAAATAATTACGTTTCAACATTGTTCATGATAAGCGTATTTTAAAGAAAATACGTTTGACATAAGAAAAGTTCTGAAATGAATTCAACATAAATTATATAAATTTTGACATAACTTCATGAAAATTATTTTGAATATCCCACGACGACATTCATCTCCGCATTGACCTCCTCGAACCATTAATTTTCTGTAAAGGGAAAAAAGAACATAATGTGAGATCTATGAGTGTTTGAGTAAATTTTGTTTATGTATATGCATTTCAAGGAAAATTTCGTACTTGCATAGGGAGATGAAAATTGAACCTAACTTAGATGGTACCAAATTTTCATGCATAGCGTTACTATACTCCAGTCTGTCCATAAAATTTTTATACATAATACAGACCATAACTTAACATAGCCATGAAATAACGTTTATAGGATTATTCACGTAATAACACATTTACCTTTCACTGGACAATTCAAATTATAAAAGGAGTGATTGTTGGAGAGAGATTCTTGAGTCGTATGTGGGGTTGTGTGATTGTGTAAGTGTACGACTATATTTAATATGAAAAGGACATGAGAAATAGTAAAGGCGGAGAGACAAAGTGATAGAGATAGAGATGGAGTGTAAATAGTTGGTGAGGGAGGTCTAGGGTTTATAATGTATGATCAATGGACTGTATTCTTTGGTAGATGATGTAACTGGAGAAGAGGAAGAAAGAAATAGACGGCAGTAAGGAGGGAGGGAGCCGGAGAAGAAAGAGAACACATGGGAGGGGAAGGGAGGAGACAAACGTCTGCAACACACCAATTAATTCATTTCATCAAAATCTAATCTGTCTTCCACTTTACAAAGCTGGTATATATCCACAATACAACATAATAAGAAAAAAAAAAAGGCTTGGACCAGCCCACCTATATAATACAAGCCTAAAGAAAATACTAAACTAAATTAGCCCAAAGGGCTAGCCCAAAAGAGATGCCCTCATCAGTTTATCTCCTATTTATAGTGTAAATTCTTAGACCATGTGTGAAAATGTAAAAGGAAATGACTAGATGTTAGACATGATCATTGCATAAATGGTGCATTGTTTTGAAAGTGGTCAAATCAATACCTTTAATCATGTGTTCAAATCAATTATCTTGGCTTGAAACTTCGTGTAAATAATGCATCTGGTCAAATCAATTATCTTTATTTATGTGGTTAAATAAATTACATTGGCTTAAAATGTGGTGTGAATAATGTATGTGGTCAAATAAATCATCTTTAATTATGACTAATTGACATATTTACATATATTTTACACATGATTTCGTCTAACTTTTAAATTAACTCTCCACTTAGGTTCTCAAACTATTGACTAGTAACCAATAAGGTCATTTAACTAGTCAATAACTAATAAGGCCATTAAACTTTAATAATAGCTCACTTAAGTCTTAATTTTAAATCTAATGACCAGTAAACGTTCGGGACGTTACAACGCTCAGTTGCAGTTAAATCTTGTTTCTTTTCTCCCATGATATTCTTATCTAAGGAGCTGTAAGTAAAGCAATTACTTACCTAAGATGCTATGAAGAAGATATGTTATGATGCACCGACATGGAAATGTCGATTTGCGATTTTTAAAAAGTACTGATACGACGTCGTTAATACGTTGATTAAATTCTTTAAAATTCTTCATTTATATAGAGCTTGTTTGAGCTTCATTAAAATGCTAAGTATACATTTTTAAATAGTAGATTGATAGAGATTATGTGATTAAAAAATAGGAAAAGTTTTGGGTTTGTATGTAATATTATTTTATTGAAGAATGTGTGGTTAAAAGAAGAAAGATAAAATGTATTTTGTAAAAAATGGGTATCAAACAAGCTCATAGTATAAATTTAGTTTTATATTTGTTATTAATTTTTTTTGTTGAAATCTTTTAAATATGACTGACTATATGAGTATATATTGGTTATTTACATTAACTTTGAATTAAAAATATATAATATTTCTATTAGAAAAGAAAAAATAATCACGATAGATGACCTTTTGATTTCCCGCAAGTAGGCAGGATCATGAATAAGTAATAAAGTAGTGAACAAAGTGTCGAACCCATGAAAACTATGTATTTGATCGAGCTAAAATTAATTGCAACTTTAATTAAACAGCAAACAAGTTGTAATTTCTCTAATTAATCCCTAAATTATTAATTAAACTAGTGAAAACAAATAAATGTGTTTTTCAAATATGTGAGATGCATTGTTAAAATTTCGAATCACCTTATTATTCTATTTTTAGTGTAACAATTAAAGTGACAATTTGAAATCATTTATATTGGTCAATGATCCTAATTTAATTGAAAGTCTCTTTCGATAGCGATCAAATCTATTCCCCTCATATGATCTTTCTATCTCTTGACGAAAGATGCAAATACAATAGATGCATTAACAAGTGCTAGAATGCTTATTGAAACCATATAAAGCATAAATATATATTTCTATCGTCTATCGAACCTTACAATGTTTATTATATTGTGCTTAAACTAGGTCTACCTCAATATCAATAAAATTCACTAACAATTCAATTGGTGATCAAGCAACTCAAAAGAACGATAAAAACTATAATAAACATCTACATATCAAACCAAACCAAATCAAAATCAAAATAATTAATTAAAAACTAAAAATATCATAGCAAGGGTTTATTTAATCTTAACAATGTATAAAACTAGCCTAACATATTGAAATTGTAAGAAATCATATTTAAGTGAAAATGACATAACCCGGATTTTTGATAAATTGAGAAGATGAGGATGAATCTTGAAATCTTGAATCTCTTTAATTTTTTCATGATGATTCTCCACTTGCGCATTCTCTTCTTTGCTTCAAAACTAAGTATGTTTTGCAAATCTCTTTCAATTCTTTCACAAAAATCTATGAATTTGACTCTCATTTTGTGTATGGATTGATGGAATATTGGAGTATATTATGTATATGAGAGGTGTTTTATATTGGCTACCCTTGTTTTGTATTTATAGAAGTGAAATTAGGTCAAAAATCTTGCAAGAAAGTGGTTTTCATGTAGAATTTGGAATGAAAAAGGAAACTGGCTGCTATCCTAGATTTTGGCCTGGGCAGTCAATCTGGGCACTCACCTAGGCCAAGTTTGAAGTCATTGCTTTTGATTTCTTAAGTCGGGTCGCCCAGTTATACATTTTTCAAACTTTGCGTTTTGGTCCCCGAATTCCATTCTTGATTCTTTTAAGTCATTTTCTCTTGCAATTTCAGTCCTTTAACTTCTAGTTGCATCCAATTGAACCCTTAACATCTTCAATCTTCATTTTATTGTCCGAATCATTTATTGGAATGTTGCAATTTAGTCCCTATACTTTGGATTTTACCCCTTTTCACCAATTTTCGCTTCTTTCTTTTAATTCCTCGTTCAACCATTGAGTTTTACCTATATAATGTAGAAAACA
This sequence comes from Osmanthus fragrans, assembly GCA_019395295.1. Classification (NCBI taxonomy): domain Eukaryota; kingdom Viridiplantae; phylum Streptophyta; class Magnoliopsida; order Lamiales; family Oleaceae; genus Osmanthus; species Osmanthus fragrans. Next base: position 21,913,256 of record CM033344.1, on the reverse strand, counting down.
ACGATTTAAGATATATTTTGTCAAAAGAACTACCAAATATCGCTATTTTAAGCTCCGAATAAGTGCATAAAATACACTTATCAGTAGAGTGTTCGGGGAATGTCGGTATCCAACTTGTGTTGGACATGGATGTACTGTCCTAGTTGAAGTGTCCAAGAGAGTGTAGTACTCAACACTTGTTGGTACAATCTCACAGTGCCTTATAATTTCTTATGAAGGCAAATCAGTTAGAGATTTTGATCTTTGATTTAGACAATTGAATTATATTTCTTCTAGTTGGGAAGGAAATGTATTGGCATTTGTTATATGTGATGACAATATAGGCACGTGAGCTATTTTTCCAGTTATTTTGGAGTAAATGGATCTGGGAAATTATGTCCATCTCTTTTAATGGAAGTATTTCTTGCTTGTGAGCTAGGTAGAGGTGTAGTTACGCACAATCTGGTTCGATTTTCTGTTGATTTTTGTGGAATTTTTATTTATTTTTACCCTATTACCTTATTTGCAGTATTATATGGACGATCAAAGTCCAAAACCTGATATGATAAAATTTCTGAATTTTTCATATTTCCTGTATCTAGAATTTTGTTGGCTCCTTAAACCATATAATTTTCTTTAGAAAAAAAGTTGAACCTGATAGATTTAGTCCCTATTTTTGCAGAAAAGAGGGTTTTCTGTGATACTCTCTGATATGTGTCCACTAGTTTCTGGAATCACTAGTAGAGATGCAGCTTTATCTTCTGAACTCGGAATGAGAGCTCTTGATCTGGCAGTTGGAAGGGCTGTTTTAGCAGCTCATTCAGAAAATAATGTGCCAGTAGCAGCAGATTCTGATTGTGGCGTACTACGACCTGGGGGTCACCTTATCATTAAACTTCTGGAAAGTGAATATATTAAAGGTTAGTGTTCATACTTCTGGGGAAATTTTATGTTGTTTTTAGTGTTGGAGGAGCTGACACCTATTGTTTGGCTTGCAGAATTCAGAGAGATTTGCAATCCACTCTTCCGAAAGGCGTCATGGTTGAGACCTAAAGCGACTAGATCGTGTTCCCGAGAGATTTATTTGATTTGCCAAGGGTTGCAACAACATGATGACTTGATTTCAAATAGGGTAGATTAGTATGAAATGCCTAGCATGTGCTATACCGCCAGTGTCCATGATCCCTGCTTGACTTTGTTAAATAATAATGTTGGAAGTGTTAGTAGTCTTTCGTTCATACGTTTCATTCTTTAACTTTAAATCAGTTGCACATTGCGTAAAATCAAATCATTCAGTCATTGACAATGTGGAAAAAAAAATGAAAAATTTATTTAAACAAACTTGTAGAGTGTGATATGAGGTCATATAAACTTGGAGGTCTTACACGTTTGAAATCAAACGGTGACACGTAAATAGCATCAGTTTAGTTTTGATTTTATTGGTAAGTAGCTATTTATTATACACCTGTAAACTGTCTTAGAATACAAGAAATGTTACTTTTTAACTGCAATTTTTATTTAACATCTTAAAGATTGATTGTCAAATACAATCAACGTTTTTATTGACTTTAAAATCTGGTAGTATCATGTTGTCAACATATTTCGACCACTTCTCTCTCTCACGTATGCATCACCTACACAATAATGCCTGTTCAGACCAAAAAATATCCAGCAACCATTCAAATCACTTGTTGGAATTATAAAATACTCCCATATTCTATTTATATAGGATTAAAAAAAATACTCCCATGTTCCATTTATATAGGTTGATTTTATTTTTCACTCGAATTAAAAAATCTTATTTAATGTTATTGAAAAAACAATTTTTGTCAAAAAATTTCCCAATTTACCCATATTTATATTTGTACAATTTCAAAATTAAGTGGAGAAAATTGATTATAACTAGGTAAATTTAAAAAAATGATATATTAATAAGTAAATAAAACAAAACATTCTTTAATAAAGAAACATGACTGTATAATTGAGACAAAAAAAATCAACATTTATAAAGGGGCGGATGGAGTATAAAATAACTACTGCCGGAGATAAGTGGAAAGGAATTTGAATATGAGGCTTGTGGGTCAAGATAGGATTAAGCTGTGGGTACAAGGTGAAACTTACTAGATGTTGTACAGAAATTCAAAAAATCCACGTGGCAGGCCAAATTAATTCAACTTAAATAAGAAATGAAAACCTAAGAGGGCATTCTCTTTGCTATTTTCGGGCCTTTTTTGTTTTCGATTTTTCAAAACATTGAAAAAGCGTTCTCTTTCCCATTTTCGAAAACGAGTTTTTGAAAACGGCTGAAAATTTTGTGAAGAAAACAGAAAACAACTTTTTTACGTTTTGGCTGCTTTCTTCACAAATTTGCCAAAACTCAAAAAACACGGGTTGAGAAATATTTTTTCAACAATCTCAAAATGCACACCCAAAAAGAACGAGTTTTCAACAATCTCAAAATGCACACCCAAAACACAAAACGAATTCAAAACTTAAAAACACGAAGAGAATGCCCCCTAAACAACCACTTTATCATTTTCACCATTTAAGAAAGCGGGACTTTACCATTTCCAGCCGGCGGGAAGCTAAGAAGCGGGAACGGCCACCAATACTCCACATTTCCGATGAACATCCCGCTGACGACATCTCCGGCCCTTCTATCAAATGTCGCCTGTACTCTTAGCTCAAGCTATTTGAAGCCAGCTAAAGCTTTTCCGGTTCGATTTGGGTGCACTGATACTGCCATCTTCGAATCTTAAGCTTTTTAAGGTTTGTTGTCATACATTTTAACGTTTTTAGTTGCTAGGAACTTGTAGGTTTCTTCAATTTAATGTATTTGGAAAGAGTTGTATTATTTTGTTAAGAATGTTAGGCAGCCTCAATATTTCAAAAAATGACTATATTATCTTCCATTTTCATTTTTAAAACATCAGTTGGAGTCAAATGTACCCGAGTTCCAGTAGTAGACGATGAATAATTTAGTTTACAATGATGATTGGACTAGAGAATTAATTTGTGTCTAGAAAAAGAGAATGATGAAATGGCCGATAGATGAACCCATCTTTGTTTCTAGAAATGGTCGAACCCATCCTAAATTATTTTTTTCTCTTTTGACAGTTTGTGGCTATACATTACACATTACATCATAACTTCATAATATGCTTTGTGGCAGGAAAGGAAATCATGGACAACAGGAATCATGAGTTGTTGGTGGAATGTGATAACGACAATGTTGTAGAGAATTTGAATATATTGGACAACGAAAATGTAGGATGAGATGCTTCGATTGTGCTCGAGGTGGGTATGATGTTTATTGATGAGAAGGAAATGTTCGACTTCTACAAAAGATATGCTTACGTTGTAGGGTTTCCAGTGAGAAAAGAATTAAAAAAAAAGGGATGATGGAGTTACGAGATACGTAACCTTCACATGTAGTCGTTAAGGTCGGCGAACTTATGCTACAAGCGGCTCCTTGAAGCCACAACCAACAAGTCAAGCAGATTGTACAGAAAGAATATCCGCATATTTAGATACTCTTGGAATATGAATAGTTAATAAAGTGTACCTCGACCACAATCATAAAACAAGTCTTTCGAAGTCTAGGTTGTACCGGTGTGATCAAACATTGAGTGCGAATGTGAAACGAAAGCATGATGATATGATCCAAGCAACGAGTCCAAGGAAGTCGAGCCCCAACCGAGACCCATTGTTTATCGAAGGAGGTCCGATGACGCGATCAAGGGCAAAACGGGTAAATCAAGCAATGGGACAACTTGTGCAAGTAACAATGGACGACGTCATGATCTACATGCAAAACGAGACAAATTTCATGTTGGGGTCGAGGTCGGAAACCAATTGGATCAACAAGATACAAGCGACCGAAGAAGGAGCCCAACCGGAATGTCTAAGCAACCGCTTAGAGTAAAAGTCAAGCGGCCGCTCAAGTCAGCACCGAAACGCACAGGGCGTCAAAGTAGCATTTTAAGCGACCGCTTGGAATATAACCAAGCGACCGCTTGTTTATAAAATTCAGCGAATTTTTCTATTTTTGGCGAGAATCCTAGTTTCCTTAAAATTCTATTTTTATTGATGTTTTACCATGTTTCGGGAGTTATGCACAAATTTCATAGGGTTTTTAGCATTAGTATAAATAGTTTATTTTATCATTATTGTAGAACATTTTGACAATTTATCAATTAAAGTGAGATTATTGCTTTCAATCTTGTTCTTCTTAGAACACCGCGAACTTATCAAGATCTTCTTGTGACGTTCAACATCGAGTGCAGATCACGGGTTTTGTAATCAAGAGGTCTATCAAGCGTCGTTCTTATTGGGTTGCTTGATTTAACATTCTTGATTGACTCTTTAAACCGGGATTATTTTGGGATTTCTTGGGGTTTCAATCTTGTTGCGGGGTTGCGTAGTGCTCATTGCTATGTGGTTCTCATCAGTTGGTATCAGAGCAAGGCTCCAAAATAATTAAGGTTATATCTTTTGTTGCTTTGAGTCTTGTGTTTTTTTCTTTCTTTCGTTCTTTGTGTTCTTGTGTCTAGTAAAAATTCTTGAGTCTTTGATCCAAAAAAATTCAAAAGTTGTTTCTGGACTATTTAAAAGTCCGAATTAAGTCTCGTTTGTTTTGCTAGTTTTCTACTCAAATTCCCAAGAGTAAAAAAAAAAAAAAAATCCTAAAAAAAAAATTATTATTGTTACGGGAATTTCCAGCATTATTAATTTTTATTTTCTGGGTCAAAAAAAATACACAAACTTCACTTCGAATCCTACACTTGTTACTTCTTGAGTTCTTAGTTTCAAATTCATATACTTGGTCTTTATTGAGTCTTTCTTCATCTTTTTCTTTTCTTCTATCAAATTCGCGATCATACTCGATTGGATACACGGGATTACATCTGTGAGTTCACCTTGTTCTTTGAAGATACTTGAGCGAAAGCATTGAGTGGTAAATTGCAAGAGTGGTGAGATTAATAGAGGGTAAAAACTAAAATTTGAGTGATACACGAGTGAATTTTTGTAAGACTAGACTTCTATAGGATTAAGATGTCAGATAGAGAAGGTTCAAATTCCATCAGGCAGCCGAATCAGAACTACATGGGAGACGATGCAATAAGGAGGTTTGAGAGGGTGCTTGGGGATGTGACTGAAAGGCTTGGTAGGTTAGAAGCGTCGGGATCGAATAGTCATAGGGGACACTCAAATGCAAGGAGACCGGGTAGGAGAGAGTCTAGGAGGGAGTGGCATGATGACTATGAATATGGTAGTGATTGGGATGAGGATGCATCATTAGTAGGTGAAATGGGTAAGGTGAGAAACAAATGTGGTAGGTTCAAACGAAGGGGTAGGAACAACTTTGGAGTTGATGTCAATGGGAACATGAGTAGCATTAGGATGTCAATTCCACCGTTTAAGGGAAGGAGTGATCCGGAGGCTTACTTAGAGTGGGAAAAAAAGGTAGAGTTGATATTTGAGTGCCACAACTATTCGGAGGAAAAGAAGGTGAAAATAGCAATTTTTGAGTTTGTTGATTATGCCATAACATGGTGGGACCAAGTGGTTACATCTAGGCGGACGAATCGGGAGCAAGCGGTTAGCACTTGGGATGAGTTGAAACTTATTATGCGTAAAAGATTCGTGCCTAGTCACTATTATAGGGAGTTGCATCAACGATTGCAAGGATTGTATCAGGGGTTGAAAAGTGTTGAGGACTATCATAATGAGATGAAAATTTTGATGATCAGGGCAAATGTGGAAGAGGATCGGGAAGCCACCATGGCTCGTTTCTTGAGTGGGATGAACAGGGATATTGCTAATACTGTGGAATTGCAGCATTATTTGGAGATTGAGGATATGTTGCATGTAGCCATGAAGGTTGAAAAACAGTTGAAAAGGAAAGGGACAACTAGGTAACCTTTGGGTACTTCGGGTTCTAATCCGAATTGGAAACCGAGGTGGGATAACTTAGGAGATGGTGTTGTTTCAAAGGGGAAAGATGAGAGTGCTGGCAGGCCCGTGCCAAAATTAGATTCACAGCCAGCCGGAAACCGGGAAATTCAGTGCTTCAAGTGCTTGGGAAAAGGGCACATCTCTTCTCAGTGTCCAAACAAACAGACGATGATATTGCGCAATGAGGTGGAGACTAAAGGCGAGGATGAATTTGAAGACATGTCTGAATTGGAGGACGTTAGTGATCATGGAGACAAGGTGGAGTATGGAGTTGGTGGAGAATTACCGATTACAAGACGAGCTCTCAACACTCAAATCAAAACAGATGACTTGGAACAACAACGAGAAAATATATTCCATACACGAAGTCACGTCAACAATAAGGTATGTAGTGTAATAATTGATGGGGGTAGTTGTACGAACGTGGCTAGCACAACACTTGTGGAAAAATTTGGATTAACACTGTTAAGACATCCTAGACCCTATAGGTTACAATGGTTAAATGATTGTGGGGATATTAAGGTGAATAAGAGGGTGTTGATTAATTTTTCAATTGGTAGTTATCGGGATGAAATTATGTGTGATGTGGTACCTATGCACGCGGGGCATATTTTACTGGGTAGGCCATGACAATATGATAGGAAAGTTAGTCATGATGGGTACAAGAATCGGTATAGTTTTAGCAAGGACGGGAGGTCCATTACCCTTGCGCCATTAACACCGGCCCAAGTGTATGAAGACCAAATTAAATTGAAAAATGCGGAAGACGAGAGAGTGAAAAAGTTGGAAAAGGTGAGAGAAGATAGTGAGGTGGCTAGTAGTGAGAAAATGAGAGTGGAGTCATATGAGAGAAAAGAAAGGGAGGTGTCTGAGAGGAGAGAAAAGCCGAAAGCGAATTTCTTTGCAAAGGAGAGTGAGTTGAGAAGAGCGGTAGAGGACAAAATGCAAGTAATTTTGATAGCCTATAAGGAGTCTTCCTCAATCTTGAGGAGTCTAACCCACCTCTCCCCAGTTTAGCTACATCTTTATTGCAAGAATTTAACGATGTCTTCTCGGAGGACATGCCCAGTGTGGGTTGCCACCCATTCGAGACATTGAGCACCAGATTGACTTTGTTCCTGGAGCTGTGATTCCAAATCGACCAGCTTATCGAAGTAATCCCGAGGAGACAAAGGAGATTCAAAAGCAAGTGGAGGAGTTGATGAGTAAAGGGTATGTGCAGGAGAGTATGAGCCCATGTGCTGTTCCAGTGCTACTTGTGCCGAAGAAGAATGGAGCATGGAGAATGTGTGTGGATTGCAGAGCCATCAACAACATAACGGTAAAGTATCGTCATCCTATTCCTAGGTTAGATGATATGTAGGATGAATTAAATGGTGCTTGCATGTTTAGTAAAATTGATCTTAAAAGTGGATACCACCAAATTCGAATGAGGGAAGGTGATGAGTGGAAGACTGCATTTAAAACTAAATATGGCTTATATGAGTGGTTAGTAATGCCATTTGGACTCACTAATGCACCGAGCACTTTCATGCGATTGATGAATCAGGTTTTACGCGCTTTTATAGGAAAATTTGTTGTTGTGTATTTTGATGACATCTTGATTTATAGTAAGGACCTAAATGAGCATGTAGAACATCTTAGGAGTGTACTTGTGGTCCTGAAAAGGGAACAACTTTATGGTAATTTTAAAAAGTGTACATTTTGCATGGAAAATGTTGTTTTCCTAGGATTTGTGGTGGGTGCTAATGGGGTCGAAGTAGATGAGGAGAAAATAAAGGCTATTAAAGAATGGCTAACACCTAAGAGCATAATTGAAGTTAGGAGTTTTCATGGTTTGGCTAGCTTCTATAGGCGTTTTGTGAAAGATTTTAGCACAATCACCACACCACTCACTTAGATTGTTAAAAAGAGTGTGGGTTTTCATTGGGGTGATGAACAAGAGCATGCATTCAACATAATTAAGGATAGGTTGTGTAAGGCGCCAGTTTTGACACTCCCTAACTTTGATACAACTTTCGAGATTGAGTGTGATGCATCAGGAATAGGTATTGGAGCAGTCTTAATGCAGGATAAGCGGCCTATAGCTTACTTCAGTGAGAAGCTAAGTGGGGGCAGCACTCAATTACCCCACATATGACAAGGAACTGTACTAACTTGTTCGAGCCTTGGAGACTTGGCAGCACTACTTGTGGCCTAAGGAGTTTGTGATACACACGGACCATGAATCATTGAAGCACTTGCGGGGTCAAGGTAAGTTGAATAAAAGGCACGCGAGATGGATGGAGTTTGTGGAGACATTCCCTTATGTCTTCCGGTACAAGCAAGATAAGGAAAATGTAGTGGTGGATGCATTGTCTCGAAGGTATGCGCTATTAACTTCTCTTAGTTCTAAATTACTTGGTTTCGAACATATGAAGGACATGTATGCTAGTGATTTAGATTTTTCAGACATTTATTCATCATGTAGTAAAGGGGCTATAGATAAATTTTTTAAGCAGGATGGATATTTATTTCGGGAAAATAGGTTGTGTGTCCCTAATTGTTCGATGCGTGAAGTGTTAGTTAGAGAAGCACATAGTGGTGGATTGATGAGTCATTTTGGAGTGAAAAAGACTTTAGATATGGTAGGGGAACATTTTTATTGGCTTAGGATGAAAGGTGATGTTGAAAGGATCTGTAGTCGTTGTATAACTTGTAAGCATGCTAAATCTAAGGTTTTACCTCAAGGTTTATACACACCATTACCTACACCTAGTGAACCTTGGGTTGATATTTCGATGGATTTTGTGTTGGGTTTACCTAGGACTAAGAAGGGTCGAGATTCCATTTTTGTGGTGGTAGATAGGTTTAGTAAGATGGCACACTTCATTGCATGTCATAAAATCGATGATGCCACTAACATAGCGGAATTATTCTTTAAGGAAATTGTGCGTTTACATGGGGTACCTAGGACTATAGTGTCAGATCGGGATGTTAAGTTCCTTAGTCATTTTTGGCGAGTTTTATGGGGTAAATTGGGCACCAAGCTTATGTATTCCACAACTTGTCACCCACAAACTGATGGCCAAACTGAGGTAGTGAATAGGACTATGACACAACTTTTGGGCACTGTGGTTCATAAGAATTGGAAGAGTTGGGCATGTGTTTACCTTTCATAGAATTTGCGTATAATAGGGTCACGCATTCTACTTCATTTTCACCCTTTGAAGTTGTTTATGGTTTTAATCCACTAACGCCTTTGGATTTAATACCTTTACCTGTGAATGAACAATGTAGCTTAGCTGGTACACGAAAGGCCGAGTTAGTAAAGTCACTTCATGAAAATGTAAGATTGCAAATTGAGAAGAAAAACAAACGCTATACTTCTCAGGCAAACAAGGGTCGAAGAAGCGTGATATTTGAACTTGGTGATTGGGTCTGGGTACATTTCAGAAAGAAGCGTTTCCCGGAGCAGAGGAAATCAAAGTTGCAGCCACGAGGGAATGGTCCATTTTAGGTCTTGGAGAAAGTCAACGACAATGCATATAAATTGGATCTTCCAGGTGAGTATAATATTTCGACAACTTTTAATGTATTGATCTCTCTCTTTACAATGTAGGTGCAGATTCGAAGTCGAATCCTTCTGAAGAGGGAAGGGATGATGTGATCTAAGCAACGAGTCCAAGGAAGCCGAACCCCAACCGAGACCCGTTGTTTATCGAAGGAGGTCCGATGACACGATCAAGGAAAAAATGGGTAAATCAAGTAATATGACTACTTGTGCAAGTAATAATGGATGACGTCATGATCTACACGCAAAAAGAGACAAGTTTCATGTTGGGGTCAAGGTCGGAAACCAATTGGATCAACAAGATATAAGCGACCGAAGAAGGAGCCCAACCGGAATGCCTAAGCGACCGCTTAGAGTAAAAGTCAAATGAACATGGTGATTGGGTCTGGGTACATTTCAAAAAGGAACGATTCCCGGAGCAGAGGAAATCAAAGTTGCAGCCTCGAGGGGATGGTCCATTTCAGGTCTTGGAGAGAATCAACGACAACGCATATAAACTGGATCTTCCAGGTGAGTATAATGTTTCGGCAACTTTTAATGTGTCTGATCTCTCTCTTTACGATGTAGGTACAGATTCGAGGTCGAATCCTTTTGAAGAGGGAGGGGATGATGTGATTCAAGCAACGAGTCCAAAGAAGCCGAGCCCCGACCGAGACCCGTTGCTTATCGAAGGAGGTCCGATGACGCGATCAAGGGCAAAAAGGGTAAATCAAGCATTGGGACTACTTGTGCAAGTAACAATGGACGACGCCATGATCTACACGCAAAAAGAGACAAGTTTCATGTTGGGGTCGAGGTCGGAAACCAATTGGATCAACAAGATACAAGTGACCGAAGAAGGAGCTCAACCGGATTGCCTAAGCGACCGCTTAGAGTAAAAACCAAGCGGCCGCTCAGCTACCAACCGGAAGGCACAAGGCGTCAAGAGGGTCTTCCAAGCGACCACTTGGAATATAACCAAGCGATCGCTTGGTTATAAAATTCAGCGACTTTTCTATTTTTGGCGAGAATCCTAGTTTAATTCAAATTCTATTTTTAATTGGTGTTTTACCATGTTTTGGGATTATGCACGAATTTCATAGGGTTTTTAGCATTAGTATAAATAGTTTATTTATCATTATTGTAAGGACCTTTGACAATTTATCAATTAAGTAAGATTATTGCTTTTCATCTTGTTCTTCTTAGAACACCGCGAACTTATCAAGGTCTTCTTGTGACGTTCAACATCGAGTGCAGATCACGGGTTTTGTAATCAAGAGGTCTATCAAGCGTCGTTCTTGTTGGGTTGCTTGATTCAACATTCTTGGTTGAATCTCTAAACCGAAATTATCTTTGGGCTTTCTTGGGGTTTCAATCTAGTTGCGGGGTTGCGTAGTGTTCGTTGCTACGTGGTTCTCATCAGGATTACTTTAGGAGAACAAGTCCGAATTTTCTATTTTGGTTTGACTCAACCTTACCGTTCCAATGTGAATTCATCTTCAAATATGTCACTACTTAATAGAAGCATGCGAGCAGCATATGATTTATTAGAAGTCATGAGCGAGTAGAGTTCTATGTGGCCGGACAGAGGTGTACAAAGGGGAGTTGGTGGAGCTCGAGAGAGTGAAGCTTACTCTCTAGTTTTATCCAAGATTGACTCTCTAGCTCGAAGAGTAGAAGGTCTTTCTACATCTACATCCTCATCTGGCGCTCACTCTGCTCATATGATCCAATCCCCACCGGTTTGTGATATGTGTGGAGCAAATCATCCAAGTCCAAGCTGTCCATTAAATGCCAGTAGTTCGGGACCCACCGAGCAACTGGCATACGCTCAAAATTTTCAACGTCTAGGGTACAATCCGTATGCTCAAACTTATAACCCTGGATGGCGTAATCACCCTAATCTCTCTTATGGGAATAACCAAAATGTGTTAAACCCTAAACCACAAGAGAAGAAAGAGGGTTGGGAAGAGGCCATTGCCAAATTGGCAAACCAGCAATTGCAATATCAAGAACGCAATGATGCCTCTTTGAAAAATTTGGAGTGACAAGTGGGTCAAATTGCAAAAATTCTCTCTGAAAGGCTACAAGGGGCGTTGCCTAGCAACACCGAAACAAACCCTAGAGAGAATGTACAGGCAATCACTACTAGGAGTGGGCTTTAATTGCCTGGTCCTATGGTAGTCCTCCCAAAAATCTAAACTGATAAGGTGCCAATCAAAGAAGAGGAGGTAGTACAGGAACCTCAGGCAAGTGTTGAGGAAGCCAAGAAACATGACCAGGAGCCATCAACATCGAAAGCTCCACCAGTGGTAAAGGCTTATGTACCGCCTATTCTCTTTCCACAAAGGCTCCAAAAGCACAAAGTGGATGCTCAATTTAGTAAGTTTTTGGAGGTGTTTAAGAAGCTACACATTAACATCCCATTCGCTGACGCACTAGCTCAAATGCCGAGCTATGCCAAGTTCATGAAAGAAATCCTTTCGAACAAAAGGAAATTGGAAGATCATGAGACGGTGATGTTAACAGAAGAATGTAGTGCTATCCTTCAGAACAAGTTACCACCCAAAGTCAAGGATCTGGGTAGCTTTACTATTCCATGCGCCATTGGTGATGTAAATATCAGCAATGCCCTGTGCGATCTCGGAGCGAGCATTAATTTGATGCCACTTCCAATTTTTAGGAAGTTGGGAAAAGGGGAAGTGAAGCCTACTACAGTGTCTTTACAATTGGCTTATCAGTCTATCACATATCCTCGGAGTATCATTAAGGATGTACTGATCAAAGTGGATAAGTTCATCTTCCCAACAGACTTCATTGTTCTAGAATGGAAGAAGATGAAGATATCCCTATAATTTTGGGAGACCGTTTCTTGCCACTGGTCGGGCATTGATCGACATACAAGAAGGAAAACTCATTTTGAGAGTGCAGGATGAACAAGTCACTTTCAATATTTTGAAAACCCTCAAGTACCCGTCTGAACCCAATACTTGTCTTTGGGTAGATGCTATTGATCAGCTGATTGTCGAATCTCTTTCCGGGCATTTTGAGGATCCTCTTGAGACATGCCTTGTGCGTTCTGCACATGTCAAAGACGAGGATCCAGATGTTGAAAAGATGACACATTACTTGAGTGATGTACCTTCCCAGTACCACTTCAATCGAAGGGCACCATACTTTGAGGAGTTACAAAAGACTTCTACACCACCACTTCCATCCTGTCAAAAAGCCCCCACAATTGAATTAAATACTCTTCCTCCTCAGTTGAGATATGCTTATTTGGGAGAATCATCTACACTCCCAGTTATTATTTCCACTTCCTTGAGTGAGGTAGAAATAGAGAAATCACTTCGGGTACTAAGGAAACACAAAGAAGCCATAGGATGGACGATTGTTGATATTCGGGAAATCAGCCCATCTATATGCATGCATAAAATACTGATATAAGCCATCAGTTGAACATCAGAGGCGATTAAACCTGAATATGAAAGAGGTGGTGAGAGAGGAAGTCGTGAAATGGCTTGATGCAGGCATAATCTATCTAATTTCTTATAGTCCATGGGTAAGCCCTGTACAAGTCGTACCAAAGAAAGGTGGCATCACGATGGTGAAAAATGAAAATAATGAACTCATACCTACCAGACCTGTGACAGGTTGGAGAGTGTGCATAGATTACCGTAAACTCAACAATGCGACTAGAAAGGATCACTTCCATCTCCCTTTCGTCGATCAGATGGTTGAGCGATTGACGGGATATTCACATTATTGCTTTCTTGATGGGTATTCGGGCTATCACCAAATACCAATAGCCCCTGAGGATCAAGAAAAGACTACATTTACATACCCATATGGAACTTTTGCATATAGAAGAATGCCCTTTGGCCTTTGCAATGCACCGGCTACTTTCCAACGGTGTATGATGGCGATTTTCTCTGATATGGTTGAACACTGCGTCGAGATCTTTATGGATGATTTCTCAGTATTTGGGAGCTCATTCGATAGATGCTTGAAAAATCTCGAGAAGATACTAAAAAGATGTAAAGAGACCAATTTGGTCCTGAATTGGGAGAAGTGCCATTTCATGGTCCAAGAAGGCATAGTTCTTGGCCATCGCATTTCGCTGGCAGGTATTGAGGTTGATAAGGCAAAAATTCAAGTGATTGAAAAATTGTCGCCACCAACCACTGTGAAAGGAATAAGGAGTTTTCTCGGACATGCTGGGTTTTACAGGAGGTTTATTAAAGATTTTTCCAAAGTTACGAAACCTCTTTGCTCCCTACTTGAAAAGAACACTATTTTGATTTCTCCAAGGAATGCTTGAATGCTTTCAACATAATTCAGGAAAAAGTCATCACGACTCCTATCATCGTAGCTCCAGATTGGAATCTGCCATTCGAGCTGATGTGCGATGCTAGTGACTATGCCGTTGGAGCAGTTTTAGGGCAAAGAAGAGATAAAACCCTGCATGTTATCTATTACGCAAGCAGGACTTTGACAGATGCACAATTAAACTACGCTACTACTGAGAAAGAGATGCTCGCGGTAGTATTTGCATTTAATAAATTTCAGTCATACCTCATTGGTTCAAAAGTCATCGTCTATACTGACCACTCAGCTATCAAATACTTGTTGGCAAAGAAAGATGCCAAGTCAAGATTAATTCGGTGGGTTCTCCTTTTGCAAGAATTTGATTTAGAAATTCGCGATAAAAAGGGATCCAAAAATGTTGTCACCGATCATTTGTCGCGCCTAGAGCAGGCCGAAGAGGTCGTAGATGGGAAAATTAATGAGGTATTTCCTGATGAGCAATTAATGCAAATTGTGCAGCTGTTACAAGTCACTCATACACCTTGGTTTGCGGACCATGTGAACTTTCTTGCGACTGGCATCATTCCCCCAGATCTAAGTTATCAACAAAGGAAGATGTCATTCCTCTCCATATGGTGGTCACTTTGGTGCTGTGAAAACTGCATCAAAAGTACTTCAATCTGGTTTTTATTGGCCCATATTATTTAAGGATGCTCACACACTTGTCTCCAAGTGCGAGAAATGTCAACGTACTAGTAATATCTCCAATCGCAATGAAATGCCATTGAATTCGTTACTGGAGGTAAAGATATGTAGGGTATTAATTTTATGGGGCCATTTTCCGTCGTCATTTTCAAATCAATACATCCTTGTGGCGGTCGATTATGTGTCAAAGTGGGTAGAAGCGGTAGCTTTACCTACTAATGATGCTTGGGTGGTTGTGAACTTTCTAAGGAAAAATATTTTTTCTCATCACGGGACCCTCCGAACTATCATTAGTGATGAAGGTAAACATTTTTCTAATCGCCTCTTCGACTCACTTTTGACCAAATATGGAGTGAAGCATCGAGTAGCTACCCCCTATCATCCCCAGACCAGTGGCCAAGTTGAAATTTCAAATCGAGAGTTGAAGAGAATTCTTGAGCTGACGGTAAATGCGTCGAGAAAAGATTGGTCCAAGAAATTGGACGATGCATTATGGGCTTACCGTACAGCTTTTAAAACACCTGATCGGTATGTCTCCATATCAGCTTCTATTTGGAAAAGCGTGTCATCTCTCGGTAGAACTTGAACATCGGGCTTATTGGGCAATCAAAGCTTTAAATTTTGATATAAAATTGGCCGGTGAAAGAAGATTGCTCCAATTGAACGAACTAGATGAACTTCGCCTTGATTCATATGAGAGTGCTCGGATTTATAAGGAAAAGACAAAGAAATGGCATGATCAGCACATTGTGAAGCGGGAGTTCGTTGTTGGTCAACAACTTCTACTTTATAATTCTAGACTCCGGTTGTTCCCCGGAAAGCTCCGCTCCAGATGGTCAGGCCCTTTCACCATCTTTAAAGTTTTTCCACATGGAGCGTGTGAACTTTACCATGAAAAGGGGAACTTCAAGGTCAATAGCCAAAGATTGAAACCATATTTGGGAGGTGAGTTTTTGAAAGAAAAGTCCACCATTCTTCTTCCCAATCTGGAGTAAAAATGTCATTTAGTCGAGCTAAGGACTATAAAAAAGCGCTTGTTGGGAGGCAACCCAATGTTTTGACCCGTATAGCTTTTTAATACTTGTTATTAATACTTTTGTTATTGTATTTTTTTTGAACTGATATAACTATTTTTGTAGGTTATAATTTTTGTAGTCCCAGCCATTTTTGGATCTCTCAGGTTCTGGAACAATTGGTGAGCAAAGAGGTCAAGTGCATAGAAGTCCAAAAACATACATGAATTCCTCTTCACAACTGGCGATTCAGGGAAGTTTCGTTATCTCTCTTCGCGTTATCTTATAATTTACACATTGAGGGCAATGTGTGAATTAAGTTTGGGGGTGAGCCTTGCCGGCTGTTGTTGTTTATGCGTGAATTGATGATTGTGTGTTGACATATTAGATGGCCTTGCCGGTTTAGGAATGCTTGATGTTTGAAATTGTTATTGATTCATAAGCTATGCACGACCAGATATGCTATCGGTACCTAAATTCTTCGAAAAATTGCTTGTCCAAAGGAGATTCTGATTTATCTTGAGCACATAGTCATGATTGATTGTCATTTAGATGTGGAAATATCTATTTTATAGGAAAATTCTTTTGAATTGGTAAGAACTTGGGTTGTGAGTTGCTTGAAAAATTATATGAACCTATGTTTATTCTCTTTCACTTACCATATTGCGAGAAATGTTGAATCAACTAGTTAGTATTTTCATTGAAGATGGTAGTTAACTGAATGGTGTGAACATAAAAAGCTGGTGAGACCTTGAGCCTATAGACTGATACATTTATTGCAATCTCATTACTTCTTTCATGTGTGACACTCTTACATGATTTTGCTTCTCTAGAACTTGCGTTGATTCTCTTCAAGATCATATTGACACATGTACGCGTGAATATGATTAAGGCCATCTTTTGTATATTTGACTTGCCATTTTAGCCAAATGCTTACCATGAAATTAATATATCCTTTGATAAACCCTGTTGAGCCTATTTTCTTTTTCTTTGGTTTACCTACATTACAAGCTTTCATATCCAGAAAAAAATCTTTTTACTCAGCTCTCAAAGCTAGTGGAGTGTTGTTCAATACTATGAATGTTGGGTGAAAAAAGAAAAATAAGTTTGGGGGTATCAATATCACAGGTGAAGCTATGTTTGGTGATGTTTAAAAAAAAATGGTTTTGATGATGATTGGGTTGTAAAAATGTGTGGAGAAGACTGATTTGTATGTCTATATATATGATTCCTCCTGATATTCAAAAGGAAAAGATAAATTGTGCTGAATTGATGATGATGAGTAAGAAGTCATAATTTGGAGGGATATGGTTGTGTATAGATCCTATCTAAGTTGTGCTGAGTTGAATATCTTTACTCTACTGATCTATATTTGAGGCTTCTTAGTCACTTATCTAAATGTTTTCACACCTTAACCTTTAGCCACATTTCAACCCTGAAAAGACCTTATGATTTGGGTTGTACATGTGATCTAATTGGTGGCGATTGAGAAAATATGCAAGCTTATGGTAGAACATTTTCACTGGAATGATTTTGAGCGAAACAATACCCAATCTTAAACACTTGAGAGTGTAGTGATCATACTATCTGTGAGGTTCTACATTTTTAGTTACTCTATCTTCATCTGAAAATGCTTGACAGTATTTTCCTAGTTCAAATGATAATTGAAAATGGCTATGCACACACACACACACACACACACACACTGATCTGATGTTGGATAAGTTGCAATTATTTTTGATAGCATTATTTGGAAGTATGGTTGTGAATTGATATACAATTCTGAACTCTTTATATTTTTAGCAAGGTTTCTAATATGTTGCTCATTATTGCATTTGCATGATTATGTTAGAAGTTAATCTTGCTCAAGACGAGCAAGAGTTCAAATTTGGCAGTGTGATAAGTGTATTTTTACACACTTAGTAGGCACTTTTTGGTACTTATTATTGATAAAATTGAGTAAAATTCTATGCATAATTGTGTAATTTGTACATTTGTAGACTAAAACCCCGAAAAGACGGAGAACGAAGCAAAATGGAGTGAAAAAGGACTTCAATTGCACAAAAACGTGAAGTTGAGGACTGAAATGCACTTGACCAAAAGATGGAGGGCTTTGACTGCAATTTGGTAGGGCTTAAATGAAAGAAAGTTTAAAATCTGAGGACCAAATTGTCCTTGATTAAAGATGAGGGACTTGACGTGCAATTATGAAAGGACTGAATTGCAAAATATTTTTTTGGTTTGATTCATGCGGTCGCATGGCTCATAACCATGCGACCGTATGGCTTGGGCAGAGTCTCTGCCTTGTTTCTTCCATGTGGACGCATGTATTTTAACTGTGCGGTTGCATAGAGTAAAAATGCAGAGACGGTTTAAATTTCGTCCCATTTTGATTTTGATCCAACTTGCAATATTTTCCTATTGTTTATTGATAGATATTTTAGGATATTTTTGTTGTGTCTTAAAATATCTCTTATTTCTATTATATTATATTTATCTATATATATAAGAGATATGTCTCTCATTCATTGATTCCCTCTTGCTAGAAAACTCTATTTCTCTCTAGTTCCTCTCTTAGTTATATATTTTCTTTGCATTTTTTGCTCATTTTGGGAAGAACATTGGAGATAGTAAAGAGATAACTTCAAGAAACTTGGTGGAAATCATTGGAGGAGTGCAAACCTATGCTAAAGAAGGGTTTATCCACACTTTTGTATTCCTTTAATTAATTTTCCCATGTTTGTAATGTTTTGTATAAATAAATCTCTTTGTTATCATATATCTATGATAAGCTAAGAACATTGTGTTGGAATTTATGTAATAGCATAACCAAAGTTTTATTTATATCTTGTATTGGATTGAATGATGCATATATTATCAAAAGCATGGTGTTTTAATTATTGTTTTGTTTTACACTTCATTTACTTGATCATTAGATGTTGTGGTTAGGTTGTTTGGGCAATTATTGAGAAATTGTTGCACTAACTAGACCAAAATAATTAATTTCCTAAGTTGTGTAGTATACTATGCTTGTTTAGGTGTATAGAAATATACATCTACCTTAGGTGACCCTTGGAGTATTCTCACAATAATTTAATGCTATTGGTTAAGTGTTAATTGACATAGAGATATTGTGGATAGGCTTAATCAATTAGGGTTAATTTCGCTCGAAAGAGGTTATTGGCTAAATTTGGAGAATCGGGTCTAGCCTTGTATTTGGGTAAGATTGCATCTATGCGTTGTTGTTTTGTTATAAATGAAACGACGGTTAAGCGAAAATCATAAATTCCAACATCTTTTAAATCAAAAATCTTTTCACTTTTTAATGGTCAATTTACCGTTTTAATTAAAATCGTGTCGTTTGTTTATTTTCAATTTAAAAATTAAGTTTTTAAATCTGTGTGTTCATTTCGTTGATTTGAAACAAGTACACTGTTAATTGAGATCAACACTCTTCGAGGGATCGATATCCGAACTCTAAAAGTCCATTATATTACTTGTTCTTGACCCGTGCGTTTGTGGTGTAATTTTTAGCGAACAACCCCCACTGTATGCTTTCCTTACCAACAATTCACGTATAGAGCAATTAAGAACACACAACTTATTTTCCTAAACTAATAATATTCTTTCTTATAAAATTTATCAATAGCTCCTTTATTGCATGACTCGTAAATGTCAGAGAAAGCAGGATCACTCACATACATGCTCTTAATGTGTTCAAAGCTAAGTAACCGTGCATGTAAGGAATTTAGCAATACGTACCTTCGTGACAATGCATCTGCAACCACATTTTCCTTACCTTGTTTATACTTGATGACGTAGGGAAATGACTCTATGAATTTCACCCACCTTTCGTGTCTTTTGTTCAACTTTCCTTGACCCCGTAAGTACTTCAACGACTCGTGATCGGTGTGTATCACAAACTCCTTAGGCCACAAGTAGTGTTGCCAAGTTTCCAATGCCCGAACAAGTGCGTACAGCTCCTTGTCATATGTAGGATAGTTTAAGGTAGCTTCACTCAACTTCTCACTGAAATAAGCTATGGGCCAGCGTTCCTACATTAACACCGCTCCAATACCTATTCCTGACGCATCACACTCAATCTCGAAGGTTTTGTCAAAGTTAGGTAATGCCAAAACAAGTGCTTTACACAATCTATCCTTAATAGTATTAAATGCATGTTCTTGTGCATCAGCCCATTGAAAGCCTACGCTCTTCTTAACAATTTCAGTTAGTGGTGTAGTGATTGTGCTAAAATCCTTCACTAAACGCCTATAAAAACTAGCCAATCCATGGAAACTCCTAATTTCAGTTATGCTTTTAGGTGTTTGCCAATTCTTAATAGCCTTAATTTTCTCTTCATCTACTTCTAACCCATTAACACCCACCACAAATCCTAGAAAGACAAGTTTTTTCATGCAAAATGTACACTTTTTGAAATTAGCATACAACTGTTCCTTCCTAAGTACCACAAGCACACAATTCAAGTGTTTCAGATGCTCATCTAGGTTTGTGCTATAGATTAAGATATCATTAAAATAAACAACAACAAACTTCCATATAAAAGCACGCAAAACATGATTCATCAAACGCATAAAAGTGCTCAGTGCATTAGTGAGACCAAATGGCATAACCAACAACTCATACAATTCATATTTAGTTTTAAACGCAGTTTTCCATTCATCACCCTCCCGCATACGAATTTGATGGTACCCACTTTTAAGATCAATCTTACTAAAGATACAAGCACCATGTAACTCATCAAGCATATCATCTAACCTAGGTATAGGGTGACGATACTTTACCGTTATGTTGTTGATAGCCCTGCAGTCCACACACATCCTATAAGTCCCATCCTTCTTTGGTACTAATAGGACAGGTAAGGCACATGAGCTCATACTCTCCCTCACATATCCTTTGCTCATCAACTCTTCCACTTGCTTTTGAAGTTCCTTTGTCTCCTCGGGATTGCTTCGGTAAGTTGGTCGGTTTGGAAGGGCAACGTAATGCCCCAAATTCATTATAAACTCAAGGCGCTACTTAAGTCAAAGTAACCTGTAAATAAACATTTTCAAAAGTCGCCATAATGCAAAGGCATGCATATATTTTAAAAACTAACCTGTAAATAAATATTTTCAAAAATCGCCACAATGCGAAGGCATGCATATACTTTAAAAACTATAACAACTTAGCACAAAATGCGGAAATATCATTGTAACAATTTTCTCACATCCAAGAGTTAATGCCAAATATAATAAGTAAGAACCAACATTTGTAAAAATACCAAAATTCGATATTAAAGTGTCAAATGGAAACCAACTATTTAAGATTCTTGTTTCAAAACTTATAATTTAAAAGTTCTATTATTAAATCAAAATTGTCCCGCTCGTTGCCTTGCCCTGCCAAGCTCCTTAACCTGAAATGGTGGAAAAATAGTGGGGTGAGCATAACGCATTACACTCAGTGGAGATACAGCAATCAGTCCAAGTTAAGTCTAAATACGAAATTAAGTGGTGAACATAATATCCATACAACAAACTATAGAAATATGTACTGTGGGCATTCCAAGGACCCAATTTCGATCCTGGACCTATTTACGGTCCCTGACAACATGTTATAAGCGTTTAGCAAATTTTTTTTGCACTGTGGGCATTCCAAAGGACCCGATTTCGATCCCGGACCTATTTACGGTCTCTAGCAACAATTTCATAGGTATAAACATTATATCACAATCAAAATCACACATCAAGAATTAACGTGGACAAATAACCACAATTGCTTAAAAATGAATTTCTCATATTTAATAACAAACCCCCATCCCCATTTCCATTTTTCGCGCAGAGAGTTGCTGGGTGTGAGGATTTTCAAATGGGTTTTACATTTTAATGATTTCTTAATCAAAATTGATGCCAGGTAAAGGAAGTTTATTGCAAATAGTGGCTTGTGTGATAGTGTTCTAGGCGAGAGGGAGAATAGAGGCTGGGCTATGTCTCGTTTGATAAGAAAATCTGCTGGAAGTCTCGAGTATTCTCTGCACCTAGAATTTCAGTCACAAAAAGAGCAATATATATAGAGCAAGGATTGGAGTTGCGATTGAACCGAGAATCCGAGTATGAGATTAAACTTAGAGATTTCGTTTTCTTCCCTTTTTTTTTGTCAATGAATATATATTGAGAAAGTCATTGAGATTATGGAATTCCTGAGAACTGAAAATTAATTTCAAAAGGATTACCTGCACAGATTTGTCTATAGTGATTTACTGGTTTAAAATTGCAACTTCAAATTTGGAAGAACTGGTGCAATGTTAATGTGGATTAGAAGATGATTATGAGGAAATCAAAGAAATATAATTGTTCAAATGTGAAGAGATTTACCTAGTTGAATGCCCAGATTCCTTGTTGAGTTTCAGCCGTGAGGGTGTGGTGGGGGTGAATGAACAGTGATCAACAGTAGTTTAGGGCACAGAAATCGAGACAATAATTTGGGCCTAGAATTTGGGCTAGAATAATTTGGGCTAACTGGATTTAGGTACATTGGACTAAAAGATAAAATTTGGACTAATAAAATTGGACACTAAATAGAATATCGGACATTAAAATTAGATTTAAATCGATAAGGATTTGATACTTTTAAAATGTTCGGGATTGGATTCGATAAATAAATATTGAATTTTTAAGATTAAAAATCGTTTTGAATTATATTAAATGTTTTGCCAGACAATTCGACGGGTGCAAAATAAATTCTAAAATTTGACGGGAATGTCGTAGCGACACTTTAAGTTATGAAATTTGTACTTTAAAAATTCGGGTCACTACAACCTTCCCCACTTAAATAAATTTCGTCCTCGAAATTAAACTTACTTGATTTGAATATGTCTGGATATTTGGCTAATCTTCTCTTTCCCAAGTTGCCTCTTCTCTACCATGTCTATTCCATTGGACTTTAACTAAAGGATATCTTTGTTGCTTAAGGTATGAACTTTCCTCTCAAGTATAACTGCAGGAGTTTCCTCATATGTCATATCTTTGTTAACATCCAAGGATGCATAATTAACAATGTGGTCAGGATCATGGACATATTTCCTTAACATTGAGATGTGGAAAACATTATGTACTGCTGCTAACTCTGGCGGTAAAGCCAACCTATAGGCCACGTTTCCAACTCTTTCCAAGATTTCAAAAGGTCCAATAAACCTTGGTCTAAGTTTCCCTTTCTTTCCAAACCTTACCACTCCTCTCATAGGAGCCACTTTAAGGAACAGTTTTTCACCAATTTCAAACTGTAGTTCTTTTCGTCGCTTGTCAGCATAAGACTTCTGTCTGTCTTGTGCTGTTTTAATCCTTTCTCTGATCTTCTCCACAGCATTTACAGTCTGTTCCACTATTTTTGGACCCAAAACCTTCCTTTCACCAACTTCATCCCAATGGATTGGTGATCTACACTTTCTACCATAAAGAGCTTCATACGGTGCCATGTCAATGGTAGACTGGAAACTATTGTTATATGGAAACTCAACCAAAGGTAAATGCATTTCCCAGTTACCACCAAGGTCTAAAGCGCAAGCTCTCAACATATCCTCTAAAGTCTGTATAGTTCTCTCTGATTGTCCATCTGTCTGTGGATGATATGCTGTACTGAATTTCAATCTAGTTCCCATAGCTGTTTGTAGGCTTTCCCAGAATTTGGATGTAAATCTGGAATCCCTGTCTGACACTATAGAAACTGGTACACCATGCAATCTTACAATTTCTTTGATGTACAACTGAGCATACTGGTTTAAACTGAAAGTCATTTTTACTTGTGGAAAATGAGCAGCTTTTGTCAAACGATCAACTACGACCCATATAGCTTGATGACCTTTAACTGATCTAGGAAGTCCCACGACAAAATCCATTGTTATGTGTTCCCACTTCCATTCTGGGATTTCAAGTGGGTTCAACATTCCAGACAGACGTTGATGTTCAGCTTTAACTTGTTGGCAAGTCATGCACTTCTCAAGAAATAAGCCAATTGACCTCTTCATGTTTCTCCACCAATAAATTATTCGCAAATCCTGGTACATCTTCGTACCTCCTGGGTGTGCAGTATAAGGTGAATAATGTGCTTCCTCTAAAATCTCCTTCCACAAGGCTTCATCTTTCGGTACACACAGTCTTCCCTTGAACATAAGAGTGTCATCAGTTGATACTTCAAAACCTTTAACACTGCCAGCGAGTACTCGGTCCTTAATCTTGCACAAAAATTTATCCTTACCCTGAGCTTCTTTAATTCTGTCTCTGAGAGTCGGTCGAACAATCAAAGTAGCTATAATTGCAGTTGTGTGATGTGGAGGAGTTACAACCTCAAGTCTCATGTTGGCAAAATCATTGATCAATTGTTCTTGACTGGTTAGGGCAGTTAACTATCCTTTACCTTTCCGGCTAAGTGCATCAGCAACAACATTGGCCTTGCCAGGGTGGTAGTGGATAGTACAGTCATAATCTTTAACTAACTCCAACCACCTTCTCTGTCTCATATTCAATTCTTTCTGAGTGAAGAAATACTTTAGACTCTTATGGTCTGTGTATATCTCGCACTTACTACCATACAGATAGTGTCGCCATATTTTTAAAGCATGAACTACAGCAACCAATTCTAAGTCATGTGTAGGATAGTTCTGCTCATGCGGCTTCAACTGTCTAGAGGCATATGCAATCACTTTTCCATGCTACATCAGTACGCATCCCAAACCTTGTTTCGATGCATCACTATAGATTACAAAACCCTCTGACCCTTCTGGAATAGCCAAAACTAGTGCAGATACCAATTTCTGTTTCAATTCTTGAAAACTCTTCTCGCACTTTTCTGTCTACTGAAACTTCACTCCCTTCCTGGTCAACTGGGTCATCGGTCCAACAATTTTTAAAAATCCTTCGATAATAGCCAGCCAATCCCAAGAAACTACGAACTTCATTTATATTGGTTGGTGCCCTCCAATTAGTGACAGCATCAACCTTGGCTAGATCAACTTCGATACCATCTACGATAACCACATGTCCAAGAAAACCAATTCGATCAAGCCAGAATTCGCACTTCTTGAATTTTGCATACAACCTTTCCTATCGAAGTGTTTGTAATACAATGTTGAGATGCTCCTCATGTTGTTCCTTGTTCCTTGAATAAATCAGAATGTCATCAATAAAGACAATTACAAACCGATCCAAGTATTGATGAAATACTCGGTTCATTAAGTCCATGAAGATAGTTGGTGCATTGGTTAACCTAAATGGCATCACAATGAATTCATAATGTCCGTATCGAGTCCTAAATGCATTTTTTGGTATATCATCGTCCTTAACCTTCAATTGATGATAACCTGATCTCAAGTCAAATTTGGAGAATACAACGACACCCTTTAACTGATCGAACAAATCTTCTATTCGTGGTAAAGGATATTTATTCTTGACTGTGAGGCGATTCAACTCCCTGTAGTCAATTGTGACGCCCCGAACTTAAACTTCGAAGGTCACGTACTAATCATAATAGGTTTTGCCTTTGGTACATGTAAATACTCTTAAAAAAAATGTATTACATGTTAGAAACTTATTTTCAATTTTTTAAAATATCTCTCATAAAAAAAAATAATGGCTAACAGAAGCGCATGTCGACAAAAATTATACTTTATAAAAATGGACTTGGTGCAGCCACGGTAAGTTCGGGCAGTAACTTCAACTATTTTTATAAAATTCATCCCAACTCCGTTTTCTATGAAATCTATGGCATTAGAAAGATAATTTCAAGTAGTTTTCTAGGTTAAAACATGAAAATTTTCCGAGTTCATATAGTATGGACGTTTTATTGAAAACAGTGTAGTGTTGCACAGAAAATTCCAGATTGACCCTTCAATGTTTAAAAATTCATATCTCAGGCCATAGACATCCAAATTGAGTGATTCTTGCGCCCATATCTAGAAAACTCGAAGAGAAACGCAGTAGTATTTTTATAATCTCAAACGGATGCCTATAGAGTTGGAAATATCGTTTTGAAGATGACCTAGAATCTGCCCGGATTCTGCCTCTTTTGTCATTCAAGAAAATAAGTCTATAAATATGTTTCTTAACATGGAAGATATAATTACATAATTTACTTCCGGTACCATATTACATCATGTCTTATACATGTTTTTTATACAATAACATAAGAAAAAAAAAACATATATGAAGCAGTTGAACAAAACATGCAAAAACAAAACTTCGATGCGAAGTAACCTTGTCCTTAACTCATCATCGACTATGCCGACTGACTTCCACCAACTTCACATCTATGGATCTGAAAATTTAGTATAGGATACTATGAGTATAAAGAATACTCAGTAAGATACCATGCTTGGATTTAACATGTTAATACTACGCAAAAGAAAGCATTCAAACACATACTTGCACATTCTGGCTTGCCGGTGCCCTTCGGACTTGTCCTAAGGCATAGATATCTAACTTTGTGGACTTGTCCACATCTTTCATGTTATGATTTTCATGCATAACTTAAGCATAAATATTACCATGAAATCCTACCACTTAAGCAAAGAAAGTATCTTACAAAAACAATTGAAGAAACTTCGGTTGATAGATGAATTTAGGGTGTTAGGCCTTGTTTCCCTTTTTTCTTCCTTTCCTTTCTTTTTTTTTTTTTTTTTCTCCCTTGCACGTTACTCTCTATAGAAATCTGATTGCAAAGATATATATATGCTGCTCAAGCTCATCCCTTGGTTATATATATATAGAGGCAAAAGCAAAGGATAATTAACAAAACTTGGTAGGCCACGTGTGATTGCATCCACTTACCTTGCATGCATTTCTACACCTCAAGCCAAAATTAAAACACTTCATTTATGCATTAGCCACATTAACCACCCTCCTATTTGCTCAACACCTCCTACTTGCTTAACCTTTGCTAATTACCTCTTGCATGCATTAGATAAATCTTACCTGAATTTTTTTTCCCTTAACCTGCCATCCAGCTACCTATATATATATATTGCATATGTGTGTGTATAAAAAATGAGAGAAATGGTTGAATTTGTATCCCCACTTGTCCATGCATTAGCTAATTACATTAATCCTCTACAAGGTGGCGGCAAAGTGAAAGAAACAAAGGGAAAATATTAATGAACTAGAAATAGAATTTGACAATTATTCTAAACCCCTAATTAACTAATATTGGTAAACCTTTAATCAATCGAAAATGCAAACTTTCAATAAATCGACCAATGCAAAATTGGCAACCATTAATAACTTTGGCAATAGAATATTGAAAGTTTAATTGCTATCCTAAAAAGAAGTGAGCAAATTAATTTAACGAGCATAAAATTTTGGGGTATTACATCAATGCACATCCTCATTGACCCATCTTTCTTTTTCACAAACAGAACTGGTGCTCCCCAAGGCGATACACTCGGTCGAATAAATCATTTATCCAACAGTTCTTGTAGTTGCACTTTCAACTCCTGAAGTTCCTTCGGTGCCATCCTGTAGGGTGCTTTAGATATGGGTGAGCTCCAGGTATCAAGTCAATCCTGAATTCCACTTGTCTATCTGGTGGAATACCAACTACATCTTCTGGAAATACATCTACAAAATCACGCACAACTGGTACATCTGTAGCAGTTACCTCAGTTGCCTGAACACTAGTGATGCTCACTAGATATCCTTGATTGGTATTATTTCTCAACATCCTTTGTGCTTTCAACACTGATATGACACGGGGCATGGTTTTTACTTTTGTCCCGAAGAAGGTAAATTCACATTCTCCTGGTTTCTGAAAGAGCACCTCCCTCTCATGACACTTAATCGTAGCGTGATTGCAACTAAGCCAGTCCATGCCTAAAATGATATCAAAGTCCCTCATGTCTATTAAGTACAAGTCTGCCTCTAAGTTCTTCCCATCTATTTCAAACTTAACAGCTTTCAACATCAGATTAGTGATAATAGTTTCACCTGAAGGGATACTAACTTCTAAGGCATCATTCATACTTTCACACACATCCCAATCTTAGCATGAAAACTAGCAGAGATGAAAGAATTCGTAGCACTGGAATCAATCAAAACGATAGCAGGTATATTGAATACTGATAGAATAACTGTCATCACGTCTGGATCTTTCTCTGCCTCATTATGAGTTAAAGCGAAAACTCGAGCCTTTCCCTTCCTGGCATCTTCCTTTCCCTTGAATTCAGGACATTCACCAGCAAAATGATCGGGTTTCTTACATCTGAAACACATTCCCTTTTCGAGTAAGCGCTCTCCATGGTGACGCTTATCACACTTCGGGCATATAGGTTTCTCAGTGCTAGCCTTTTCCTCCATTTTTTCCCATAATTTTCCCTTCTTGTTCTGATATCTGCCTTTGCCCATATTCTGACTGTCCCATTTCCTTTTCACTGGTACCTCTGCGGGTTTCTGAGTAGTCTTTTCCAGGTTTAAGCGAGAGGATATAGCTTGTGCTCGTTCAATTGCTTCGGCATAGGTAGTGAGTCCTAAACCTGCCATAATTCCTCCAATTTCTGGGCGTAAACCCCTTTCAAATCTTCTAGCCTTCTTGATATCCGTGTCAACCATCTGGATAGCATACCTGGATAGCTGGTTGAATTTCGTTTCATATTCCACCACTGACATACTTCTCTGTCTAAGTTCAAGGAACTCTGTTTCTTTCAGATCCCGGAAAAACTGGGGAAAATACCTTTGTATTATTAATTCCTTGAATCTGTTCCATGTCAGTTCAAGTTGTTGTGCCTCAGTTATGGTGCGCTGATATGACTCCCACCAATGATCTACATCTTCTTCAAGCTGGAACATAGCACATGACACTTTCTGAGTGTCCGAGCAGGCTATATGTTTAAAGATCCGTTCTAATGCTCTTAGCCATTCCTCTGCAACTAGGGGTCCTGTTCAACCATTGAATGTTGGTGGCTTATATCGGCGAAATTGTTCAACAACCATGCTAGTGTTGACTATCATTAGCCTGTGGATTAGGGGCATTTAGTGGAGCTGTTGGGGCTTGTTGCTGAATGAGCCCCTGGAGGGCATTCACAAGATCCCTTAATGAATTGGTAGCCCGATTCGCGGGAACTCGATTTGTTCTATGAGACATTTCCCTAAATCACAACAACATTTGTCTCAACATCCACTAAGTTGTGAAATACAAAAGGAAAACTCATAGAAAAGCACAGTAGAGCTAAAAGCAAATTTTATTATTATCTCAAATTTTTCAAAAGGAAAACAAATAATAAAATTGCAACCAATATCTATAATTCGAAATATATTCTCCTACTGAATTTCCACAAACAGTTCTTCCCACATCTCTATCTCATACGTTCCTTTTTGGCATATCAATTCTGAAGGTAAATTCTATTGAAATGGGTTACTTCATGTTTTAGTCTAATTCCGAGGACTAAATTTATAATTTCTAAAAAAATGTAAATACTTCATATCACAAGTTCAACTCCCAAACATAATAACTCATGGAAATTTTTATAACATGTACTGGATACAAACTTTCAAACATTTCAAACTGCATCAACTATAGTAAAATTTCATTCTCATGTAACTTTCTGTTGTAACATTCAATTTTAGATGCAGCTGCAAGAGCGGGTAGCATCAAAATTAAATACTAAACATTATTATTATTATTATTATTATTATTATTATTATTATTATTATTATTATTATTATTATTTTGAAGAATTTTCACAAGTCTACGAAACGTAGACCTGCGCTCTGATACCATACTGTAACGCCCCAAATTCATTATCAACTCAAAGCGCTATTTAAGTTAAAGTAACCTGTAAATAAACATTTTCAAAGGTCGCCATAATGCGAAGGCATGCATATATTTTGAAAACTAACCTATAAATAAATATTTTCAAAAATCGCCACAATGCGAAGGCATGCATATACTTTAAAAACTATAACAACTTAGCACAAAATACGGAAATATCATTGTACAATTTTCTCACATCCAATAGTTAATGCCAAATATAATAAGTAAGTACCAACATTTGTAAAAATACCAAAATTCGATATTAAAGTGTCAAATGGAAACCAACTATTTAAGATTCTTGTTTCAAAACTTATAATTTAAAAGTTCTATTATTAAATCAAAATTGCCCCGCTCGTTGCCTTGCCCTGCCAAGCTCCTTAACCTGAAATGGTGGAAAATAGTGAGGTGAGTATAACGCATTATACTCAGTGGAGATACAACAATCAGTCCAAGTCAAGTCTAAATATGAAATCAAGTGGTGAACATAATATCCATACAACATACTATAGAAATATATACTGTGGACATTCCCAATGACCCAATTTCGATCCCGGACCTATTTACGGTCCCTGACAACATGTTATAAGCGCTAGGCAAATTTTTTTTGCACTGTGGGCATTCCCAAGGACTCGATTTCGATCCCAGACCTATTTACGATCCCTGGCAACCTTTTCATAGGTATAAACATGATATCACAATCAAAATCACACATCAATGATTAACGTGGACAAATAACCACAATTGCTTAAATGTAAACCCCACCTCAAAATCTTGAAAATTTTCTTGGAAATTGACCAGATATGATGTTACCGTGCTTTAAACTTTTCTCGCGACCTCGTCTAGCAAGAACAAAATTACTATAATTTAGGATACTAAATCCCAATTAATATTTTAAAACCTTTAGGGACTTGATTGAATTTTTTGAAAGTAAATAAATGAGCAATTTGATAATTCTTTAAATCTTTAGGGTCTAATTATCAAATTTAGAATGTTTAGGGCCAATATGATAAAACTAGAAAGTATTTTATATTTAATTTGAAGAATACTAAAACTTTAGGGATGGGAAATGAATTAAAACCAAATAGGGGACTAACTTAAACTTTGGCCAAACTTGGGGATCTAAAAATGAATTTCTCATATTTAATAACAAACCCCCATCCCCATTTCCATTTTTCACGCAGAGAGTTGCTGGGTGTGAGGATTTTCAAATGGGTTTTACATTTTAATGATTTCTTAATCAAAATTGATGCCAGGTAAAAGAAGTTTATTGCAAATGGTGGCTTGTGTGATAGTGTTCCAGGCGAGAGAGGGAGAATAGAGGCTGGGCTATGTCTCGTTTGGTAACAAAATCTGCTGAAAGTCTCGAGTATTCTCTGCACCTAGAATTTCAGTCACAAAATGTAACGCTCCAACCCCTAGTGGACCGGGACGTTACTTACTTTACTTAACTTAACCGGTGGGTTAATAACAAGTGTACATATCTTAGCGGAAGCTTAAATCTTAACAAACATTCTTTTTGAAGGATATTGAATTAAAACACTTTATAACTTTCCAAAATAACGAAATATAATTTATTTGATGAAATCATGACTTGTTCAAGATACTCAAAAGAAATAATGTTGGAAATAACATTTGAAACGTTAAAGACTTTAAATCTAAATTACTTGTTCACCGAGTTCCCATAGGCTTATTGCATCTCCTTCCATCTCTTCCATCATCTAACCCGGTGCATCAACATTTAATCTGTAGATATAGGGTAGAAACTCGTGAGTTGAAAACTCAATAGGCGTCATTGGTGCAATCGTGATTAAGCTAAGCATTTCATAACAATTAACATTAGAACTTCCATAAAACATGTCATACCCAGAGGTACCATTTGACATGAAAATGTATGCCGTACCAACGGAACCATTTGACATGAAAGGTGCATGCCGTACCAACGGAACCATTTGACATGAAAGGTACATACCGAACCGAAGATACTATTTGACACACAACATTAACCTTTAAATGTATACCGTACCGACGGAACCATTTGACCTGAAAGGCACATGCCGAACCAATGATACCATTTGACACACAACATCAGCCTTTAACATAGAACATTACTTGCTAGAAATTATAACTTAAACACGTATAACAACTTTATGCACCTCTACCTACCTCCATTTGATGCTTGATGAACTTTGAAAAGAACTTTGAAAAACTTTGGATGAACTTCAAAAACTCTAACGAAGTTTGGACATTTGGACCTTCCTTTGTTGTTTGAAAACACCTTTTGAAATCACAAAAACCTTCTTGCAGAATATTTTTGACCACACTTAAAGTTTCTGGAAAAGCACTTTGAAAACCACCTTCATTTTTCTCTCCCAAACTCTCTATTTTTCTCTCAACTTTGAAAACAAATTGAAAGTGCTTTTGGTGTGAAAAATCAAATGAGTGAAGAGGGTATTTATAGGTGAGGTTTGGGGTGGGTGAAAGGTTATATTAAATAGGGTAATTAAGTTGTGCAAGTAGTGGCCATTAATTCTCAAAAATTCGCGGGTTTTGGGTTTTCCGGTCGACACTGCACAGCCTACAGTAGTTTTATCATAACTTTTTCTCCCGATATCCGATTAAGGTGATTCAAAGTGCGTTGGAACGATATCCCAAAGAGCTACAACTATTATTCAGATATCATTTTCAAATTCGAATTTTTTATATGTCAAAAATGGGTCTAAAAGGAGACTAAAAATATTTAAAGTATACTTTAGCCATAAAATGAAATACTTTGCATTCCGTCCAATCTTCATCAAATCGTTTTTAAGAAAATACTTTATAAACATTATTTTACCTTTAAACATGTATTGGACTATCTTTTGGGCTTATATTTCCTTTATTGGGCCCAATGTGAAGTTAACCACACAATTATGGGCCTAGATTTATAGAAAAGATTCGGGCCTTTACATCCCTCCTCCCTTATATAAATTTCGTCCTTGAAATTTACCTTACAATTGGGCAAGGAGTGCGGGATACTTAACTTTAACTTCTTCTTCCTTTTCCCACGTAGTTTCTTCCATTCCGTGATTATTCCACTGTATCTTAACCAGTTGAATCTCTTTATTCCTTAGCTTATGCACTTTTCGATCCAGTATCTTAATTGGTGATTCCTCATAAGATAAATCCGTTTGTACTTCTAGGGTCTGATAACTTATCATATGATTAGGATCGTGCACGTATTTCTTTATCATTGATACGTGGAACACATTGTGTACCGCTGACAATTCAGGTGGCAAAGCTAATCGGTAAGCCACGTTCCCAACCTTATCAAGTATCTCGAAAGGTCCAATATACCGGGGTCGTAGCTTGCTCTTCTTTCCAAATCTAAGTACACCTTTAGAAAGACTTTGTCTCCCACTTGAAACTCTAAATCCTTTCTTCTCGTGTCAGCATAGCTCTTCTGCCGATCCTGTGTTGCCTTTATCCTTGCTCGGATCTGATCGATCGCTTCAACTGTCCTTTCAACTATTTCTGGTCCCAAAATTCTCTTCTCCTGACTTCGTCCCAATGAACAGGGAATCTACATCTTCTTCCATAGAGAGCTTCATATGGTGTCATTCCAATAGTTGCTTGAAAACTATTGTTATACGTAAATTCTACTAGGGGTAAGTATGACTCCTAACTACTACCTAGATCCAAAACACATGCTCTCAACATGTCCTCTAAAGTCTGGATGGTCCTTTCAGACTGTCCGTCAGACTGCGGGTGATATGCTGTACTGAAATTCAGCTTCGTTCCCATAACTGCTTGTAGGCATTTCCAGAATTTAGATGTAAACCTTGGGTCTCTATCAGACACAATAGACACAGGTACACCTTGTATCCTTACTATTTCTTTTATGTACAATTGTGCCAACTGGTCCATACTGAAAATCATTTTAATTGGAAGAAAATGAGCTGCTTTCTTTTAATATCTCGTTCCTCAAATCCTCATTCTTAGGCAGGCAGATTCTTCCTTTAAACATCAGTGCTTGGTCTGCGGCTATTCCAAAATCTTTCCTCTTATCTGTTCCAACTTCTTCCTTGATCTTCATCAAGAACAGGTCATTACCTTGTGCTTCTATAATTCGCTCTCGAAGAGTAGGTCGAATTGTCAAAGCTGCTAATCTCCCTGTGACTTGTCTTGGTGTGGTAACCACCTCAATCTTCATTCTTTCCAAGTCCTTGTCTAACTCCATTTGACAAGTGAGTAGTGACGTCAACTGTCCCGTCAATTTCCTACTCAAGGCGTCAGCCACCACATTTGCCTTACCTGGATGGTAGTGAATGGTACAGTCGTAATCATTCACTAACTCTAACCATCGTCCCTGTCTCATGTTTAGTTCCTTCTGTGTGAAGAAATATTTTAAGCTCTTATGATCCGTATAAATTTCCACTTACTTCCGTACAAGTAGTATCGCCATATTTTCAATGCGTGTACTACCGCCGCAAGCTCTAAATCATGCGTCGGGTAGTTCTACTCATGCTTCTTCAATTGCCTTGAAGCGTAGGCTACTACCTTTCCATTCTGCATCAGTACACATCCAAGCCCTTGCTTGGACGCATCATTGTATATAACAAACCTTTCTGTTCCCTCAGGTATTGTTAACACAGGCGCAGATATCAGCCTCTGCTTAAGTGCTTGAAAACTCTTCTCATAGATATCTGTCCATTGAAATTTGACTCCCTTTCTTGTAAGCTGCGTCATTGGGCCATCTATCTTGGAAAATCCTTCAATAAACCTTCGATAATATCTGACCAATCCTAGAAAGCTTCGTACTTCGCCGCATTAGTTGGCGCCTTCCAGCTAGTTACTGCTTCCACTTTTGCTGGATCTATTTCAATCCCTTGGACAGTGACTACATGTCCAAGAAATCCAACGCGTTCAAGCCAGAATTCACACTTCTTGAATTTGGCATAAAGTTTCTCCTTGCGTAGTACCTCTAGGTCCACTCTTAGATCCTCTTCATGTTGTTCCTTACTCTTGGTGTATATCAAAATGGCGTCAATAAAGACTACGACAAATTGATCTAAATACTGATGAAATACTTGATTCATCAGATCCATGAATACTGCTGGTGCATTGGTTAATCCAAATGGCATCACCGTAAACTCGTAGTGTCCATAACGAGTCCTGAAAGCTGTCTTAGGTATATCATCTGTCTTCACTTTTAATTGATAGTACCCAGATCGTAAATCAATCTTGGAAAATACTTTGGCTCCTTTCAGTTGATCTAACAGATCCTCGATTCTTGGGAGTGGGTACTTATTCTTGATGGTTAATCGATTCAACTCCCTGTAATCGATACACATCCTCATACTTCCATCTTCCTTCTTCACGAACAACACTGGCGCACCCCATGGAGATACGCTTGGTCGTACGAATCCCATATCAAGGAGTTCCTGTATTTGCTTCCTTAACTCTTGTAGTTCCTTCGGAGCCATTCTATATGGGGCTTTCGACACTGGTGCGCTCCAGAAATTAGCTCTATGGTGAATTCCACTTGTCTATCTGGTGGAATACCAGATAACTCTTCTGGAAACACATCTCCAAACTCCCGTACTACTGGTACGTCCTCAATCTTTACTGTCTCATGTTTTCCTCCTAGGATATTTACCAAATATCCTTGACAAGCTCATTTCCTCAACATCTTCCCAGCTTGTAAAGCCGATACTAGTCGAATAAAAGGTTTCGTCTTGATTCCAAAGAAGGAAAATGGTTCCTCTCCTGGTTTCCGAAATAATATTTCCCTTTCCTTACATCGAATGGTGGCATAATTACTACCCAACCAATCCATGCCTAGTATTACATCGAAGTCATTCATCTCTATCATGTAT
Source organism: Osmanthus fragrans (assembly GCA_019395295.1). Taxonomy (NCBI): domain Eukaryota; kingdom Viridiplantae; phylum Streptophyta; class Magnoliopsida; order Lamiales; family Oleaceae; genus Osmanthus; species Osmanthus fragrans. The sequence goes on along the minus strand of CM033344.1, from coordinate 21,878,112 downwards.
AAGTCTGCTTCCATAGGTTTTCCCTCAACTTCAATACTAACAGATTTGGCTATCTTATCAGTACTCAAAGTAACTGTAGGGATACTAACTTCTAATATACCTTCCGATTTATCACAGGTAATACTAGACTTAGCCATAAAAATCGTCGATGCAAAGGAGTGCATAGCTCCTAAATCAAACAGTACATAAGCAGGCATATTGGCTATCAATAGAGTACCTGCTATGACGTTCGAGTTCTCCTCTGCCTCCTTCTGAGTCAGTGCAAAAACTCGTGCTTTCCCTTTATGATCTTGATCCTTGCTGTCATCCTTTTTCGGTGCAGACATGGGACAATCCCTGATGATATGTCCTGGCTTTCCGCATCGGTAACAAACATTCTTCCCTTGCAGACATTCGCCACGATGCGTCCTTCCACACTTAGCACATGGTGCAATGACCGACACTATGCTCTTATTGGCATTGGCTCCGCCATTAGCCCTCTTGTTCTGCCACTTGCTTTTTCCTTTATCTTGGTCGTTCCACCTTCGTTTCCCAAACTGCCTTTTATCCTGTCGGTTGTCCAATTGAACCGATTTCTCCGCATTGGCCTTCTGATACCAGATTGCATGAGCTCATTCCAACTTTCCACGGTAAGACGTGAAATCGTGGGATATAAGGATCATACTCATGTCCGAGTTCAGCCCTTGCTCGAACCTTCGTATTTTCTTGGCCTCCGCGTCTACCAAATGTGTAGCATACCTTGAGAGTTGGTCAAACTTTCGTTCATACTCCATCAAGGTCATGGTTCTCTGTTTGAGTTGAAGAAATTCGCCCTCCTTGAAATCCCTTAGAGATTGGAGAAAGTACTTATCCATCACTTCCTCCTTGAACTGTTCCCATGTTAGCGCCAATTGTCGCTCCGGAGTCCTAGTTCGAGACATTGATTCCCACCAGTGACTTGCGTCACCGGAGAACATGAACTCAGCGCACTGGACCTTTTGAGCATCCGTGCACCCTATCCTTTCGGAATATTCTCTCCAACTTGCGAAGCCACTCCCCGGCTGCAAGTGGATCAATTGCTCCATTGAAAGTAGGGGGTTTGTGCCTTCGAAATTGCTCGACCACTGAAGCATGGGTTTGAGGAGCATTAGGAGCTGGTGCTAGGGTTGAGCTTGGTTCGGGTTCTGTCTGCCTAGGTCTTGGACTGCTTGGAGGAGATCTCTTATCAGGTTGTTCTGGTTGGCTCGCGACATTTTCCTACGGATAAGATGTAAGGTTTCTTATTAACTTCTTTTTTTGTAAGGAAGAAAGATAAGATCTTTATTTCTGATACTTCTTGGAATCAGGATATATAATAGTTTGATAAACTTAGCATGAAAGAAGACATCATAAGGAAATGGGAATATCTAGATCTCTAATCCCTATGAGTTTTACGAAGTTTCCTTGGTGGAGTTTCATCTTCGGAAGAATCTTCCACCTCAGGCCCGGACTCTATATCTATCACCACTTGTGGTTCTAGTTCAGGCTCCTGCTCCTCCTCGAGTTCCTCTTCAGGGTCTTTTTCCTCAGCCACAGGTTCTTCCTCAGGCTCCTCATGGATTACATCATCCTATAAGTCTATCAGGGCATGGCAATATCTCTCGAACTCGAACAAGTTTGGGTTGCCTTCTAACATTTCATCTCTAACTGTGACTCCCATATATCCCCATTGAGGTGGAAGGGAATGTATGAGGTTATTTATGGCTTCAATATGGGTGATCTCCATACCAGCATTAACCGCCGTCATGCATCTCTCATAGATGCCATGCACATGATCGCTAAGCGGTCAGTTAGGATCCGTTACATAGTACTCGTAAGCATGGATGTCAATTCTACGGTTTAAATCTGCCCTATAAGCCCTAGCCGTAGTCTTCCTTGCCGTTTGTAAATATCTAACCATTCTGTCACATAAATGCCCAATTATGCCTTTTATCACATAACATCATAACATACATTTTCTTTATGCCCATAACTTTAAGTTTTAGCCCAAGTCCAATACATATCTTTGAAACAGCACATTTAAGTTTAACATAAACATATACTTGAAAATGTGCCATAACTTATCAAAGCATCAAATCATAACTTCCATAAACATAACTTCCATAACTTTAAACTTTGTACATACCTGGGCTGTAAGATGAGATTTGATAGATGAATGCAATATGCCATAGAATACTTTAAACTTTAAAATTTTCTTTTTGTTTTGAAAACATACTTGGTCTACAGAACCGGTTTAAAAATCATTGCTCTGATACCACGCTGTAACGCTCCAACCCCTAGTGGACCGGGACGCTACTTACTTTACTTAACTTAACCGGTGGTTTAGTAACAAGTGTACATATCTTAGCGGAAGCTTAAATCTTAACAAACATTCTTTTTGAAGGATATTGAATTAAAACACTTTATAACTTTCCAAAATAACGAAATATAATTTATTTGATGAAATCATGACTTGTTCAAGATACTCAAAAGAAATAATGTTGGAAATAACATTTGACATGAAAATGTATGCCGTACCAACGGAACCATTTGACATGAAAGGTGCATGCCGAACCGAAGATACCATTTGACACACAACATTAACCTTTAAATGTATACCGCACCGACGGAACCATTTGACATGAAAGGCACATGCCAAACCAATGATACCATTTGATACACAACATCAGCCTTTAACATAGAACATTACTTGCTAGAAATTATAACTTAAACAGGTATAACAACTTTATGCACCTCTACCTACCTCGATTTGATGCTTGATGAACTTTGAAAAGAACTTTGAAAAACTTTAGATGAACTTCAAAAACTTTGACGAAATTTGGACATTTTGACCTTCCTTTGTTGTTTGAAAACACCTTTTGAAATCACAAAAACCTTTTTGCAGAATATTTTTGACCACACTTAAAACTTCTGGAAAAACACTTTGAAAACCACCTTCCTTTTTCTCTCCCAAACTCTCTATTTTTCTCTCAACTTTGAAAGCAAATTGAAAATGTTTTTGGTGTGAAAAATCAAATGAGTGAAGAGGGTATTTATAGGTGAGGTTTGGGGTGGGTGAAATGTTATATTAAATAGGGTAATTAAGTTGTGCAAGTAGTGGCCATTAATTCTCAAAAATTCGCGGGTTTCGGATTTTCCGGTCGACACTGCACAGCCTACAGTAGTTTTATCATAACTTTTTCTCTCGATATCCGATAGAGGTGATTCAAAGTGCGTTGGAAAGCTAACTCATAGAGATACAACATTTATTCAGATATCATTTTCAAATTCGAATTTTTTCTATGCAAAAAATGGGTCTCAAAGGAGACTAAAAATATTTGAAGTATACTTTAACCATAAAATGAAATACTTTGCATTCCATCCAATCTTCATCAAATCGTTTTTAAGAAAATACTTTATAAACATCATTTTACCTTTAAACATGTATTGGACTATCTTTTGGGCTTATATTTCCTTTATTGGAACAAATGTGAAGTTAATCACACAATTATGGGCCTAGATTTATAGAAAAGATTCGGACCTCTACACTAAAAGAGCAATATATATAGAGCAAGGATTGGAGTTGCGATTGAACCGAGAATCCGAGTATGAGATTAAACTTAGAGATTTCGTTTTCTTCCCTTTTTTTTTTGTCAATGAATATATATTGAGAAAGACATTGAGATTATGGAATTCCTGAGAACTGAAAATTAATTTCGAAAGGAGTGCTGCGCAGATTTGTCGATAGTGATTTACTGGTTTGAAATTGCAACTTCAAATTTGGAAGAACTGGTGCAATGTTAATGTGGATTAGAAGATTATTATGAGGAAATCAAAGAAATATAATTGTTCAAATGTGAAGAGATTTACCAAGTTGAATGCCCAGATTCCTTGTTGAGTTTCAGCCGTGAAGGTGTGGTGGGGGTGAATGAACAGTGATCAACAGTAGTTTAGGGCATAGAAATCGAGACAATAATTTAGGCTAGAATAATTTGGGCTAACTGGATTTAGGTACATTGGACTAAAAGATAAAATTTGGACTAATAAAATTGGACACTAAATAGAACATCGGACATTAAAATTGGATTTAAATCGATAAGGATTTGATACTTTTAAAATGTTCGAGATTGGACTCAATAAATAAATATTGAATTTTTAAGATTAAAAATCGTTTTGAATTATATTAAATGTTTTGCCAGACAATTAGACGGGTGCAAAATAAATTCTAAAATTTGACGGGATTGTCGTAGCGACACACTTTAAGTTATAAAATTTGTACTTTAAAAATTCGGGTCACTACATGCAGTTCCTGGTATGAAGTCAATTTGGTGTTCGATGCCTCGAATTGGTGGCAATCCACTTGGCATGTCCTCCGGAAACACATTTTCGAAATCCTGTAACAAAGACTCAACCAAACTAGGGAGGGGTGTGTTACATTCCTCAAAATTGAGGAGTGATGATTCCTTATATACCAACAACAACAATGTTCTTTTATCAATTATAGCATTTTGCAACTCACTCCCGCTAGCAAAGAAGTTCACTTTCGGCTTTTCTCTTGATATGATCTGGGCTACGCTAGTAACCATTAAACATCCGAAATATATTGGAGAGAGATTTGAGCTAAGTCCGAGACTTCAAAGAGTTGATAAAAGCTATACATTTACATGTTCAAGCAATGGAGTCCATAATATTGAAGACCACATGCCAAGAAACAAGTTTCATGTTGGGGTCGAGGTCGGAAATCAATTGGATCAACACGAAAGTTATGCAATTATTTTTGGTCTCATATTGAAACCTGTTTTTGACCTAGTAAATGATCAAGTTGGAGGATTATGTCTGAATAAAAGTTGTATCATTTTAAGTAATCTTTTCAACGCACTTTGAATCACTTCAATCGGACGTCAGTAGAGAAAGTTTTGACCAAAATACTGAAAGCTGTCTGGCGGATCTGTCCAACCGGACGCGTAAATCCGGTTGTCCGGATTGACAGAAATTTTCTTGTTTCCGCGTTTTTTTTCCTATTTTGACTAGAATTTGATATTTTTGGTAGTTTTCTTATTCTAGGACTCTAAATTTCATTTTTACCGTATTCTAGGATTTAGTATAAGTAGTTGTTTTAATTCATTATGTTGAACAAGTTGATTATTATATGAAAAATTGAAAGGTTTCTTTCTCCTTGTTCTTCCATGAACTATTTTATCGAACTTATCAAATATGAATAATCTTTGTGGCATTCAAAACATCAGGTCGTGAGTTCTTCAATTTGTAAGCAAGGGGTTTATTGTATCGTCGTTATCTTTAGATTTCTTGTCTTGTTAGGTTCAAAATTCAAAACAAATCCAGGTGAGATTTCGAGGCTTTATGATCAAGAGGTCGCTGGTTTAATATACCTTCGGTTTCTTGGTCCAACGTTTAGAGGTTAAATCCTAAGCCTTGGTCTTATTTGGCGTTCTTGGGATCCGGTTCATTCTCTTGTGGGTTTGATAGTGCTCATGCTAATCGGGTTCGCATAAGGCGGTATTAGAGCTTAGGTCCTAAGATCAAGGTTATATCTTTTATTGCTTTTGAGTTTTGTGTTTTTTCTTTCCTTCATTGTTCTTTGTGTTCTTGTGTCCAGTAACAGTTTTAGAGTCTTTGATCCAAAAAAATCTCAAAAGTTGTTTTTGTGCTCAATTTGAGTCCAAATCAACTTCCGTCTGTTTCATTGTTATCATAGTCGATTTTCGAGTTAAAAAAAAGTATTGTTCACGTCCGAGATTTAAAAAAAAATTATTTTTTTATTTTTTTGATTTCTTGGAAATTGTCCAATATCCTATCATCTTCCAAAATTCATTTGTGTTCAATCCAATCCAAATTCAAGAACCACTTTCTTGAATTAAATTATTTACTCATATAAATTATCCAACTATTCATTTGAGTCCAAATTTAATTTTGTCGGGTCAAATCCAATTCAATAACCACTTTCTTGAATCTACCAAAAAAAAAAGTTCAATCACAGGTTGTCCAGTTCAATTTCCTTTGAGTCACATCCCAACTGGAATCAATTCAACATGTTTGAAGGGCCGTGTATGAGTTATTATGGATATGGTGTTGACAAGAGTATAAAAATGACAATTCCACAATTTAAGGGTAGGAATGATCTCGATGCGTACGTGGCATGGAAAAAAAGGTAGAATTGAGGTTTGAGTGCCATGATTATTCCGAGGAGAGAAAATTAAAGTTAGTTGTTAACACTTTTGTGGATTATACAATTACTTGGTGGGTTCAGTTGACAACATCTAAGCGAAGGAATGGTGAGAGGCGTATTGAAACTTGGGGTGAGTTGAGGAATATTATGAGAAAGCATTATGCGCCAAATCATTTTTGTAGTAGGGATCGACGTGATTGGGGATTTAGAGAGAAGCCTAGAAGATATAGTGGAGTTGGATATTCAAGAGAGGAGAAAACATCAAGTGTGGAATATGTTGGCAATACATCAAGCAGAAAGTCTGGGTTGGATTATAAGCTTGAGTTCTCAAAAATTCGTGACTTGATCAACTCACTGAATAATCAAAAGAAAGAACAAAGGAGTAAAAGAGAAAATTGTGAGGTGGTTAGTTGTGAAGAAAAAGGAAGAGAGCTACAAAAGGGTGAAAGAGAAGTTGAGCTGCAAAAAGAGAATGAAGAAGAATCTTCAGAGATAAAAGAGGAGTCGGAAGTGATCTTAAAGGAAGGGGAGCGTGAGGTTGAGGAGAAGTTGGTGAAAACTAATAATTCCCACCCTATTTTGAATACTTCTGTTTTACAGGTTATCGAAGAATTATTTCCAGCAAACTATCCCATTGGAATACCATTCGACCCGGGGATTGAGCCTCAAATTGACTATCAAGGTGTGGATGAAACTAACCGACCCTACACTACTTTGGAAATTTCTTTATTACCGGTAATTGATTTTGTGATTCCCGAGGAGACGACGGAGTTTCAAAGGACTGGAGGAACTTCATATGCAGGGGGTCAAATGAAATTGATGATCCAAAGGGCAACGTAGGAGTATTGGGTTTGAAATTGATTCATGTGCTTGGGCCAAGTAAAACAAGGAGGATACATGGACCGTCATCAGATGAAGCTGTTATTGGAGCACTCTATACTTGCAAGATCAAGCAGTCAAGGCAAACACATTTTGATCTATGTGAAGGTTACTGGGAGTTCATGTCGCAACATTCATGGTTGATTGAGGTTGTGCTACAATACATCCATACCTGCAAAATGGATGGGTACCGTGTATTGATCCTATGCCATGCGATGAACAATTTTCCATTTGATCCAGGTGGTCCAGTGATAAGACTTGTAGTATGTTGGTTATTCTCTACGCAATCACAAGGCATGGATTCGAGGACGAATCTTTTTGAAGAGAGAGAGGATGATATGATCTGGGCTACGCTAAAAACCATCAAGAATCCGAAGCATGTTGGAGAGAGATTCGAAGTCCGAGACTTCAAAGAGTTGATAAAAGCTATATATTCAGATATTCAAGCAATGGAGTCCATAATATTGAAGACCACTTGCCAAGGAACAAGTTTCATGTTGGGGTTGAGGTCGGAAATCAATTGGATCAACACAAAAGTTATGTAATTGTTTTCAGTCTCATATTGAAGCCTGTTTTTGACTTGGTAAATGATAGAATTGGAGGATTATGTATGAATAAAAGTTGTAGCCTTTTAAGTAATCTTTCCAACTCACTTTTAATCGCTTTAATGTGATACCAGTAGAGAACATTATGACCAAAATACTGAAAATTGTCTGGCGGGTCTGTCCAACCGGATTGCAGAAATTTTCCCGTTTCCGCCTTTTTTCCTATTTTGACTAGAATTTGATATTTTTGGTAGTTTTCTTATTTTAGGACTCTAAATTTATTTTTTACCATATTCTAGGGTTTAGTATAAGAGTTTTTTTAATTCATTATGTTGAACAAGTTGATTATTATATGAAAAATTGAAAGGTTTCTTTCTCCTTGTTTTTCCATGAACAATTTTATCGAACTTATTAAAGATGAATAATCTTTGTGACGTTCAAAACTTTGGGTCATTAGTTCTTCAATTTGTAAGCAAGGGGTTCATTGTATCGTCGTTATCTTTGGATTTCTTGTTTCATCTTGTTGGGTTCAAAATCCAAAACAAATCCGGGTGAGATTTCGAGGCTTTATGATCAAGAGGTCGCTAGTTTAATATATTTTCGATTGTTTGGACCAACGTTTAGAGGTTAAATCCTAAACCTTGGTCGTATTTGGCGTTCTTGGGGTCCGGTTCATTCTCTTGTGGGTTCGATAGTGTTCGTGCTAACCGGGTTCGCATCATCTCTCCTCTCAACTGACTCTTTTTCTTTCCTCTCATGTGGCCTCTCTGTCTTCTCCCCACTCTCAGCCACCTCTCCATTTTCTCTTTTACTCACTAACTCACTGTTTTCTCTTTTTTTTTCAGACTCTCTTACTCATTTCTCTTCAGTTTCTCTCAATTGAATTTGGTTTTCATAAACTTGAGCTGGTGTTAATGGTGCAAGAGTAATAGACCTTCCCTCCTTGACAAAACTATACCTATTTCTGTACCCATCATGGTTAACCTTTCTATCATACTGCCATGGTTTTTCCAACAAAATATGACCCCTCTGCATACGTACCACATCGCATACAACTTTGTCACTATAACCCCCAATCGAGAAAGAAATCATCACTTGTCTATTCACCCTAACTTCTCCATTATCATTTAACCATTGTAATTTATAAGGCCTATGATGTTTAATTAGTACCAACCCCAATTTCTCAACTAAAGTTGTGCTAGCTACATTTGTATAACTACCTCCATCAATGATCATACTACATACCTTATCATGGATGTGGCATCGTGTATGGAATATGTTCTTCCTCTACTGCTCTGTATCATCTGCCTTGACTTGAGTGTTAAGAGCTCTCATTGTGACCATTAACTTTGCAACAGGAGCAAATTCCACAGTGTTCCCCATGCTCACTAACATCTTCCAATGGCGGCATGCCTTCAAATTCATCCTCTCCGTTAGTCTCTACTTCCCCATCGCGTAGAATCATTGTCCTTTTGTTTGGGCATTGAGACAAAATGTGTCCTTTCCCCCAAACACCTAAAACACTGGATATCCCGATTTCTGGTTGGCTGTGAGACTTTGGTGTTGTTTTGCTAGTACTTTCAGTTCTCCCTTTCGACTCAACTCCTTTTCCTTTGTTATCCCACCTTGGTTTCCAGTTTGAGTTAGAACCCGAATTATCGAATGATTGTCTAGTTGTTCACTTCCTCTTCAACTGATAAAATTGCTCATGGAAGAACAAAGAGAAAAAAACCTTTCAATTTTTCATATGATAATCAAGTCTTCTTTACAATGAAAATAAAGATTCTATTTATACTAAACTAAGGAAATATGGAAAAATACGAAATTTAGAGTCCTAGAATAAGAAAATTACCAAAAATAACAAACTCTTGTCAAAATAATGAATAACGCAGAAATAGGAAAATTTCTCTGTTAATCCGGACGAACAATCTAGACGTCCGGATTTACGTGTCTGGTTGGACAGACCTGCCAGACAGCTTTCAGTATTTTGGTCATAACTTTCTCTACTGACGTCCGATTAAAGTAATTCAAAGTGAGTTGGAAAGATTACTTAAAGATCTACAATTTTCTTCAGACATAATCCTAAAATTCGATCATTTACCATGTCAAAATAGGTTTCAATATGAGACTGAAAATAATTGCATAACTTTCGTGTTGATCCAATTGATTTTCGACCTCGACCCCAACATAAAACTTGTTCCTTGGCACGTGGTCTTCAATATTATGGACTCCATTGCTTGACCATGTAAATGTATAGCTTTTATCAACTCTTTGAAGTCTCGAACTTGACTTAAATCTCTCTCCAACATGCTTCGAATTCTTGATGGTTTCTAGCATAGCCCAGATCATATCATCCCCTCTCTCTTCGAAAGGATTCATCCTCAAATCCAAACCTTGTGATTGCGTAGGGAATAACCAACATGCTACAAGTCTTATCACTGTACCACCTAGATCAAATGAAAAATTATTCCTCGCATGGTATAGGATCAATACACGGTTCCCATCCATTTTGTAGGATGTGTTGTAGCACAACCTCCATCAACAATAGATGTTGCGACATGAACTCCCAGTAACCTTCACATAGATCAAAATGTGTTCGCCTTGACTGCTTGATCTTGTAAATGTGGAGTGCTCCAATAACAGCTCCATCTGATGATTGTCTATGTATTCTCCTTGTTTTACTTGGCCCAATGACATGAAACAATTTCAAACTCAATGCTCCTACGTTGCCCTTCAGATTCATTCGACCCCTTACATATGAAGTTCCTCAAGTACCTTTGACACTCAGTCGTCTCCTCGGGAATCACAAAGTCAATTATATCCAAATAAGAAAAATCTAATTGAAGCTTAATTCCTGGATCGGGCGGTATTACAGTAGGAGTGTGTTTTGGAATCAAATCTTCAGTAACTTGCAAAACAGAAATATTCAAAATAAGGAGAGAATTGTTAGTTTTCACCACAGCCTCCTCAACTTCAGGCTCTTTTTCATTTAAACTCACGTCCAACTCCTTCTTTCCCTCCGAAGATTCTTCTTCAATTTCTTTTTGCAACTCCACCTTCCTTTCTAGATGTTTACTCTCAATTTCCCTTTTATTCTCTTGTAACTCTCTTCCTTTTTCTTCACAACTAACCACCTCACAATTTTCTCTCTTACTCTTTTGCTCCATATGATTATTCTGTGAGTTGATCAAGTCACGAATTGTCGAGAACTCAAGCTTATAATCCAACCCAGTCTTTCTGCTTGATGTAATGCCAACATGTTCCACACTTGGTGTTTTCTCCTCTCTTGAATATCCAACTCCATTATATCTTCTAGGCTCCTCTCTAAATCCCCAATCACGTCGATCCCTTCTACAAAAATGATTAGCTGCATATCTTCTCCTCATGATCGCTCTCAATTCATCCCAAGCTTCAATACACCTCTCACCATTCCTCCGTCTAGATCCTGCCAACTCATCCCACCAAATTAATGCATAATTTACGAATGAGCTCACAATCAACCTCAATTTTCTCTCTCCAGAATAATCATGGCACTCAAACCTCAATTCTACCTTTTTTTCCCATGCCACGTACGACTTGGGGTCATTCCTACCCTTAAATTGTGGAATTGCTATTTTACACCTCTCATCCTCCTATTAACACCAACTTCACCCAAATCTCTACATTCCCGTCTCTCCCAACTACTCACATTAAACACATCATCGCATTAATCCCTATGAGTTCTATTCAATTCTTCATCCCACCTATCCAACACTCTACCCATATCTATCAACATCCTTTCCAATCGATCCATCTTATTACTCATACTGACTCTAGGACTCAAAAGGATTTGAACTGGACAACTTCGAACTGGAATTCATAATTTCAAGAAAGTGGTTCTTGAATTTGGATTGGAATGAAAAGAAACATATTTTTGGAATTAGAATTGATAGTAGGAATTTTTGACAATTTCCAAGATTTTTTATTATTTTTTTTGGACGTGAACAGTAACCTCGGATGAACAGTAAAAAAAATTTCGATTTTTTTTTTTAATAAACTCAAAATTTGACTATGAGAACGACAAAGAAAATAGAAGTTGATTTGGACTCAAATTGAACACAAAAACAACTTTTGAAATTTTTTTGGATTCAAGACTCAAAATAAATTACTGGACACAAGAACATGAAGAACAAGAAAAAAAAGACTCAACAAAGAAAATAAAGGATAGAACCTAATTAAATTGGAGTTAAAGCTCTGATACCAATTGATGCGAACCCCGTAGCAACGGTGACTACGAAACCCATAACTAGATTGATGAGGAACCTAAGAACGCCAATAAACCTGGTTTTGGACATAAACCCAACGAAGTGAATCAAAAAATCCAACGATAGCAAGATGCGTTGAACCCCTTGATTACACAATGAAGAACTCTCGTACCGCTATTGAACATACAAGAATTGATCTTGGAAGTTCGATTTGTTGTTCAATGAAGAACAGAGGAAAAAATAAAGTTTTCAGTTTAATTCAATATGTCAAAAGTTGTAAAATAACAAAGTGTTTAAATATTTATACTAGAGCCCTAAATCTAGAAAAAAAAACGTGCATAAGGAAACAATTAATGTCAAAAAACTGGAAAGAAATAGAATTCTAAGGAAACTAGGTCTTTTGCCAAAAATAGGAAACTCGGCCGATTTTTATAACCAAGCGATCGCTTGGTTAAATTCCAAGCGGTCACTTAGAAGAGATGTTTGACGCCCTTTGAGTTTCGGTATCGGCTGAGCGACCGCTTGTCATTTTACTCTAAGCGATCGCTTAGATGTTCCGACTGACCTCTTTCTTTGGTTGTTTGTATCGTGTTGATCCAATTGGTTCCCGGCTTCGACCTAACATGAAACTTGATCCATTTTACGTCCCAAACATAGTTTCATCAATAGTGGCTTTGACGAGCATTCCCAACGCCTCTTTGACTCATTTTACTCCCGATCGCGTCATTGTCCTTTCTTTGATAATCAACGGGTCTCGATTTGAGATTGTATTGGACACTCCCGCATCTTGGATTATATCACCATCATTAGCCTTATATGAGGACAGCCATACTTTGGTGTGTTGGATGTTACTCTGCTAAGGACTGTTAATACAACATCGTTCAGGTATGTCAAGAATCATAAGAAAGTTGTGAATGATCAATAGAGGATTCGTCACTCTTAGATAGTAAGAGATTATGATATACCTTTCATCTAGTTAAGTTGATAATCAAACCTTTGGCCAAGGTGTACACATAAGTCGAAAATGAGTTTTCGACTTACATTGACTTAACAATGGAATGAAAGATATGATCGATAATTGAGATTGACACTCATCCATATCTCATGATTGATCGGATCATACTGATGGAGGGATTATTGTTTCACAATAAACGAACAAGTTTGGTTTTGTCATACCACGTGACATTTCCTGTCACATGTATTGCCTTGACACATTGCTAGATGTCAATTTAGGACGACGGATGTGAATTAGTGATAAATCAAAAGAGTGTTTTGGTTTATCGATTTTGATTAGATCAAAATAATAATTCACATCGTTAGGCATCGTGATTGGGAACCTAATGGGTCACACACAAAAGGAGAACTAGAATAATGAGATTTACCAATTAATTAATTGACAAGCATTGTATAATTAATTAATTGGGATGTTTATTAACAGGCCGAATTAATTAATTAGATTAATTGATTCATGGACCGAATTTAATTAATTGGATTAATTAAATATTGGACCGGGTTAAGTTTAAGAGACGGGCCAAGCCCGTTTGAGCTTATATAAATAACCTCCTAGGGTTTGAAAATAGTTGATGAATTTTTATTATTCTTGCTAGCACAAGAAAAGTAAACCCTAGTTCTCTTTCAATCTTGTTCCTTGTGTGGATTCTATTGGAGGTTGGACATTTGGACAATTGTGGAAGATAGATCATGATTGCTGGAACTACAGGAATAGCAAAGGAGTTTGCAGATTCAAAGAAAGGTACAGTTTCTATCACAATTTCTATCTAAACACAAAGCAGATCCTTGGTGGGAATTGAAACTTGTTTAATTTTCCGTTGTGCATGTTTAAGTAAATTCCCAACAGCTATTTTCAACCCCATGAATGTATCCACATCTAGATCACTACTGCATTCATTCTCATCTCGAATCTCCATCCTAGGCTCTCGTCTACCCCGTCTCCTTACATTTGGTACCTCCGCACGTTGTCCCCTATGAAAATTTGTTACCATTGTGTCAAGCCTATCCATCCTATCCCTCATATCCTCAAACATCCGCTCGAACATCAAACCATTTCACCCGACATGTGTGATTTATTGCTGCCCCTACTTGTTGCTGAACTTTCCATGTCAGGCATTTTGTTCCACAATTTATTTTTTGCCTGATATGATATAGGAAGCGGGAATCACAAATGCAAGTTCAAGAGACCTGCTGATTATCGGAGAAGAAGCGATGACGCGATCGAGGACAAAACAAGTCAAAGAGGCGTTGGAAATGTTTGTCAAAGCCACTATTGATGAAACCATGTTCAGGACGCAAAATGGAGCAAGTTTCATGTTGGGGTTGAAGGCCGAAAAGACTTGGATCAACGTGATAAAGTTGGCCGAAGGAAACCCTGACCAACTGGACACAAAGGGATCAACCAGACGTCCGGTAGCCCAAGACCTGAAATCTCTGCCAAACTGGATGCGAGCTGCTCAACTGGACGAGCTCTACTGGACGTCTGGTAGAGAACTTTTGTCCATCCGGACTCACTTACCGGACATTTGAAAGGGTTATCCAGTACGACATGTTTTTACGCGATTTTATTCCTTTTTTACTAGTATTCTAATTATTTCCATATTTTGTAATATTTATTTCCTTATACACGTTTGCTAGGTTTAAGGCTCTAGTATAAGTACTTAACTATTTTGTTACGTTCAAAAACTTTTGACATTGAATTAATTGAAAAGCTTTGCTTTCTACCTTGTTCTTCGATTGAACAACAAATCGAACTTCTAAGATCTAGTTCTTGTGGTGTTCAAGTATCGGATCATGATTTCTTCAATGTGTAATCAAGGGGTTCAACGCATCTTTGTTATTGTTGGGTTTTTTGGTTCACTTCGTTGGGTTCAAATCCAAAACCGAGTTATTCATTGGCTTTCTTGGGTTTCGCATCAATCTAGTTGTGGGTTTCGTAGTCACCGTTGCTACGTGATTCGGATCAGTTGGTATCAAAGCTTTAACACCGGCATAAGTTTATGAAGACCAAAGCCAATTGAAAAATGAGAAAGAAAGGAGAGTGGAATAGTTAGAGAAAAAAGAGGGAGATGAGAGAGTGAAAGAGCTAGATAAGGTGAGAGAAAACAGTGAGATGTGGAGTACGAAAAAAAATGTTGAGGTGGCTAATAGAGAGCAAAAGAGAGTGAAGCCACATAAGAGAAAAGAAAGAGAAGAGTCTTCGGAGGGAAAATAAAATTTAGAAGTGAGCTCGCAAGAAAATGAGAGTGAAGTTGATATGGCTTTATTGAAAACTAACAATTCTTTCCCTAGTTTGTCTATTTATGTCTTACAGGATTCTGAAGACTTGATTCATGAGAACAAAACTATTGGGATACTACCCAATCCAGGCATCGACCATCGACTTGTGGTTGAAACTAACCAACCCCACCCCAGTTTAGATATTCCTTTGTTACAGGAGGGCGACTATGTGATCCCTAAAGAGACAACCAGAGCTTCAAAGGTAATGGAAGGAGTTCATATGCAGGGGGTTAAAGGATAGGACATGGATGATGCGCGATGACTCACCAAAGGTAAGGTATTATCATTTCATATATAGGTTGGATAATGGTCTGGCATGTAGGTATAGTTCCTCACATGGTGCATGTAATTTAAAACTCACAACCATATCTAGACCAAGTGATGAACTTGAATACTTGTATGAGTCATACGTATGTTGTAAACTAGATTATAAGATCGATTGTGGAACATATAGGTGGCTAGTTAGGTCGTTGGAATTCACATTATACCTAGCATTTTCATGAGATTGAATAAACGCTTATTGCATCCATCTATAGGAAAATTCTTACTAGTTTATGATAATCTAGTGTATTGCAAGAGTCAATGTATGTGCATTAAAATGAGAGGTTACGTGTTACATGGTAATGCTTTCGTATATTGCAAGAAATGGATCAAGCATGATAGGCAATGTGGGTGCCTTGTTGGTGATTTAAGGCATGTATGTCTTTATTTCAATCATGATGTCCTTGAATGTTTTTTTTTGAATTTAGATGTGTGTGACAAGTACTTGAGATACATTGATCTTAATTTACAAAAATACTTGTGGAAGGATGGATGGGATATGCTAGGAACTAGCTCAATATATCCTACGTTGTCTACTATTTGTTACACATGTTATGATATAGTGATTGGTTTTAATCCGTTAACTTTGTTGGGTTTAACTCCTTTGACTATTGAATTAAGTGGTAGATTAGATGAGAAACGGGATATTCACTTTAGCACATCTCGAACTTGCAAAAAGGCAAGTAAAGGCGTGTATTATTTGATCCATGCGATGATGATTGGGTGTACATACGAAGGAGGTGGATACGCACACAAAAGAGGTCCAAATTATACCCTAGAGGAGATGGGCCATTTCACGTCATTGCCATGATTGGGAATAAGGACTATAACATGGATCTTCTTCATGGTAAGCATTTAATAAATTTTATCAACTATGAGTCTAATGTTGCTTCGTTTGGTGCAGGATCAAATTTGAGGTCGAATCCTTTTGAAGAGGGAGGGGATGATATGATCCAAGAAGCGGGAATCACAAATGCAAGTTCAAAAGACCCGTTGATTATCGGAGAAGGAGCGATGACGCGATCGAGGGAAAAATTAGTCAAAGCGGCGTTGTGAATGTTCGTCAAAGCCACTTTTGATGAAACCATGTTTGGGACGCAAAATGGAGTAAGTTTCATGTTGGGATCGAAGGCTGAAAGACTTGGACCAACGTGATAAAGCTAGCCGAATGAAACCCTAACCAACCGGACGCAAATGGATCAACCAGACGCACCAATCGGAAGTCCGGTAGCCCAAGACCTGAAATCTCTACCAAAACCAGATGCGCACTGCTCAATCGGACGAGCTCTACTGAACGTCCGATAGAGAACTTCTGTCCATCCGGACTCACTTACCAGACGTCCGGTACGACCTGTTTTTACGCGATTTTATTCCTTTTTTACTAGAATTCTAATTCTTTCCATATTTTGTAATATTTATTTCCTTATGCACGTTTTTACTAGGTTTAGGGCTCTAGTATAAATATTTAACTCGTTTGTTACATTCAAAAACTTTTGACATTGAATTAATTGAAAAACTTTGCTTTCTACCTTGTTCTTCAATTGAACACAAATCAAACTCCAAGATCTAATTCTTGTGGTGTTCAAACATCAGATCGTAGGTTCTTCATTGTGTAATCAAGGGGTTCAGCACATCTTTGTTATCATTGGATTTTTTGGTTCACTTCGTTAGGGTTAAATCCAAAACTGAGTTATTCATTGGCGTTCTTGGGTTCCACATCAATCTAGTTGTGAGTTTCGTAGTCACCGTTGCTACGGGATTTGCATCACTGCCTCACTAGGTTCGCTCATGTACCACACAATTTTTCAACTTTTATCCTTTATTGATCTCATCACTCAGCGTTTTACCACTCAAACTTTCACTTAAATGCTTCAATGAACAATCCAAATTCAACCAGAAGTTATTCTCGTAGAATTTTGAAAATTACGGGATAGCGCTAGACCGTTACTAGATACTCGATTTTAATTTGACCTTGCGTGCGGAATAAATCTAATCAAAGCAACAAGTCACTTTTAATTAGTTTCTAGATTGTTAATCAAACAAGTCCAATTCCTATGTTGAATTACCGCAGTTATAATAATATGGAAAGCAATAAATAACAACAATATGATGACGGAGAAATCCAACAAGGGAAAAACTCCGGGATCAAGCCAGTTACCTCCACTATCGACAATAAGGGTTACAGTGTGATTCCACACTAGCAACTTTCAGTAGTTCTAGCTGTAGTAATTTCTTCAATCTCCAAGATCCACTGTCTAACTTCCAGACTCACGATCTATCTGTCATAGATGACTCCCGATCTACGGAGACAGCTTCCAAGATTTGTTGTCGCGTTTCCAGTCTCCTGATCTTTTGTCAATTATCTCTACAAGTGAAATTCCAAGAACCTCCTATTTTTGTGCTCTTCCTACGCTTGCTCCACCTCTTCCAAATCCCAATGAAAGAGTCAGTTCCTTAAAATATTAAGGACGCCAGGTTTTTTTTATTATGGAACCTTGATATTTTCCAAAACTGGGTTGCTAGATCTCAAGAATTGATATGATGGATTCACCAATTAATTTCGTCTTGGATCTCTTCAACAAAGATATAAATGTGTTATTCTATTTAAGCACTATTAGCAACCTTAAAAAAATCGTGCATGACATCTCTATTTATATATAGATCAGAACAGGTGTCATGGGCCGGGTAAAAGTCTTCAAAATCATGACTTACGTTGGCCAGATAAATATGTCGCTCGAGCGATGGAGGATGTTGCTCGAGTGAAGGGTCCGTCACTCGAGCGAAGGTTGAGCGAAGGCATCACTGCATTGGCAGCTCGAGCGAGATGATAGCGAGAAACTAGCGAAATTTCGACAGATCTTTAACCTTGTTCCAAGCTCGAATTCAAACCCCTACCTCAACTATACATAATTGTACATAGGTCCTTGACTTTTACAAGTGTACATTTTAGTCCCTTTTGTTCACAAACATGCCAATTACAATATTAACCTTAACAAAGTTAAACCAAGTGAGATTGGTGACCTTAAAGACTCAAGAAAAGAAAGAATTGAATTGGACAATCGAATGGATTTTTGAATTCAAGAAAGTGGTTCTTGAATTTTTTTACTCAAAGAACTGAAACTATTTACTACTGGTAATTTTTGAAATATATTTTTTTAAATTCAATTTTTGCGCGAAAATTCAACTACGATATCAGCAAAACAAATAGAAGTTGATTTGGACGCAAATTGAGCACAAAAATACCATTTGAAATTTTGAAGAAAGAATTTTTTACGCAAGAATTTTGGATCAAAGACTCAATTTACATAGAATACGAAGAACTAGACATAAAATGAAAAACAAAGACTAAACAGCAAAAGAAAGGATATAACCTTTATTTTTGAAGCCTAAACTCTGATACCAACTAAGATGAACTCACGTAGCAACGTCGGCTACGAAATCCACAACGAGATTGAGATCGGATCCTAAGATCGCCAATAAACAAGGTTTTGAATTTAATCCAAAACTATGAACCAAACAACCAACAAACGATGGATTTGTCGTCCTCTTGATTACACAATTATTGAATCTCACCCAAATTTGGGAACGCCAGAAGAAAAGTGATTTCTTGAAAAGTTTGGATTGTTCAATGAAGAACAAAGAAAGTGGAAACAAACGACCCATTGTATTAATCTCAAAATATCAAAATCTTACAATGAAAGAAATAAAATCATATTTTATGCTAAACCCTAATAATACTGTTTAAAACGGAATAAAAGACATAAAAATATAAAAGTTATCAAAAAGTATGAATTCTAACTGATAAGTGAGTTTTGCGCACTTATTTAGCCCACAAAATATGGACAATTATTGATGAATACTTGAAAATATGATTTAATTCGATATAAATTGTATTTATAGGACAATGTCGATGGATACAACGAGAAGTATGTGAAAACGAGAGAAAAATGAACAAAATTGAAGAAAATGAAAGTTCAGAGACCAAAGTGCAATTATCCAAAAGTTAACCCGAAACTCAAATTGAGAATGAAAACAAGCTAAGTATAAAATTGGTGAAATCATAGGACGTTGGAAAGAGAAGATTGAAGAAATAAGGTCAAAACGAGAGAGAATAAAATTGAAGGACCAAAACGACAGAATTTGGAAGCTGAGTATACCATGCGGTCGCATGGTGGCCACCCGAGAAATCAAGGGGGCCAAATGACTGAACCATGCGGTCGCACGATTTTTGGGCGAAATTTTCTGTTTCATTTTTTGAGTTAAACTCTTATCGAAACAAATCTCTTAGGTTCCATATAACCCTAAATCACGTCCATAAAAGAGGTTACACAATTTTGAGCAGAAAAGTGAGTTTTGGGAGCAAAATACGAGGCAACAATGCGAAGAAACATCATGCACTCAAAGGAATTCAATGAAGATTGACTCGGGTGATGATGTTTTTTCAACCAATATTTTGTTTTTCTCATTTTAGCATGCTAGGTTAATTTTATTTTATTTTACTAGGAGATAGATGAACCATATGATATGATATTTTAATCTTGAGTTTTATACACTTGACATTACAAACACGTTTTTGGATATTGAATGATTTATAAGTATTTTTTCCATATAATTATTGTGCACGTTAATTATATGAATGTGGTGGCTTGTTTTATGCATTCGAAAGAAGGGAAATATGTTCGACATAGTATAAATTGTCATAGGGTTCGATAGGGAATATAAATATACCGCTATGCCTTGTGTGAATCTTTAAGTGTTCATAAAACCTCATGCATTCTTTGATGTTCGCATCCGTTATAGAAATATAGTCGGGTCACATTTTAGAATAAGTTAACACTGCTCAAGAGAGATTGTTAAATATAATAGGAACATTGACTCTTTAATATATAATCGTGTTGTCAAATTGTAAAACTAGGATTAAAATGGATCATTGCATGGAGATTCGTGATCCTAGTACGTTTGTTATTTATAAATTACAGCAAGTTTGCATGATTCATCTCTTGCATTTAGTTTAGCTAATCCACTCATAATTTCATACGTATTTTAGTTTAGTCGTAATTTCATTACAAAAACATACAAATTTATTTGTTTCGATTAAGGTTGAGATAAATACTATTAAACTACCTAGTCTCTGTGAGACAATAATCCGGACGCTAAAAGTCCACTTTATTACTTGTAATGAACCGTACACTTGCAATGGATTTTAAATCGAAACGTATTTTCGTGAACAAATTTTTGGCGTCGTTGCCGGGGACTGAGTATTAGTTTAATTTTAGTTATTTTGATACTAATTCGAAATTTTTTTATTTTTGTTTTGTTATTTAAGTTATTAAATTTCGTTTCTTGTTACTTTTGCTTACTTCTGTGTGATTTTTACTACTTCAAGTTTGCATGCTAAGATCAATTGGAGGAGAATTGATTCCAACTGATTTAGAAATCGAGCGCACTTTTCATCAACTGCAAAGATAAGCTAGAATAGCACAACAACAGCAAATGGCTAATGAACGGAATAACCCAATCATTTCGACTAATGAAGAGGAAGATGTGGATGAAGGAAACATGCTTGTAGGAAATTTCATGATCCCCAAAATCATTCAAAGTCAGTCTAGCATCATGTATCCACCGTTTGGGCAACCAAATTTCTAACTAATGACCAACATGAATGGCTGGATTCTCAACCAATTGCCAGTATAATCACATGGAATGATCTTGCTCAAAAGTTCTGTACTAAATTCTTCCCACCAGCAAAGATTGCCGAGTTGAAGCATGATATCTTTGTTTTCCGTCAAGGTGAGTCAATCATTTGATGAAGCTTGGAACAGATTCAAGAATATGCTAAGGAAGTGTCCACATCATGGCATCAGTAAGGGACTGCAGGTTCAATATTTCTATGCGAGGCTACTTTCATCTTTTAAGAGCATGGTGGATTCATCATTCCATGGTTCGTTGTCAACAAGGACAATAGATGATGCATTGAAGCTATTTGAAACTGTAGCTACTATCTTAGCATGTGGGCATTTGAGCGAGCTATTTAGAAGAAAGCACCGGGTGTATATGAGATGTATACCTATTCAGCCTCAACTGCAAAAATTGATTCATTATTCCATAAAGTTGAAGGCATGTCACCAACCGCTAATGAAGCAAATGTCAAGAAACCAAGTTGTGAAGAATGTGGAGCTGATCACATACTGTAACGTGTTCAATTCTCACACAAGGGGTAGAACAGGTGGATTTTGTGCACTGAGGTCAATGCTAGCAGAACAACCCACATTCTGAGACAAATGGAGAAAGCACCCAAATTTCTTGTGGAGTAATCAGAATCAGAACAAACCACAGGGTCAATTTCAGTAGTAGGAGAAAAAGCCACTGTTGGAAGAAATATTTGGAAAATTCTTGGAGAAGACTAATCAGTACATGGAAGCCAACAACCAGTTAATGAAGAAGACTGAAGCCACTCTCCAAGATCAAAATGCTGTAATTAAAAACTTGGAGACTCAAATGGGGCAGATGGCACTGTCTATGACAAACAGGGCACCAGAAACTTTACCTAGCAACACAGAGATCAATCCAAGGGAACATGAAAAGGTAATTACAACAAGAAGTGGAATGCAATTATCGGAGATACATGTCAAAAGGCCGGTCACTAATAAGGAAACAGTTCTTACTTCAGATAATGAGCAAGTAGAACAGACTGAACAACCAACATAAGAAACTACAAAGAAAAATTCAGGTACACCAAAGGTTAAGGCAACCGCTCCTGTCAATCCTTATGAGCCTCCTATTCCATTTCCTCAAAGGTTGAAGAAGCACAAGTTGGATCAGCATTACAGCAAATTTCTTGAGGTTTTCAAGAAGCTTCACATCAACATTCCACTTGCTGATGCACTTGTTCAGATGCCTAGCCATGCACAGTTCCTCAAGGATATCCTCTCTAACAAGCGCAAGCTGGAAGAACATGAAACGATGATGTTTACTGAGGAGTGCAATGCTAGGATTCAGAAAAAGCTACCTCCAAAACTAAAAGATCCAGGGATTTTTGTTGTTCCTTGCGCCATTGAAAATTGTCATTTTAATAAAGTATTATGTGATTTATGTGCAATTATTAATTTAATGTCACTCTCTGTTTTCAAGAAACTTAGTTTGGGAGAAGCAAAAGCGACTACGGTGACTCTATAACTAGCTGACTGATCCCTTGCTCATCCATGAGGGATTATTAAAAGATGTGTTGATAAAGGTGAAGAAGTACATATTCCCAGCTAATTTCCTCATTCTTGACATGGAAGAATATAGGGATGTTCCACTCATATTGGGGACACCTTTCCTAGCAACTAGAAGAGCAATTATTGATGTTCAGAAGTGTCAGCTTATATTGAGGCTTGGGGAGGTACATATCTCATTCAATGTGTTCAAGGCTATGAGATTTTCGACTCAATCAAATAGCTGTTTTTAGATTAATGTGATTGACAGAGTGGTTGAAGACACTTTTCGGCTACATCATCCAACCGATGCATGGCTTGCATTGCACATTCTCAATCTACCCACGCTGATTCACTTGATATTGAGGTATGTGCAAGACTTCTGGACTCTAATCTACCATATGTGCACAAACATTGCTTCGAGAAACTGGGATCTGAAACTACAAAGGCAAGACCATCTATTCAGCAGCCCACTAAGTTAGAACTCAAGAAACTACTATCTCACCTCCGATATGCTTATTTGGGGGAGTCTTCTACACTTCTGGTTATTATTTCAAATTTTATCAGCGAAGTCGATGAGGAGAGGCTACTTTGGGTGCTCAGGGACAATAACAGCCATCAGATGGTCTATTGTAGATATAAGGGGGATAAGCCCTTCGTATTGTATGCATAAAATACTTATGGATGAAAACTTCAGACCGAGTGTTGATGGTCAATGTCGATTGAATCCAAATATGAAGGAAGTGATAAGGGTTGAAGTGTTGAAGTTACTTGATGCAGGTATCATCTACCCTATCTTAGACAACGCATGGATCAGTCCAGTACAGGTTGTGCCAAAAAAATGAAGTATCACAGTGGTAAAGAACGAGAAAAATTAGCTAATCCCTACTAGAACAGTAACTGGATGGAGAGTTTGCATCGATAATCGCAAACTCAGTGATGCTATTAGGGCTGGACAAAAGTCCTGAACCGAACCGAACTGAACTGAGCCGAGCGATTTTTTTAAAATTAAATACCCGAACGGGTACCTTGAATCTAGAACCGAAGGTTTTGGTTTAAGAATCGAATCTTTTTAAATTTTTTATTTTTTTATATTATATAAATCAAATTATTTAATTTTTTCTTAATAAATTAGCAAATTAACAAATAATTGATAAGTATTAACAATACTTTAAAGTATTTTTATCTCTATGACTTCTAATTTATATTTCTTTATTTTATGTAGATTTAAATGTTCGAAGCAAATGAATTATTGAAATGAAATGGATTACCGATGTTTTAGTATTAGTATATGCTTTTTGGTATTTATATACATTTGTAAATTAATCTTATTGTACAACTTGTTATTTATATGTTATTAAATTGAACTACGTCAATTTGTAAAATTAAGATTGAACATGTTATTAGTTATTTTTATTATAAATGTTAAAAAATTTAATAATGGTACGGAACCGAACGAAACCGAACCAAACTTAACCGAACTCGAATGGGTCCATAATTATATCTGGACCCGACGGTTCCATTTACAAAATACCCGAAAATTTTTGGTTCGGTTCGGTTAGGTTCTCTTTAGGACCGAACCGAACCGGACCTTGTCCAGCCCTCAACATCGATTGAATGCAAACATGAAGGAAATGATAAAGGCTGAAGTGTTGAAATTACTTGATGCAGGTATCATCTACCCTATCTTAGACATCACATAAATCAGTCCAGTACAGGTTGTGCCAAAAAATGAAGTATCACAATGGTAAAGAACGAGAAAAATTAGCTAATCCCTACTAAAACAGTAACTAGATGGAGAGTTTGCATCGATAATCGCAAACTCACTGATGCTACTAGAAATTATCATTTTTCACTTCCATTCATTGATCAGATGTTGGAGAGATTGGTAGGGCACTTTCATTACTGTTTTCTGGATGGATACTCGGGGTACAATCAGATTCCAGTGGCACATGACGATCAAGAGAAGACAACTTTCACATGTCTCTATGGTACATTTGCATTTCGTAGGATGCCTTTTGGTTTGTGTAACGTCCCTGCCACTTTTTAGCGTTTCATGATGGGCATCTTCTCTGACATAGTTGAGAAGTTCA
This sequence comes from Osmanthus fragrans, assembly GCA_019395295.1. Taxonomy (NCBI): domain Eukaryota; kingdom Viridiplantae; phylum Streptophyta; class Magnoliopsida; order Lamiales; family Oleaceae; genus Osmanthus; species Osmanthus fragrans. Next base: position 21,853,359 of record CM033344.1, on the reverse strand, counting down.
TCAAGGTATTCATGGATGACTTTTCAGTATTTAGCTCTTCGTTCGATGATTGCTTGGAGCATTTGAGCTTAGTTCTACAGCAGAGCACAGAGACAAACTTGGTATTGAACTAGGAAAAATGTAACTTCATGGTACAAGAGGGCATTGTGTTGGGACACAGAATTTCAGCAAAGGAGATCGAGGTGGACAGAGCAAAGATTCGGGTAATTGAGAAACTACCACCTCCAACATCAGTAAAGGGTGTTCGCAACTTCTTTGGGCATGCCGGGTTCTACAGAAGATTCATAAAGGATTTCTGAAAGATCACAAAACCAGTATGCAGTCTGTTGTTGAAAGATGCTACCTTTGAGTTTACAGATGAATGTTTGACAGCCTTTAATACTTTGAAAGAGAAACTGATTTCAGCACCTGTGATCATCTCACAAGATTGGAACTTACCGTTTGAGTTAATGTGTGATGCCAGTGATCATGCGGTAGAGGCTGTATTGGGACAACGCTGGAACAAGGTATTTCATGTGATCTATTATGCCAACAACACATTGAATGACGCTCAGCTTAATTATGCCACTACAGAGAATGAACTTCTAGCTATGGTCTATGCCTTCGACAAATTTCGATCATATCTTGTGGGATCGAAGGTTATAGTTTACATAGATCATGCTGCCATCAAGTATCTGATGAAGAAGAAGGACGCCAAGCCAAGACTCATTCATTGGGCACTACTGCTGCAAGAATTTCATTTGGAGACCAGGGATAAAAGGGAAGTAAAAATGTGGCAGCCGACCACTTATCTAGACTTGAGCCCAACGAGCAGACATAATCAGTGAAAATTAACAAGGTCTTCCTAGATGAGCAGATTTTTAGTGTGGAAGAAACACATTGGTATGCTAACATAGTTAACTATCTAGCCTAGTCCATCATTCTACCGGATTATTCAAGTCATCAAAGGAAAAACTTTTCTCTGGATTGAAATTCTACTTTTGGGAGGATCCCGTTCTCTACAGGCGAGGGGTAGATCAAAATATTAGGTGGTGTGTTCTTGAAGAGGAGGTACCCAGAATATTAGAGCATTGTCACTCCTCGGCATATGCAGGGCATTTTAGGGCATCGATGACAACATCTAAGGTTTTACAATCAGGATTCTACTGGTCTTCATTGTTTCGGGATGCCTTTGTATTTGTGAAAAAGTGTGATAGGTGCCAACGAACTGGAAACATATCAAGGAGGAATGTGAGGCTTCTTAACAGCATTCTTGAAGTTGAATTATTTGATGTGTTGGGGTTTGACTTCATGGGACCATTCCCGCCTTCATTCTCCAATCAGTACATTTTGGTTGGGCCTGTGTTTTGCGGGGTTGGGCCTGTGTTTTGCGGGGTTCGAGGCGAACTTTAGATTTTGGGCCCATTAATCATAGCAAACATTACAAATGTGAGCAGATGTACAAAATAAAAATAGGCAAATAAGTAGTCAAAATGCAATTAATAGACATAAATTTGCTCATTTACAGAAATAAGTAAGCAAATCGACTAACTAACCATCCTCAATAATAAATAGGAACCATAAAAAAAATTCAATTTCTATTAATTAAATGTCATTAAGAGAACAAATCAAATTAAGCCAAAAAAATATAAAACTTATCATTGCCTTCTTCAACATAAAAATGTCAAGTTTCTTTTCCACTGATGAATAGAACAGATCAAAATCCAAAAATCGAGACTCTTATCTTATAATTGCCTCAAATTACTCCAACATAAAAATGTCCAGTTTTTTCCTTTACTTATAATTGCCTCAGATTACTCCATCATAGAAACGACTTTTGTTTTTCAATACTGAAGATAACAAATCAAGTTAAACCAAAAAAATACAGAATGTTATAATTCATGATGGCCTCAAATTACTCCGACATATACATGTCGTTCGATATTTTTTTTGACTTATAGGTGAAGAAGCAGAAAGGGTTGTGAGCTTCCAAAACATTTTTATCCTTGACCTCTACCGTCGTTCTCACTTATTTGGTATTGATTTTTGCCCTTTTGATTTCTAGGATTTTTTCTGTTTTGTTTTTTTCCCATTTCCCGTTTTGTATTTTCTCCTCCAAAGGCTTAGTGGGTTTTAATAAAATAAAAAATAAACGAAAAACAAGATTTTAGGCCCCTAAAAAATTGGACCTGAGGCGGAGGCCTCTTGGGCCTCTCCCCAGGTCTGACTCTGTTGCCAACCAATGATGCTAAGGTGGTGATTGAATTTCTGAAGAAGTATATTTTCACACGTGATAATAGCACATTTGTTACGTTTTTCATCATTTAATATTTTCATTTATATGATTATTCGACACCGAAATGCACTAAATATTTCTATATCTTGGTTTAGGTGGCAAATGGGTGAAACAAGTGAAAAATGAAAGAAACAAGTGAAAATAGATCAAAATGGAAGAAACAAAAGTTCAATGACCAAATTGCAAATACCAAAAGATAACTCGGAAGGAAAAATGAATATATGAAGATTTGAGGGTGTTCGGCATCAATTGGATGAGGAAAGAAGTCGACGGAATGAAATATAGTCAAAACGTCATCACATATGCTGAAAAGTTTTGCATCGATTTTCAGTCTCATATTTAGATCATTTTCACATGGTATAAGATCTAATTTTAAGTCGACATCTGAATGAAAGTTGTAGCCCATCGAGTCATCTTTCCAACGCACTTTGAATCACCTCAATCGGATATCGAGAAAGAAAGATATGACTAAAACACTGAAAGCTGTCCGGCGAAAAATTGGCAAAACCATGCGGTCGCATGGTTATAAATCCATGCGGCCGCATGGCTATTCCCAAGAGCTTCACGGTTGAATTACTTTGTTCCATGTGACCGCATGGATTTATACCATGCAGTCGCATAGGTATAAACCGGGCCAAAAATCTTTTATTTCCGGAAATCAACCAAATCAACTATGGAAAGTTTTTGGATGCGTTTTTCTTACCCTAAAGTCGACTAGAAGAGGGATTTCGACCATTCTTCATCTCCGAGACCTATAAAACATCTCTTGGGCTCAAGAACTCCGTGGAAGGCTAGTCTCTTTAGTGAAGCAAGGAAGGATCTCGATCGGGTTTGGGGATTTTAACACCTTTTCATTCATATAACGTGCTCTTTATTGTCAAATAATTCTGGAATTTAGATTTCTTATTCTTATGGATATATTTTGAAGTTGGTTTATTTTATATTAGATTTTCATGGATTCAATCACGTTTTCTTCATTGAACAATTAAAGTATTTATTGAATCTCAATTTCAAATCCCTTATCGGTGTGATCCTTTACCATTATATGCTTGATGTATATGATTGTTTTTGGATCTAATTTCAATGGATTAATGTGGAAATATGTTGTGGAAGAAATCTAGGTTTGGTATTATTGTGGAATTAAATTGATCTAGGGTTTCCTTTATAAATTGGTTTTGAAAATGGTTTAATTCTTATTGCATTTTTCATAGAATTAGTCATGCTCTTTCTATTGTTTGATCGAATATTTATTAAATCATAATTTCAATTAAACTCAAGATTAGCGTGAGAATTTACTATAGGAGCCTAGAGTTTTGGTAAGATGCATGAATGACTAATGTTGATTGATCCAACCCGAGAGAGTGAATTCCAAAGCTTCACTACCTTAATCTATTGAATTTTAGTTCATAATTTTGAGACCAACTTGTTTGATCAACAACCGAACTTTCCTACAATTTAAAAGGATAGATCACCCATTTTGGAACCTTCGAATAATTTTCCATCTCCCTGTGGATACGACACCCCAAAGCTACACTACAACACCGCGTAACACTTTGGGCGTAATCAAATTTTGGCGCCGTTGCCGGGGAGACGGTACAACAAATTGAAGGATCGTCTACCAAAAGGGTGACTTCGTTCCCTTATTCATTTTCATTTTTTTTTTGTTTTGTTAGTTTATTTTCTCTCATTATTATCTCTAGTTTTTCACATAGTTCCATTTTTTTTCTTCTTTTGCTTGTGTTTATGAGCAGGGATCGAGGCGATATAGGAAGCTCTACCGACAGACTTCGTCCAGTGTTTGAATCTCTTCCTAACCCTATTTTTGACACTGCATCTATTGCCACGACCACCACATCACATAACACAATGTCTTATAGTGAGCATGATGCACCTTACATAACTTTGCATGATTACTTACACCCCACACGCACATCTACACCATCATGTATCATGTTTCTACCTAATATGCCACGGGTAGACTTTAAACCTGGAATGATCCAACTTCTTCCCAATTTTCATGGACTTCAGAATGAGAACCCGTATGTGCATGTTAGGGAGTTTGAAGAGGTAGTAGCGACCTTTCACAATCAACATGGTACACTGGATGCAATTAGGCTTAAATTCTTCCCATTTTCTCTGAAGGAAAGGGCGAAAAGCTGGTTGTATTCATTGAGACCACGTTCAATTGGAACTTGGGCTGAAATGACTCAGGCATTCTTTGGTAAATACTTTCCACATTTTAAGACTAGTGCCTTGAAAAAGAAAATCAATTCCTTTGCCCAAAAGGATAGTGAAACCCTATACCAAGCGTGGGAAAGATAAAAAGAGTTGCAAGCCCTTTGTCCCCACCATGGTTATGAGAGCTGGCGTATTGTGAGCTATTTCTATGAAGGGTTAACACCTAGGGAGCGCCAGTTTGTAGAGATGATGTGTAGTGGTGAGTTCCTACAGAAAGATCCAGATGAGGCCATAGGATATTTAGATGACTTAGCTGAAAAAGCCCATACCTGGACTGGACCTAGTGCTGCTGAGAGTACTAATAGGTTACGACCCACAAATAACCCCCCTAGCACAGGTATTTATCATCTTAGGGAGGAGGATAGCCTTAGGGAAAAGGTAGAAGCCCTAACTAAAGAACTTGAAGCCTTACGTGCGATGCATCCCGCGTTGAGTCTAGTGGAAATTATTTTGTGTGTGGAGGAAGCGAACACCCAACGCAAGAGTGTGCCACTTATGCTGAGATGAGAGGAGTGTATGAGGAACACTGTAATGCTTTAGGCATGTACCAAAAGCCATACGCCCCCTTTTCTGAAACCTACAATAAAGGGTGACGAAATCATCCCAATTTCAGCTGGAAGTCTGACAACCAGCAACCTACCCAGCCACCTAGGACTTTCAATACTCCTTCATATCAACCTACAACCTCTAGGAACTCTTTGGAAGACACCTTACATGCTTTTATAGAGGCTCAGGGTAAAACCAATCAAAAGTTTGAAATCATGATCAATCAGGTTGCTGAGGATAACAAGGAAATGAAAAGTCACATGTCCAAATTGACCAATGCCCTAACTGTAGGGGAGCGTGGGAAATTCCCGGCTCAACCTCAGCCAAACCCTAAGGGACAACACATGGCTCAGGCCTCAGGTTCAGAAGGGAATAACTTTAAGGAAGTCAATGCCATCACCACTAGATCTGGCAAGGTTATAAAACCAATCATAAAGTCTAGGGAGTCGAGGAAAAATGAAAAAGATTCTAGAAATTCTTAGGAGAGTGCCCCTAGTAAGGAGGTAGTAGAAATTCCTACTAGAGTACCTTTCCCTCAAGCTCTAAAGTCCACCTTGAAATCTACTAGCCATCATAGCGAGATCCTAGAGTACCTAAAGCAAGTAAAGATCAATCTGCCTTTCTTGCATGTGATTTCACAAGTTCCTGCTTATGCTAAAGTCCTTAAGGATTTATGCACTGTCAAAAGAAAACATCATGTCAAGAAAATCGCTTTCTTAACTGAGCACGTGAGTGCCGTGATCGAGCAGAGGACCCCACCAAAGTATAAGCATTCTGGTTGTCCTACTGTCTCTTGCATCATTGGGAACCATGAGATTGGACAAGCTCTTCTTGATCTAGGGGCTAGTGTCAATCTCATGCCTTATGAAATTTACTCGCAGCTAGGATTATGTAAGATGAAGCCTACCTCTGTTGTCCTACAATTAGCTGATAGGTCCACTATTAAACCTAGGGGAGTAATTGAAGATGTCTTAGTTCAAATTGATAAATTTTACTACCCCGTTGATTTCTTGGTCGTGGATGTAAAAGCTAATGTGAGCGTTGCTTCTAAAATTCCTATCATTCTTGGTAGACCATTCCTTGCTACTGCTAATGCTTTGATTAATTGTAGAAATGGTCTCATGAAATTATCCTTTGGGAATATGACTCTAGAAGTCAACATTTTTCATATCACCAGGCAGCCAGAGGAAGATGATGAGTGTCAACAAACTCACATGATTGACACACTCACACAAGAGGTAGCCGATAATATGTTCATTGGACCAGCACAAGAATTTCCAGAACCAGATGGTTTGGACATCGTGGAGAGGACAGATCACGAGACAAGTAATAGTCCTTATTTTACATCATCAGTTTCTAACAAGAGGACTCTACCTTCTATGTTGTAGGCCCCCACTACAAATTTCAAGCCCTCTCCTAGTGACCCCACACATGTATTAGATGGAGGCAGATGAGCTGCACCGATGGTTATGGGCAATGAGTTTAATGCACTGCAAGGAAACTTGGGATCGCCCTGGCTAGATGTGGGCTAAAAATGGGAACATTGGATCGAGCCAACGACGATAAACAAAGGCGCTGCTTGGGAGGCAACCCAAGAGAAGTTCATTCCTTTCTTTTCTTTTTATTTTTGCATTCATATTTTAGTTATTTTTGTTCTTTTTCTTGCATTACCATCCCATTGAGAACTTCCAAGTTCACCTTTCTTCGTGCTTATGTTGACTCACATCCGCCTCCAGGTAATATCTTTCCTTCCCTATTTAGTATTCATGTTTATGCATTGAGGACAATGCAATATTTAGTTGGGGGAGAGTTACTTTGGATTCTACCATGATTATCATGTACCCTTGTTGAATTTGTCATGATTGGTTTAATTTTTTTTCTCTTAAGTCTCTGATTTGCTGCATGTTGTGCCCTTGAATGACAAAATATGCCACTAGGAGTTAATTTTGTTATGAAAGTCTAGATGGTCTAGTCCATACACAATTACACAGGTGTTCCTACATGGAGCTGTGGAAATAACTCATGAAAGTAAAGGGACATTCAATGTCAATGGACAACGTTTGAAACATTATTGGAAAGGTGATTTCTCCAAGAACAAATCCACCGTCCACCTTAAGCCATCATATACATTTTGAATATATTTCACACGAATCACGAGGTGTTAAAATCATGTTTGAGAGATTTGAAGTCAAAATCACACATTTCGACGCAAAGAATGAATTTTTCTACATTTTTTCGGAACAATAAGTGCTTTCAGGTTTAAAAGTAGTTTTGAAGATAATTTCAAACCATACACGCACCCCATATGATTTAAAATGTGTTTTGGGAGCGGTAGAGGTCGAATTGAAGCACAGATGAAAAATCGAGATTTTGGGAGAAATCAACCAAAAAGCGAGTTTTTGAAGAGTTGAGTGCATGTTGAAATATTTTCAAGTTGCATATTTATCACACTCATTTTACCTTGCTAGGCACGAAAAATCACGTTTTCATGGCTAAATGTGAAAATCACACATCTCGAGGCACAAAATGACTTTCGAAATTTTTTGGGCTCAAATAGTGATTTCATGCTTAAAATTGATTTTGAAACTAAGTGCACGGCCTTCACATGCTCTATGAGGTTTAAAATGTGTTCTGCAAAGTTTTAGGGGAGGTGTACGGCTGGATGGAGTCGGAAGTAAAAAAATGGAATATTTGTTGAAAGTTGGCCAAAAACGAGCTTTTATTGTATGTAGTACATTTCCAAGTTTTTTGTGCCGTATACATCCAACATATGCATTTAGCTTGCCAGGAACGAAAAACGTGGTTTAGACTGTTGGAGGTGTCGATGGATGAAGATTTTGAAAAATAGGAAAAATCCCTCATTTGGTAGTCCATGCGACCGCATAGCACTACCAGCCGTGCGGTCGCACGGACCTTTACCGAGCCACAATTGGCACAAAAATTTTATTCCTTGCGACCGCATGGAGTTGCTCTATGTGGTCGCATAGAGTCAATTTTAAAAAAAAAATTGCCGATTTAAATACAATACTCACTCACATTCTTCCTACTAGCTACTGGTAATTCTTCCACAACACTCTCGACATCAACAAGGTTTTCATCTCAAATCATCACTCTCATCATCATTCTTCACATCCTACATACACGAGTTCAACCCTACATTTATCTTCATCTTCCTCCAAGTTTCAAGCTACATTCTTAGCTTTCCCCTTTTATTATTTACAATTTTACTTGATGCAATTGAAGGAGTGGGGGATAGGTAGATGGTTGGTTCTAGATGTGTAATTTGTCGGGTGAAAAATGGGATTTATCAATTCTTTACAAATTTTGAAGTAATATCATTACATTCCACATGCTCGATAAAATGCCTAAGTGACGAATTTTATGCATCTTCTTCAATTGTGCATTGGGCATTGTCCACATACGCATTATGATATTAATTGTGTGCATTGTCATTGGTAATTAGGTCATTACCCACAAAAACATAAACTTGACACACATAGGTACCACACGACTAGGACATCGCACTTCACGTCACCTACTTTGTCCATCAGGTATCATATCCAAATGATGTCCAAATAATCTAAATTTTGAATATGTGCTAGAGTAGCATAAGTAATTTCATATGCCTGAACATTGCTCGGGAAATTTTCCACTTTTCTTGACGATGCCCGAGAGTGAAAATCCTTGATCGAACATACATGATTTTGAGAAATTTGACAATTTAGGGCTCCATTTGGATTTGTAAATCACCTTTTATCCCTTATGTGCTCACAATCATATTTTGTTTCCCATTTCATCGCCCATGGCTAGGTCATCTGGTCATGTCTGCTCGTGTCACCTTACGTCGTCTACTTCACCCTTCGATTTCTCTACCTGTATGAAACCCAAATTGCATGAATTTTGGATATGTACTAGAGTACTATAACTTCTTTCATATGCCCGAGGATCGCTTGAGAAAAATTTGATTTTTCTCGATGATGTCCGAAGGTGAAAACCCCCATCGACCATGCATAACTTTGGAAAATTTGCCAATTTGAAATCAGTTTGGTCTTGTATACCACATGTTTACCTCTTTGTGCTAATCATTATATGTTATTTCACACTTCTTCGGGTATAGCATGACTACGTCGCCTTATACCTTGTTTACCCTCATTACATGAATTCCTTAAATGTTAATATGATATACATGCGTTTTGAAGCAAGTTTGGGGGTTTTGCAATACATCACTCTCTTTCATGCCATCTTCTTATCCATATGTTGTGACATCGAATTCTTATACTTTATATTTTTGCAGGATGCCACCAAAGAGAACTTCAAAAGATAAGGATAAAGTGGGCTCTACCTCAGGTACTGAGCGTACACGAGGGGTTGAAATGAGCTTCAGGAGGTTCCTAAGTCTAGAGACCGGATCCCAGTATTCAGACATCATAAGCTATTGGGCTTTACTTGAAGAAAGGCCTGTGAGACTGACAAATTTTTAGGGTTTTGAGCTGATCACACTTATTTAGAATTGTGGCTGGGAGAAAGTGGTAGAGAGACCACACCCTGTGTATGAAGGACTAGCCTATTAGTTTTATGCAAACTTTAACAATGAGATTGACTGGGATTTGAGCATAAACACCAGGGACTACTATAAGCTTTCTTGGGACAATGTGGTCTCCATCCCAGGGAATTTCCATTGGCCTGAAATGGCTAAGGTACTATTGGGGCGTGAATAGGCATGTCCACTGCAGACTGTTGTATGGCATCAGATCGAGCTCACACCATCCATAGCCATTTTATGGCTATTCATGTGGTACAATGTCGAGCCGACCACACACCGTACTACATTCAACGACCACACAACCGGATTTATTTACCATCTGGTCAATGGTAACAAGATTGATCTTGCCACCTTCATATATAATCAGATACACACATTGGGCACATGGGGAGATCGACGCTACTCCATGATATTCTCCAGTTTGATAAGTGGTATCTGCAGAGCTGCGAGTGTCACCATCCCATCTTGAGAGCTTTCAGAAAGACCGAGTCCTTTCATCAAGCAAACTACATGGGAGGCTGAGGAGCGAGCTCGGGTAAGGAATCGGGAGAAATTAGCCGAGGCGTAGAGACGACAGCAGCAAGATGTCCCTGGATAGGAGGCAATTGAGGACGTTGACATGCCTCAGGTAGCAGCACCGCCACCATTGCCCATTGAGGTTGATACACAGACATTGAGGTAGATCTTCACCACCATGATCGATACTAGTCGGGATATTCAGAGCCTCCAGCAAGCCTTTGGCACTTTGAACACCAACATGCAGACAGTACGGCATAACCTACAGACCACCCAAAATTTCGCAATCGGAGCCAGCAAAGAGTCTTTAGCAGCGAGGCGGGTGGTTGACACTATGAATGGCCGACTTAGCACTTATGTAGGCCGAGTGGATAGGATCCAACTGAGAGCTGAAGAGATGTGGGATGGGTTGGGCACCATCGAGACTGAGGTCAAAGAATAGTCCGAGTTGATGCGACAGATACTTGCACGACTACCTCTACCACCCGGTAATAGCCTAGCTGAACCCAGCTTCCTTCCACCATCTTTACCACTACCTCCATTTTGATTAGGGGAGTATCCTTTTCTCCCACATTTTTGTATTGTATCAATTTTATCATTCAAATTATGTACTAAACTTTCACATTATAAACATTGAGGACAATGCTACGTAGAAGTTTGGGGGGTGGTAGAATTCGCATGACTTCTTAGTTATTCATCGATGTTGACATATGATTTACTGTTTTTGTGTGTCTGTTTGCAACAAAAAAAATGATTTTGTTAATTATATTTCAATATTTGCTTAGTTGTTTTAGTTTGTGTGCTTGTGTGGGTTTAATAGCATTGCCGGTAATTATGTGAATATTGGAATATGTATGAACTATGGATAGTGAAAATGGTGCATGTCTAGATTAACCAATACTTATCTATGTGAAACTTGATATTTCTTGTACACATCACTCATGTTTGACATGTTAAGTTGGTGATCGGATTCATTATTTATAGGGGATTTGAACATAATATATTAAACCAGAAAAAAAAATCTATCATGCTTATAGATAATCTAATGTTTTGTAGTTTGGAGATGGTTTAGCTATTGCGAGAGAGCATTGAGATGAGTAGGGATTCCATGCATGAAATTGTATTGTGTGGATTGACTTAGACCGATGAGATGAAGATGAGATGAAAGTCTTAAATTAGAGGTTGATTTTTGAAACTAAATGTCTAGAAAAAAATAGGGGCATGGCATAAATATATATGAGAAAAACACTCTTTTTAAAGCCTTTATGACTCGAGCAAGTAAGTCTATAAGGGTGAATGAAAATATAGTGCCCTAAAATCAACTGATTTGGGAGTCATTAGCCAAAACCTCACTACAGGGGTCATATAGAAAGCAAGAGGAAAGAGTAAAAAAAAAAGAGAAAAGACACATATTCTCGAGCTTTTATAACTTGAGCAAGTAACCTGCAATGGTGAATAAAAACTTGGTGCCCTAAAGTCAACTAATTTGGGAGTCATCGGCTTAAAGCTCGATACATGGGTTATACAGAAAGCAAATGAGAATGTGTTAAAAGAAAGAAAAGGAATAGAGTGAGAAAAGTGCGCCGAGACATTTGGTTGAAAAGAATTATACCTTTGATGTAAGACAAGTAACTTAGTTTAGTCTTAGAGGTTGAACCTATCAAAGAAATAGGAGAATCACTGCTTGTTGAAGTGTGAACTTGTGATTGCGAGATCTATCCAAACTAAGAGAGGGTAAGTACTTAAGTTAATCAGATCTCAACTCTAGAACACACTCCGGGATAATTGAGCAAAAAGAATAAGTTTGGGATGTGTATCTCTCGAGGGAAGAAAGGAAAAAAATGACTATTACAGGTCTAGATTTGAACACATCATAGCTAAGTATGTCTACATGAGTGTGCACACACACGTCAGGTTATGCATATGATAAGTGGAGGTTAATCTGATTTTACACTGTTGAAACTGTTTTCCACGTGATTACTGAATTCTAATCCTGAGACATGGCAGATTGTTAAACCATATTTTGTTTAGAGTTAAGTCATAAACTTGTTTGGGGACAAATAATAGTTCAAGTTTGGGGGTTTGATAAGTGCGTTTTGCGCGCTTATTTAGGCCACAAAACATGGAAAATTGTTGATGAATACGTGAAAATATGACTTAATTAGATATAAATTGTGTCTGCAGGACAATGTCGATGGATAAAATGAGAAGTATGTGAAAACGAGCAAAAAATAACCAAAATTGAAGAAAATGAAAGTTCAGGGACCAAAGTGAAATTATCCAAAAGTTGACCCGAAACTCAAATCAAGAATGAAAACGAGATAAGTACAAAATTGGTGAAATCTTAGGATGTTGGAAAGAGAATATTGAAGAAATAAGGTCAAAACGAGAGAGAATAAAATTAAAGGACCAAAATAACAGAATTTGGAAGTTGAGTGTACCATGCGGTCGCATGGTGACCACCCGAGAAATCAAGGGAGGCAAAATGACTGAACCATGCGATCGTATGGTACTTTTTTTGGCGAAATTTTCAGTTTCATTTTTTGAGTTAAACTCTTATGGAAACAAATCTTTTGGGTTCTATATAACCCTAAATCACGTCCAGAAGAGAGGTTACGCAATTTTGAGCAGAAAAGTGAGTTTTGGGAGCAAAATACCAGACAACAATGTGAAGAAACATCATGCACTCCAAGGAATTCATTGAAGATTGACTCGGGTGATGACGTTTCTTCAACCAATATTATGTTTTTCTCTTTTTAGCATGCTAAGTTAATTTTTTTTGTACTAGGAGATCAATGAACCATGTGATTTGATATTTTCATCTTGAGTTTTAAATATTTGACATTATAAACGCGTTTTTGGATATTGAATGATTTATACGCACTTTTTCTATATAATTAATGTGAACGTTAATTACATGAATGTGGTGGCCTGTTTTATGCATTTGAAAGAGTGAAAATAGGCTTGACATAGTATAAATTGTCAAAGGGTCCGATAGGGGATAAAAATATACTGCTGTGCTTTGTGTGAATTTTTAAGTGTTCATAAAACCTCGTGCATTCTTTAATGTTCACATCCGTTATAGAAATATATTCAGGTCACATTTTAGAATAGATTAACATTGCTCAAGAGATATTGTTGAATATAATAGGAACATTGATTCTTCAATATACAATCGTGTTGTCAAATTGTAAAATTAGGATTGAAATAAATCATTGCAGAGGGATTCGTGATCCTAGTGCGTTTGTTATTTATAAATTACATCAAGTTTGCATAATTCATCTCTTGCAAATAGTTTAGCTAATCCACTCGTAATTTCATACGTATTTTAGTTTAGTCGTAATTTCATTACAAAAACATACAAATTTATTTGTTTCGGTTAAGGTCGAGATAAGTACTATTAAACTACTTAGTCTCTGTGGGACGATAATTCGGATTCTAAAAGTCCATTTTATTACTTGTAACGAACCGTACACTTACGGTGAGTTTTAAATCGAAATGTACTTTCGTGAACACTAACTAAAGTAAAACATCTCGGGAAAAAGGAAAGTCTACCTCGATTTTGTTCTATTCGACCGTAATGTAGTAATTGGTGCGGTCGCACAAACCAGCTGAATTGCCCACTTCAACTCTCGGTAGAACACCATGCGACCGCATAGTGTTAGTACATGACTACGTTTACGACCGCTTGTATCGTGTTGATCCAAATGGTTTCAACCCTCGACCTCAACATGAAACTTGCTCATTTACTAGCCAAGATTGTTGTTTCATCCATTGCAACTTGCACAAATAGATTTGTGGCTTCTTTCACTCACTTTGCTCGTGATCGTGCCATCGGACCGCTTTCGACAATTAATGGACCTTTTCCCGAGCTTGACTTTGTCATGCTCGACTCCGTGCTCATATCACCATATGCAAATATTTGTATTGAGGACTTACCAATAAATGTTAATTCTTGTATGCTATTCTCTAATATTTTCAGTAGGTTGTGTAATTACATCAATTTCTCACTCAATGATCTCCTCTTTTAATTCCGGTATGATTTTCCCACACATTCCCATTTGAAAGTTGAATAATAAGCATCTTTTTCTTGTATTACCGTGTTTACTATTTCATTTTTTTATGCCGAAATGTCTAAAAGAGTGCTAATCACTAATGTATGTCTATATATTAATCACACGTGTATTCGTAGAAACCACTAGTATGATGCCTAAAATAGTATTGTTCACAACGTACTACGTAATCTAAGAAAAGTTGATGAAATAACTATTTTTATATCTTAATAGAAATAATCATTTATATTTATGGTCACGTGGCATTCCATAATCAATTTGGGAATGAGTTCATCGGTCTAAATGAAGTACCAATTCCAGTAAATATTGAAGATTACAATGTTCATGAAAGTAGTCATCCAATATATTTGGATGACGTTGATGTCGATGCTCCAATTGATTTGGAACAGGATGATGAACCTGTTATTGAAATTTCCGATGCAAGAGGGAAGAGAAAGGGGAAGAAGCAGGCAAAATGTTGGGACCATTTTAAATTGGTTCAAACTGGTCGTGTGATCGCTGGAATTCCAGAAACCAAAGTAATATGTAAATACTGTCAACAACGATTGGCCCATCAAAAAGGCATTGGAACCACCCACCTCAACCGTCACTACAAAACATATGCGGCCAAACATGGTCTTCTTCCTGCTGGTTAAACGCAACTACAATTTGGTAGTCCAAGCAGCGGTGTTACTACTACGCCACTTAATATGTGGATGTATTCGGAGGAAAGAACTCGAACAGAAATGGTGAAATACATTGCTGGATCTGAGTTGCCACTAGCACAAACGGACAACCAACATTTCGTTACTTTTGTGCAAGAATGTCTTCAACCGAGGTACGTTGGGGTAAGTCGAAATACTGTTCGTTCTGATACAATAGAATATTTTGAAACTGCAAAGAAAACATTGACTGCCGATTTAGAAAAATATGGGGTTGTAATATCTTTAACTTCGAATTTATGGGGGGGGATTAATAAAAGAGGTTATATTGCTATAACTGCACATTATATAGACCCACTTTGGATCGTGCATAAAAGAATAATTGCTTTTAAAATTATTGAGTACCCGCACAATGCTCTCAATATATTTAGTGTTATTATGAACATTATTAGAGAATATAAATGCAAGAGTAAAATTCGCTCTTTTACGTTCGACAACGCTAATGTAAATAAGGCTGTTATCGAGAAATTGTAAAGAGTATTTCAATCCGAATTCGGTTGTTATTTATTTTATATTCGATGTATATGCCATATTTTAAATTTAATAGTACAAGATGGTTTAAAATATGTTAAGGATGAAATTCAACAAAGTAGGAATGCACTAATTTATATCACTATTACACCTAGTAGAAAACAAACGTTTGAGGATTTTTGTGCCGAAAATGGGGTGTCACATTCAAAAACTTTTATTAGTGACGTAGCGCATAGATGGAACTCCACATATTTATTATTAAAATCATGTGAAGGTTTCGGACATTTAATTACTGAATTTTATAACAATAGGCATATGAGGGACGACGACGAAAATATTTTGAATGAATCCGATTGGGCTCTAGTTATTAAAATTAAAGCTTTTTTGAAATTTTTTATGATTCTACAAATATTTTATCTGGTGTTTATTATCCTACTAGTTGTATGGTCCTTCAACGTCTTTATCTAATTTCTAGGACTTTTGATAGATATAAAGATGACCCCGATTTTAATTCAGTTATAATTGCCATGGAATTAAAGTTTAGAAAATATTGGGAAGACTTGCCCATGTTATTTCCATTAGCATGCGTCATGTACCCCCAATATAATTTATCGGGTACTAAATTTATAATTGAACGAATGTCAAAATCTTTAACTTTTAACATACCTATTACCTATAGGAATTTGGAAGCAACTTTATCTGAAATGTATGTAATATATGCTTCACAAAAGAGTACACATGTTACTCGTGTACCCTTCGGCTCTACAAGTACTTCTCCCACTAATTTAGGAGATGACGACGCTGAAATTTTAAATTTATTTGAAGGCATGAACTCATATAGATATGGTCAAACTGGATATGCATATGGTTCATCCAGTAATAGTAGTTTGTCTTCCACTGCATGTACTCAAACATTGAGTAATAGTCCAAATGCATTGCCTGCTGAATTACTTGATTACTTTAATCATAATTGGCCTAATAACAATGCACTAAGGAAAAATTCAGAAGAAGTAGTTGACTTCTGGCGAAAGTATGAACGTCGATGGCCAATAGTTTCTGCAATGGCAAAAAATCTACTAACACATCCAGTTAGCACTATAGCTTCGGAATCTGCTTTTAGTGCAGGGTCTAGGGTTTTCTCTGAAGTTAGGAATCGACTAAAAGAAGATATTTTAGAAGCATTAATGTGCGTGAAGAACTGGCAAGATGCTCATTTTCGACTGCAAGATAAATATGCCGAAATTGCATGTAGTCAAGTAAGTGATATTCAGTTTAATCATATTTATGACGAATTTTTATTTTAATACCTTTATAATTTTTTTAAAAAAATTGTTTACGTAGCAAGTTGTTCGTATACAATTTTTAACTCCGCCTACTCGAAATTGAACATTGAACTAGTCGGTCCCAAACCCGGATAAAGGAGGAGGGTTTATATTTTAATATTTTACTATTTTTAAAATGAAAAATATTTTGAAAAATCATTTGACAATTTCTCATATTTTTTTTTTAAATTTTATCATTTATAAAATAATTATTTTCAATCAATATATTTTCTTCAAAACAAACTTGAAAATGAAAATATATTAATTAAAAATTATTTATGAGTAAAAAAATTAAATTATAATTACAAAAAACTTATAAGTATTATTTATAAAATAAATTCATAAAAAAAATATATTATAAAAATATATTTTTTCAAAGTCTAAATGAATTGTCTACAAAATAAAAATACTTATAAGATAAAATTTGACCGAAAATCTATTTTTTTTAAAAAAAAATTTAGAAAACAAACGTATATAAAAAAAAAGAAAAAAAAAAGAGGGAGCTCACAAGTCGTGAGCTCGGCTCGTCAAGGCCCACGAGCTACGAGCTCGTGGATCGAGTCAAGCTCACTTTTTTTGACGAGTCGAGCTCAGTTCGACTCGTTGCCCACGAACTCGTTGAACAACGAGCCCGAATTTGAGCTCGAGCATGAGCCGAGCTCGTAAAATAACGAGCCGAATTTATAGGATAACGAGTCGAGCCGATTGCCACCACTAATCATACACATGAGCTATCCTTACTAATTCCAAGATTAAAGCAATTAAATCATTAAATAAACCTTTCATATCTATCATTTAGCCTACACGTGCCAATAACATATACAATTCAAAGTAAAAATAGAACCCCCCATCCACGTGACACCATCTCTATTTTCATTTAAGGTTTTTAATTAAAATTGAAAACTAGTTTTTAAATAATTACTTCAAACTGAAATAACTTGGAGCTGATTTATCTGAATCAACTTTTTCTCGAGTCTATTATATATAATTAATTACGAGCTATCCAACGAGTCCAAAATCTATATATTTATTATTACTCTATCAATATTTAAATATTTGATCCAAATAAAATTGAAATTAATATATATATCACTTTAGTCCACCCACTTTCAAAGTCTAAAATATAGTAGATGGGACAAATAATTTTATTCCATAAAATTTTCGGAGTGTTACAATCTCCCCTCAAATTAATTTCATCAGCGAAATTATCTTATCTAGGTGAAAAGTCCTAGAATCTTAATCTCCTCTTCCCCATACTTCAAAAAAAAAAATTATTCTTCTCAAAGTATCGTATTGTTGTGTAAATGTCTAATGGGGTAGTAACTTCTAGAACAATAACGACTTCTTCACAAACAGTACGATATTAAGAAATGAGTAGCTCCGAAGTATATAAGAACATAAACAAATACTTTAGATACTGATAGAATACCTACCGTTATGTCTTAATCATCAGCTGCCTCCTGTTGGGTTAAGGCAAACACTCTGGCTGTTTCCTTTTTGCTTTGTTCGTTGTCCCGCTTTGGTGGAGGTTCATGACAATTGGTAGCAATATGGTCATGC
The DNA here is from genome assembly GCA_019395295.1 of Osmanthus fragrans. NCBI lineage: Eukaryota > Viridiplantae > Streptophyta > Magnoliopsida > Lamiales > Oleaceae > Osmanthus > Osmanthus fragrans. The sequence continues at coordinate 21,835,114 of CM033344.1, read as the reverse complement.
TTTTCACATCGATAGCATACATTCTTCCAATACCAACACTCTCCTCTATGGGTCTTATTGTACTTAGGACATGGAGTAAGAACATTATTCGGCTTGCTTGACCCTGACCACTTTTCAAAGCTAGCCATCTTGTTACGTTCATTTCCATTACCTTCGTTCAGTCCATTCCATTTTCTTTTTCTTGAAAATTCAGTATTTTCCTGAACTGTCTGGTCAATTCCCAGTTGATTTGAAATTGTCTGAGCTCGTTGTAGAACCTAATTGTACGTAGTGAATTCATGCGATGCCATGATCCCCCCAATCTCAGGGCGTAGTCCGAGTTCGAACCTTCTAGCTTTCTTCTCTTCTGTATCTACCAGATGTATCACATACCTAGAAAGTTGTTCGAATTTCCTCTCATAATCGACAAATGTCATCCTTCCTTGCTTAAGTTGCAGAAATTCTGTCTCCTTTTGATCTCTCAAGGCTCAGAAAATATTTCCCCATCACTTCCTCTTTGAAACCTGCCCAAGTGAGGTCGCGTTGTTGTGCCTCAGTCTTAGTGCGTGAAATGGACTCCCATCAGTGGCTCGCTGCATCGACTAGCATGAACTCCGCACATAAACTTTTTTGGGTATCAGTACAGGAGAGGTGCTTGAAGATATGTTTCAACCCTTGTCCGCACATAAAATAATATTACACGTAAATCGAAAAAAATTCAATTTTTTTCAACCACACATTCTCTAAAAAATATAATTTCAAATATTAAAAATTGAAATAATAGAGGCAAAACGAGAGCATGATTTTTTTTAATAATAAAGGCCACCAAACAAAGGCTAAATATGACATTTTCCTACCCCATAATCACTCATCACGTCACAGTATGGCGTCACAAGTCACCAGACGATCGTTAACGCTGCTAGAGCATCTCCAAGAGACTCTCCATTTTTAAAGGATATATTCTATTTTTTGAAGAGTATCTATAAATTTAGAGAGTTAAAATTTTGAAGTGTTTCAACAAACTCTTTATATTTAACACTTAATTTGCTACTCCCAAAAAATATTTATTATTTTTCTTTATCTTTTATTTTAACTAGTTTTTTCCTATATTATTTTATTATTGTTCTACATTAAAAATTGAAACACTTTGAATGTATTTAATTATATAGAGTGGGTTTGACTTTTCAAATTTGGAGAGTCAAACCCACTATTTAAATTAAAATATTAATTTAAAGAGTCTCTTGGAGGTTGATTTTAAATATTGATTCTTTAAAATAAAGAGTATCTCATGTTTAAAGTGTCTCTTGAACATACTCTTATAAACCTTAAAAGATTCGAGAAACCCATGACACATTTGTTTACAAATCTTCATACTTTACCAATTTCCATTTTTCTCGTGTTTTTCACAATGGAAGTGGTGAAGAGAAAGCGTCCGGATGACGGAGACGCTGACGGAAAGAAATGCAAAGGGCAGGAAGATGATGACAGCGTTAGGATGTTACCGGAAGACGACGAGGTGGAGGAGTTCTTTGCCATACTTAGGAGAATACACGTCGCCGTTAAGTACTTCGAGAAGCGTAATCGCCACGGTGACCGTGAGTCGACGATGACGGCGTGGAGTCCTTCCTTTCAACGGGAAGATTTTGAGGACGTCAACGCGTCAAGAAAGAAGAAAGTATGGAGGGAACTCGAGATAAAATTGCTGGTAATTTGGATCTCAATTCTGAGCCGCCCAGTGAGTGGTCTAATTTAGAATCAGTTTAATCTAGTCATTTATAGATTAATTAAAGCTATATATTATTATAACTAGCAAAGAGAGTTGAAAATCATGAGGACTAATGATTAGTTTCTTGATTTGTGTCAGTTGTCCAATAAGCAGTAATGAATTTTTGGTAACTTTTACAAGATTGTATTATAAAATAATTTGAGTTTTATATATTGCCTAATGTTCTTGCACTTAATCGATCTTCCATGATTTTTACCCCATCATTGACAATTAAATAGAAAATATAGAAAAACACAATTTTGGACATGAAATAATATACAATAAAAAAAATATTTGGGATTCAGTTGTACAATTGGTTTTTCAATTACCATGTCGTGTTGATTGATGCATTGTAAAATGTTTTCATCATCCAAATCATTTGGATCTGTACTTCCATTGTCATCACCCAAATCATTAGGAATTGAAATACATTTAGGATCCGGTTGATTATAAGATGAAATTTGAGTGAGAAGAAAATAAATTATAAGGAATTAAATTGCTCAGATCTTATTTTATCGGGAATTGTCAATTAATTTTGTTTGATTGGTATAATTTTCCACCCGAAAAATTTTAAAATTTTGAATCTTTTGGTATTCATTTGACTTTATTTTTCATAGAAATTGTCCATTAAAATAATTTTTTTTTTTTTTTTTTTTTTTTTTTTTTTTTTACAATTGTTACTAGAATTTGTACCAATTGCCCAAAAAAAAAAAAAAAAAAGGGAATATCATTCGTTTATCTTTGTTTTTCCTGCAAATTGTCAATTAAAGGGTAAATTTTTTTACCATTGTATCTATAATTTGTTCCAATTGCCAAAAAAAAAAAAAAAAAAAAAAGACAATAATTGATTTTCCCACTAAAGTGGTGGGGAAAATTTTTCATGAAAAAAAAAAAAAATGGGGGGAAAAGGGAAAAACAATTCCCAAGAAAAAAATGCATCAAACAAGCAAAAGCAGAATTCCATGAAAAATGGATGGTAATCAAACAGGGCCTTAGATCTAATGACGAACTAGTTTTTGGAGTGTTGGAAGTACCAAAGAATTGGTTAAACTAACCAGTTTTCAACAATATCCATTTGGAATACGGAGGTAGAATAAGAGAATTTATCTACAACTGAACATAAATAACTCAACTAAGCAAATTTAGAGACAATAAAACATTATTAAAAGAACAAATATGAAGATTATGTTATAAAATAGAGAAGAAGAAGAAGAAGAAAGAATTAAGTCAATAGACTTGTGTGTATTTTATTAATGATTAGAACCCTATAAATTTAGAGAGTTAAAATTTTGAAGTGTTTCAACAAACTCTTTATATTTAACACTTAATTTGCTACTCCCAAAAAATATTTATTATTTTTCTTTATCTTTTATTTTAACTAGTTTTTTCCTATATTATTTTATTATTGTTCTACATTAAAAATTGAAACACTTTGAATGTATTTAATTATATAGAGTGGGTTTGACTCTTCAAATTAAATTTGGAGAGTCAAACCCACTATTTAAATTAAAATATTAATTTAGAGAATCTCTTGGAGGTTGATTTTAAATGTTAGTTCTTTAAAATAATGAGTATCTCATGTTTAAAGAGTCTCTTGAACATGCTCTTATGAACCTTAAAGATTCGAAAACCCATGACACATTTGTTTACAAATCTTCGTACTTTACCAATTTCCATTTTTCTAGTGTTTTTCACAATGAAGTGGTGAAGAGAAAGCGTCCGAATGACGGAGACACTGACGGAAAGAAATGCAAAGGGCAGGAAGATGATGACAGCGTTAGGATGTTACCGGAAGACGACGAGGTGGAGGAGTTCTTTGCCATACTTAGGAGAATACACGTCGCCGTTAAGTACTTCGAGAAGCGTAATCGCCACGGTGACCGTGGGTCGACGATGACGGCGTGGAGTCCTTCCTTTCAACGGGAAGATTTTGAGGACGTCAACGCGTCAAGAAAGAAGAAAGTATGGAGGGAACTCGAGATAAAATTGCTAGTAATTTGGATCTCAATTCTGAGCCGGCCAGTGAGTGGTCTAATTTAGAATCAGTTTAATCTAGTCATTTATAGATTAATTAAAGCTATATATTATTATAACTAGCAAAGAGAGTTGAAAATCATGAGGACTAATGATTAGTTTCTTGATTTGTGTCAGTTGTCCAATAAGCAGTAATGAATTTTTGGTAACTTTTACAAGATTGTATTATAAAATAATTTGAGTTTTATATATTGCCTAATGTTCTTGCACTTAATCGATCTTCCATGATTTTTACCCCATCATTGACAATTAAATAGAAAATATAGAAAAACACAATTTTGGACATGAAATAATATACAATAAAAAAAATATTTGGGATTCAGTTGTACAATTGGTTTTTCAATTACCGTGTCGTGTTGATTGATGCATTTTAAAATGTTTTCATCATCCAAATCATTTGGATCTGTACTTCCATTGTCACCACCCAAATCATTAGGAATTGAAATACATTTAGGATCCGGTTGATCATAAGATGAAAGTTGAGTGAAAAGAAAATAAATTATAAGGAATTAAATTGTTCATATCTTATTTTATCGGAAATTGTCAATTAATTTTGTTTGATTGCTATAATTTTACATCCGAAAAATTTTAAAATTTTGAATCTCTTGGTATTCATTTGACTTTATTTTTCATAGAAATTGTACATTAAAATAATCTTTTTTTTTTTTTTTTTTTTTTTTTTTTTAACAATTGTTACTAGAATTTGTACCAATTGCCCAAAAAAAAAAAAAAAAAAAAAAGGAATATCATTCTTTTATCTTTGTTTTTCCTGCAAATTGTCAATTAAAGGGTAAATTTTTTTACCATTGTATCTATAATTTGTTCCAATTGTCAAAAAAAAAAAAAAAAAAAAAAAGACAATAATTGATTTTCCCATTAAAGTTGTGGGGAAAATTTTTCATGAAAAAAAAAAGAAAATGGGGGGAAAAGGGAAAAACAATTCCCAAGAAAAAAATGCATCAAACAAGCAAAAGCAGAATTCCATGAAAAATGGAGGGTAATCAAACAGGGCCTTAGATCTAATGACGAACTAGTTTTTGGAGTGTTGGAAGTACCAAAGAATTGGTTAAACTAACCAGTTTTCAACAATATCCATTTGGAATACGGAGGTAGAATAAGAGAATTTATCTACAACTGAACATAAATAACTCAACTAAGCAAATTTAGAGACAATAAAACATTAATAAAAGAACAAATATGAAGATTATGTTATAAAATAGAGAAGAAGAAGAAGAGAGAATTAAGTCAATAGACAAGTGTATTTTATTAATGACCAGAACCCTATATTTATAGGTAAGAATCAGGGATACAATGATAATAATTTCTAGGGCTACAGGAGTATAATTGTCATTCACTACAAACCCTAATAAACTTTCCTTTTACAACACTCCCCCTTGAATGACACATTACAAAATATCTGCCTCGTTAAAACCTTGTTTGATAAAAACCTAATATGACAAAAAAATCAAACGAAGGAAAAAGAGTACAGTTATTTTGGAGTATTAAAAATAAATGCTGCCTCATTAAAATCTTGCTAGGAAAACTCAGTGGGATAAAACCTATGCGAAGGAAAAAGAGTACAGCTACTCCCCCTGATGTTGATCACTAAAAATCTTTGAGTCGACGCATTCTAATCCCATGGACTAACTTCTTGAATGTAGATGTTGGCAGTGCTTTTGTGAATAAATCGGCCAAATTGTCACTTGAGCGAATTTGTTAAACATCGATGTCGTCATTCATCTGAAGCTCGTGTGTATGAAAGAATTTAGGAGAAATATGCTTCGTCCTGTCGCCTTTGATATAGCCTCTTTTGAGTTGTGCAATACAAGCTGCATTGTCTTCATACAAAATTGTTGGACTATCTTTTGTTGAAGTTAACCCGCATGATACTTAGATATGATGGGTCATGTTCCTCAACCATACACATTCTCGCATTGCTTCATGGATTGCAATAATTTCAGAATGATTTGAGGATGTTGCTGTCAAGGATTGCTTCACAGACCTCCATGATATAGTTGTTCCTCCACGTGTAAACACATATCCTGTTTGTGATTTAGCTTTATGTAGGTCAAATAGATAACCTGCATCTGCATATCCCACTAAAGTAGATCCCGACTTTTGGGAGTAAAATAATCTCAAATCAACCGTACCCTTTAGGTAAAGAAAAATGTGTTTAACACCATTCCAATGTCTTTGACTTGGTGTAGAGTTATATCTTGCATGGAGATTTACAGAAAAAACTATGTCGGGTCGAGTGCAATTTGCAAGATATTTTAATGCTCCAATTGCACTAAGATATGGTACTTCAGGACCAAGAACCTTTTCTCCATCTTCAAGTGGGCGAAATGGGTCTTTTTTCACATCAAGTGATCGAACAATCATAGGTGATGCCAATGGATGTGCATTATCCATATAAAATCGTTTTAAAACTTTTTCTGTATATGTAGATTGATGAACAAATAATCTTTCTGGGAAGTGTTCAATTTGCAACCCGAGACAAATTTGGTTTTTCTAAATCCTTCATCTCAAATTCATTTTTCAAATAATTAGCAGTTTTGTTGAGCTCTTCAAGAGTTCCAATTAAGTTTAGATCATCAACATATACTGCGACTATTGCAAATCCAATATTTGTTTTCTTTATGAAAACACATGGGCAGACATCGTCATTTTTATAACCCTCCTTCAACAAATATTCGCTAAGACGATTATACCACATGCGTCCGGATTATTTCAGTCCATATAATGATCTTTGCAATTTAATTGAGAACATGGTTCTCGGGTATGTATCATTTGCTCCTAGCACTATAAGTCCTTCGGGGACTTTGATATATATATGTCACTATCAAGTGAACCATATAAGTATGCAGTTACTACATCCATAAGGCGCATATCAAGTTTTTGTGACACAGTCAAACTAATAAAAAATCTAAAAGTGATGGTGTTCATTACGGGAGAATATGTTTCATCATAATCAATACCTGGTCTTTGTGAGAAACCTTGAGCTACTAGTCGGGTTTTGTATCTTGTAATTTCATTATTTTCACTTCTCTTTCGTACAAAAATCCATTTGTATCCTACATGGATTACATTTTCAGGTGTTTGAACTACAGGTCCAAACACCTTTCGTTTCTCTAAGGAATTCAATTCCGCCTGTATGGCTTCTTTCCATTTTGGCCAATCATTTCTATTTTGACAGTCTTTAACTGACTGTGGTTCAGGATCCTCATTTTGCATAATATCAAGAGCTACATTAAAGGCGAAAATATTGTCTATAACAATATTATTCCGTTCCCATAATTTATGAGATAACATATAATTTATTGAAATCTCATTATTTTCGGACACTTGTGGTTCTTCAGGAACCATATTTTCAATATTTGATTGATCAATCTTTTCTAATGTTACTTCTTCCGAAATTTTTGGTTGGTTTTTCTCTTGTACTTTTCTTTTTCGAGGTACAGAGTCTTTTGAACCAACTGGTCGACCACGCTTCTAGCGTATGTTAGATTCGTTTGCTACAGCAGATTGTCCTGCAGGGACATCAATTTTTTCTGGAATATTTTATGCTGGTATATATGACTTTGTCACTTTTTTCGTGTCAACAAATACATCGGGTAATTGATTTGCAACTCTTTGCAAATGAATGATTTTTTCAATCTCTTGCTCACATTGATTACTGCGGGGATCAAAGTGAGATAGAATTATTTCATTCCAAGAAATTTTACCTTATTTTTCAGAATGTAGTTTTTCCCCTCCCAAGGTTGAGAAAGTCATTTCATCAAAATGATAGTCTGCAAAACGTGCAGTAAATAAATCACCCGTTAAAGGTTCCAAATACCTAATAATGGATGGTGAATCAAAACCCACATAAATCCCAAGTTTTCGTTGGGGACCCATTTTAGTACGTTGTGGGGGTGAGATAGGGACTTGGACAGCACAACCAAAAACCCTTAGATGAGAAATATCAGGTTCATGACCAAATGCAAGTTGTAAGGGTGAATATTGATAATAGGCAGTTGGTCTAACACGAACCAATGATGCAACATGTAATATGACATGTCCCCAAACAGAACTGATAGCTTTGTTTTCATAAGTAATGGTCTAGCAATAAGTTGTAAGCGTTTAATAAATGACTCTGCCAAACCATTTTGTGTATGGACATGCGCAACTGAATGCTCAATTACAATCCCAATTGACATATAATAATCTTCGAATGCTTGTGATCTAAATTCACCAGCATTGTTAAGACGAATAGTCTTGATTGAATAATCAGGGAATTGTGCTCGTAATTTTATGATTTGAGCAAGTAGTCTAGCAAATGCTACATTCCTAGTGGAAAGTAGGCAAACATGTAACCATCTAGTAGAAGAATCAATTAATACCATAAAATAATGAAATGGTCCACATGGTGGGTGTACTGGACCACATATATCTCCATGAATTCTTTCCAAGAAAGTTGGAGATTCAACATTGACCTTTGTAGTCGAAGGTCTAATGACTAACTTGCCTTGTAAACAAGCTACACATGGATAATCATTAGGTAAAATAATCTTCTGGTTCTTTAAAGGATGTCTATGTGAGTTGTTTATTATTCTACGCATCATTATAGCTCCTGGATGCCCAAGTCTATCATGCCAAAGTATGAAACTTTTTGGGTCAACGAACTTCTAGTTTGTGACATTATTTGATTCAACTATTTTTATAAATGTATAGTACATGCCAGATGGGAGTGTATGAAAATTTTCTTTTATCTGCTTCTTGCCAGATATGAAGAAAATTATGCAAAGATATTCAACACTATTTTCTTGCATCGTCTCAATGTGATATCCATTGCCGCGAATATCTTTAAAACTAAGCAAATTTCTTTTGGATTTGCTAGAGTAAAGTGCATCGTTAATATATAATTTTGTATTATTTGGTAAAATAATACAAGCTCTTGTGGAGCTTTCAACGATATTCGATGCACCAGATATCGTATTAACATTATTTTCTGCTAATGTTAAGTCCAAAAAATATTTTTTGTTTTGAAGAATTATATGTGTAGTTGCACTATCTATCAAATAAGTATCTTGACAATCCATCATCTATCTATAAATACAACAAAATACATATGTTTTAATAAAAATTTCAATTTAAATTTAAGAAAGTAAATATGATTTAATAATATGAAATTGACAATACATAATAAAGTTTTCCTTTTTTTTTTTTGAAAAATAAAAACATATTTCTAACTAAATTTCTAAAATAAAGTGAAATATTAGAAGTATAGAAAATAAATTAATCTACATCTTCTATCACACCACCCCCAATCAAGTGGTCAATATTTTCATTTGGATCGGCAAAGAAATCAGAGACATCCAAATGAGTCACATCAATCGGACTATCATAATTAGCAAAATTTGTCTCAACTTTTCTTTTTCCCTTGATTGAGTTTTGATAAAGATCCACAAGGTGTTTTGCCGTACGACAGGTACGTGTCCAATGCCCTTTCATTCCACATCTAAAACAATTTTCTTCATGCACCTTTTTGGATGTGCTACTTTCATTTGCTTTGTGCCTTTTGAAATTGTTGCTTTGCTGATGATAACTTTGTTGATTATTTCGTCCATGATTTATTTCACGTGCACGTCCGCGTCCACGTCCAAATCTGTGTCCACGTCCACGTCCTTGTCTTGATATTGCATTTGTTTCAGGAAATGCAGTACCATTTGCTTCAGGCAATGGTACAGAATCAGTTGGACGTAACCCATGATTTTTCATTAGAAGTTCATTATTTTGTTCAGCAATAAGCAAACAAGATATAAGTTCCGAGTATTTTTTGAAACCGCGCTCACGATATTGCTGTTGCAAGAGCACATTTGAGGCGTGAAAGGTAGAGAAAGTTTTCTCCAACATATCTCCATCAGTGATTTTTTCTCCACACAAGATCAATTTTGAAGATATTCTAAAGAGTTCAGAATTGTACTCACTTACAGTTTTGAAATCTTGCAAACGAAGGTGCATCCACTCATAACGGGTTTTAGAAGGACTATAGTCCTCTGATGATCAAATCTTTCAGTCAATTTTTTCAAAAGAGCATGTGGATCTTTCTCAGTGAGATATTCAATTTTCAATCCATCGTGAAGATGGTGACGAAGAAAGATGAGTGCTTTTGCACGATCCTGCAGGGATTCTTTGTTTCGTTCTTTTATTGTATCTCCCAGACCTTTTGAGACAAGATGGATATCGGCATCAAGTACCCATGATAGATAGTTTTTGCCAGATATATCAAGTGCAGCAAATTCAAGTTTTGTGATATTTGCCATTTGATTAACTACAAATAAAATAAGTAAAAATACAATTAGTTTTGAAGAATGCATAATAGTTAATTAAGTAATATCAATATAAGTTACGTGTTTTCTTTCACGGAATAAACACTAATTTAAAATAATATGTTCTTCGAAACACGTACTACTTCGGGAGTACATTATATTTTATTATTGTTCTTCAAGAGCAATATATCAATATTCTTCTAGAATATTGAAAATTATAATTTATACTCTTCAGGAGCAAATAATATCTTCTAGAATATTAATTTTAAAGTTGTGCTACTTCAGGAGCAACAACATTATAGAATATCAATTTATAATAGAATATTTGAAGTTACATAATTAGGTTAAAAATATTAATTATCAATACATAGATTAGGAAAACAAATCCTCATATACACACAATGCATAATGAAAATCTCTAATCGTGCATTAATACGGTAGTAATTTTATAAATCGGAAAGTGGTAATTTGTTACGGTGGAAAAAGAAGATTTCAACCATCAATTACTAAAGTTATTAAAATGAAACTTTTTCACAGAAACCAATACACAAAATTATGGTAGGATAAAAAAAGATAGGTACAAAAGATTGTACAATTGCTGGAAGTAGAAATTAAAAAAAAGTTGGGTACAATTGCTGTAAGTAGAAATTAAAAAGAAGTTGGGTACGATTACTGTGAAAAGTCAAAATTTGCAACCATTCAATTACAAAGAATTCATTCACTTTGTACAATTAAGAAAAAATCATTCAACTGTGTATATAAAAAAAAATCATGCACTTCGTATAAAAAAAATCACGCACCAGTATAATGTGTATAAAAAAAAATAATTTACATATCACCAAATTAATTTTGGTACATGTGACAAATTAAAAAAAAATTATTACCTTCTAATTAATCTACTTTGATTTTGAGATAATCGTACTGATAACGTGTTATAAAATAGAGAAAAAGAAGAAGAGAGAATTAAGTCAGTAGACTTGTGTGTATTTTATTAATGACCAGAACCCTATATTTATAGGTAAGAATCAGGGATCTAGGGCTACAGGGGTATAATTGCCTTTCACTACAAACCCTAATAAACTTTTCTTTTACAACAGATTATAATTAACAAAAATTTGACCGCTTTTTTTTTTATCGTCATAATTATGATCATTTGCGAACTAAATGTCCCACTGGATGAGCGGTGTGTTGGCTAAACCCATTGCTTGTATAAAAAAGAGTCCGAGCCATCCACGAATCAGCCGAACCTAAGAACGACCCAGTCCATTTGCCATCCCTAGTGGACAGGTTTGCTAACAGACTTAGAGCCTGTTTGGACCCCATTCCATTCTAATTCTCATTCTCATTTTTTTTCTCTTTCTTCATTTTAACCACACATTTTTCAAATAAAATAATATTACACACAAATCTAAAACTTTTCTTCATTTTTCCACCACACATTCTTCCATCAATCACTATTCCAAAAATTCTATTCCCATTAAAATCAACATCAAACACACTCTTAATTGCATATCTTACCCTCAGAAACTGTTTTTCCACGAGTTGATGCAAAACATACAAACGTACATTAAATTAAATTAAAATTTAATTGTTTGATATTTGATACAAATAATGCCTGAATTTAAAATTATATAGTAAATTAATTATTTTCCAAGATGAACGGATTAAACCATCCTGTATGGAGGATAAAGGGGGATTCGAGATAATGAAACATAAACAATTCCTAGAATTTCATATCAAGATATTCATTTGGCTCAGCTCTTTTATTAGATATTGATTTCTTTGGGCCACTTTGCTGAAAACAGACTCAAAATCTAGTGAGAGATTCTTAACCTCTTTGAAGATGATAATTTTGACGTCTTCAACCAAGAAACCTTCCCCCATTTCACCACAACGAATACCCAATAGTGCTTCCACAAGTGATTAGAGCATGTATGCTGGTACCAAAAATCAACTCTCTTCTGCACGCCAAGTTCTACCAACCAAATGAAATGAGGTACTAGCGCAATGCATTGGTCTTACTCTTCAAAGTCTAGCACGCAGTCAAGGCGGTTATGGTAGCCGCTAAAACCATTCATTCTAATTTATGCCTGCATCCCAGTATTTACTCTACATATATTTTAAAATAGAAAAAAAATTAAACCATGTCCATTCTCAGACCATCCTGACCCGGCTCTAAATTTGCAAACTGGACACGTCCCCTGCAGCCTCAGCCACGGATCAATGCAATTTACATGGAACTGCAACATGAGACAAAAATGCATTGATGAAAACATAACCACTATGTTCAAGCAACAGACTTTTCCAGACGTCATAGCCAAATGTAGCTTGTAAACAATTCTCAACACTGCCAAAAACAAACCTGATGCAAGCTCCGAATGAGTTCTCCGACATTAACTTGCTCCAAGCAAACACTACAAGCAGTGGCGGATCCAGCTAGTGGCGAGCTAGAGCGGCCGCTCTAGCTAGATCCGCCAGAATGTTCAGCTGCCCCAAAGGAGGAGCAGCTGAAACGGGAGCAAGCCCGCAAAAGCGATGCCAAATCTCACCTCGAGAAGCTCCGCCAAACTCACGTCTTGTCAAGCGGTGGATCTTGCCATCACCCGGAGTCGCCGTCGCCCATCGCCAGTTGGGAGGATAGTCACAGACTCACATATACGGCAGCAAGAGGTTGAAGATAATACTCATGGGCCTTTTGTTTTTAATCATGTTTGTGGGTTTTTTTTTGTTATTGGGCCTCTTGTTTTTTTAGAGGCCCAATCAAATGCTCAGTCTTATAACACACGTTGAATATGGAAGAGAAAGATCGAAGATTGGGTGAAAGGAAAAATGTTGGGTTTGAAGAGAAAAATGGAAGAACCTGTTGCCATCTCCATGGATTGAAGAGCCAAGGTTGGGGAAAAATTGAAGGATCTAAATCTTTTTCTTTGTGGCTTTTCTGTGAATAAAAGTCACTACTCTCTGCCTGACATACATATAGATACTTCATACTTTAGACTGGTTGTGCAAAAGAAAACCAACAACGCTCCTGCCATTGATGCTATAGAAATGTCTGATTTTGCTAGTAAACATCATTAATATCTTGAAAATGTCAACATGATATGTAGAGCATCAGCCCGAAATTTGATACCATCCTCTTTCTCTAAGCCACTGCCTTCACTCTTTCCACAACTACCATCCCATTTCCAAACTCCATTGATTATCTACAATTGACTAGTAAATTGATGGTGACATAGTAACCTACTCAGTGAAAATCTGCTGTCAAAGAAATGAAACCATCAATTTATGCCCAGATTTTATGATAATTTTGGGGAGATTTATGAGTGAAAACCCCAATTTCGCAGAAACGTATTGTAAGAGAGAGTATGAGGTGAGAGAATATGTAACAAAAAGAGAATATATATTAAGGAAAAATATATACCTATATTTATCCTAAATTTTCATTCCAGTAATATATATTATATATTTTATTATATTATAGATATTAGTTCATTTTTTAATTTATCATTTATGATTTAAATTTTATGAATTATGTTATGAGTTAAGGGTGTGTTTGTGAATTGTGAATCTATAGTGTTGACTGTGAGAATTTTGATTTTTGTGAATTTGATAATTGAGGATTTTGTGAATTCAAGAATTTGACAATATTAGAGATTTTGTTGCTGAATGCTGAGGTTTATGATTTATGAAAATTGAAAATTTGTGAATTTGAGAATATTTCATGTATGTGAACTGTGAATTTGGTTTGTGATAAATGAATGAAAAATTGGGCAATTAGTGTGATAAATAATAAATTATTCTTGGAATTTAAAATTTAAAATTGGTGATAGTTTAACTTTTGATTTATGTTTAATTTTCATACAATTTAATCTATGATTTTTTTTTCTTGCTATTGCGGTCGTTGACTATCGACGGTCAACGATCAACGACCGCTCTAGCTGAACTCCTATCCTGAATTCGCCCCTGACTACAAGTCAGCTCATCCTCTAGGGTTTTCGCTGACCCTTGTGCGATTGAAGAGTCTTGCTTCATCTGCATATAGTCACAAACTTGTGGAATTACCAATGTTGAAACAATACTATGGAACTACGTGATTACCAACAAACACGTCATGTGAAATGACACCAAGACATTTGTTTTTTAATTTTTTTAATGAAGACATCACGAGGCTTTCTCATATTTCTGGAATCCAGAGAAGGAGAAATAATGAAGAAATATAAGAATAATACTTCAAAGAAGCTGTTTGAATAATAAAAAAACTCATATCACATGCAAGCAATACTATGTAAAGATGTTGCAACGGACAATTGGTGACAATATAACTATGTCAAATAAGATTTCTGTTTTCTTTGTCCTCCCCTTATGGGAGAACTCAAGACTTACCTGATTGAGCCTTTTTCAACATTCATCTGTTCATTTCCATTAATGCATAAAATGGAAAAAATTATATCCATCTGATGTTAACCTGATCGAGGTTTAGAAATACGGATCGAACAACAAACTTAACCAAGATTGCAGAAAATAAATGGATGAAACAACACAAGATATGTTTTGCCCTAAAAAGGGCCCGGCTAATCACCCGTTGAGCATCTGAGAATCAGATATCTGCTCTAGATCCACTATAATCACCAAGAATCAGTTACAAATGTATGAAGAAATCGAGATTTCTTCAATATCTCTCTAGCCTCACGATTTTACAAAGAATACCACAAAGAATCTCTCAAAACGACACTCAGCACTACAAGACTATCACAAAGAGAGGTTGAAGATCCACAAAGGATCACAAAGCAAGATTTACAGAGCAAACTCTAGTCTCACAGTAAGAGAGAGAAAAGACGAAGAGATGAGAGAAAACCAATTAACCACTATGAACCCATTGAACGGCCAAGACCAAGTAAATATCTGTTTAACCAAAGGTCATCATCCAAGGGTCAGGGAGCAGCCACGTGGACGACTGATCCCCATTCCTTAAGTGAGGCAAAAGCGTCAAAGTAAGGAAACACGACTTCACAAGTCCAGCAGCCCATTTACACAAAGGAAGAAAGGCCCAACAATAATAAGTC